>CM053027.1:589265018-589872518 GCA_028564925.1 Lithobates sylvaticus
CTGTCCTATCGGACAATGTTGTCGTAAATTCCGACCGTGTGTAGGCACCATCGGACAGTTTCCATCGGATTGTCCGACGGACAAAGTCCTATCTCCTGCTGGATAGATTTTTCGACAACAAAGTCCGATCACACCAATTCCGATCGTGTGTAGTGAATTCCGACGGACAAAGTGCCACGCATGCTCAGATCACATTACAAGACCAAAGCTATTGGCTACTAGCCTCTACGTAGTCCCGTCGTAGGCAACAAACGTCACCACGTTCAGAATGATCGGATTTTCCGACAACAAAGTCCGACCGTGTGTATGCAACACCAGTGTCGGTTTGTGGTTGGATTTTCCGACCGTGTGTATGGGGCATAACAATACATTTGATAAGCACAAAATTGATGATAATTACTTCTGTAGAATGATTAGACCACCCTTTCTCACCTTTTAGGTCTCGGGGAACCCCTGCTAAAAGTTGTTATATCTACAGCTCATGGTACATTAAATTGATCAGTAAGTTGTAATTATAATACTAAGTAAAAGTATAAAGAATGTGGCATACCTGCTGAATCCAGGTACTTGTACTTTTTTTACCTCTTTCCATCCAACTCAAAATTATTTTTAATAATAATTATGAAACTAAAATTAAATAAATAATATTAATGGCCAGAACACAGACAGTAAAAACTGTTACACATACATTTGTCATCAGTTGGAAAAAGCCCCCCCTTACACTGGTGGTCAGTAGAATGAATGGACCGTTAGATTTTTGGATCAGTGGAAAGTATCTCCAGTTATATTGGTGGTCAGTGAAAAGAATGTCTGGAAATATTGGGTGTCAGTTGTTACCGGAAAGACACAACAGAGAGATTCCACTGGTCCAACTGGTGTAACTGTGCAGGCACCATTAGTCAAGAGGTCAATCTACCATTGCTCACTGCTTGAGGAACCCCTAGTAACCTCTAACCCTAGAGTTCCACAGAACCTTGGTTAGGAAAGGGTTGATTGGACTGTAGTAGACCTAATGTTACTTGAACATGGCTCAACAAATTCTGTTAAGGGCAACCAATTCCAATCAAATTGCTAGGATGTTAGATTACATTGAATGCTAACACTGTTCTAATCAGTAGTTCTAAAGACTGAAAGGAGATTTTGACCACCCCCCTCCCTTTTTTTAAAACCCCCTACTTACCTGGTGGTGCATATTTCAGATACTCGCCAGCTCAGCGGATTCAGCGAGATCCTCATCTCTTCTGGCAGCGATCAGCACCCTGCGCCACCATGTTTTGGTGTGAAATCATCGAGGGACTTCCGGCCGTCCCGGATTTAGACAGTGTGCCTCCCGTTGACGCCCTACTAGGCCCACCCCCTCCATTTTTACTGAATGAAAGGCTTTGCCTACTGGGATGTGTTATTTGCCTACTGGGATGTGTGATGTGCATATCCCAGGAGGCAAAGGGAGGACAGTGCACATCAATCACCTTAGCAAATGGCGTGCAAGGGTAGGAGGGGCAGGACCAGACAATTTGTTTAAAAAAAATAGGTAAATAATGGGAAAAAAGAGTGCTATCCATGCAAAAGACCAGAGCAGGGGTGGAGAGGAGGGTCATGTTTTAGATTGTGTAAGTTTCCAATAATAATACTTTAGAATTTAACAACCATGACTACTGCCGTATCAGGCGAACATAACAAAAATTACTGCTAAACTTGAAATAAATAATGAAGTTAATATAAATATATTTTAGTGAATATATTTTACTTTTTAAAAAGTATTTATATTTTTAGGAAAATATAGAGACCATGTTTTCTAGAAAAAAAATAGAGACTGGGGTTGGTGTACTAAAGGTAAATAGAATGAATTTATATATATATATAAATTATTGTAAAGGAAAATAAAAGGCTATTATTTTTTAGTATATGGAAAATTTATATTGATATTTGGCTGAACATGCATAGACCTGTTAATTTAGTGATTTGCCTGATATAAAGTCTTACAGGCAAAATTAATTGTGTTGTGTACGGTTCAATAGGGATCGAGATGCACCACTTTTGTGCACCAGATCCCAACCCATTCTTTTGTACTTAAGTCAAACAGGATATTGCTTTTTGCAAGGGAATTTTCCCTGGGGCTTAGCAAAAGTGGGGAAACTTTACATTGCAAAGAATACTTAAGCTGGCCATACACCATACAATTTTCTTATTCAATTTTCCTTAGATTTACCTTCAACTATGTAGTGCAAGGGCCTGCCTGATTGCATACAAATTAAAGTGTTTAGGTTTGATCTTATATTATATGGTTTTGGTAAATCTAAAGGAAAGTTGTACAAGAAAATTGTATAATGTATGGCCAGCCTTAAACACATGCAATTTTTAAAAATCATTTTTTTTTTTTGCTGCTACATGCAAAAAGAACACCTATTATTAGGATTTACTAGTATCAGACAGGGCTAACCACACAAAACTATAAAAAAAGTTTTATTATTTTACAAATTTTACAACATTTTTAAAATATATAAAAACAGTCCTTAATACGCAATCTTGGCCATAATAGTAAACCATACAGAGTTATCTTAGCTATTGTATCCAAGAGGTTGACGTGTTTCACATCTATCAGCTTCCTCAGGACCTCCTTATCTTAGCAACAAAGAATAATGGCCTAGCCAAAAGGAAAGGCACAATAATCAACATGTAATAACATCTCTATACATATGCCAACCTATATTCTCTGTGTCAACTTCCACATGGCTTTAAAGGTATAACTTGAAAATGCTACATGATTGGATGTTGGAAGTCAGCAGAGCTTCAGCTCATTTTCTATGCTCTGGGGAAAATGTCCTTTCTCTATTTGCCTTTAGTAAATCAACCCTACTGTGTTTACACATGCAGGAATACTTCTATATACTTCTATATTAATGGATTAGTATTACAGTATTAATCTATGTAAAGGGAAATCTTCCAATAGGGACAGATGTTCCAGTAACAACTGTCTAATAGGTAAATCCCCCCTCACTTATCACAAATCCCCCCTCACTGGTGACATTTCCTCTCACTTCCAGTTGTGTCTTCAAGATAGGAATTTAAGGGAAATCTTCTCAGCGGGACACAAATATATATATATAAATATATAGTCTGATGGAAATGTTAAAGTGGTTGTAAAATCTCCCCCACAACTTTGTCCCATGTGAATCAGCATAAGAAAAACCTAATGAACACTGCTTGTAGACATCTCCTTACTTGCTTAGTATTGTTGTAATCCTTTTTGTTCTTTAGAATGACGTCACTGAGCATGCCCATATCTCCCCTGATTTATGGCACAATCTTTGTGCTTGTCTGTCTATTATCAGGACTTCCTACGGCACAACACTGAAATCCCACGAGACTGCATAATCACTCAGAGCTTCCTCCTACACCCCATGTGACCATGTGACATCACATGGAGTGGAAAAAAAGGTATCGGACAGCATTACTGCAGTCTTATCAGCTGAAGCTGATAAGACTGACATAGGCAAACACTAGATAATTGGCACAAGTAAATACTATGAAATAAAACAAGTCAGCTATAAGCAGGGAAGCAGGGTTGAAATAGAAACGTTGGATTGAGAAGGAGGCTTGGTTAACAGTACAGGAAGTGCTCAATGTAAGGGCGGAAATACACTCTACCTTGGACTCAGAAAACAATACTTAAGATGGCGCTGCCTTACCCCTGGAAACAAGTTTTTTAAAGTTTCTTTAAACAGTAAGTCATTTGCGATTTGGGCTGGATTACAGTGGCTATAGATTGAAAATGACTTAATATAATGGACTAAATGAAAAGAAGCAGCAGAGTGGGAGAGTTTAATTCCCCTTTAAGCCTACCTATTCTATTCAGGGAAAAAAGGCTATATATACACTTTAAATTGTAAATATTAATCATGCCAAGTACCCAATTAGGAACTTACATATTTTGCTACACTGTCAGGGCAATATCCTAAACAACATAAAAGTATAATTACAAAAATGAACACAAATGCCATAAACAGCAGGAACACAAATATGTAAAAAGAAGGGCATGCTGAATCCTAGGAGACAAAAGACGCACATATTACACTAAAAACTGGGTGATTTTAATTGTTGCACCTGTAACTGTTCTTGAAGTCACACCATATACTATTTAATCGGGTTGATGTGTCTGCTTGATAGGTATTGCATCATAGCTAGTAGTATCAATATTTAGCATCTGCCTGTTGACCTAACACTTTGCAGTCATGCTCATAACTTGTACTGTAAAAAAAGTTCATCCAAAAAAAAAAAAATGAAAACATTTTTTACCTAAAGTAATTAGATTGGTGTATATAAAATGTCAGTGTTGTGTGTAATGAAACTACACATGCTAAATGGGCTACTAATCTGCCAATCATGAACATATACAATCGTACCTTGTTGAAAAAAAAAAAAAAATCATACTTCTAGAAATCCAGGTTTATATAAATTACAAGTCCCATATATACGTCTAGATTCATGGTGCCAACTCTACAAAATATTTGTGGGCTATAAAGTGCTTGTAATTTATTTGCAAATAACTAATGTATTAACAGAAAAAAAAAAAAAAAGTTTATAACGATGTGCAAATATCTGTTCTTTTTTTAAGTTGCTGCTGCTTCTAACATAATATAGAGAATGTATTGTTTTATTTTGATGTTAAATGATGATGATGTTTTTCATAATCTGTTATAATTAAAAAAAATGGATTGTTTTATTTAGCTTTGTAACTGTACAAAAATGTCATTTATTTTGGAAGAAAAAGAAGAGAAAATTTAAATACAATGCTTGTTTTTTTCCCAGTTGATTTTCTGTTCTACTGGTGTTTATGGTGTCAGGTACTTTTTGGAATATTATTAAAAACATGTGATAAAAGTAAAGTTTTTCTTCACTCATTTAACAATAAAATTTGGAATCCTTTTTTTATTTGTAAGCATGATATAGTAAAAAAAAAAAAAAAAATTATAACTAATCATTTAAAAACATTTGACTGTGTTTTTGAAGCCGGAAGTAAGGGGAATTACCTAAAACCGCACAGAGAGAAAAAAAAAACAAGTGTCTTAAAGCAGAAATAAACTTTCTCAATCAACATTAACCGCTTCAGCCCAGGAAGATTTTACCCCCTTCCTTGACCAGAGCACTTTTTGCGATTCGGCACTGCGTCGCTTTAACTGACAATTGCGGTCGTGCGGCGCTGCACCCAAACAAAATTGACGTCCTTTTTTTCCCACAAACAGAGCTTTCTTTTGGTGGTATTTGATCGCCTCTGTGGTTTTTATTTTTTGCGCTATAAACAAAAAAAGAGCGTCAATTTAAAAAAAAAGAAATATTTTTTAATTTTTGCTATAGTAAATATCCCCCAAAAATATATAAAAAAAATGTTTTTCCTCAGTTAAGGCCAATATGTATTCTTCTACATATTTTTGGTAAAAAAAAAAAAAAAAAAATCGCAATAAACGTATATTGATTGGTTTGCGCAAAAGTTATAGCGTCTACAAAATAGGGGATAGTTTTATGGCTTTTTTTATTATTATTTTTTTTACTAGTAATGGTGGCAATCTGCGATTTTTATCAGTACTGCGGGATTATGGCGGACACATCGGACAATTTTGACACATTTTTGGGGCCATTGGCGCTTTTACAGCGATCAATGCTATAAAATTGCATTGATTACTGTAAAAATGTCACTGGCATTGAAGGGGTTAACCACTAGGGGGCGATCAAGGGGTTAAGTGTGTCCTAGTGTGTGTTCTAACTGAAGGGGGATGGGACTGTGCAGGGGAGATGACAGATCGCTGTTCATACTCTGTATGAACAGACGATCTGTCTGTTCTCCCCTCAGAGAACCGGAAACTGTGTGTTTACACACACAGATCCCGGTACTCCGTGTGCCCCGAGCGATCGCGGGAGCCCATCGGTCAGCTCCGTGGGCGAGCAGGGGGTGCGCGCGGGCACCTCCGGCAACATGCACGCCCCCTAGTGGCCGTCTATGTTACCAACGTAACATGACCGCGATTCGTGCAGCCGAGCCATGTTGCCACAGTACAACTGGCACCGATGACTGGTCGGCAAGCGGTTAAAGAGTAACTCCCCTCTGTTACATTACAACATTCCCCTCTGGGTGATCTATGTACATTACAAGGATTTTAACAAATTTTGTTGCAGATTCCTACCTTTTGTTATTCTGAAGAAATCCCAGTGTGTTTGTCTATGTCCATGCGGTAAGTGAATCTAATGGGAGTTGTTTCATGATTTTCAATCAGCTGATGCACCTGCGGGGCTCTAATGAGTAAAATTGCAGGGCCCGCATCCCTTTGGACATGATTTCCTATTGAGAGTATCTCACCAAAAGTTTAATTTTTGTTGCAGAGGATGCCAAAAATCTGACTTCTAGTGTAGACTTCTGGGAAAATTAGTGAGCCAATCACACAAGTAGGGAATTATGTTTCTGGGGGCGTTCTGTACACATTCAGAACACCTCCTGGTAGCCATATTGCATTGCATTTTACAGAAAATAACAGAGCTGCAGATTAAAAAGTAAAGGTAATTTTTAAAAGCATTGAATTACAATATGACTTTTGTCGCAATTATATTTGGTACATTACTTTTTTTTTTTTATTTGCTATTTTTTTTCCCAGGAAAGTGGAGTTATCCTTTAACTATTTTTAAACCTTATGCTGCTAGCATTAGTACATACATAGAAAGGCGAAATATATTAATTTCAGTTGCCTCCTGGATTGTGGCCTAGGCCAAAATTATGTCATACATCCTGGTAGTCTTCATGAACACTTTTTTTTTCCTTTCCTCTGGAGCAGGGGATTTCTCAGCTAAGCACACCCTCCTGCCTGCATGCCTTAGCTAGGGACAGGTAGATTCCAGGAAGTAAATGCTCCATCAATTATCTGCCCTTACTCAAGATGGCCACAACTAGAACTGCTAGGGGGTGTTTTTCAAGGTGGTTTCTCAACAAGCACACCATGCCGTTACACATTAACTGCTGGAGGTGCCGAACTACAACTGCATTCCCACTGAAAAACAAGCCCTGGACATATCTGACAACGTATCAGATTGTGCATTGTGAACTTAGTTAAAAAAAAAAGACTGATGTGCATCAAGTCTTGGGTTTGCACGCCCAGTATGGTTTTTATGAGGTCTTCCCACTGCCCCTGTTAGATTTTTGTATTTATATTATAGAGAATGTAACAGAAGGAGCTGGGACATGCAAAGGTTGGCAAGTATAGTATAGTATAGTATAGCCAAAACTCCCAGGAAATGAGTCCAGAATTATGGCATGGGGGCCCCACTGATGAAGTATCCATGACATATAAGAAGCCAGGGGCGGACTCAGCCGGGCAGCATCTATAACTAAAACAGAACTTTTGGGTGGACCAACACTTAAATTTAAATGACCACCTCCGCCAAAGCTCCATGGCCCATTCACACTTGCGTTGCAGCAACACGTGGTAAAACACGCATTTTACCACAGGTTGTGAAAAAAAACAATCAGCTCCTTTCAGGAGCGTAACGCGCATGGTGAGCTTTAATTGCTATGGATGTAGATACATTGGCCATAACTAGACATGTGCGATTAGTTTCGTACGAATCAAAAATTTGTACGAATTTCCGAAAATTCGTACGAATCCGAAATACGAATTTTTATGCATACGAATTCTGTACGAAATACGAAATTTAGTTTATGAATTTCGGATCCAAATTAACAGAAACGTGACTGGTGTCCAGGAAGTCAGCACAGCACAGGGATGGTGGAACCCCTCATAATGATAAATTCATCATAACAAACTTTCGTTATTTTAGCAACAAGTTTACGAACCCAACGAAAATTCCTATTTCCTACGAATACGAATTAAATTTCTTACATGAATTACGGAATACACATTTTTTTTATACGAAACGGAACGAAACTAATTTTTTGACAGCGCCCATGTCTAGCCATAACCTATGTCTGATTATGCTGATATACATAGCACGTTGGGTGCTTTTTTTTTCATGTGAATTTATATGCTTGGGAATGTTTTAATAAAATAGAAGTATACAGACAGCACTATTGTTGGTCCCATTTTATTTTTCTATTTCAATGTTTTTATATTAAGGTTGTATGAAAAAAAAAGTATACAACTTGTATCCAAACAATCATATCAAGATAGAGATAAGATAAAGTCCCACAATGCAGGTGGGTGATATCAGTATATGAATGGCAGGCATTATCAGCAAAATAACGTATTGTCATATCAACTACAATCAATAGTTAAGCCCCATACACACGCGCGGATTATCCGAGGACCAGGTCCGTCAGACCATGTCCGTCATACTTTGTCTGATGTTGGTTTTGCGTACACACGGTCGGACAATGTTGTCGGAAAATCCGATCATTCTGTACGTGGTGACGTTTGTTGCCTACGACGGGACTACGTAGAGGCTAGTAGCCAATAGCTTTGGTCTTGTAATGTGATCTGAGCATGCGTAGCACTTTGTCCGGTCGTAATTCGCTACACACGATCGGATTTGGTGTGATCGGACTTTGTTGTCAAAAAATCTATCCAGCAGGAGATAGGACTTTGTCCGTCAGACAATCTAATGGAAACTGTCCGATGGTGCCTACACACGGTCTGATTTTCCGACAACATTGTCCGATAGGACAGAATCCATCGGAAAATCCTACTGTGTGTATGGGGCTTTAGACACGAAAACTTGTCTGTCAGAGAGAGATGAACCACCCTTTTAGGGTGCTTGGAAAGCCCACATATGGGACTTGAAAAAACAAAATAGCTCAGCAACTCCATAACCCTTAGAGCTTGTCCTCTGTGATGACATTATAGTGAATAATGCAACACCAAGTTCACTATATGGACCACTTATATATTTGTACATGTTGATCATATCTATTTCATCTGCTGACACCAGCAATGGAACACATTTTCCCCCAATCACTGACAACAACAAAGAGGCACAATTCCTCTTAATAACCCCAACGATGGGGCACAATTCCTCCCAATGACACCAACATTGAGGCCCAATGACACCAATGATTGGGCACAATTTCTCCCAATGACACCAAAGATGGGACACAATTGCTCCCAATGACACCAAAGATGGGGCATTGTTTACTCCCACTGATGCTGGGACATTTTCTACTGAAGGACAGTCTGAAGGAAAGTATACTGGCCCTTTGTTTAGAAAGTTTGGAGACCCTCGCTCTGGAGCAGGGCCAGACTGGCCTACTGGGATACCGGGAAATGTCCCCGTAGGCCGCCTACCCTGGAGCCGCTTTGATCTGTGGCTGCAGCTCTCCCCTCCCACCTCCTCCTCTTGTTTGTCATACACAGCGGGAGCGCTGTGTATCACGGAGTTGGGTCTGTGTGTGTTGTCAGTGGCGCTGAAACAAGGTCCCGCCCCCTAGACCGGCTTGTGTGATAGGCGGAACACTGATTCAATCTACTATCACACGAGACAGTGCGATGATGCACACAGTGAGGCTGCGATGATGGGCACAGTGAGGCTGCATTGATACGCACAGTGAGGCTGCAATGATGGGTACAGTGAAGCTGATGTGATGGGCACAGTGAGGCTGATGTGATGGGCACAGTGAGGCTGCAATGATGGGCACAGTGAGGCTACAATGATACGCAAAGTGAGGCTGCAATGATGGGCACAGTGAGGCTGCAATGAGGGGCACAGTGAGGCACAGTGAGGCACAGTGAGGCTGCATTGATCGGCACAGTGAGGCTGCATTTAGTGGGCACAGTGAGGCTGCGATGATGCCCACAGTGAGGCTGCATTGAAGGGCACAGTGAGGCTGCATTTGATGGGCACAGTGAGGCTGCGATGATGCCCACAGTGAGGCTGCATTGATGGGCACAGTGAAGCTGCAATGGTGAGCACAGTTAGGCTGCAATGATGGGCACAGTAAAGCTGCATTTGATAGACACAGTGAGGCTGCATTGATCGGCACAGTGAGGCTGCATTTAGTGGGCACAGTGAGGCTGCGATGATGCCCACAGTGAGGCTGCATTGAAGGGCACAGTGAGGCTGCATTTGATGGGCACAGTGAGGCTGCGATTATGGCCACAGTGTGGCTGCAATAATGGGCACAGTGAGGCTGCGATGATGGGCACAGTGAGGCTGCATTGATGGGCACAGTGAGGCTGCGATAATGAGCAACGTGAGGCTGCGATGATGGGCACAGTGAGGCTGTGATGATGGGCACAGTGAGGCTGCAATGCTGGGCACAGTGAGGCTGCGATGCTGGGCACAGTGAGGCTGCGATGCTGGGCACAGTGAGGCTACAAGGATGGGCACAGTGAGGCTGCAATAATGGGCACAGTGAGGCTGCAATGATGGTTACCGTAAAGCTGCATTTGATAGGCACAGTGAGGCTGCGATGATGCGCACATTGAGGCTGCAATGATGAGCACAGTAAGGCTGCAATGATGGGCACAGTGAGGCTGCAATGATGCGCACAGTGAGACTAAAATGATGGGCACAGTGAAGCTGCAATGATGGGCACAGTGAGGCTGCAATAATGTGCACAGTGAGGCTGCGATGATGGGCACAGTGAGGCTGCAATGATGGGCACAGTGAGGCTGCAATGATGGGCACAGTGAGGCTGATGTGATGGGCACAATAAAGCTGCAATGATGGGCACAATGAGGCTGCAATGATGGGCCCAGTTAGGCTGCAATAATGGGCACAGTGAGGCTGCAATGATGGGCACAGTGTGGCTGTGATGATGGGCACAGTGAGGCTGCAATGATAGGCACAGTGAGGCTGCATTGATGGGCACAGTGGGGCTGCATTAATGGGCACCATAAAACTGAAGTTTATGGGCACAGTGAGGCTGCATTCATGGGCACAGTTAGGCTGCAATCGTGGGCACAGTGAGGCTGCAATGATGGGCACAGTGAGGCTGCAATGATGGGCACAGTGAGAGTGCACAGATGGACACAGTGAGGCTGCATTCATGGGCACAGGGAGGCTGCATTTATGGGCACCGTAAAGCTGCAATGATGGGAACCGTAAAGCTGCATTTGATGGACACAGCGAGGCTGCAATTATAGGCTCAGTAAGGCTGCATTGATGGGCACAGTGAGAGTGCACTGATGGGCACAGTGAGAGTGCACTGATGGGCACAGTGAGGCTGCATTCATGGGCACCGTAAAGTTGCATTTGATGGGCACAGTGAGGCTGCATTGATGGGCACAGTGAGGCTGCATTGATGGGCACAGGGAGGCTGCAAGCTCTGCCAGCTTGCGCAGGTTTTTTTTTTTTAAACTCTTGCTGCACCACGTAGCTAATTAACCACTTGACCTCTGGAGTTACCCCCCTTCCTGATCAGGCCTTTTTTTGCGATACGGCACTGTGTTACTTTAACTGACAATTGCGCAGTCAGGTGACACTGTACCCAAAGAAAATTGACCTCCCCCCTCAAATAGAGCTTTCTTTTGATGGTATTTGATCACCTCTGCATTTTTTTTTTTTTTTTTGCGCTATAAACAGAAAAAAAAAATATTTTGAAAATATATATAAATATATATTTTTTTACTTTCTGCTGTAAAACATATCCAATCAAAATTTAGGACAATATGTATTCTGCTACATATTTTTTGTAAAAAAAAATCTCAATAAACGTGTATTGATTGATGTGCGCAAAAGTTAAAGCGTCTAGGGACACAAACTCCATCCCTTCCCTCCTGGCAGAACGACGATCTGCCTTGTTTACATAGGCAGATCTAAGTTCTCTCTTCCTGCCTGACGATCGGCAGGTGCTGCAGTCTGTAATCACAGCGGGAGTGACACGGCGGTGGTGCGTGTTCACGCCCTCTACCCAGAGTTGTGGGATCATGTATATATATGTGATCTGACGCACATCTGCCGCCCTATAGCAATAAACCTGCTATAGGGCTCTCGGTAAGCAGTTAAGAAGGAATATTTTTTACTGTATATGCAGCCTGAACACATGACAATAATAAAGTAGGAGAGTTCAATTGGACTTTAAAGTTATTGTAAAGGTTTTTTTTTGTTTTTTTTAAAATAATAAACATGTTATACTTACCTCCTCTGTGCAGTTGGTTTTGCACAGAGCACCCCAGATCCTCATCTTCTGGGGTCCCTCTTTGCTGCTCCTGACCCCTCCCTTATATTGAGTGCCCCCTCAGCCAGCAGCTCTCTATGGGGGCACCCGAGCCGAGTCAGAGCTCCGGGTATCCATTCAGACAGGGAGCCCCGCCCTGGCCCCGCCCCCTTTCTCCTCTGATTGGCTGACTGACTTTGATTGACAGCCGCGGGAGACAATGGCGCCGCTGTTGTGTGTCAAACAATCAGGAGGAGTGTTCCAAATGGCTTAGACACTCGTGGACATCCATTAGGGGGTGCTGGGGAGGCTGCTACACACAACGTTTTTATCTTAATGCATAGAATACATTAAGATAAAAAACCTTCTGCCTTTACAACTCCTTTAAAGGGTATTCGGCGCAAAAGCGAACATTTATTATATTGCAGCTTACCAATTCTAATGCCGCGTACACACGATCGGAAATGCCGCCAGCTAAAGACAGATGAGAGCTTTTGGTTTTAAAATTCGACCGTGTGTATGCTCCATCGGTCTTTTGCTGGTGGAATTCCAGCCAGCAAAAGATTGAGAGCATGTTCTCTATTTTTCGGTCGGGAAAAGTTCCTATCCGAAAATGCGATCGTCTGTATGCAATTCGGATGCACAAGAAAATCACGCATGCTCAAAAACAATTCGACGCATGCTCGGAAGCATTGAACTTCACTTTCTCGGCTCCTTGTAGTGTTGTACGTCACCACGTTCTTGGCGGTCGAAAGTTCAGAGAACTTTTGTGTGACCGTTGGAAGCCAAGCTTGAGCGGAATTCCGTTGGAAAAACCATCCAAGATTTTTTGTACGTAAATTCCGCTCGTGTGTACGGGGCATTAGATTTGACTGCACTATTTTTCTTTTTTTTTAGGCTTTCTTTCCTTTATTTACGCCTGGTGATCTGGTCAGTATATCTGTTGTTTTCTTTTTTCAAAGAACAAACTGTCCAGCAAATGTGTCGGTTAGAGGGTTGAGCTAAATCATTTAACACTGACAAGGGGTGCTTACAACGATCAGCTTTTATTTATGTAAAAACTTTATCTCAAAAGAAAAAAAAAATAATACTGTAATTGCTTATAAAGTATTGGCTGGAGTTTGGCTTTAAAGCCGGACTTCCCCCGAAAATTCTTTTTTTTAAAAGTCAGCAGCTACAAATACTGCAGCTGCTGACTTTTAAAATATGGACACTTACCTGTCCAGCGCTTCCATTAAATGCTTTGATCTGCCCCGGTCTTTCAGAGTGACAGGAGATAACGCCAAGCCCCAATTTACATTCTTGCATATTCCCCCTTTGACATGTGTGAATACTGATTAGATTAAGATAATCATTATCTGTTCCCTTTCATATATGGAGTAAGTCTGGTCTGGCCATTTGTCCTTTGACCAACAAACCCTCTTTTAATATGCGCAGTTAGATTAACAGCTACCAAAGTGGCATGCCTAGAATAAACTTGTCTTTAGAATGCCTAAATAAGAACACTACATATAATAAATATGTATATATATATATAATATATATATATGTATACATATATATATATATTAGATATAATATACTACATATACCCCCACTTGGGTCGTTCTAACTACTAGAACTGACCCATAAATCAAGCAACAAACATAGCATTACCGACTTGAGGTATTGGATGCTTCACAATGGCTCATATGAAATATAAAGTTGAAACTGGTTACATCTCTCTTCACCAGCCTCTAAAATATCCCCATGAAACAGTCATTAGATAATATAGCTTTAGACCATGACTGGAAAAGGATTCGGTAAACATCCTTATTATATCACATCAAGATCTTGAATATTGCACAAAAACGAGCGGATGTCACAGTCCATTCTTCAATTTTCAACTTCAACTTCATCACATCTCTCATTGAAAGTAGACTTGGTGTGCTTGGTGTGCTGGGAGCTCCGATCCACATAAATCCAGGATTCCTCTCCAGGCTCAAGGTTTTCATTTTCTTAAAGATGCTTTTGCACAAACACCAGCAAATCCCGAAATTCTACTTCCATCTTTATAGTAAGAAGAACCATCCATGTACCAGCTCTCACTTTCAAGTTCAAAAGGTTTGGATACGGCTGAAAAAAACTGCTATTGCTGTACTTTGTAATTTGCTGTAGGCCGACTCCTCATTTCCATCCTTAATAGAGCAGTTACTTGAATCATTCAGTCCATAATTCCACCTGAATGGTATACCAATCTATATACCAATCTATAATCCATATATCCATATAATCCATATATAATCCCCCACTTTCAGATAGAATCAGCTTGACATCAGCGTTTATCAGATCTTCTATCCAGACAAAGCAGCAGTGGAAAATCTTGCCAGTAAAGTTAGGTCTTTTTTTCATCCATATGTCAATAATATTAATGACTGATTCAACAAAGTTTCAAATCATGACTGGAGTGATGAATTTCACTCACCCCTCTTATAAATTTAGGAAAACCACCCAACATACTATAATTTATGCTATGCCAAGCCATTGTGCAGCATCTCACCTTAGATGTCAAATATATTGATCAATATGCAATATGTAATATGCAACATGTTATGTAACACGAAAATTATTTTAGGTTTAAATGTTTCGCTCTGGTTTTAAGATAAAGTTCAAGAAATAAAACATAATAAAATAAAAAATAAAAATAAAAATGGAAAAGGGTAAAAAATAAAAATAAAAAATAGGGCTTGATGAATAAAAATGGGAAAGGGTGAAAAATAAAAAATAAAATATAGGGAAAAGTCCATTGTCCAAGTCAAAAAGTCAAAAAAAAATAAGTCAATTGCTTGATGAATATTGAGAGAGTCCATGATATTGTTTATTCAGTGTTTCTCCCCCACTAGCCAGAAATTTCAGCTTGCAGTTCACATGCTATGCAGATGCAGTATCTTCATTATATCTGAAAGACAAAAAAACTCTCCAACAAAACTAATTAGCAAGATCCTTAAACATTCTTTGAAGTTAAAACAAAGGACTATTTACACATCCCCAGGTTGAAACTAAACCACCCCCACTGTTAGAGAAATGTCACTTGTATTCAAAAACAGATCTGGATAATGTAATCTGTTTAGCTGTCCCAGCAATGTGTAATGTTCCATTTTCATCTTATCGTACTCAATCTTTAGGTGGTCATATTTCTGTTTTAACTGAGAAAACGGTATCCAAGCCTTAGATACCTTTTTATTATGATTTTGGTCAGCTCTGTTTTTCATATCAATATCACCTATATTTGACCTGGTGTCTCCTCTTTGATTGTTATCATAAGACATTATCTTTTGATCTTTATGTTCAGTATTTGTCCTAAACAATGTCGCTAAATTAATTTTAACAGCTTGCTCATTTGACTTTCTCCATAAATTGTCTGCTTTCAACAATACGTCTTTTAAATCATGAGGATTTGGGGTAACTAGTAAAATATTTTGTCTGATCTCTTCATTTAAAGCATGTAGAAATATACTCATATGTAACAAGCCACCATGCTCAAATGCAAGATTATTACTGACCAATATTTCCATAATAGATTTTATCCTTTCTGACAGTTCGTAGGGAGATTCACTTTTCATTTGTTTGATCTTCCCATGAACAGTAACATCAGAACGTACACCATACAAAACACATAACAATTCCATCAATATGTCCCTTGTCCTCATTGGCTGAGTACAGATCTGCTTAATTCTCACCCAAAGACTATTTCCTATAGAATGTTGCATAACTCTGTCTAAATCAGATGGGTTGAGATTGTACATATCTCTGACATTCTGCAAGTCACAAAACCATTTTAAAATCTGTTTAAATCATGGCAGGGAATCTTTCCTATTTCTTTAAGAATTGCATCTAATTCTTTTGGTTTCAAAGGTGCGGCTGGCAATGAATTATCAGATTTAATATGAGGTTCTGTTTCATTTGATAGAATGTTTGTATTTGCATTTTGCTGCAGATTGCTGAATCCACGATTCGATGCATATCTGCATTCCTGAGATCTCTTCTCTAATTCCATAATTCTTAATTTCAATCTCTCATTTTCCTCTGATAATTCATTACAACGTTTAGACTTCTCAAGCAGAGCTTCCCCAATGGTGACTGCATGCAATTTTAAATTTACAGTCTCAGATTCTGATTGGTTTTGTAACCTCTGACAAACCTTGTTGCTATTATCAACTGCACTCTGTAACTGAGTAATTTCCTCAACCTTATCTTTCAAAGAACTTTCCATTGTTAAACAGCAAGATAACAAGCCCTGTACAATACAACCTTTTCTTTTACCTTCTGAAATTTTACTATCAAAAACAGTTTTTTTATGTCTGCTTATATTTTTCTGGCACTTCATAAGGACCGCCATGACGCTTAATACATTTTAACACCCATCTGTTAACTTTATCAGAACTGACACTAGCTTCACACTGAGTAAGCATTTTTACTATATTATTAATAATTTAAAAAGAGAGAAATATTTTACTCACCGCATTAATTACTCCTTCAGCTTTCAGCTCAGGTCTTCTGGTACACGATACAGTCCCTTTCTTCGTTTCCAGTCTCCAGAGAATAATTCAATAATTCTGGGGTTCCAAACTTGTTTGATTTTGTAGATCAGACTCTCTTATGTCACAACCAGACGTTAGAGTCACAGCACAGGTCTTGGGTCTCTATCAGACTTCTGTCCAACTCACGGATTGTTATCACTGACTTCTGTTACAACTTCTGAAAATGCTCTTCTGGTCGCTTGAACGGCACCAATGTAGTGATCTAATATAATCGTCGTTCCTCGTAGATGGAATATAGTTATTAATAAAAGTATTGTCTCCGCAGCAAAACCCGATTCTCCCAGAGAGAGATTTTATTGTCTCTATCAGACTTCTGTCCCCCACACACACTGAACGTTTCCATCACGGATTGTTATCCTTTGACCAACAAACCCTCTTTTAATATGCGCAGTTAGATTAACAGACTTGCTGTTACAAATGGTATATAGTTATTGAAAAGTACTTCCCCGCAGCAAAACCCGATTCTGACGACAAAGTTCATGACAACGAATATTTCCTCTTGTATGCAGAATCTTCTCTCAACCATCTTTCTCTAGCTTCTGGTCGCTCAAAGGGTAACAGATAACATTGAACGGCACCAATGTAGTGTCTTTTAAATCATGATCTAATAGGGAGATTCACTTTTCATTTGTTTGATCTTCCCATGAACAGTAACATCAGAACGATAACAGATCGTATTTCCTATAGAATGTTGCGTCACAAAACCATTTTAAAAATCTGTTTAAATCATGGCAGGGAATCATTCCTATTTCTTTAAGAATTGCTCGTAGATGGAATATGAGGTTCTGTTTCATTTGATAGAATGTTTGTATTTGCATTTTGCTGCAGTTATTAATAAAAGTATTTGCTATTATCAACTGCACTCTGTAACTGGGTAATTTCCTCAACCTTATCCTTCAACGAACTTTCCATTGTAACAAGCCCTGTACAATACAACCTTTTCTTTTACAAATTTTGCTCTCAAAAACAGTTTTTTCAAAACCATCATAGATTCTCCAGAGAGAGACGCTTTTTTTATTGACTTCCAAAACAGAAAACATTTTTACTTACAGATGACAAAAATCTCAACAGAGTTTCTGGTACATACACGACAGTGCTAGTAAACTATTTAGAGCCTCTTATGTTATGGAACAGCACATGTGACTCTTGGATTGCCTTCTGTTACGTAAGAACACACTAATATAATCGTAAACAAAAGTATTGAACGTCCCGTTATAAACCCCCACACAGAAAAGTCTTACAGATGAATGTCTGAGCAATTTGAGCCCCATGGAACCATGGGCGTTTAAGAACACACACTTCTAAACAGATTGAACGTCCTGTTATTAAATGCACTGAATGTCTAGCCGTTTCGCTTTGATCTACCCCGGTTTCAGAGTGACAGGAGATAACGCCAAGCCCAATTTACATTCTTGCATATTCCCCCTTTGACATGTGTGAATACTGATTAGATTAAGATAATCATTATCTGTTCCCTTTCATATATGGAGTAAGTCTGGTCTGGCCATTTGTCCTTTGACCAACAAACCCTCTTTTAATATGCGCAGTTAGATTAACAGCTACCAAAGTGGCATGCCTAGAATAAACTTGTCTTTAGAATGCCTAAATAAGAACACTACATATATATATGTATAAATATGTATATATATATAATATATATATATGTATACAAAAATAAATACTCACCTTTTGAAATGTTCATCTAGGTTAAAAAGGCTATTCTTCAACACCACACAAATTGCATAAGATTTACACATCAAAAGGGGGAACAGATATATATTCCAAAACAGAACATACAGACATGACAAAATATTCATGATATTTCCTCTTGTACCTATATATACAGAACTTCTCTCAGACCATCTTTCTCTAGTACTGCTGACAACCTGTGTCTTGTCTCATCTAATATAAATTATACGTTCCTAATTCCTCGTACTCCCTTTGATGTTCATCTAGGTTAAAAGGCTATTCCTCACCACACACACAACTTGCATAAGATTACATATGAAAAGTAACATTGTCCCTTATATCTGGCCTGCAGCAAAGACAATATCTTTGATCTTTATGATTTTGTCCTCCCGAGAGAGATTTTATTGACTTCCAAAACTGATATAAAGGACACTTACCTGTTCCAGAATACGTCCCTTGTCCTCATTGGCTGAGTACAGATCTGCTTAATTCTCACCCAAAGACTATTTCCTATAGAATGTTGCATAACTCTGTCGGCACCCGAAGCCGAACTGTCGCTTGGCTCTCGGGTGCTGCCGCAGCCATCTTCGGTATGCGGCTTCACTTGCCGGTTCCCTAATGCACATGCCCGAGTCGCGCTGCACAATACAGGTATCTGCACCCCCCTTCCCCGTAAAGGTGCCAAATGTGGCACCGGAGGGGGGGGAGGGTTCCGATGAGCGGAAGTTCCACTTTAGGGTGGAGCTCCGCTTTAATTTGTTATAGTATCTAAATCTGCTAGTACATCTAACATTACTCTCCCCCCAGATTAACAATGCTGCTGTCCAGATGTGCCCCATGTGCTCGTTCATCCAGAGTGGGGGTACTCTAATACAGGAGGTGTATTACTGGGCAGGTTATCAGATGAAAACAGAGGGGAAAAAGTCTAAAAAGTAAACTAATGCAGCCACCACATCTAATGATTGGTAGACTGCACTATATTACATTTTGTCTACATAGGAAGATAAGGTTTCTGAAAAAGGGGGAAGAGTAGTGGCAAGTCTGCAAGCAAAGGACAACAATGAGTAAATCAATGAGCGTTCACTATACAAATGACAATTAATGCATATAGAGAGAAGTTGTACTTCCCGCAAAATTACGTACCTGTACATCATTTTGCTGAAGTGGTTACACCAGAGGGAAGCTTGCAGCTGCAGCTATCACGCTGGTATCGTTTTTTTAGAGCCGGCGGTCGGCTTGCTTGTAATAACAACCGATGCGGCTAAGCAGCTGCTCGGCTATTATTACAAACAGCGGGAGGGGATGTCCCCCCCTTTCCGCTGCCTTCCACCGCTCTGCCCAAGCCTCCTGTCCCACCGGGAGACCCGAGCGACCAGCCGGCACATCCACCAGCTGGCCGGAGTCCCGAAAAATCAGCTTTGATCTGGTCTCCGATGTAGTAACCCTTCACAATGTTACTTCCAGTTTACTCTGCAGCCAACGGCGCCAGTTTTAACCACTTGCCGTCTGTGTCACGCAGATATACTGCGGCACAAAGGCTGTCCTGGGCATACGGGAACGTCCTACCAGTTTTCGGCCACTAGAGGGCGCGCTAGAGGCCCCAAATCCCTGTGCCTGACACTCATGCACGCGATCGCGTGTGGCCGGCGGGCACGAGCGCCAGGCACGGGGGTTTGTGTGTGTAAACACACAAATTCCTGTGCTCTCAGAGGAGAGGAGCCATATTGTTTGTTCCTACTAAGTAGGAAAAACGATATGTCTCCTCTCCTAGTCAATCCTATCCCTATACAGATAGAATATGCTGAGGGAACACACATTTAACCCCTTGATCGCCCCTAGTGTTAACCCCTTCCTTGCCAGTGACATTTACACAGTAATCAGTGTATTTTTATAGCATTGATCGCTGTATAAATGACCAAACAAGTGTCAAAAGTCTCTGATCTGTCCATCTCAATGTCGCAGTACTGCTAAAAATCACAGATCATCGCCATTACTAGTAAAAAAAAAAAAAAAAAATGCCATTAATCGTTTGCAGAAGCTATAACTTTTGCACAAGCCAATCAATATACGGTTATTGCCATTTTTTTAACAAAAATATGTAGAAGAATATATATTGGCCTAAACTGATAAAGAAATTTGTTTGTTTTTTTTTACTTTTGGGAATATTTATTATAGCAAAAAGTAAAAAATATTGTTTTCTTTTCAAAATTGTCGCCTTTTTTTTGTCAATAGCGCAAAAAATAAAAACCGCAGAGGTGATCAAATACCACCAAAATAAATCTTTATTTGTGGGAAGAAGCTTGGGTACAGTGTCGAACGACCGCACAATTGTCAGTTAAAGCGACGCAGTGCCAAATTGTAAAAAGCGCTCTGGTCAGGAACGGGGTAAAATCTTCCGGAGCTGAATCCAAAGTATTTAAAAACGCAGACAGTGCAGTGCAAAGGAGGGGTTTGGGGTCTTTTGGACCCCAGATCCCTCCATAAAGAGTACCTGTCACATGCTTATTACTGCCACAAGGGATGTTTACATTCCTTGTGACAACAATAAAAGTGATCAGATTTTTTTTTTTTTTTTTTTTAAGGGACAGTGTAAAAACATAAATAAAAATAACATAAATAAGAAAAAAAAAAAATTTTTTAAAGAGCCCCACCCCTAAAGAGCCATTCCCCAAGCGTGCGCAATTTTTTTGAAGCATTGCATGTTAGGTATCTAGTTACTTGGCATAGCATCATCTTTCACATTATACAAAAAAATTGGGCTAACTTTACTGTATTAGTTTTTTTTTTTATTAATTGAGGTGGATTTTTCCCCCAAAAAATTGTGTTTGAAAGACTGCTGCGCAAATACAGTGTGACATAAAATATTGCAACACCCGATATTTTATTCTCTAGGGGTCTCTGCTAAAAAAAATATATATATATATATAATGTTTGGGGGTTCTGAGTAATTTCCTAGTAAAAAAATACAGATTTTAACTTGTAAACAACAAATGTCATAAATAGGTCTTCAAGTGGTTAAAGCTGAAACAAAGATTCGCCTCAATGCAAATATAAAAGGATTCACGGTAGGACCGACGGAACATAAATTGTCCGCATATGCAGACGACGTCTTATTTTATGTTTCTGAACCCCTGATCTCTCTACCTAACATCTTGGCAGAACTAGGAGAATTCAACCTATTATCGAACTTCAAGATAAACTATAGCAAATCAGAGATTCTCTCACTTAATATACCCATGGACTTACGTACACAGCTGCAGACTGCATTTTCCTTTACATGGTGCCAGACCTCCCTGAAATACTTGGGGATACACTTACCTGAGAGTTGCTCTCAGCTCTTTACGTGTAATTATGCACCCCTGCTTACTGCTATAAGAAAAGACCTACAGAGCTGGGACAAGGCGGCCTTTTCGTGGATGGGCCGAGTCAGTGTCCTTAAAATGAATGTGCTACCGCGTATCCTGTTTTTCTTGCAGATGGTACCGATTACATTGCCCCGAACTTTCTTCTCATCTCTCAACAGCTTATTCATAAAGTACATATGGGGTGGGAAATCCCCCAGACTTGCCCTCAGATTGATACAGCGCTCGAAGGCGAGCGGAGGCATGGGGGTACCAACAGTCCTTAGATACTACGAAGCTATAGCTTTACAACGTATCTTGGACTGGTATCACAATGTCTCCCTCAAGGTATGGGTCCCGCTGGACAAATGCCTTGCGGGTCGAAACCTATCACATGTCCCCTGGGTCCCTCGAGAACACAGGGGCCTCTCAGCTCTGGTGTCCCCCATGGTCGCTCACGCTCTGACTATCTGGGATACTATAAACAAGCAGGGCAGGCTCGCTCAGCCGACCTCTCCCTTGGCACCCCTGGGGGGCTTCCCGTGGTTTGCTCCGGGGGAACACCCCTCTTTCTTCAGAACGTGGGCGGCAGACGGAGAGTCCAGATGCGGCAGATTCGTCCAAAGCCAGGGTATTTTACCGTTGAACACACTTAGGGATCTTTATGGCCCCTTCCCAATGGACGAGTGGCGCCATAGGCAGCTTCAGCACTTCATCAACAATCTACCCCAAGGGGTGAGATCCCCAGCCCAGGCCTCGCCATTTGAGCGACTGTGTATGTCCTCTTCTAGTATCCCACACGCAATTTCTGTACTCTATAACCTGTTGCAACTCTCACAAGCGGAGGGGAAGCCAGGATACATCAGGGAATGGGAGAGGGACCTACGGCGGCACGTTTTTACTGAGCCCCAACTAGACCATCTTTACCGTCTTACACACTTGAGCACGGTCGACACCAAAATGAAAGAAAATAGCTATAAGATCTTAGCCAGGGGGTACAGAGTCCCGTCGAAGTTAGCTAAAATGTACCCGTCTCTGTCAGCCGCCTGCTGGAGGGAATGCGGCCTCAGAGGTTCGTTCCTACATATTTGGTGGGAATGTCCCATACTGCGGCCTTTTTGGCTTGACATTCATGCCCAGATAAAGATTATTGTGGATATAGAGCTCCCGGATTCCCCATTGGAATCCTTATTGCACTTCCCCACCATTCCAGTAAGTCAGTATCGTAAATCAGTACTGCCTCACTTGCTTAACGCAGCCCGCAGGCTAATTCCAATATATTGGAAAAAAAAACAGATACCCACACGCAGTGATTGGATAAAAATGGTGAACAACATTATGGTGGCAGAGGAGTGGATGGCGAAGTGCAAAGACAGGTACGAGCAATTCTACTCTATATGGGCCACGTGGATACACTACACCAGCCCTCCAGGGACGCATACAACAAGTTCTCCTCCCCAGGTAGGAGAGGCACAGGTGAATTCTGATGACGCCACACCACTTACCTAGAGTCATTAAGCGAAGGAAGGTAGCACTCCCCCCCCCCTCTTTAATTATTATTATTTTTTTATTTTTTTTCTCTTTTTGTGCCTTTTATTTTCACTTATTTAATTTTGCTGTTTTGGTTTATTGGTTATAAAGATCTGCTCTTTACTAAGATCTAGGTTTTGGCCACCATCTTGGCTTTAGCACTGTGGGTCACTGCAGGGCCAGATTAAGAACATCATGGGCCTGGTGCTGAGGATTTTGTTGGGGCCTTTTATAAACAATAAATAAATAAAAAAAATGCAAACAATTTTTTGTTATAAAAAATTAAATTAAAGAGAGAGAGGGAGGATAAGAGAGAGAGAAAGGGGATGAAATAGGTGTGAGGGAGGATGAGAGAGAAAGGGGGGATGAGAGAAAGAGGATGCACATGAGCATGTGTGGGAATGACATCAACGCAGCCCGGCCAAGGCAAGTGACCGAAGGCACAGAACCCAGAAGGAAAACCGGGTGAAGATGGAAGAGCCTGGGCCCCGTCGGATTGATCAAAGCACAGCACTGGAGGGCTCAGTCTGGCAATTTATGTGTACCCTAATGTGCTAATATGCTGTGCATACTTGTACATTATGGCATAACCTACCTCAGGGCCTCTAAAAAGTAGTAATGTTAGAAAGGTTTACTACTGCTTTAATATCACAGGAGCCTCTCATGGGGCCCCCTACTGACCCTGTGGCCCTTGGGCAGTGCCTAGGGCATAGTTGCCAACAATTCAAAAATATTTTCAGGGACACTTTTTTACAAGTGCTATATTCAGAGTAGCTGACATCCCCTATGTTCCTCTATACATCACAATAGTAATTACAAGAAGAGTGTGGAGGGTATGACAATGAGCAGTATGTACAGGAGAGGAGTGTGTAGGGTATGACGGTGGGCACTAAGTATAGGAGAGAAGTGTGGATGGTATGACAGTGAGCAGTATGTACAGGAGAGGAGTGTGTAGGGTATGACGGTGGGCACTATGTATAGGAGTGAAGTGTGGAGGGTATGACAGTGAGCAGTATGTACAGGAGAGGAGTGTGGAGGGTACGACGGTGGGCACTATGTACAGGAGAGAAGTGTATGACAGCGAGCACTATGTACAGGAGAGAAGTGTGTAGGATATGACAGCGGGCGCTATGTATAGGAGAGAAGTGTGGGGGGTATGACAGTGAGCAGTATGTACAGGAGAGAAGTGTGGAGAGTATGACAGTGAGCAGTATGTATAGGAGAGAAGTGTGGAGGGTATGACAGTGAGCAGTATGTACAGGAGAGAAGTGTGGAGAGTATAACAGTGGGCACTATGTATAGGAGAGGAGGATGAAGTAATCTGGTAAAGAAAAATGTAAAGGTTTGTTGAAGGATGTTTAGGGACTGCGTAGTGGTTAAGCGGGCCATACATGGATTGAAATTACACCAATTAAGCAGAGACCAGCGATAGTCGATCTATGTATGGGCTAGCTAGTTTTACACCAGTCAACCTATTAACCGACTTGAGTACAACCAGCCTGTCAGGTTTTCCCCAAAACAATCAGTGCTGCCAGCTATAGTTAGCAACACTAATCATTGTATTCACTGGCAGAACACAATAACACTGCAGGAGTGATTCCCCCATTCACAGGTCAGCAGGTGAGAGGGTGTGTGGGGACAGGCTGGGGAGAGATACTAGTCAGTGGCTGGGTAGGCACTGGTTAGTATCAGAGCCAAATACACACAGGTTACATACGCCACGATCATTAGAGCAAGAGCAATAATTCTAGCACTAGACATCCTCTGTAACTCTAAACATGTAACCTGTAAAAAACATTTAAAGCATCGCTTGGTACACAAAAAAAATCATGCTAACTTTAGTGTTTTTTTTTTTATGAATGAAACAGTTTCTTTCCAAAAAAAACATTTGAGTAATTTCCTAGCAAAAAAAAATGATGATTTTTACATGTAGGAGAGAAGTGTCAGAATTGGCCTGGGTGGCAAGTGGTTAGTAATATACAAATAATTATTATAAGCCATGTGATCTCATCCTCTCAGTCTGCTGCAGAGTGTTCCAGCTTGTATTTAAACTGGCCGCTCTGCATGTAGCTTCTGACAGGCTGCGCAAGCAGACGTGTATCTTCGGAACCACATATTTTAACCAGTGCTGGAGTAGGTCCTTAGCTACCTACCCCCCAAATGTGGGGTCTCTGTGACTCCTGATCGCGGAGCTACAACCCTCAATGTCAATCTTTTTTTTTTTCTTTTTTTTGATTTTTTTTTTTTCTTTGGGGCCAATGGGCCTATCTTGAGAGAGGGGCCTGGAGCTGCAGCTCCAATAGCCCCTATGTTAATCCGGCCCTGGGTCACTGTTAGACCCATGTTACTACATGAAGGACTAGACCTTCCCCAGGGCTAGCCCGCGGGAGAGAGACAGGAGAGACTTATTGATGTTTGACTTCAGAACTATTGCCGGTTATATGGTGCTACATGTCTCCCCTAGGACACTCCCGGGTGTGCATGCCCCTGGGTGCTATGTGAAGCAACCTGCCCAAGAGGTGGGCCCTACAAATACGCTGCCCTTTATACCATGAGTGTATTAGCTTCTCTTGTCGATTTCTGTCAAATTGCCTTTTTTTTTTTGTATTTCTGTATGTTGATGTTAAAATATGGTTAAAATAAAGATTATATAAAAAAAAAAAAAAAAGCTGAAACAAAGGCAGCTAAATACCTATTTGAAATACTTACACCAGATATGACAGCTGTTTTTGTTTTTGTCACATGTTTTAACTGTAAGCTTCTTTGCTGATGCACATTGCCCAGACATATTCCACTGTCCTACTGTTAGCTATCGGTAATGCCTCGTACACAGGTGCGGAATTTTTGTTGGAAAAATCTTGGATGTTTTTTCCGATAGAATTCCACTCAAGCTTGTCTTGCATACACACGGTCACACAAAAGTTCTCTCTGAACTTTCGATCGTCAATAACGCGGTGACGTACAACACTACGACGAGTATGTCTCAAATTGTTTCCGAGCATGCATGTTTTTCTGCGCGTCGGAATTGCTACAGGTGAACGGAATTTCCGTCAAGAAATTTCCATCGGAAAAATAGAGAACCAGCTCTCAATCTTTTGCTGGCGGAAATTCAGACAGAAAAAGTTGACCAAAGTGTGATGTGACCAAAAGCTCACATCACACTTTTTCCGACAGAAATTTTGCTGGTGTTTACGGGGCATAAGGGGAGTATTCTTCCCACTGACCAAAACTGCAACATACACTATATTGCCAAAAGTATTGGGACACCCTCCAAATCATGGGATTCAGGTGTTTCAATCACCTCCATGGCCACAGGTGTATAAAATCAAACATTAGTGAAAGAATGGGTCGCACTCAGGAGCTCCATGAAATCAAGCGTGGCACCGTGATAGGTTGCCACCTGTGCAATAAGTCAACCTGTGAAATTTCCTTTGCTACTAAATATTCCACGGTCAACTGTAATGCCGCGTACACACGATCTGAAATTCGGCCAGCAAAAGACCGGTGAGAGCTTTGGGTTGGAAAATGCGACAGTGTGTATGCTCCATCTGACTTTTGCTGGCCGAATTCCCGCCACCAAAAGATTGAGAGCAGGTTCTCAATTTTTCGGTCAGAAAAAGTTTAGATCGGAAATTCCGATCGTCTGTAGCAATTCCAACGCGCAAAATTCCTACGCATGCTCGGAAACAATTCGACGCATGCTCGGAAGCATCGAACTTCATTTTCTCGGCTCGTCATAGTGTTATAAATCACTGCGTTCTTGTCGGTCGAAAGTTCAGCGAACTTATGTGTGACCGTGTGTATGCAAGACAAGCTTCAGTAGAATTCCGTCGGGGAAACCATCCAAGATTTTTCAGACGGAAAATCCGCACGTGTGTACGCGGCATAAGTGGTATTATAACAAAGTGGAAGCAACTGGAAACAACAGCAACTCAGCCACAAAGTGGCAGGCCACATAAAATGATAGAGCGTGGGCAGCGCATGCTTAAGCGCAAAGTGCGCAGAAGTCGCCAACTGTCTGCTGCCTTCAGATTAGCACAACAACAGTGCGTAGAGAGCTTTATGGGTTTGCCCATACTTCCCACTGACCACCAACAAAAGAAGCATACTTCCTTCTGACAATTGAATTGCTTGCCGACCACCAGCTGCAGTTTTACTGCGGCAGAATGGCACAATTGGGCGAAACAACGTTATCTTATGTTGTTTCGCCTTTTGGCCACTAGGGGCGAGCGCTAGGTTTGCCACATCATCCCTTTAATCCAGGACACACATTAATTACACAAGTTCTGGCTGATTAAGGTGGTAATTAAACTCACTTGGTTCCTTATCTGCATTAAATCAGTCTCAGAACCTGTGTAATTCATATCTGTCCTGGATTAAAAGGATGATGTGGCAACCCTAGCGAGCATGTGCCACCGGTGGGCACCCGCGATCGCTCGTTACAGAGCGAGAGCCAGGATCTGTGTGTGTAAACACACAAATCCCCCATATTTCAGGTGAGTAGAGACAGATCGTGTGTTAATACTAAGTATGAACACCGATCTCTCTCTCCTCCTAGACAGTCCCATCCCCCCTACAGTTAGAACACACCTAGGGAACACAGTTAACCCCTTGATCGCCCCCCTAGTGTTAACCCCTTCCCTGCCAGTGACATTTATACAGTAATCAGTGCATTTTTATAGCACTGATCGCTGTATAATTGTCAGTGGTACCAAAAATTTGTCAAAAGTGTCCAATTTGTCCGCCGCAATATCGCAGTCTCGATATAAATCTCAGACCGCCGCCATTACTTGTAAAAAAAAATAATAATAAAAATGCCATAAATCTATCCCCTATTTTGTAGACGCTCTAACTTTTGCGCAAACCAATCAATATACGCTTATTGCGATTTTTATTACCAAAAATATGTAGAAGAATACATATCGGCCTAAACTGAGGAAAAAATTTGCTTTTTTAAAAAAAAAATATGAGATATTTATTACAGCAAAAAGTACAAAATATTGTGTTTTTTTTTTTTTTAAATTGTCAGTCTTTTTTTGTTTATAGCGCAAAAAATAAAAAACGCAGAGATGATCAAATACCACCAATAGAAATCTCTATTTGTGGGAAAAAAAGACGTCAAATTTGTTTGGGTACAACGTCGCACGACTGCGCAATTGTCAGTTAAAGCGACTCAGTGCCGTATCGCAAAAAATGGCCCGGTTATTCAGCAGCCAAATCTTCCAGGGCTGAAGTGGTTAAGAAGCATACTTCCTTCTGACAATGTAAGAAGCTTACTTCTTTCTGACCACCAATGTAAGAAGCGTTCTTGTCACTGAATCCAATGTATGAAGCATACTTCCTTCAGACCACCAATGTAAGAAGCACTCTTCCCGCTGATCATGTAGATATCATAATTATTGGCAGGGGTTCCTTGAAACTTGTTTAAAAGGGAAAAATCTGCGCTAACCGGTGATGATTGATTAACGAGGTACAAATGACCTCAAATAAACACAATGTGCAACAACGTACAAAGGTTTGTGGGAAAAAAATAAATAAATATGGAATATATAAACTCCACCTGAAAAAACACTCAAAGGTGATAAAACATTGCCAGGTGCTGCAACAAAAAAAAACTGAATATAGGGTTAACCACTTTCAGCCCGGACCAATTTGCAGCCAAAGGACCAGGCCCCTTTTTGCGATTCGGCACTGCGTCGCTTTAACTGACAATTGCGCGGTCGTGCGACGTGGCTCCCAAACAAAATTGACGTCCTTTTTTTCCCACAAATAGAGCTTTCTTTTGGTAGTATTTGATCACCCCTGTGGTTTTTATTTTTTGCGCTATAAACAAAAAAGAGCAACAATTTTGAAAAAAACGCATTCTTTTTTATTTTTTGCTATAATAAATATCCCCTAAAAATATATAAAAATCCTCTGTTAAAAAAAAAAAAATATATATATAAAAAAAATTTTTCCTCAGTTTAGGCCGATACGTATTCTTCTACATATTTTTGGTAAAAAAAATCGCAATAAGCGATTATTGATTGGTTTGCGCAGAAGTTATAGCGTTTACAAGATAGGGGATAGTTTTATAGCATTTCTATTAATAATTTTTTTTTTATTAGTAATGGCGGCGATCAGCGATTTTTATTGTGACTGCGGCATTATGGCGGACACATCAGACATTTTTGACACATTTTTGGGACCATTGTCATTTATACAGCAATCAATGCTATTTAAATGCATTGATTCCTGTATAAATGACACTGGCAGTGAAGGGGTTAACCACTAGGTGGCAGTGTAGGGGTTAAGTATGCCTAGGGGGGTGTTTCTTCCTGTGGGGGGGCGTGGCTGTCAGATAGTGAATGCTGATCTCTTCTTCAATCACAGGGAGCAGAGATCGGCGTCACTAGTTGCTAGGCAGAACGGGGAGATGCTGTTTATTTCCGTATCTCCCCGTTCAGCCTTCCCGTGAGACGATCGCGGGTGACCCCGCGGCGATCGAGTCCGCGGGACCCGCGACTGGCCTCACGAGGGTCCCGACCGGCCTCACGGGGGGGCTCCTGGCACGCTCCCGATGGCACAGACGGCATTATATATACGCCCTCCTGCCTGTCCGTGCCATTCTGCCGACGTATATCGTCGTGCGCCGGTCGGGAACCGGTTAAGTGTAAGTGAAAAAGAGCTTCAATTGCGCAACCTAGGTGAGGTTTGGTTGAATGATATAAATAAATAGACCATCAAATGTTACCATCAAATCAATAAATAATATAAGTGGCAAATAGTGTCATTCATCCCCTGAGGGGAAAAAATATTAAATCACCCAATGACTGAATCCATAAATAAATAAACAAACAGTGTTATGTGAATAAATTAAACAAATGTCCACAGTGTGTGAAAACGCAATTATAGGAGTCAGTGGTGGCTATGGTTATAAGTACATATATTCTGCAGGATCAAATCAAAAAACTTCAAGGAATTCCTTCCCAAGTGATGGGAAATAAGCCAACTTTAACTGAACGGCAAAGTTTTTTCTTTTTTGCTTAATTTCTTCTAATACAGTCTCCACATGTAATCCTGCAAGCGATATATAAAAATGATGAAATGGCCGCTTACCAGATCCAAGGATCAAATGGGCATATATCAGAATGACCCTCCACACCGAGTGATATCCCACTCTCTTCCACAGCAAGCACGATCTGCTCTCCAATCAAGGGTGATCACTCTCCTGCTTCGTGCTCAGCTGTTTTCCGTCCACACTACCGGCCTGCTTGACTGGCTGTGAGTGCGCCAAAAACTTCCTCCGTCCACCATATAGGGCAAAAAAAAACTATATAGTGCAATAGGTTTTAACACATCAAAGTTTCCTTTTTAACCACTTCAGCCCTGGACCAATTTGCAGCCAAAGGACCAGGCCCCTTTTTGGCAATTCGGCACTGCGTAGTTTTAACTGACAATTGCGCGGTCGTGCGACGTGGCTCCCAAACAAAATTGGCGTCCTTTTTTTCCCCACAAATAGAGCTTTATTTTGGTGGTATTTGATCGCCCCTGCGGTTTTTATTTTTTGCGCTATAAACAAAAATAAAGCGCCAATTTTGACAAAAATGCAATATTTTTTACTTGTTGCTATAATAAATATCCCCAAAAAATATATAAAAAAAACTTTTTTTTTCCTCAGTTTAGGCCGATACGTATTCTTCTACATATTTTTGGTAAAAAAATAATCTCAATTAGTGATTATTGATTAGTTTGCGCAAAAGTTATAGCGTTTACAAAATTAGGGGATAGTTTTATAGCTTTTTTATTAATATTTTTTTTTTACTAGTAATGGCGGCGATCAGCGATTTTTTTTGTGACTGCGACATTATGGCGGACACATCGGACATTTTTGACACATTTTTGGGACCATTGTCATTTATACAGAAATCAGTGCTATTTAAATGCACTGATTCCTATGTAAATGACACTGGCAGTGAAGGAGTTAACCACTAGGGGGCGGGGAGGGGTTAGTGTGACCTGTGTGTGTGTTTTTTTACAGTAGGAGGGCGTGGCTTTACGTCTGATGTCACTGATCGGCTTTCCCGATGACAGGGAACAGCCGATCAGTGACAGGCAGTGTAGGAAGCACGAAAATGTTTTTTCTTAAAAAAGGTAAAAAAAGCTGTGTATCGATATACATTTCTATATGTTCAGCTGCTCATGCAGACTGTACCGTATGTCTGGTCCTTGGCTCCACCCGACGCGTTTCTCTTTACAAAGCAACATCTGGAGGGCCGCTAGTTTGAGACCCCTGCTCTACTGGGAAAGGAGACCCCTTGAAACTTAGAAGATATTTTAAGGGTTCCTCCATGTTACAAAAGTTGAGAAGGCTGCTCTACATATAAAATGTATATACTCTAAAAACCTTGGTGAACACAGTACAAAACATCCAGTTACAAATAGAAAATGTACCATGCTGACCTAGTTATTTTTATTTCGTTTTTCCCCATGGACCTTCCAGAGTCCTGCATTTTTTGTCTCTTGATCTAAAAGTAGTTCTTCTAAAAGTCTGCCCTGACAACAGCCAGTCCACATAAAAGGTCTAGATAAGTGTTCCAATATTCAAGTTTCTTTTATATTTCTTCACATCACTTGCTGTTGACGTATAATAATTATACGGATCTGTTTCAATCACCAGGATCGCCTCAATGCTACAAGACATGACAGTCGTCATAAATCTGTGAATATATTTTTTTTCTACTATCAGCTTCTATAGCGGCCTATGACAATTCCCTATTGTGAAATATCACATCATTATTCTGCAATGTCATTTTCCTCAGGCACTAGTAAAATAACAATGACACACTTCACTAAATGCTGCGCTGATGGATTAAGGGTATCTCGGCCATCCGCTAGTTACCGCACTACGGCCAGGCTTCACCTTCAACTTTCTAGATATAAATCTTAAAGCCCTCCCTTCAGTCTTGCACAGCTGTACCAGCTCCTCTCCTGTACTGATACCGCTTACTCTGATTTCTCTGCACACTGTGAGCTTCTCACAATGTGCATTAAGAGCTGCAGCAAGTCAGATAGAGCCTCATTTCCTGGCTGCAGGACATCCAGCATCTATCCCTGGCCCATCTTCTTCATTCACTGGATTTTGGTTCTTTCTATCATGGAGGCTCAGCATCACATGTGGGTGTTACCTAGGGCGGTCTGGGAATTATGGTGCAGGGTTGTTTTTCAGGGTTGGGCTTGGCCCCTTAGTTCCAGTGAAGGGAACACTTAAGACATCAGCATACCAAGACATTTTGGACAATTTCATGCTCCCATCTTTGTGGGAACAGTTTGGGGATGACCCCTTCCTGTTCCAACATGACTGAGCACTAGTGTACAAATCAAGGTCCATAAAGACATGGATGAGGGAGTTTGGGGTGGAGGAACTAGACTGGCAGGCAGTCTTTAACCACTTAAGGACCGCCTCATGCACATATACGTCGGCAGAATGGCACGGCTGGGCACAAGCATGTACAGGTAAGTTGCTCTTTAAGAGCCCAGCCGTGCGTCGTGTGCACGCCGCCGGCAGCACGCTTGCGACCTGGTCCTGAGCTCTGTGACCGTGGCCGCGCGACCCGTGGACCTGATTGCCGCCGGTGTCCCGCGATCGGGTCACAGAGCTGAATAACGGGGAGAGGTAAGTGTAAACAAACCTCTCCCCGTGCTTTCCAGTGAGGCTGTCACTGATCGTCTGTTCCTTGTCATAGGGAAAGACGATCAGTGATGTCACACGCCAAGCCACGCCACCCTACAGTAAAAAAACACATAGGTCACACTTAACCCCTACACTGCCCACTAGTGGTTAACCCCTTCACTGCCAGTGACATTTTTACAGTAATCAATGCATTTTTAATCGCACTGATCGCTGTATTAATGCCAATGGTCCCAAAAATGTGTTAAAATTGTCCGACGTGTCCGCCATAATGTCGCAGTCACAATAAAAATCGCTGATCGCCCCCATTACTAGTAAAAAAAAATTATTAATAAAAATGCCATAAAACTATCCCCTATTTTGTAGACGCTATAACTTTTGCGCAAACCAATCAATAAATGCTTATTGATTGGAAAAAATATGTAGAAGAAAATGGCCTAAACTGAGGGAAAAAAAATGTTTTTATATATTTTTATTATAGCAAAAAGTAAAAAATATTGCATTTTTTTCAAAATAGTCTTTCTATTTTTGTTTATAGCACAAAAAATAAAAGCCGCAGGGGCGATCAAATACCACCAAAAGAAATGCTCTATTTGTGGGGGAAAAAAAAGGATGCCAATTTTGTTTGGGAGCCACATCGCACGGCTGCGCAATTGTCAGTTAAAGCGACGCAGTGCCGAATCGCAAAAAGGAGCCTGGTCCTTTAGCTGCAAATTGTTCCGGGGCTTAAGTGGTTAAGGGGTCTTTATGAGACAAAGTTGACAGCACCTGCCTGGATATTCTGTAAAATTTTTGTGCACTTTGTTGTTTACAGCTAATATTCCTCCCTGCATTACAATTATGCTTCAGGTAGGTGAGCAAACATTTATTTATAAGATTGCCCTTTGCGATTTGCCTGTCTCTAATTATTTTTTTTCTATTTGTAAGGCAAACGTCTGCCATTTAATATAGCACAATTTCCCAGCCCATTGATTTAATAAATCCTGCAGTTTACAGATAGAGTTGACTGACTAGGTGTTTAATAGTCAGTAAACTGTTCTTGGCAGCATTGTGTGTGGAATGGGAAATGTACACAGGATCCATCAGCCTTTTTGAAGCTCATAACAGTTCATGGTTCTTAGCCATTGACACTGTACTGTTCCAACAATTACGGTTACAGTGTATTTTGGATGTGACGGGCATAAGGAGATTTCTTCGGGAAGACAGATTGAGTTACTCTCAGGAAAATAGCTAAAAAAAGCGCTAACTCTGTGGAAGGAGTTATGAGTTTACTCCTCGGTTCTTATTTTAACCACTTCAGCCCCGGACCAATTGGCAGCCAAAGGACCAGGCCCCTTTTTGCGATTCGGCACTGCGTCGTTTTAACTGACAATTGCGCGGTCGTGCGACGTGGCTCCCAAACAAAATTGGCGTCCTTTTTTTTCCCACAAATAGAGCTTTCTTTTGGTGGTATTTGATCGCCCCTGCGGTTTTTATTTTTTGCGCTATAAACAAAAATAGAGCGACCATTTTGAAAAAAATGCAATATTTTTTACTTTTTGCTATAATAAATATCCCCAAAAAATATATAAAAAAACATTTTTTTTCCTCAGTTTTGGCCGATACGTATTCTTCTACAATTTTTTGGTAAAAAAAAATCGCAATTAGCGATTATTGATTGGTTTGCGCAAAAGTTATAGCGTTTACAAAATAGGGGATAGTTTTATAGCATTTTTATTAATATTTTTTTTTTTTACTAGTAATGGCGGCGATCAGCGATTTTTATTGTGACTGCGACATTATGGCGGACACATCGGACATTTTTGACACATTTTTGGGACATTTGTCATTTATATAGAAATCAGTGCTATTTAACCACTTGACCACTGGGCACTTAAACACCCTTAATAACCAGACCAATTTTCAGCTTTCGGTGCTGTCACATTTTGAATGACAATTACTCATTCATACAACACTGTACCCATATGAAATTTTTGTCCTTTTTTTCACACAAATAGAGCTTTCTTTTGGTGGTATTTAATCACCTCTGGGTTTTTTATTTTTTGCGCTATAAAAGAAAAATGACTGAAAATTCTGTAAAAAAATGAATTTTTCTTCGTTTTTGTTATAAAATTTAGCAAATTTGTAATTTTTCTTGATAAATTTTGGCCAAAATTTATACTGCTACATATCTTTGGTAAAAATAAGTACAAATTGGGGTATATTATTTGGTCTTTGTGAAAGTTATAGAGTCCACAAGCTATGGTGCCAATATCTGAAAATTGATCACACCTGAAGTACTGACGGCCTATCTCATTTCTTGAGACCCTAACATGCCAGGAAAGTACAAATACCCCCCAAATGACCCCTTTTTGGAAAGAACACATTCCAATGTATTTAGAAAGAGGCATGGTGAGTTTTTTGAAGTTGTCATTTTTTCCCACAATTCTTTGCAATGTCAAGATTTTTTTTCATTTCTTTTTTTTTTTCACAAAATTGTCATATTAGCGGGTTATTTCTCACATACAGCATATGCATACCACAAATTACACCCCAAAACACATTCTGCTATTACTCCCGAGTACGGCGATACCACATGTGTGAGACTTTTACACAGCGTGGCCACATACAGAGGCCCAACATGCAGGAGCGCCATCAGGTGTTCTGGACAATTCTGACATTTCTCTCCTACATGTAAAAATCATCATTTATTTGCTAGAAAATTACATAGAACCCCAAAATAGTATATATGTTTTTTTAGCAAAGACCCTAGAGAATACAATGGCGGTCGTTGCAACTTTTTATCTAGCACGGTACTTGCGCAGCAATTTTTCGAACGTGTTTTTTTTGGAAAAAAAATGTTTTGTGCTTTACAAAAAACAAAACTGTAAATTTAGCCCAATGTTTTTGCATAATGTGAAAGATGAAGTTACGCTGAGTAAATAGATACCCAACATGTCACGCTTCAAAATTGCACACACTCGTGAAATGGCGCCAAACTTCGCTACTTAAAAATCCCCATAGGCTTTAATTTTTTTTACTGGTTACATGTTTTGAGTTACAGAGGAGGTCTAGGGCCAAAATTATTGTTCTCGCTCCAACGTTCGCAGCGATACCGCACATGTGTGGTTTGAACACCGTTTTCATATGTGGGGGGGACTTACGTATGCATTCGCTTCTGCGTGCGAGCACACGGGGACAGGGGCGCTTTAAAAAACATATATATATTTTATTGTTCATTTTACTTTATTTATTTTAGTTTGACCCTTTTTTTCCTCCCAAAAAATTTTTTGATCACTTTTATTCCTATTACAAGGAATGTAAACATCCCTTGTAATAGGAATATGGCATTACAGGTCCTCTTTACAGTGAGATATGGGGTCAATAAGACCCCACATCTCACCTCTAGGCTGGAAAGCCTGGAATAAAAAAAAAAAACGATCCTGGCTTTGATCGTAGCGAGTATCGCAGGGTATTGTTGGGTATTGCAGAGTATCGCAGGGTATGGCAGAGTATCGCAGGGTATGGCAGAGTATCGCAGGGTATGGCAGAGTATCGCAGGGTATGGCAGAGTATCGCCGGGTATGGTAGAGTATCGCAGAGTATCGCAGGGTATTGCAGAGTATCGCAGGGTATCGCAGAGTATCGCCGGGTATCGCAGAGTATCGCCGGGTATGGTAGAGTATCGCAGAGTATTGCAGAGTATCGCCGGGTATTGCAGAGTATCGCCGGGTATTGCAGAGTATCGCCGGGTATTGCAGGGTATCACCGGGTATTGCAGGGTATGGCAGAGTATCGCAGGGTATGGCAGAGTATCGCCGGGTATTGCAGAGTATCGCCGGGTATTGCAGAGTATCGCCGGGTATCGCAGGGTATGGCAGAGTATCGCAGGGTATGGCAGAGTATCGCAGGGTATGGCAGAGTATCGCAGGGTATGGCAGAGTATCGCAGGGTATCGCAGGGTATGGCAGGGTATCGCGGGGTATGGCAGAGCATCGGGGGGTATGGCAGAGCATCGGGGGGTATGGCAGAGCATCGGGGGGTATGGCAGAGCATCGGGGGGTATGGCACAGTATCGGGGGGTATGGCACAGTATTGGGGGGTATGGCAGAGTATTGGGGGGTATGGCACAGTATTGGAGGGGATGGCAGAGCATCCATCCATGCTCAGCCATCCCTCCATACCCTGCAATACCCAGCAATACACTGCAGGCTATTGCTGTGTATTGCAGGGTATGGAGGGATGGCTGAGCATGGATGGATGGATCGGTGGTGGCAGAGCAGGCTGTGGGCACTACAGATCCCGCCCACAGCACTGCTGCCACCGATCCCTCCCCCTTTCCTCTCATACTGTACCGATCGGTACAGAGAGAGGAGGAGAGAGGAACCGGCGTCATCAAATGACGCCGGTTTGCTTACATGTGATCACTCCGTCATTTGACGGAGCGATCACGTGGTAAACGGCCGCGATGAGCGGCCGTTTACCGTGATCCATGATCCGCCGGGTCCTCTGGACCCGGCGATCATGGATGCACTCGGGTGCGCGCACCAGGGGGCGCGCAAGAGCAGAATTCTGTGAGGCCGTTAATTAACGGCCTCCCAGAGTTAAGCAACCGCCCTGTAGCCGTTTTTCGGCTATGGGCCGGTTGTTAACTGGTTAAATAGCAATGATTCCTATGTAAATGACAGTTGTAGTGAAGGGGTTAACCACTAGGGGGCGGGGAGGAGTCAGTGTGACGTGTTGTGTTCATTTTACTGTAGGGGGGCGTGGCTGTACGTGTGACGTCATTGATCGGCATTCCCGATGACAGGGAACCGCCGATCACTGACAGTCAGTGTAGGAAGCGCGGGGAGAGGTTTGTTTACACAAACCTCTCCCCGTTCTTCAGCTCCGTAACCCGATCGCGGGACACCAGCGGCGATCGGGTCCGCTGGTCCCGCGGCCGGGGTCGCGGAGCTCCCGACCGGGTCGCGAGCGCGCCGCTAGCGGTGCGCGCGCGACCCACAGGCAGGCACATGCACGATCACGTACAGGTACGTGATTCTGCCTGCCCGTGCCATTTTGCCGACGTATATCGTCGTTAGGCGGTCGGGAAGCGGTTAAAGCTATAATGTTATGATATTTTTATGGGGGATATGATCACCATGTTTATACAAAAGTGATCCATATAGTGAACTTGGTATAGAGTTATTCACTTTAAGGTCATCATAGAGGACAAGGGGGCACTCTTTACATCTGGGGGAAAAGAGATTTAACCTCCAAATACATGTAGTGTCCCCCTGTAGAAGCTGTTTAAAGCAGAACAATACTCCCCTCAGCTCCCACGCGGCCGCTAACATCTTTGGACAGCCGGCTTCTGGGTCTCAATCAGAAGGAGACGGTGCTTGACCTCCTAAACGCATTCCTGATTGGCTACAGAGTGTGTGGCATCTGACATCTCCTTTCTCGAGTTTCCCACAGCGGTTCTCTGGCAGTATCCCAGATCTCTGTCTTTCACATCGCCTCCTGTCATCTCACAGTCTCTGTCGGGACTGGACTCTGAACTGGCAGCTCCACATGGAGCTTGTTCAATGCCTGTTAAATGGGTGTGGCCTAATTTTTTAGTGGGAGGGGCTTAATTGGCATGGTTAAACAAAACCCAGGCCTCAGGTATGTTCTGGGGGTTGCTTTGGGAGGTAGAGGACTTGTGCTAGAATGTGGGGTAGAGTGGGGGACAGATATATACTGAGGGGGTGCTTTGGGAGGGGAGAGGACTTGTGCTAGAAGGCGGGTGGGGGGGTCAGATATGTGCCAGGGGGCTTTTTGGAGGAGAGAGGACATGTGCTAGAAGGTGGGGTGGAGGTGGGTTCAGATATGTACTGGGGAGGCGCTTTGGGAGGGGAGAGGACTTGTGCTAGAAGGTGGGACAGAGGAGGGGATTGTATAAGTGCTGGGGGCCCTTTAGGAGGGGAGAGGACTTGTGCTGGGGAGTCAGATACATACTAGGGGGGCTTTGGGAGGGGTGAGAACTTGTGCTAAAAGGTTAGGGGTTAGATATGTGAAAATAGGTGCCAAACCCCTCACCTTTCTCTGAGCACGCCACAGCAAATGGATGGGTCTTAAATGGGCATTAAATACCAGGCAGGTGCTACATGCAGAGTTCAGGAGGGTGCTACAAACAGAGTGCAGGATCCCAGAGGGTGGCATGTACAGAGTGCAGGGTTCAGGAGGGTGCTACATACAGATTCCAGGGTCCAGGAGGGTGTTATGCATGGAGTGTAGGGTCCAGAAGGGGGCTATGTACAGAGTGCAGGGTCCAGGAGGGTGCTACATACAGAATGCAGGGTCCAGGAGGGTGTTACGCACAGAGTTCAGGGTCCAGGAGGGGGCTATGTACAGAGTGCAGGGTCCAGGAGGGTGCTACATACAGAATGCAGGGTCCAGGAGCATGCAGAGTGCAGAGTTCCACCCCCAAATCTCCATCCTCGACAAGATTGTCTTCCCCCTTCCAGCACAAGTCCCTCCATCACCCCTCAAGGTATAAAACCTCTTCCTCACCCAGCACAGCCCCCCATCTCCCAGGGCAGGGATCTTCCCCATAGTTGACTTGTTAACACTGACTTGAGCAGTCTCTTTTACCTCACAGTGATAGCAGTCCCAGCTATGAGGATGTTCTTTGCTCCTGCCTCTGTCAGTTCTGTGGAAAAAGAAAAGAGAAGGATTGCTGAGTCCTAAGGTGGCAATCTTAAACACCTAAATTGTATCAGAGTGCCACATCCTACATATATGTCAAAGAACTTGCTTTTTCCAGGCGGAAAAGGAAAGGGAGGAATGGACTTTATAGGCACTAGTTAGAAATTTTTTTAAACAATTTATTAGAAAAAGGATATAACAGACAATTATGTATAAACACACATACAAATATTGGCATTGACAATACTTGAAACTATATATAAAACAGACAAAATCCGAGAGACTCCCCCTATGGGTGTGCAGTACCACATAAAATTATCGCTGGCAGTGGGATTGGTGTGTATAAACACTTGCACCGTGTAGCTTCCCAGTGGAGTGTGTACTGGCCCGAAGAGGGGTGGTCATCGGTCCTGTCGATTAAAAGAAGGAACTTCTGCTCAACATGTTTCGCGACTGCTACGTCGCTTCCTCAGGAGCGTTCGTTCTAATTAAAGAAGAACATTTTGTTACTTAATGCAGCGTTGGTACATATATAATATATAGTAGTAAATAAACACTTTACAGGGTTATTTGAAAAAACACTTACTGATGCAGTGTCCACACAAGAAAGCCCTCCACTCTCTCCCACGTGAACGGATTCCAAACAAGGAGGGTTCCACGCATACAACCCCGATGGAACAAAGGGAGGTGGACTACGCCAACAAACCACCGAAATGTAGTGCCACAACCTCTAAAAGGGTGTACTCACTGAAAGTGAGACCCTAGGAGGTGGACAAACTACTGTGCAGCAAACGGTTATGGGGATATAACCGGTAACTAAAGTAGAATAGAAAATAAAATACTATTACTAATTGTTGATGGATAAAGAGGTGTTATATTAGAACACCATATTGTCACTAATACGCATGCTGATGTACTCACTAGGACAGATGATAGTAACCAATATACTGGGTGTCACGTACCTGGTGGTGCGAGCCCGAGATTGCAGGGAGAGGCCTCCCTTGCGTCTCCCACTCCTGGTCCCCTGGTGTGGGAACAGGAGAGACAGGAGTGAGGAGGAGCACGGGTGCCTGGCAGGATCAACAGACCGGTGGGAAGGAAGCAGGTTAGCTGAGCAGGCAGGATCTCTGAGAAGCAGGCTCACAGGTAAACTGGATAGCAGAGCTGGCAGGATCACAGGAAGCAGGCTCACAGGTAAACTGGATAGCAGAGCTGGCAGGATCACAGGAAGCAGGCTCACAGGTAAGCTGGATAGCAGAGCTGACAGGATCACAGGAAGCAGGCTCGCAGGTAAACTGGATAGCAGAGCTGGCAGGATCACAGGAAGCAGGCTCACAGGTAAGCTGGATAGCAGAGCTGGCAGGATCACAGGAAGCAGGCTCGCAGGTAAACTGGATAGCAGAGCTGACAGGATCACAGGAAGCAGGCTCACAGGTAAACTGGATAGCAGAGCTGGCAGGATCACAGGAAGCAGGCTCGCAGGTAAACCGGATAGCGGAGCTGGCAGGATCACAGGAAGCAGGCTCACAGGTAAACTGGATAGCAGAGCTGACAGGATCACAGGAAGCAGGCTCACAGGTAAACTGGATAGCAGAGCTGGCAGGATCACAGGAAGCAGGCTCACAGGTAAACCGGATAGCGGAGCTGGCAGGATCACAGGAAGCAGACTCACAGGTAAACTGGATAGCAGAGCTGGCGGGATCACAGGAAGCAGGCTCACAGGTAAACCGGATAGTGGAGCTGGCAGGATCACAGGAAGCAGGCTCACAGGTAAACTGGATAGCAGAGCTGGCAGGATCACAGGAAACAGGCTCACAGGTAAACCGGATAGCGGAGCTGGCAGGATCACAGGAAGCAGGCTCACAGGTAAACAGGATAGCGGAGCTGGCAGGAACTGGACAACGGCTTGGCAGGTAAGTTCACAGGTACACTTGGATAGCAGAGCTGACAGGAACCGGACAACGGCTTGGCAAACAGGTTCACAGGTAAGCTTGGATAGCAGAGCTGACAGGAACTGGACAATGGCTTGGCAAACAGGTTCACAGGTAAGCTTGGATAGCAGAGCTGATAGGAACTGGACAATGGCTTGGCAAACAGGTTCACAGGTGAGCTTGGATAGCAGAGCTGACAGGAACTGGACACAGGAAACGGAACCACGGACTGGACTGGAACCAACAGGTGAACAGGCTCGTTACAGAGGGTCAGACTGCAGACAGGACAAGGCTGAACAAGGAACCAAAGTTCATCAAAAGTCAGGTAATAGATCTGAACCAGGGCAGGGTACAATGGATCAGGCAGTAGGATGGTCACTGGAAGCCGGGGTCGGGTACAGGCAGAAGGCAGGATAGTCTTAATGGCAAGCCGGGTCAAAGGAACAGGTATACAGGATCAGGTCTCACTTTAACACACCACAACGCTGTAGAGCAGACAGCAAAGACCGTCTGCTCAAGTCAGGCTTAAATAGGCCGGCTGGTGCTAACTAGGGCGCGCGCCCGTCTCCTTGTGCGCGGTTGTGCACGTGCCCGCGCCCGGGCGCGCATGCGCATGCGCAATGGAATCTGAGGGCCAGGACGGCCCGGATTTAGATTTCTGGCAGGATCTTCATGACATTGCCCCCCTCCTAGGGGCAACCTCCGGGTGCCCCTCTGGGCAAATCTCTCAGGATGAGCTCTTTTGAAGGCTTGAACTAGACTCTTAGCATGGATATTACACTCGGGCTCCCAGGAATTCTCTTCAGGACCATATCCTTTCCATTTGATTAAGAACTGGTTCTGATTTCTCCTTTTTCTAACATTTAGTATGGCCTCTACCTCATATTCTTCCTCGCCATCTACCAAGACTGGATCTGGGGGTACCGTCCTTCTGTTGGGAAAGGGGTTGGAAGTGGAAGGTTTTAACAGGGAAACATGAAAGACTGGATGGACCTTGAGGGAATCAGGAAGTTCCAACTCATAGGCTACTTCATTAATCTTCCGTTTGACTGGAAAGGGACCCAAGAACTTAGGGCCCAGTTTCTTTGAGGGACAAGCCAACTTTAGGTTCAAGGTGGAGAGCCACACTGTGTCACCTGGTGCCAGTATCAATTCTCCACGCCTTTTTCGGTCAAAGACTGTTTTGTTATGTTCCTGGGTCCGAGCCATGGTATCCTGCAGGAGTTGGTTATTGGAAGCAAAGAAGTCAATCTTCTCCTGGACTGCGGGCACAGTACATTCAGGAAGAGAATTGGGCAGGAATGAGGGGTGAAAGCCATAGTTGGCGAAGAAAGGTGTCTGTTGGGTGGCCGAGTGGATAGCGTTGTTATATGCAAACTCGGCAACCGGCAACAGAGAGATCCAATCGTCTTGGGAGAAGGAAGAAAAGCATCGAAGATATTGTTCCAGAGTCTGATTGGTTCTTTCGGTCTGCCCATTGGTTTGAGGGTGATAAGCGGAAGAAAACGATAGCTCAATGTTGAGAGCCTTGCAGAGTGATTTCCAGAACCGAGAGGTGAATTGTACCCCTCGGTCGGACACTATGTTGGCTGGTACCCCATGGAGTCTGATGATTTCTCGGATGAACATTGTGCGGTTTCTGAGGCAGAAGGGGTACCCTTCATGGGAACAAAGTGTGCCATTTTTGACAGACGATCAACTATCACGAAGATCGTAGTGTGGTCCTCTGCTGGGGGCAGTTCCACAATGAAATCTATGGACAGCATTTTCCAAGGGCGATCTGGGACTGGTAATGGCTTGAGTAAGCCCCAGGCTTTGGTTCTGTGACTTTTGCTCCGAATACACACAGTACATGTTTCCACAAATTTCCTGCAGTCTTCCCTTAGCTGGGGCCACCAGAAGGTACGTTGTACCAATTCAGTGGTCTTGGTGACACCAAAGTGTCCAGCAAGCTTGTGATCATGGCACAATTCCAGGACGGTTACCCGCAGACCCTCGGGAATGAAAATCTTATCCCCATGCCACAATAGCCCATCCTTGGCCTGCAATCCAGGACCGGGAGTGGGTAAGAGGCCACTGGAAGCCCGCCTGAGCTGGGACCGTAGGTCTTCCTGTAGCAGGAGAAAGTTTCCAGGGGCAAGGATAGTGTCTGGAGGGGAACCATCCTGGGATTTGTGATACATACGAGACAGAGCGTCCGGCTTCGCATTTTTGGAACCCGGACGATATGTCACGTGAAAAGTAAAACGAGAGAAAAATAAGGCCCAACGGGCCTGTCTAGGTTTTAACCTCTTGGCAGTTTTTAAGTACTCTAGATTCTTGTGATCTGTGAAGATCAGGATTGGGTGAATAGCCCCTTCTAGCAGGTAACGCCACTCCTCGAGGGCGGTCTTTATGGCCAGTAATTCCCGATCCCCCACATCGTAGTTCTTCTCGGCTGGGGACAATTTCCGTGAGAAGAATGCCACGGGGTGTAGCAGGGCTTTGATGCCCTGTCTCTGGGACAGGATGGCCCCTACAGCTATCTCTGAAGCATCCACCTCGAGGACAAAGGGCAGAGAAGGATCTGGATGCTTCAGGATAGGAGCTGAGGTAAAGAGCCCCTTGAGGGCCTCGAAGGCCCCTTGGGCCTCAGGGGACCAGTGAAAACGGGTACCTTGCTTGGTGAGTTGAGTAATGGGCGTCACTATGGCCGAGAATCCCTTGATGAATTTGCGATAAAAATTGGCGAAGCCAATGAATCGCTGGATCCCCTTTTTATCTGCAGGAACTGGCCAGTCCAGGATGGCTGAGATTTTCTGGGGATCCATCCGGATGCCTCTACTGGAGATGATCAGACCTAGGAAGGGTATGCTTTCTACCTCAAAGAGACACTTTTCTGCCTTGGCATAAAGGCCATGTTGCCGAAGACGGCCCAACACACTTTTAACATGTCCACGATGCAGCTCTAGGGAGGAAGAGAAAATTAGTATGTCATCAAGATAAACAACAGCAAAAACATCAAGGAAGTCCCGAAGCACATCATTTATGAAGGACTGGAAGGTAGCGGGGGCGTTACAGAGTCCAAACGGCATCACCAGGTACTCGAAGTGCCCAAATCGAGACCGAAATGCCGTCTTCCATTCGTCCCCATCCTTTATACGTATTAAATTGTATGCCCCTCTGAGGTCCAGTTTAGAAAAGATGGAGGCCGTGCCAAGCCTCTGAAACAGTTCAGGTCCAGGGGAAGCGGGTAGCGATTTTTAACTGTGACCTCGTTTAGGGCACGGTAGTCCACACAGGGCCTGGTAGCGATTTTTAACTGTGACCTCGTTTAGGGCACGGTAGTCCACACAGGGCCTGAGAGAATGGTCCTTCTTTTCTACAAAAAATATTCCTGCACCTGCAGGAGACGTAGACGGGCGGATAAACCCTTTTTTCAGATTATCATCTATATAGTCCTTTAATTTTCCCTGCTCCACCTCTGACGCTCCCGTAGGCGCCGGTCAATTTGGATGCTTAGGTCTATGAGGGAATTCAAGGTCTGGGGTACCCCCACTCTGGCGAGCTCGTCTTTGAGTGCGTCTGAGAGGCCCATGCGGAATTGGTGACGGAGGGCAGCATCGTTCCAGTCGGTGTCGGCACCCCAACGCCTGAACTCAGCCACATAGTCCTCTGCTGGTCTTCGACCCTGTTGGAGAGAACGTAAGGCGGCCTCCGCAGTGGTTGAGAGTTGGGGGTCCTCATAAAGCTGCGCCATGGCATCAAAAAAGGTGGAGAGACTGGTCAATGCTGCATCCTTTTGTTCCACGAGACGGTGGGCCCAGATTTGGGGATCCCCAGTCAGTAGGGCTATCACAAAACCCACCTTGGTGGTCTCTAAAGAGAAAGTCCTGGGTTGCAGGGAAAAATGGAGTTCACAAGAGTTACGGAAAGTTCTGAAACTACCACGGGCACCCGTAAATTTCTCTGGGGTAGGTACCTTGGGCTCAGGTGGTAGCATCACTATAGTCTGGGTAGGTGCAGGCCCCGTTGGGGGTATTGCTGGGTGAGGAGGTCCTTGGGTACTGGATGGACCAGACAGGGCCAGTACCCGTTCCTCCAGCCGGGTGTAACCCTGCTGGAGGTTCTTCACCGCTTCGGTCAGACCTGCCAGGTGTTGGCATAGCCCCTCCATGGCGGGGGCTCCCTGCTCGGGCTCAGACATGGCTGTCTGCTACTGTCACGTACCTGGTGGTGCGAGCCCGAGATTGCAGGGAGAGGCCTCCCTTGCGTCTCCCACTCCTGGTCCCCTGGTGTGGGAACAGGAGAGACAGGAGTGAGGAGGAGCACGGGTGCCTGGCAGGATCAACAGACCGGTGGGAAGGAAGCAGGTTAGCTGAGCAGGCAGGATCTCTGAGAAGCAGGCTCACAGGTAAACTGGATAGCAGAGCTGGCAGGATCACAGGAAGCAGGCTCACAGGTAAACTGGATAGCAGAGCTGACAGGATCACAGGAAGCAGGCTCACAGGTAAACTGGATAGCAGAGCTGGCAGGATCACAGGAAGCAGGCTCACAGGTAAGCTGGATAGCAGAGCTGGCAGGATCACAGGAAGCAGGCTCGCAGGTAAACTGGATAGCAGAGCTGACAGGATCACAGGAAGCAGGCTCACAGGTAAACTGGATAGCAGAGCTGGCAGGATCACAGGAAGCAGGCTCGCAGGTAAACCGGATAGCGGAGCTGGCAGGATCACAGGAAGCAGGCTCACAGGTAAACTGGATAGCAGAGCTGACAGGATCACAGGAAGCAGGCTCACAGGTAAACTGGATAGCAGAGCTGGCAGGATCACAGGAAGCAGGCTCACAGGTAAACTGGATAGCAGAGCTGGCAGGATCACAGGAAGCAGGCTCACAGGTAAACCGGATAGCGGAGCTGGCAGGATCACAGGAAGCAGACTCACAGGTAAACTGGATAGCAGAGCTGGCGGGATCACAGGAAGCAGGCTCACAGGTAAACCGGATAGTGGAGCTGGCAGGATCACAGGAAGCAGGCTCACAGGTAAACTGGATAGCAGAGCTGGCAGGATCACAGGAAACAGGCTCACAGGTAAACCGGATAGCGGAGCTGGCAGGATCACAGGAAGCAGGCTCACAGGTAAACAGGATAGCGGAGCTGGCAGGAACTGGACAACGGCTTGGCAGGTAAGTTCACAGGTACACTTGGATAGCAGAGCTGACAGGAACCGGACAACGGCTTGGCAAACAGGTTCACAGGTAAGCTTGGATAGCAGAGCTGACAGGAACTGGACAATGGCTTGGCAAACAGGTTCACAGGTAAGCTTGGATAGCAGAGCTGATAGGAACTGGACAATGGCTTGGCAAACAGGTTCACAGGTGAGCTTGGATAGCAGAGCTGACAGGAACTGGACACAGGAAACGGAACCACGGACTGGACTGGAACCAACAGGTGAACAGGCTCGTTACAGAGGGTCAGACTGCAGACAGGACAAGGCTGAACCAGGGCAGGGTACAATGGATCAGGCAGTAGGATGGTCACTGGAAGCCGGGGTCGGGTACAGGCAGAAGGCAGGATAGTCTTAATGGCAAGCCGGGTCAAAGGAACAGGTATACAGGATCAGGTCTCACTTTAACACACCACAACGCTGTAGAGCAGACAGCAAAGACCGTCTGCTCAAGTCAGGCTTAAATAGGCCGGCTGGTGCTAACTAGGGCGCGCGCCCGTCTCCTTGTGCGCGGTTGTGCACGTGCCCGCCCGGGCGCGCATGCGCATGCGCAATGGAATCTGAGGGCCAGGACGGCCCGGATTTAGATTTCTGGCAGGATCTTCATGACACTGGGTATGTAGGCGTTAGGTGGAGTGCCAAGCTGTTGACCGTAATGCTCCAAACAAGATAGGAGTCCACACTATATGGAATAGATGTATAGTATAAATATAGGTATATAAACATTGGGGGGGACTAGTATTAAGAAAATCTACATATTTAGGCCTCATATTGTTACACCTTATATACATCATATAGCTACATAGAAAAAACGTGGGTGGTCTGGACATAATAACATAATAGGTTAAATGCCATTGATGTATATATATAAATCATCAAACTGGCCACATAAGATAAAGAGGTGTTAAAGAAAAGAAGGGCCTGACTGATTATTATTAGGTGCCTGAAAAAGATACCCTATTGAGCTATTTAGGTACCAAAAACGAGCTAACCGAACTGCTATACGGATTACCTTGTAGAGGAGGGACGGTTCCTGAAAAAGCTGGTGTACTTAAGGTGTTGCGGCTGTTACACCATGGTCGTTGCTCTCCTGGGACCCCTGTGAGGAGGAGCGACCGTCTAGCCGCTTTTATATCCCGTTCGGGTGACGTCGGAACACGTCCGACGTCGACCCGAACCAGCCTAATCGTCATCAAAAGGCATCGGGGCTGCGCGCGCATCTCGTCTGGTGCGCAACGCTGATCTTCCCCGGCGCCGACGACGTAACGGACGGCATTGCTGAGCAACGCCGTCCTAGCCGCATCCGTCAATTGCCACATGCCCCCCTACATCCCCGAAATGTTCGGGAGGAGGGGAATACGTACAGCTAGGGCGCATGCGGCTCGGGCGGCTGCATAACCAGCTGCACAGGTGGCGTAGGTATCGCTACCCACAGCGAGTATACATGGAACCACAAGGGGAACCCGACCACGCTGATGGAGGAAAAAGAGGGGGGACCACATGGGACGTTGTTTAGCGTGGGACCTGAGTAGAGAGCAAACAAATGCGGGGCAGTGCATCAGCAACATATGACATCTCAAAAGAGAAAAAAATATTTTATATAACACATTACATAAGTTAATTGTTGTAAACATTACACATTACATTGCGAGCTTATACAGAATATATATCATTGTCCCCGGAAGTCTATTGTCCTGATGAGATTAACATTAAAGATTTAAAAATAGAGCACCATACATGGGAATGGAGGGAGGGAAAAAAAGGGGAAGGAAAGGACCAAAAAAGTGGGGAGGAGTGGGGGGGGGGGGAAGGTGTAAACAGCATTGGAGAATATGGGGAAGGAGGGTGATACATGGAATTATACAGAGGGGAAGCAAGGATCCCCGCGGGGCATCAAGGAGGACATATATCCTGGCCACGGTGTCACAGAAAGGGCCGATAGGATATTACCTCATTGATACCCGGCGGGGTAGTGGCATCCAAACGTTCGATCCAATAAGTTTCTTTTTGTAGGTGTCCCAATTGCCACCTCTAGTATCTTGTTTGACCACCTCTAATACCACGAAAGAGATCATGGAAATATCAAATTTATGATATAATCCCAGGTGGCGGCTAACCGGAGTTAACATCTTGGCCCACTGGGAATAAAACAGGTGATCATATATTCTCTTCTTTAGGGGGCGTATAGTTTTGCCCACACAGTAGGCTCCACATTGGCAATTCATAAGGTATACCACCCCGGGGGTGTCACAGGTGGCATTAAAAAGTGGGCAGAATTTGTTACCATTAGGCAAAACAAACGTTGTGCCCACCTGTATATGTGGACAATATGAGCAATGGCCGCATATATACATTCCCCTAGGTGGATCGTCAGTTTGATCCCTCGGCTGGTAGAGACTGGCCGTGAGTTTATCGCCTATAGATGGTGCCTTCCGAAAAACCATCTCTGGTGTGGTGCGGACGTAATTACGGAGCACTGGGTCCTCACTGAGGAAATGCCAGTGCTTCGTCATACATGCGCGTAGTTGTGCATGTTGGGCCGAAAAACGTGTAACAAATTTAGTTGTCTGTTGTTCTCCGGTGGGCTTCACTTTGGGTTTGGGAAAAATTAGTTGTACTCTATCGAGGCATAGTGCTTTATTGTAGGCACGTCTTAAAAAGCTTTTGCTATAACCTCGTTCGAATAGACGGCTACGTAGCTCTTTGGCTTGATGGATAAATTGTTCATCCTGCGTGCAGTTCCGCCTGAGGCGAAGATACTGTGCATAGGGGATGCTATGATACTATGGGTCTTCCTGGGGGTTTATTTTTGTTTTTGTGAATTTTAGGTATGGTATAAAAAATGGCCTCTCTAGGGAATGGAACGTTGAGGAACTCATACGTCTGTTTGTCGATGAGTGCCTCTGTGTAGGCTGTATAGATTAGAAATTTAAATTCCAATCCAAATTTGGAAATTATGTCTGTGGTGATAGGTCTATACCACTCTGTATTTTCCAATACGTCTAGGCACATTCTCTCATATCGCAGATTAGTTTGGAGTACAATGTTTCCCCCTTTGTCTGAGGGTTTTATAACTGTATCCTTTCTAGTGTGTAATTGTTTTAAAGCTTGCTGTTGACTGATTGTCATGTTGGGAGAAACATATGATATCGACATTGATTTAATCTCTTTTACCATGGCAATGAGGAATGCCGAGATTTGTGGATTAGTTGTTAAATCAGGGAATTGATTAGATTTGTTTTTAAAAGTATGTTTCTTGGGGATTTGTTTATTGGTCCCTACTGCAGTGGTTGGACAGGGATTTGTGGTCCCAGGAGGTTCTAGGGGACTGCTGGCAAAATCTGGATTCTCATCCAGTAGCAGCATTAGATCCCTCAAGGCTCTGAAATCTTTCATTGTATAATTCTTAATTTTTTCGGATATTGCTTTTTCTTCCTGCTGACGTTTTCTAATGGGGTCAAACATGTAGTTATATGTTAATTTACGTGTAAATAAATACAAATCCTTGATAGCCTCATACTTGTCTATGTTGGTATGAGGGCAGAAGCTTAGTCCTAACTTGAGAACCGTTATTTCCTCATCGGAGAGGGGGTACGGTGTCAGATTAATTACATTTAGTTCATCTTTCGCCATTAGGTGCGCTGGGTCCCCTCTATAGGGATGTCTCTGCGTGCTTGGCGTATTTGGTTTGTATTGGTCTCTCTAGGGTTAGATGGTTCTCCCATTGTGGGCATTACAGGTCCAGTTTGGGAATTGTGTAGGAGTTGTATGGCTTGAGCCGCTACAGGGCCCATGTAGGCATACTGGGACAGATCTGTAGTTTGTGCTTTCCCATCACCTCTACGTGGGCCACCCTGTGATTGGTTGGTATTAGGTTTAAAGTTTGAGCCAACATCTGGTTTCTTTTTATTACCCGGTGCTTGTTGCCCACCACCATAGAAACCCCTCTTACGTGATCCCTGGAAAGAACGGTCCGCTGATGTCGATAGAGGTGTTTGTGCCTGGGAAAAAGAAGAAGAAGAAACAGATGAGTCAGAGAAATCATCTTCTGATGCATAGACGTATCTAGGATTGGCTTGAGGGTAGCTCCTACCTGCACCCCTTTTAACCCTTATCTGACTATCCCATTTGTAGGCATAATTTTCCACAAAGGCCATTCTGTCCTTGGCTAATTTGACCTGTTTTTTAGAGATTTGTGACAGGCTGCTCAGTGCTCACTGTCCCCTGTTGTCAGCACACACAGCACACATACTTCCTCGTCCCGGGCTATTCTCATCCTCTCCTCACCATTCAGGAAATGGCATCTGTGTCTCACAGCTTCTCCCCAATGAGAGTGGACGGGTTGGAACTGTGGAGAAGGCAAAGTGGAAGATCTAGAGGACTGGAGCTCGGAGTTGGGACAGAGGACGGATGGAGCTGGACTAATGCTAATATGCCAGAAATGCTGCACGAGCCCCCTGGAGCCGACCCCCAATGCTACCCCCATGCCCATACACACCATGCAAGCTGCTAATGCTAGTGTGCCCACTCCGTAGAAGTCACTGGAACCAAGTGCCGGAACTTGTTCCAGCACTGGAATCCACTCTGGGACTCAGCCTTGATTTTCCGGGACACCGGGACTTAAATCAAATCCCGGGATGGTCCTGGCAATTTCAAGACGGTTGGGAGGTATGCTTAAGATCATCCCTTGATAGTAACAAGTGTAGCGCTGAGTGTTGGTAGTTTTTCTCTTTATCCCCATAGATATTCAAACTGCCTATCTGCCTTTCCTCCCACTATGATTTCAGAACCCTCTAAAATACAGTGGAAAATAATCACATCGGTAGCCTGTGAGACACTGAGCAGGCTAAAGCATTGAGCAACTGCTCCACTGGCTATCAAGGAGCCAGACTAAATTTGCCTAGCATCCTATACTCTAACTAGGAGAGTGCTACATACAGAAAGGCTTCTTCACAGTTATGCTGCATACACACAGTCGGAAATTATGTCAAAAAAAGTGTGATGAGAGCTTTTGGTCAGATATTCCGACCGTGTGTATGCTCCATCCAACTTTTTCTGTCTGAATTTCCGCCGGAAAAAGATTGAGAGCTTGTTCTCTATTTTTCCGACGGAAAAAATTCTTGACGGAAATTTCGTTTGTCTGTATGCAATTCCGACGTGCAAAAAAAACATGCATGCTCGGAAACAATTCGACGCATGCTCGGAAGCATTGAACTTAATTTTCTTGGCTCGTCGTAGTGTTGTACGTCACCATGTTCAGAGAACTTTTGTGTGACCGTGTGTATGCAAGCCAAGATTGAGCGGAATTCCTTCGGAAAAACCTTCCAAGATTTTTCCAGCGGAAAATACGGGGCATAAGAGTTGTGAAACTGTGGACTCCCTCAAGAACTAGTTCTGGCCAGCTCAGTAGATTGTTTTAAAAAGAGGTGGAAGCATTCCTACATGCAATAAAGAAAAAAAATGCATATTTTCATTTATAGGTAATAACACCAGACATTGTTGATGCAGGGAATATCTGATTGCCTCCTAGGGATCAGAAATTATTTTTTCCCCCACTGGAGCAAATTGAATTTGTTTTAGTTTTTTTGCCTTCCTCCGGATCAACTGTGGGTATAGGATTGTGTATATGGAGGTTTTTCTAATTATTTATTTTTGTCTATCGGTTGAACTAGATGGGTTTTTTTTCTAACCTGACTAACTATGTGTAGCGCCCTCTTGTGTACATAGTTGTGTAGTGTAGATAGAGGCTTGTAAGAAGCCTGGGTGTGAGCCAGAGGGTTCACTTTAGGTCAGGCTGGAGGGCTCTACGGGTCAGGCTTCTGGTACCTCCCCCTATGACCTAAGGCTAAACCAGCCCATAAATATTGTGGAGCCTGGCCAGTATTAGAGTCAAGTGGAAGATGGAGAACTGAAGTTCTGCTATGTGTAGCCTGGGAGGGGGTCTCAGAGAAGCAGGGTCTCCCTCCTGGCTGGAGGTTGGAAGAAGGAAGCTTAAAGAGGGATCTCCACTGCCCTGCAGTCTACCGGGAGGGACAACCTACATAGCCAGGTAAAAAACGAGTCCAGTGAAAGGCCTGAAAGCAGTTTCACCTACAGCTGTAGGACAGGGAAAGTGTGACTACCTCTACTGTGTACCTCTATTGGGCCTACAGTCTGTTCTGGAATCTCTTGCTCTGGGATACTCTTTGAGAAAGCCAGGTGGATGGGCAGTTTCTAGCTTGGTTCTGAAGAAATTTGTTTAAAGGGGACCAAATGCTCCTTACAGACACTGTGTTACTGATACATTAAGAGACAGAAGCCACTCTGGAGGGAGTAGAAATCCAGGATCCATCTTTGTGTTTTTTTTTTTTTAGGAAGTTAGGAAGTTCTGTTCTCCAAGTTGTCTCCAGGCCCATTCTATCTAAAATGAGCAGACCAACACCTTGTGGAGTAAAAATTTGGCCATAGCGGCTAGTTATTTACCAAACAACCAAAATATAAAGCATTCCTTAAAACAGAAACAATATTGATAATAACAATAACCATAAAGGTTGCTGATCATTGGAGGCACAAAAGAACCATAGTTACATACCGGTAGTTAGTCTGATTAAAAAAAGACACAAGTCCATCCAGTTCAACCAATAAAAGGTGAAAAAAATTATACAACCCTATATACACAATCCTATACTCACAGTTGACCCAGAGGAAGACAACCCCCCCCCCCCCCCCCCCTCCCATTCAATTTGCTCTAGCAGGGGAAAAAAGATCATTCCTGGTCCCCCAAGAGGCAATCAGATATTCCCTGGATCATCTTTACCTATAAATATTTTTAGCATCCAGTTATATTGTGTGTATGTAGGAAAGAATCCAGGCCTTTCTTAAAGTAATCTACAGAGCTGGCCAGAACTACCTCTGGAGGGAGTCTAGTCCACATTTTCACAGCTCTTACTGTGAAGAAGCCTTAACGTATTGGGAGATGAAATCTCTTTTCCTCCAGATGTAAAGAGTGCCTGCTTGTCCTCTGTGATGACCTTAAAGTTAATAACTTAACGCCAAGTTCACTATATGGACCATTTATGTATTTGTACTTATTGATCATATCCCCCCTTGATCTCTTCTTCTCAAGAGATAATAAATACAGTTCCTCTAATCTTTCCTCATAGCTGAGCTCCTCCATGCCTCTTATCAGTTTGGTTGCCCTTCTCTGCACTTTCTCCAGTTCCCTGATATCCTTTTTGAGAACTGGTCCCCAAAACTGAACTGCATTCTAGATGAGGTCTTGCTAATGATGTGTACAGGGCTAAAATCTATATATTCCAAAAAAGAGAGCGGTACACATAGGTTCTGAAAGGTGAACACAAAGTGAAGATTTTATTTCGACATTTTGATGAGGCACAAGCTCATCTTCCTCTCTCTCTGGAGTCCATACCTCTCTTAATACAAGAAAGATTTTAGCTTGCTTTGGAAACTGCAGCTATTATTAGGCTTACGATCTACCAGAAAGCCCCCAGATCCTTCTTCACCATTGACTCCCCCAGTTGTACTTCCCCTAATATGTATGTGTTAGGACCCGGGCTTGAACCTGGGAGCTCTGGTGTGTCTCGTGGTGACTCTGCTTGCTAAGCCACCTGGAATGCTGGACAGCTCCTTGGATAGTTCCTTAGACAATTCCTTGAATGATCTTGTCTTGAATCTTGTTTGCCTTGAACCGTGAACCCTTTGCTCTTCCCATGAACTTCCTGATTTAAGCCATGTCTCTGCACTTCCTGGTTGCCAGAATATTGTGCCTTCACCAGCCAATATCGTGCTCCTGTCTCTCCTGCTGCCGACCGTATCTTTGCTACCATTCCTTACTGACATTTGGCTCGTTCCTCAACTACGCTTCTGCTGAATCCCAACCTGCAACTATTTGTTACCAACTTTTGGCTTGTTTCTCGACTATGCTTCTGCTTAATCCCTACCTGCTATATCTGCTACCAGACCCTGGCTTGCTCACCTCCTGGTGGGGCTATCCTGAGGAAGGCGACCTGGCACTAACACGCAGCAAAGCCCATCTCCACCATCAGGAGCTCTGGTCAATACCGGTTAACTTAGACCCCGCATCTTAGGTGAACCCGTGTCATCAGCCAGGGTGACCTGTGTGAATACCTGCTCTGCTGCTATAGCTACTGGCCTCTGAGTCTGACTCCAGACCGTGACAGTATGATACATGCATATTCTTAGCCCACAAGTGCATAACTTTACATTTAACATTAAACCTTATTTGTCACATAGTTGCCCAATTAGACAGTGCATCGAGGTCGGTTTGTAGGTTGGAGACATCCTGTAAGGACGTTATTCCACTGCCTAGCTTGGTGTCATCTGCAAAACTGAAATGGTACTTTTAATCCCAGACCCTATATCATTTATAAATATATTAAAAAGTAAGGGTCCCAACCTTGACCCTTGGGGTACACCACTAACAACTCTAGACCATTCAGAGTAAGAATAATTAACCACTACTCCTCTGAATTCGGTCTTTTAGCCAGTTTTCTATCCATTTACAAACTGATTTTTTTCCAAGCCTGTAGACTTTACCTTACACATTAGCCATGTGTGGGGAACTGTGTCAAATGCTTTTTGAAAAATCTAAGTATACCACGTCCACAGCCACCCCTCTGTCCAAGGTTTTTTTTTTTTTTTTTCCTTCTCATAAAATAAATTGATTTGTTTGCCAACTTCTGTCTTTCATGAATCCATGTTGTCTGTTGTTTAACATACTTTTTATTCCAGCAAGAACTCATCTATGTGGTCTTTTATTAAACTCTCCAGTATCTTTCCGACAATAGAATCTAAACTAACAGGTCTGCAGTAAATTGGTAAAGACTTTGATCTCTTTTTAAAAATAGGCACCACATTGGCCTTACGCCAATCCAATATCAGGATTGTGTCTGAGTGGCCACTTAAAGGTCCCCAGCCGCACCACACTGGCTCAGGGACAGTCCCAACTTTCCCCAGATACCTTCATGTTCCAACTTCCCAGTTAACGCACCATTAAGTGGAATTCAACAGAGGATGCCATACCTTAGATCAGTCCTTAATATAAGCTATCACAGTAAATTTGTCAAAGACCCCAACCGCCTGGCCACTATGACCATCAATAGAACCAATGCAGGGCGGAATATGGGAAGTTTCTTCCTTGTCTGTTGCTTCCAACTGCTTTAAGACTTTTCAAATCACTTCTTGAACACCCCCCACAGCCCCTCTTCTGTCTACAAACTAGCCAATCCTGGTAAGTAATCTCATATCTCCTGATCTTTATTGTTAACCCTATATCTCCTTGATTCTCCTGTTCCCCTAGTCATATTTGCCGTTTGCCTATTTTTTTTCTTTTTTTGCTTCGGACCCATCTTAGCCTCTGTACACACGGTCGGAAATTCCGACCACAAAATCCGTTGGATTTTTTCCGACACTGGTGTTGCATACACACGGTCGGACAAAGTTGTCAGAAAATCCGATCATTCTGAACGTGGTGACGTTTGTTGCGTACGACGGAACTACGTAGAGGCTAGTAGCCAATAGCTTTGGTCTCGTAATTTGATCTGAGCATGCGTGGCACTTTGTCCGTCGGAATTCTCTACACGCGATCGGAAAAAGTCAGATCGGATTTTGTTGTCGGAAAATTTGAGAGCAGGATCTCACATTTTTCGCTAAAAATATTCATGTATATATTCTTAACTCAAAGTCCCTTCTTTTGCCAACCTCCTCTAAATATCCAAATTTATTTTTTTGAGGGTGGCTACATTTATTCTTCATGATCCCACTGTATGTAGGAACATAGCCCCCCTCTCTTGCTCACTCCAGAGATAGACCATTGACTTAGCCCCCGTACACACGGTAGAAAATTCCAACGGAAAAAGTCTGATGGAGCCCACACACGGGTGGATTTTCCGACAACATGGTCCGATCGGACATTTTCCGTTGGAATTTCCGACTGTGTGTACGGGGGCTAAGTCAATGGTCTATCTCTGGAGTGAGCAAGAGAGGGTGGCTAAGTTCCTACATACAGTGGGATCATGAAGAATAAATGTAGCCACCCTCTAAAATAAATTTGTCTCACGGCAGCAAAATGTTTTTTATTTTTTTGGATATTTAGAGGAGGTTGGCAAAAGAAGGGACTTTTTTGAGTTAAGAATATATACATGAATATTTTTCTTTAAACCAGAGTTTAGGTAAAGAGATGCTTGGGAATATTTTCTACACTCCATTTTGGACCATCTGCTGTATTTAACCTGATAACGTTGCCCAATGATTATTGTTTAGAAAATTTGGGATAAACTGAGAGAAGACCCTTAGGCTACTTTCACACTGGAGCGGTGGGGGCGCTGGCGGTAAAGCGGAGCTATATTTAGCGCCGATTTACCGGCGTTTTAGCGGCGCATTGCGGCCGCTCGCGGGGTGTTTTTACCCCCCGCGAGCGTCCGAAAAAGGGTCAATACCGCCCGCAAACCGCCGCTATTGCGGCGTTTTGCGGGCGGGTTCGGCGCGCTCCCCCATTGTTTTCAATGGGACCTGGCGCTATAGGAGCGGGAAATATACCGCTCCTATAGCGAGCCAAAGATGCGGCTTGCAGGACATTTTTGAGCGTCCTGCAAGCGCACCGCTTCAGTGTGAAAGCCCTCGGGCTTTCACACTGAAGGAACAGCAACAGCTGTTTCGGGTCGGTTTGCAGGCGCTATTCTTAGCGCAATAGCGCTTGCAAACCGCCCCAGTGTGAAAGGGGCCTTATGATATGTCTTTGGGAAATATCTTCCTTCCAGACTGCTCTGAATTCCACTAGTAATGGTTTTCACAATATTTTGCAAAGCCCCGTTGTCGCAATCCACTGCAGCCCCAAAAATCATAGTGGATTTTAAGTACCCATGTTTTCTTTGATTGTCACTCAATGCCACGCACTGTCAAAGATGATTTTTCATTAAAATCCTTTGGCTAAAGGGCAGCATATAATGACATGCTGCTGCATTTGATGCTGACAGCTACACGGTTTAGAAGAAAATAAAAAAACAGTTTTATTCAGTTCCCCTAGGCAATTCTGACATATATCTGGCACAGACCTGTAAGGGATTGGAATGGTGGTTAGCGCCATCCATCTGTGACCACCATATGTCAAAAAGCTTCTGAACCAAATGACTGCCCCCCTTTCCCCCCTACCTCATCGTATGCGAGCTTCTGCTGCAAAGCTGTTAATTGCAATCTTCATTTCAGGACACCAAGGTGGTTTAAATTTGCTCTGCATTATGTTTGTCAGTTCATGTAACATCTGCCAATCAATGTTCCATTGTGCCGTGAGATATGCACAGCTATTCATGGAATTCTAGGGACACTTATACAACAAGGTTACACAGGAACAGGTTGTTCTCTTCTATTTCTGTGTCTAATTGATCTGTGAACGATTTATTGTTGAACGCATGCTTACGCCATTTGAATAATAGGCATAATGTTTCTTCAAGGAAACCTCACCATGACTTTTCGCTATAACATTTTAAGGGGTATTCTGCTTCAAAAGCATTAAAGAACATCTGCCATTTTGTACCAAGAGGAACTTCAGTTTCCTTACGGCTGGCCCTGCCACCCCCTTACTGGAGCTGCCATCTCTGATAGTCCAGTGTATGCACAGATGTGAGGAAGTGCTTGAGGAATGCCTCTAAAAGAGAAGCATAGCCAAACTCTTTGGGCCCTATTTCTCGTGAGCACAAGTATATACTTACTTCTACACTCCTGTGACCTAGAGCCAGGCTATAGCTGACACAGCAGAGCCATTCCTGGCTCTGGAAAGATTCCAACCATATGGTCTGGATCCACCTAGCTGTCTGATTGACAGCTAGCTATGCCTCTCAGCTTGCAGCTGGGAGCTGGAGTCAGCTGTGCTCACCCCCTCTCCAGCTTGGCTGTCGGAGCAGAGCGGAGAGCGGTGACTGACAGTTACTGCTCTCAGCTCTGAGCAGACAGAGGTCATGTGATCATTTAGTTACATAGTTACATAGTTACATAGTTAGTTAGGTTGAAAAAAGACACAAGTCCATCCAGTTCAACCACAAAAAAAAAAATATATATATATATATATATATATATATATATATATCATACAATCCCATATACCCCATTCTATACCCACAGTTGATCCAGAGGAAGGCAAAAAAAACCCAGCAGAGCATGCTCCAATTTGCTAAAGCAGGGGAAAAATTCCTTCCTGATCCCCCGAGAGGCAATCGGATTTTCCCCTGGATCAACTTTACCTATAAATGTCAGTACCCAGTTATATTATGTACATTTAGGAAAGTATCCAGGCCTTTCTTAAAGCAATCTACTGAGCTGGCCAGAACCACCTCTGCAGGGAGTCTATTCCACATTTTCACAGCTCTTACTGTGAAGAAACCTTTCCGTATTTGGAGATGAAATCTCTTTTCCTCTAGACGTAAAGAGTGCCCCCTTGTCCTCTTTGTTGACTGTAAAGTGAATAACTCAACACCCAGTTCACTATATGGACCACTTATATATTTATACATGTTGATCATATCCCCCCTTAATCTCCTCTTATCAAGGGTGAATAAATTCAGTTCCTCTAATCTTTCCTCATAGCTGAACTCCTCCATGCCTCTTATCAGTTTGGTTGCCCTTCTCTGCACTTTCTCCAGTTCCCCAATATCCTTTTTGAGAACTGGTGCCCAAAACAGAACTGCGTATTCCAGATGAGGTCTTACTAATGATTTGAACAGGGGCAAAATGATATCTCTCTCTCTGGAGTCCATACCTCTCTTAATACAAGAAAGGACTTTGCTCGCTTTGGAAACCGCAGCTTGGCATTGCATGTTATTATTGAGCTTATGATCTACCAAAACCCCCAGATCCTTCTCCACTACAGATTCCCCCAGTTGTACTCCCCCTAGCATGTATGATGCATGCAAATTCTTAGCCCCAAGTGCATAACTTTACATTTATCAACATTAAACCTCATCTGCCACATAGTCGCCCAATTAGACAGAGCATTGAGGTCGGCTTGTAAATTGGAGACCTCCTGTAAGGACGTTATTCCACTGCATAGCTTGGTGTCATCTGCAAAGACAGAAATGTTACTTTTGATCCCAGACCCAATATCATTTATAAAGATATTAAAAAGTAAGGGTCCCAGCACTGAACCTTGGGTACACCACTGATAACCTTAGACCATTCAGAGTAAGAATCATTAACCACGACTCTCTGAATTCTGTCTTTTAGCCAGTTTTCTATCCATTTACAAACCAATATTTCCAAACCTGTAGACCTTACCTTACACATGAGCCGTGTGTGGGGAACTGTATCAAACGCTTTTGCAAAATCCAAGTATACCACGTCCACAGCCACGCCTCTGTCCAAGGTTTTACTTACCTCCTCATAAAAAGAAATGAGGTTTGTCTGACAACTTCTGTCTTTCATGAATCCATGCTGTCTGTTGCTTAAAATATTTTTTCCTGCAAGAACTCGTCTATGTGGTCTTTTATTAATCTCTCCAGTATCTTCCCAACTATAGAAGTTAAACTAACAGGTCTATAGTTACTTGGTAAAGACTTTGTTCCATTTTTAAATATAGGCACCACGTTCGCCCTGCGCCAATCCAGTGGTACTATTCCTGTCATTAATGAGTCCCTAAAAATTAGATACAATGGCTTTGAAATTACAGAGCTCAATTCTTTTAGGATCCGTGGGTGGATGCCATCAGGTCCAGGTGCTTTATCCACCTTTATTCTGTCTAAATATTTCTGGACCATATCACTTTTGAGCCATTGTGGATTTGGGGCTGTGTCACTACCACCCCCATTGTGGACATGAGCTCCCCCATGCTCCTTTGTATACACAGAGCTGAAGAAAGTATTTAATAAATTAGCCTTCTCTTTGTCCCCAGTTACCCACTATAGATTATTTTGTAAAGGGCCTACATGCTCAGACTTGACCTTTTTACTATTAATATATTTGAAGAATTTTTGGGGGTTTGTCCTACTATCTTTTGCAATCTGTCTTTCATTTTGAATTTTTGCATCCTTGATTTCCTTTTTACATATTCTGTTATGTTCTTTGTAACATTTAAATGACACTAGTGATCCTTCATTTTTATATTGTTTAAAAGCTCTTTTCTTATAGTTTATAGCTTTTTTAACTTTGGCCGTGAGCCACATAGGTTTTATTTTTAGCCTTTTAAATTTATTGCCCATGGGAATATACTTTGCAGTGAGTTCACAAACAGTCTTTTTGAAGAATCCCCATTTCTGTTCTGTGCCCATTGTTGCCAATATTCTCTCCCAGTCTAAGTCCTGGAGAGCAGCCCTCATCCTTGGAAAATTTGCCCTCTTGAAATTAAGTGTTTTTATCTTTCCTGTATGTGATTTTTGCTTACAGCTAACATCAAATGAAATCATGTTATGGTCACTGCTACCCAGATGCTCCTTTATCTGAACATTAGTAATATGCTCTGCATGGTTTGAGATTACCAGATCCAGCAGAGCATCATTCCTGGTTGGGGCCTCAATAAACTGGACCATAAAATTGTCCTGTAATAGGTTTATAAATTTTTGTCCTTTAACTGTCCCAGCAGTGCCATTATTCCAGTCAATTTCTGGGTAGTTAAAATCCCCCATTATTATCACTGTCCCAGCCCTTGCAGCCCTTTCTATTTGTGCAAGGAGCTGAGTATCCACCTCCTCATTAACATTGGGTGGTCTATAACAAACTCCAATGATTAACTTTGAACTACTCACATCTGTATGCAGTTCCACCCATAATGCTTCAGACTCATCACACTCTCCATCCCCCAGGTCCTCTTTCACACTCGCTTTGAGATCACTTCTCACATACAGACAGACCCCTCCACCTTTCCTTTTAACTCTGTCTTTCCGAAAGAGTGCAAAGCCAGGAATATTTATAGCCCAGTCATGTGAGGACTGCAGCCAAGTTTCAGCAATACCGATTACATCATAGCTCTCCTGATGCACCAGAGCTTCCAACTCACCTATTTTGCTTGGCAGACTTCTGGCATTGGTGAACAAACACTTTAATGCATTACTATATTTTGACCAGTCACATACTATCCTCTTGGGTGCTCCGAGATTGCAACTTGGACTTGCTACTATACTTACCTTGGGTTTATGTGCTTTAGTTACCCTACCACTAATGCCCCTAATATTACCCTCTGGAATATGATCCACGCTGACTATTCCTATCTCTGGACCCTCCCCCCCATCGCCTAGTTTAAAAACCGCTCTAACTTTTTGGCCATCCTTATTCACAGCTGATCTGCACCCTCCTCATTTAGGTGCAGTCCGTCCCTTCTATAGTACCGGTTATCGACTGAGAAGTCGTCCCAGTCCTCCAGGAACCCAAACCCCTCCTTACTACACCAGCTCTTCAGCCACTTGTTTACTTCCCTAATCTCCCACTGCCTTTCTGGTGTGGCTCGATGTACCGGTAGTATTCCTGAGAATACAACCTTGGAGGTCCTTTTCCTCAATTTAGCTCCCAATTCCCTAAAATCGTTTGTTAGGACACTCCATCTGCCTCTGACTTTGTCATTGGTGCCAACGTGCACCATAACAGCCGGGTCTTCCCCAGCTCCTCCCAGTAATATGTCCACCAGATCCGTGATGTGCCGAACCCGAGCGCCCGGTAGACAACATACAGTTCGGCGCTTCAGGTCTTTGTTACAGATTGCCCTCTCTGTCCTTCTAAGAATTGAGTCCCCTATCACCAGAATCTGTCTTTCCTTTCCCTTTGCTCCCCTCCCAATCTCACTGGAGGAGTTCTTCCCCTGGCAGCTAGGAGTGTCCCTCAGCTCCAGCAGTGCTGGTCCCTGACTGGTATCACCAATGTCACTCAATGGAGCATACTTATTGGGATGCTCCAGCCCTGGATCAGCCTCCCTGGCCCTTCCCCCTCTACCCTTCCTGACTGTCACCCATCTACTATTTTCTAGTGCCTGCACCTCTTTGTCTCCACCCATCTCTGTGCTGGCCCCTGCCGGCACCTGCCATGTACGTTCCCGGCTCTCCTTTAGTATGGAGGGACTTCTCAGTGCTGACAGTTGCTTCCCCAGATTCAGAACCTGGGCTTCCAGGGAAACAATGTGCTTACATTTTGCACAGCAGTATTCACCCTCGATCAGATGATCAAGGAATGCATACATGCCGCAAGATGTACACCGAGTTGCCTCTCCACACCCGCCGGGCATCGTACCTATAAATTTAATGAGGATTAGAGTTTATACCCAGTCCAAATTACCTAACAACTAGCTTCCTGACACTAATACTCAACAAGACAATACACAGGTACTAACAATCCACACACACACACACATTACTTTAGACAACACTCAGGTACTTACACTACACAGGTACTATGACCCCTGTTACAACCTCCTGTTATGAACTCCTGGTTTTAACTCACCACTTAGACAAGTTCCACTTGGACAGAGTTCAACCAGTCTCAAAGATGAGGGGAAACTTATATAGGCCTGAAACACCTGTGAGCAATTAGGCACTCCCCTTAATTAGTAAGCTGAAGGAAGGAAAGAAAAAAAAAAACTGTTTAAAAAGTGTCAGAAAAGGATATTAAGAAGATAAAAGGAAAAGGCCCAAAAAGAACCTAAAAATGCAATCCAGTAATCACCAGCAGTCAAAAAAGCAAGATTTGTTCACTCTCCACACAGTGTCCCCACTGTTTGGCTTCCAACCAAAATTCTGGCAATTTCACGATGAGCTCTACAGAAACTTATATAGGCCTGAAACACCTGTGAGCAATTAGGCACTCCCCTAATTAGTAAGCTGAAGGAAGGAAAGAAAAAAAAACTGTTTAAAAAGTGTCAGAAAAGGATATTAAGAAGATAAAAGGAAAAGGCCCAGAAAGAACCTAAAAATGCAATCCAGTAATCACCAGCAGTCAAAAAAGCAAGATTTGTTCACTCTCCACACAGTGTCCCCACTGTTTGGCTTCCAACCAAAATTCTGGCAATTTCACGATGAGCTCTACAGAAACTTATATAGGCCTGAAACACCTGTGAGCAATTAGGAAATCCCCTAAATTAGTAAGCTGAAGGAAGGAAAGAAAAAAAACTGTTTAAAAAGTGTCAGAAAAGGATATTAAGAAGATAAAAGGAAAAGGCCCAGAAAGAACCTAAAAATGCAATCCAGTAATCACCAGCAGTCAAAAAAGCAAGATTTGATCATCACTCTCCACACAGTGTCCCCACTGTTTGGCTTCCAACCAAAATTCTGGCTAGTTCTTGTTCTAGGTTCACATCTGGTCTAGGTTCCTGCTGTGTGCCTGAATGTGTTCCCATGGCCTCAACTACCCGCACAGATAAATGTACTGGATGTGTGTGGGTGCCATTAATTCTAATGGCATGCCATACACACTGGAAATTGTACCCCTACTGGGAACCACACTGCACTTGCAGTTCCCGTGTGGGCTGCGATTCCAGAAATGGTGCAGGAACCTTTCCCTGCATTTCAGGAGGCATTAATTCATTTAAATGGTGTGCCATACACACACAAAATGTGGCTTGCAGAGCTGCATCAATGTGAACCTAGCCTTATAGCTGCAGCATCACACCAATGCTGCAGCATAGGGGTGAGTACATGTGTTTGTTTTTTATGAACTCCAAACATCTCATTTACACTTGCTTTGGCTTCAACACACATTAAAGCACCTACCGCTTCAACATGCTTTTATGATGTGTTTTTGATGCTTCGGAGGTGCTTTGATGAAGCTTTGGTGGTGCTTTGATAAAGCTTTGATGATGCTTCCATAATGCTCTTTTGAAGCTTTGTTGAAGCTCGACAGATGCCGTGTGTGTGGATATCTCATACCTGCAATTTCTCCAAAACAAAGCGAAGCTAAAGCTGAATTAAAGCGTCTCAAAAGTAGCAGGTGCTTCAAGCGAGCTTGGTCATAGAGTTCTATGGAGGCTTCGACAACGCTTTGAAGCACCACTAAAGCGACATGGGGTATAATTTTTGAAGCAAAGCCAAAGCAAAGCGAAGCAAGGTGTAAACAGGACTGTAAGCTAACAATTTCATTTAGTGACATGGGCTTTGACTGACATTCAGAGAGCTTTAACAAAGCGTGTCCGAACTCCGAAGCCTTGTTTTGAAGCAAGTGTAAACCTGACCTGATAGAGGACCTGTGTGTGCGAAAATACAGTGCAAATAGGAAGGTATGGAAAATGATGTTCGGTCTGTGCATGTGCCAGCTCTTTAGCACGTGCACAGACTGAACACAAAGCCTTGAATCTTCCTAATTGCATTGCGTTTATGCACATGCAGCCAAGCGCATCCAATATGCACCAATGTGCACTAAGAGAGAGACCGTGTAAAAGCAAATAGCTCTACCATACCTCCCAACTTTTTGAGATGGGAATGAGGGACACCTATCAGCAAAAGTATGCAGGCATAGGACACACCTCTTGCCACGCCCCCTTAAAGGAGAATTGTACAAAAAAACAAGATTAGTTAAACCCAAAAAAGTGCTTTTTCCTTTATATTGGCTTTTGGAATTTACAAATGCAGCAATTTAGAAATCAGATGAAAGGATTAGCGCTGGAAAACACTTTTGATAGATAAAAAGTGCATTTTATATACAGCTATATAGGTCAGACCAAAATGAGGGACAAATGAGGAGCAATGAGGGACAGAGGGACATTGCTCCGAATCAGGGACAGTCCCTCCAAATCCGGGACAGTTGGGAGTAGACATGTGCAATTCGTTTAGTTACGCATTCGTTATTCCTAAAAATTCGTTATATTCGTTCATTCGTATCGTACGAATGAACAAATGATTTAGTAAAAATTCTAACGAATAACGAATTATCGAAACGAACGAATATGAAAAACAGCGAAAATACGAAATAATTAAATTAGAAACAACGAAACTACGAATGAATGAAAATCCGAAAAACGAAAACAGAAACAACGAAAATACCGAACAAAGATTCAAAAATAACTAAAATCAAAATGAACGAAAAAATTCGTACATTCGTAACTTTTTTTTTTTTGTTTGTTGATTCGTAATTTTCCGTATCTCTTACAATGGCGCTGCTTAATGTGCTTCTGTTAGTTGATAAACGTGGTTGGGTCGGAGGCACTGTTTTGGTGGATTTTTGAGTTAAGTTCTGACTTGTGAGAGAGAAATTCTTTGTTTCTTAAACATGTAAAAGCATAGACATTACATTAAATTATGAATTGTGCTCCGATTACGAAAACAATGTTACGAAAGTACGAATAAATCAATCTTACGAAAGTACGAATGTAACTAAATCTACGAAAATACAAATGCGTCTGAATACAAAATATAACGAAAATACGAAAATACGAATTTTGAATAAATGAAAATTAGACTAATGGAAAAACGAATCAACGAAAAATAACTCTTACGAAAATACGAACGAGTCCAAATACGAACACCGACGACTTACGAAATTACGAATCTTTACAAATCAACGGAAACGAACAGAAACAAAACAAAACTAAACAAATTTTTCTATTGTGCACATGTCTAGTTGGGAGCTATAGCTGAGCTCTCTCTTTAGGAAACCCATAATGACATCAGTGCCATGGGTCACCGTGTGTTCGAGACTTCATTTTAATTTGCACACTGACTTGCAGAGTGGCTGATAAAAAAGAGAAGGACACTGTGCAAGGAGGGTGTGTGGATTGATCCTCTAAGCTGGAGATTTTTGACACTGAACTTAAGAGTGACTGCCCATTTATAAAGATCAGGAAACAGACGGACAGTATCCTTTATTAATCGGTATGAGGGTAAGTAGCACTAATGTTCTGTTATTATTTGACTATCTAATATGATATGATGATCATAGAGGCTGCTCCTTACAGGGTCTAGCGCGTTCAGTCACTTTTTGTTTTAGTTAATACTAATGTTGGCTGTGCCTGCTATTACTACATTAGGATGAGAATACATTGTGCAAAGTATTGTCAGCATTTTCTCTGTTGATTCACAATCAGGGAGGTAAGTATTTATTTACATTCGTCTTGCAGGGATAGCAGATTTTCTTTTTTTTTTTACCTGACAAGGTCATTTTGATGTCCTCTTATATTGAGGATCTTTGGTTAAATGCCCCCCATTACATTGATAGTCAGTGATAAAGTCCCCAATTACATGGGTGATCAGTGGCCAAAAGCTCCCCTACATTGCTGGCCAATGAAAAGAATGCTCCCTTACACACGATCGGAATATCGGCCAGCAAAAGACCGATGAGAGCTTTTCATCGGAAAATGCGACCGTGTGTAGGCTCCATCGGAATTTTGCTGGCCGAATTCCTGCAAGCAAAAATTTGAGAGCATGTTCTTAATTTTTACGACTGAAAAGGTTTCTATCGGAAATTCAAAACATCTGTAGCAATTCCGACGTGCAAAATTCCTACGCATGCTCGGAAGCATTGAACTTAATTTTTTCTCGGCTCGTCGTAGTGTTGTACGTCACTGCGTTCTTGGCGGTCGGAATTTGGTGTGACCGTGTATAGGCAAGACAGTTTGACCGGAATTCCGTCAGGAAAACCATCAGAGCTTTTTCCAACGAGAATTCCGATCGTGTGTATGCGGCATTAGACTGGTGTTCAGTTGGAGGAATGCCTCTCTTGCATTGGTGGTTAGTGGAAAGAATGCTCTCCTTACAATGGTTGTCAGGAGAAAGAATGCCCCTCTTACCCTGGTGGTCAGTGAGAGAATGACTCCTTTGATGGTCAGTGGGAACAATGTCTCCCTTACTTTGGTGGTTTATAAGAAGAATGTCCCCCTTACATTTGTAGTCAGGGGGAAAAATGCTTTTCTTACATTGAAGGTCAGCGGGAAGAATTCCCCCTATGATTGGTGGTCAGTGGGAAGAATTCCCTGTATGATTGGTGGTCAGAAGGAAGAATGACTTCCCTAAATTGATAGTCAGTGGAAAGAATGTCCCTCTTACATTGGTAGCCATGGGGGAAAATGCTTTCCTTACATTGGTGGTCAGTGGGAAAAAATCCCCCAATAATTGGTGGTCAGTGGGAAGAATCCCCCTTTGATTGGTGGTTAGTAAGAAGAATGACTTCCCTAAAATTGATAGTCAGTGGAAAGAATGCCCCCCGTCCTTTGGTAGTCAGGGGGAAAAATGCTCTTTTTACATTGGTGGTCAGTATGAAGCAGTGGTGGCTGGTGCTCAATTTTGGGGGGGGGGCAAACAAACTCAATTGCAGCCTCACTGTGCCCCTCAAACGCTCCCACTGTGCCCCTCAAACGCCCCCACTGTGCCCCCCCCCGCCCGCCGTCTGCCCGACATTTAGCCTGTCTTGGTGGGGCAGTGGGTGATGGTGGCGAGCGGTTTCGGTTTCCTCGACGTCTTCTCCCGACCGCTCCTCCCATCCTCTCCTATGATTGGACGCCTGATAGGAGTCCAATCACAGCGCCTGTCATTTTAGCCAATCAGGTGATGGATAACAGACCCAAGCACCTGATTGGCGGAGAGGCGGTTCAGTGTTAGGAAAACTAATATTCATACGCTTTTCTAACACAGCTGAGTGAACTGCAAGCGCCAAACATTGCGCTCGCTGTTTACCTTTTTTGACGCCTATTAGAGTCTATGGCTTTAATCAGGTACTTCAACAAAAAAATACCCCGCTGCAATTCAGGCGCCCAGCGCTCCAAAATGGGGTAGGCATTGATATGTCCTGTGTGAACAGCGCCCAATTGACATTCTTCCCATGACTACCAATGTAAAGGGGGCATTCTTCCTACTATACACCAATATAAGGGAGCATTCTTCCCACTGATCACTAATGTAAGAGACAAATCAGTGCTAAAATAATTGGATTGGTGTTCAGCGGGAAGAATGCCATCTTTGCATGGGAGGTCATTTGGAAGAATGCGTCATTTGATTGGTGATCAGTTAGAAGAAGGCCTCCTACATTGGTGGTCAATAGGAAAACTGCCCCTTGCATTGGTGGTCAGTGGGAAGAATGCCTCTTATACTGGTGGTCAGTGGGAAGAATGCCTCTTATACTGGTGGTCAGTGGGAAGAATGCCTCTTACACTGGTGGTCAGTGGAATGAATGCCTCCTCCACAGGTGGTCAGTAGAAAGAATGTTCCTTATGTTGGTGATCATTAGGAAGAATACTTCTTACATTAGAGGTCATTGAGAAGAATGCCCCATTGATTGGCAGTCAGTAGAAAGAATGCCTCTTACCATGGTTGTTCGGTGGAAATAAGACACACAATCACTTCCAGTGCTAAGTGTTCTTCTAAAGTGAAGGGCAACAGGGACATTGGTATTCCAAGACTGGGTGGATGCTGCCTTCCTCAGATGGGGTAATCCGATCAAAACTACAAAAAAGACAAAATGGAAGGCATTAGCAATGACAATTTAATGAATAATGAAATCCATAACAAGTGGGTACTCACAAAACACAACTCTCAATTGAGCCATAAAAAAAAATCACACAGTGTAGGAACATTTGCAGGACCATGACAGGGTACAGATGACGTGTTTCGGGGGCGCACCCCCTTCCTCAGAGCTAGGCTAGGTTGTTCGGTGGGAAGAGTGGAAAGAATGCCCTTACATATAGCTAAAATATTATTTGGTATCAGTAATTACTTATCCAAGAGATGAGCGCTGAAGCTCCATTGGTCAGAGGTCACTGAATCTGTCAAGTGACATTAGCATCAAAACCATGTAGGCGCCATCAGACAGAAGATCAATCCATCAGTGCTCTGAAGAAGCTGCTGGAAAAAAATAAAATAACTGGATGATGAAACCCAGTTTAAAAGCAAGTGCAAAGGCTCACATCACTTCTTCAAATCTCCTACTTCTCTGTAATGCGGATCATAGCATAACAGCTGTGTGTGATACACCTAATTGGTAAAGCTCAATCTAATTTTGTTGAGTTATACCCCACCTCCCTCTGCGCCGCTATACAATGAGAGTGCCCTAGCTTCCATTAACGGCACATACATTTGTGTGTGGCAGGAGGAGTATTACAGTTAGTATTTGGCTGCAATATCAGCTTTTCCCAACAGATGGCAGCACAAGGGAACTTTGGAGATACAGCTTTCAGTCCCATGAACTCCCAAGAGCCAGTGGGAGGTAGGATCCCTCCTTGGGGCACTTTCACACATTTTTTTTTTCTATAGCGCTTGAAAAACTCCTCGGTGTGAAGGCAGCCTAAGGAGTCCAATTATGAAGCTGTGAACAGCGGGGATTCCGAGGATCACCACTGATCACAGTCCAAAAACGGTTTATGAAACAGAGATAATTGGGTGAGAAGGTGTTTGAACATCATTCTCCCGCCGATGATCTCCGCACACTGAGAATCCTCATTGACTGACACAGAAATGGACAGTTTTTTTGAAGCTGCGATCTCAGCGCTTCCATGGCGATCTGAGTCAGAATTCACCCTCCCCCGATTCACCAGCTCAGAGGTAGAGAATCCCTGGGGATCCGAGGAGGAAAGAGAAAGATTATTAACTTCCTTATACCTCGATCAAACCCCCCAAGATAGTAACTATGCCCCCTGTCATATTTATGTGTATACCAGTGGCGGCCCATGCATTAAGGGCGCACGGGCGCCGCCCCCTCTCTCCAGCCACCCCCTCTATCACCAATAGATACATGCATTGCATGATTCTATCTATTGCCCTCGCTGCCACCCCCTATTCAGGCGCTCGGCCCCTTTTCGGGTGGTGGGCGCCTGAATTACAGCGGCGGAGGGTGGTTTTGAAGCACCTGATTAGAGCCATAGGCTCTAATAGGCATCAAAAAAGATCACTCAGCTGTGTTAGAAAAGCGAATGAATATTTGCTTTCCTAACACTAAACTGCCTCTCCGCCAATCAGGTGCTCGGATCTGTTACCCGTCACCTGATTGGCTGAAACGACAGGCGCTGTGATTGGATGGCATGCGTCCAATCATAGCAGAGGACGGGAAGAGAGGATAGGAGAAGACATCAAGGAGCTGTCCCACCGAAATGGGTAAGTGCAGACGGCGGGCCGTCAGGGGGCACACTGGCAGCATTTGATATGGCACGGTGGCTGTGTTTGATGGGGCACAGTGGCTGCATTTGAGGGCACAGTGGCAGCAATTGATGTTTTTTTTCAGTTTGTTTGCGCCCCCCCCCAAAATTTTGAGTACCAGCTGCCACTGGTGTGTGTGTGTGTGTGTATATATATATATATATATATATATATATATATATATACATATATACATACACATACACATACACATACACATACACATACATACACACACACACACAAAAGTGAGTACACCCCTCACATTTTTTTTAAACATTTTTATTATCTTTTTATGTGTCAACACTGAAGAAATGACACTTTCTTACAATGTAAAGTAGTGAGTGTACACAGCTTGTATAACAGTGTAAATTTTCTGTACCCTCAAAATAACCCAACACACAGCCATTCATGTCTAAACTGCTGGCAACGAGTGAACCTAAGTGAAAATGTCCAAATTGGGCCCAATTATCCAGTTTTCCTCATTGGTGTCATGTGACTCATTGGTGTTACAAGGTCTCAGGTGTGAATGGGGATCAGGTGTGTTAAATTTGATGTTATTGCTCTCAATCTCTCATACTGGTCACTGGAAGTTCAACACGGCACCTCATGGCAAAGAACTCTCCGAGGATCTGATAAAAAAAAATTGTTGCTCTACATAAAGATGGCCTAGACTCTGAAACTCAGCTGCATCACGGTGGCCAAGACCATACAGCGGTTTAACAGGACAGGTTCCACTTAGAACAGGCTTTGCCATGGTCGACCAAAGAATTTGAGTGTAGGTGCTCAGCGTCATATCCAGAGGTTGTCTTTGGAAATAGACGTATGGGTGCTGCCAGCATTGCTGCAGAGGTGGGGGGTCAGCCTATCGGTGCTCAGACCATATGCCACACACTGCATCAAACTGGTTTGCATGGTTGCCGTCCCAGAAGGAAGCCTCTTCTAAAGATGATGCACAAGAAAGCCCGCAAACAGTTTGCTGAAGACAAGCAGACTAAGGACATGGATTACTGGAACCATGTCCTGTAGTCTGATGAGACCAAGATAAACGTATTTGGTTCAGATGGTGTGAAGTGTGTGTGGTGGCAACCAGGTGAGAAGTACAAAGACAAGTGTGTCTTGCCTACAGTCAAGCATGGTGGTGGGAGTGTCATGGTCTTGGGCTACATGAGTGCTGCCGACACTGGGGGCTATAGTTCATTGAGGGAACCATGAATGCCAAAATGTACTGTGACATACTGAAGCAGAGCATGATCCCCCCCTCCTCCCTTCGGAGACTGGGCCGCAGGGCAGTATTCCAACATAACGACCCCAAACACACCTCCAAGATGACCACTGCCTTGCTAAAGAAGCTGAGGGTAAAGGTGATGGACTGGCCAAGCATGTCTCCAGACCTAAACCCTATTAAGCATCTGTGGGGCATCCTCAAACAGAAGGTGGAGGAGCGCAAGGTCTCTAACATCCACCAGCTCTGTGATGTCATCATGGAGGAGTGGAAGAGGACTCCAGTGGCAACCTGTGAAGCTCTGGTGAACTCCATACCCAAGAGGGTTAAGGCAGTGCTGGGAAATAATGGTGGCCACACAAAATATTGACACATTGGGCCCATTTTGGACATTTTCACTTAGTACTCACTTTAGTTGCCAGCGGTTTATACATTATTGGCTGTGTGTTGAGTTATTTGGAGGGGACAGCAAATTTACACTGTTATACAAGCTGTACACTCACTACTTTACATTGTAGGAAAGTGTTATTTCTTCAGTGTTGTCACATGAAAAGTTAGAATAAAATATTTACAAAAAATGTGAGGGGTGTACTCACTTTTGAGAGATACTGTGTATATATAACGTGTGTGTGTGTGTGTATATATATATATAACGTGTGTGTATGTGTGTATATATAAAGTGTGTGTGTGTATGTGTATATATAACGTGTGTGTGTGTGTGTGTGTATGTGTGTATATATAACGTGTGTGTGTGTGTATGTGTATATATAACGTGTGTGTGTGTGTGTATATATATAACGTGTGTGTGTGTGTGTGTATATATAACGTGTGTGTGTGTGTGTATGTGTATATATAACGTGTGTGTGTGTGTGTATGTGTATATATAACGTGTGTGTGTATGTATGTGTGTATGTATATATATATATATATATATATATATATATATATATATATATATATATAATATAATCTTGAGTAAAAGACGAGTTTTTCAGCACATCTTTTTGTGCTGAAAATGCCCCCCTCGGCTTATACTGGAGTCAAACACTTTTCTGCAGCAGTGAATGACATTTTCCGACACGACTTTGGGGCCCCTAAATCTCGGGGGCCACTTGGTGCTAGGGACCCCAAATTTGGAGTGCAAACCCAGTGGAACTAGCACTACAACATATACATGTGGTTCCTAGCACCAAGTGGCCCCCGAGATACGGGGCCCCAAAGTCGGGTCGGAAAATGTCATTCTCTCCTGCAGAAAAGTGCATTTGAGTGTGTTGTAGTGCTAGTTCCATTGAGCGTGCACACTAAATTTGGGGTTCCTAGCACCAAGTGACTCCGAGATACAGGGCCCTAAAGTCGGTCAACTGTGTCCATCTGCAGCAATGTAATTTTGGGACCCTTTGGGTCCAGAGACCCCAAATCTTGGCTGCAGCGAGGGGGCATTTAGGAACCCTTAACTACCAAGTTTGAAGTTCGGGGGACCTATGGCTGCAAATGGGCACAGTGAGGCATGCAAATGGGCATTGTTGACCCTCTTTACAACTTACAGTAGCTGCGCATTTCTCACCCTAGGCTTATACTCGAGTCAATACGTTTTCCCATTTTTTTATGGTAAAATTAGGGGATCGGCTTATATTCGGGTCGGCTTATACTCGAGTATATACGGTATAAATATATTATGTAGGAGGACTCTTTATTTTATTAGCATTAACCACGCCGTCTATCCATCACTGCTTAATAAACTGAAATCTCAGTGTTTCGGTGAATTTCTGGTACTGTAAAGGCTCCCGAGATTCCAGTATCGGGGGGGCTTTTCTCTACTTTTTGAAGCGTTTGTAGATCACTTTACTCCTCCAAAGGAGAAGCGATCTACAAAGCTTCATAAACTGGCACACAGAGGAGAGCGATCTCCTCTGAGAATGACGGAGAATGAAGTAGTGAAATATTTTCACTGCTTCATAAACGGACACCTAAACGCTAAAACAGATGGGAAGTTCCAAGTACAAGTAGTAATTTTATGGACTTGCAGGTAAGTATTGCTATGTATCTTTTATTTTCACTGTCTGGCCAAAAAGATGGATTTAATATTTGATATTTATCATAATCTTTAAAATGTGAAATGTTGTGGATTTTTTAACACTGCTGCGAGGATGTGATTACCGTAATCTCCTAAAACTCCTATAGGAGCTTAACAAGGAACGCTATTTTTGGATTAAAATATAATCACACATTTCCTCCACCCCAAATCAAAAGCTCCAGCGTTGTAGTAAGATATATCTTTGAGCAGCACAATCTTTAATCACCATTTTTCATGAGCTAAAATAACAAAATCATGTTCTCTCACAGAGCAGAATGCTTGTGCGAGAAACCTCAAATAGAAGCTGTCGTATACTGACTTCTGGACCACCTACTGGCTGTACAGAACCTACTACTGATCAGGTTGAATAAATTCTGCTACTCTATTTTGTCAAAAGTATTGGGCCTTTACACGCAAAATAACTTTAATGGCATCCCAGTCTTAGTCCGTAGGGTTCCATATTGAGTTTGCCCACCCTTTGCAGCTATAACAGCTTCAACTCTTTTGGGAAGGCTGTCCACAAGGTTTAGGAGTGGTTCTATGGGAATGTTTGATTATTCTTCCAGAAGGATATATGTGAGGTCAGGCACTGATGTTGGGCGAGAAGGTCTCCGCTCCAATTCATCCCAATTGTGTCTTATCAAGTTGAGGTCAGAACTCTGTGCAGGTCAGTCAAGTTCCTCCACACCAAACTCGCTCATCCATGACTTTATGGACCTTGCTTTGTGCACTGGTCCAAATCATTTGGTGGAGGGGGGATTATGGTGTGGGGTTGTTTTTCAGGGGTTGGGCTTGGCCCCTTAGTTCCAGTGAAGGGAACTCTTAAGGCGTCAGCACACCAAGACATTTTGGACAATTTCATGCTCCGAACTTTGTGGGAACAGTTTGGGGATGGCCCCTTCCTGTTCCAACATGACTGCACGCCAGTGCACAAAGCAAGGTTCATAAAGACTTGAATGAGCCAGTTTGGGGTGGAGGAACATGACTGGCCTGCACAGTCTTAACCTCAACCCAATAGAACACCTTTGGGATGAATTAGAGTGGGGACTGGGAGTCAGGCCTTCTCGTTCACCATCAGTGCCTGACCTCATCACAAATGCTCTTCTGGAAGAATGGTCAAACATCCCCATAGACACACTCCTAAACCTTGTGGACGGCCTTCCCAGAAGAGCTGTTATAGCTGTAAAGGGTGGGCCAACTCAATATTGAACCCTATGGACTAAGACTGGGATGCCATTAAAGTTCATGTGCGTGTAACGGCGGTGTCCCAATTCTTTTGATAATATAGTGTATGTTGCCACATTAGCAGTATGCAGGCCAGAAACCAAAGAATGTAAGCTTCGATCGGAGGCTCTTCACACAGGAATTTTGCTTCATGATAGAGTGAGAAAGTTTCATGTGTTCTCACAGAATAAAGTCTGCTTGAATGTGTGTTGAGATGGCATTGCCATATTTTATTGACCAACATTTTTCTCTCTCTAGTGGCAGATCTAAATCTGCCCAGTGAAACTGGTCCTTTTTCTGCACATCTGCTTAGATAAAAATGATTGCAGGATAAGCCACCCACCACATGGTTGGTTTTCAACAAGTCTGAACAGACTGATAGGAATAGTGCAGGAATAGTTGAAGCTCAATTCCAGCAAATTCTCCACTCTGTCCAAAATTCACTAAAAAAGTTTTTGCTTTAATTTATCTGCAATATATTTAAAGGGTAACTCCACTTTCATGGGGAAAGAAAATAGAAAATAAAGAAAAAATAATATAGTGTATACAATTGCGACACAAGTCATATTGTAATTGAATGTTATTAAAAATTACCTTTCCTTTTCAATCTGCAGAGCTGTAATTTTCTGTACAATGCAATATGGCTACCTGGAGGTGTTCTGTACACAGAATGTATACAGAACGCCCCCCAGAAAACATAACTTCCTGCTTGTGTGATTGGCTCACCGATTTTACCAGACGTCTGCACTAAGATACAAGTCAGATTAAAGGCAAACCCTGCAGCAAAAATGTCATTTTTGGTGAGATACTCCCCCAATAGGAGCACATCTAAAGGGATGCAGGCCCAGCAGCTTTCCTCATTAGAGCCCTGCAGGTGCCACAGCTGTTTGATAATTATGAAACCACTCCCATTAGACTCACTTTCCCACATGGACACAGAGAAAGACACAGGGATTTCTTCAGAAAAATAGACACGTGCACTGCCAAAAAAAATATTTTTTTCAGAAATTGGAAAATTCGTAATTAGAAAATTTGGAAATTTGGAGATTGGAAAATTATGAATTTGTAAATTCGGATTTGGAAAATTCGGAAGTTCGGGAATTAAAAAATTCGGAATTCGAAAATTCGAAAGAACGAAATTCCAAAAAAATTCTAAATAATAACTAACTATTAAATTATAGGTATTGGAATTTCCCTTAAAATTTGGCTGTTAGTGAACGTAACGAATATAAATTTATCTGAAGTTACGAATTATCCGAAAGCTGAACAAAATAATATTTATTAATAATATGTTTTTTATTGAAATAAAATTACTAAAGCGCTGATATGTATTATAAAATCCGAAATAACCCAAAGAATATAAAAAATATATATATAAAAAATATTTTAAGATAACCAAATGATGTAGCTGCAACCAAAAATAAAGTGCTCCCGCACTTAAAATATCATGAAATGAAGTGTACAATACAATAGTAGACAATTAGTGCGCTTAATGTTTTTTTTATCATTATTATTGTTATTTATTATATTGGTTACGTTCTATTTGTTTAGATACGGCATTCGTTATTATGGATAATTCGTAACTTTGGATAAATTCGAATTAGTTCCGTTCACTAACAGCCAAATTTGAAAGAAAATTCCAATACCTATAATTTAATAAATATAGGGGTCTATAGCTGCGCTTCCCTTGTAGTGAGCAACCAACACAACAATGTGACAAATTGCGTGATGAAATAGAAAATATATAAGTGTGGCGCTAAAAAAGTGTATCTGGACACTGACCGTAGAAAGAAACAAAATCCTAAATACAAAGTTCAGTGTTCAGAATTTGATATGTGAAAAAAATATATATAGTCTGGATAATGAGACCTATGCGATCTCAGTCCAGATAGTGATAAAATGTATTGAAGTAAATCAAACAAATTATATGTGAGCCAAAATTCCACAAATAAATAATATAAATTGCCAACCCCTGGTAGCTGCGATGCATCCAGAGATTTGAATCTTATACAAATCAGTGTAAATCGTGCATTAACAAATATGTTGTACAACTCACATCATGATGATAAACAGCACGGTTAATATAAACTATAGATATGTGAGGTTATAGGTGCAAAATGGATATATATATCCAGATATTATATGCCGCAAATATAAAGCAAATAATCAATCAAAAAAAAAAATATATGTATTCAAAAACTGGGAAGTACAGCGAATATACTTAACCGCTTCCCGACCGCCTCATGTACATATACGTGTGCAGAATGGCACGGGCAGGCAAAATCACGTACCTGTACGTGGCCCTTTAATTGCCTGCCCGTGGGTCGCGCGCGCGCCGCCAGCGGCGCGCTCGCGACCCGGTCGGGAGCTCCGTGACCCGGTCGGGAGCTCCGTGACCCCGGCCGCGGGACCAGCGGACCCGATCGCAGCTCCGTGACCCGATCGCGGGACACGAGCGGAAGAACGGGGAGAGGTATGTGTAAACAAACCTCTCCCCGCGCTTCCTACTCTGCCTGTCATTGATTGGCTGTTCCCGGTCATCGGGAAAGTCAATCAATGACGTCAGACGTCAGCCCCGCCCCCTAATGTAAAAAAAACACATACACGTCACAGCCCATAACCCCTCCCCTCCCCCTAGTGGTTAACCCCTTCACTACAACTGTCATTTATACAGGAATCAATGCATTTAAATAGCATTGATTGCTGTATAAATGACAATGGTCCCAAAAATGTGTCAAAAATGTCCGATGTGTCCGCCATAATGTCGCAGTCACAATAAAAATCGCTGATCGCCGCCATTAATAGTAAAAAAAAAAAAATATTAATAAAAATGCTATAAAACTATCCCCTATTTTGTAAACGCTATAACTTTTGTGCAAACCAATCAATAATCGCTAATTGCGATTTTTTTTTTACCAAAAATATGTAGAAGAATACGTATCGGCCTAAACAGAGGAAAAAAAATGTTTTTTTATATATTTTTTGGGGATATTTATTATAGCAAAAAGCAAAAAATATTGCATTTTTTTCAAAATTGTCGCTCTATTTTTGTTTATAGCGCAAAAAATAAAAACCGCAGGGGCGATCAAATACCACCAAAAGAAAGCTCTATTTGTGGGAAAAAAAAGGACACCAATTTTGTTTTGGAGCCACGTTGCACGACCGCGCAATTGTCAGTTAAAGCAACGCAGTGCTGAATCGCAAAAAGGGGCCTGGTCCTTTGGCTGCCAATTGGTCCGGGGCTGAAGTGGTTAATGACTGTGAGCATATAACAGTCCATATAGCAAAGTTCATATATAGTAGCAGGTATATAAATCACTATGGTTATCCATATATAGTGTTCAAGAATGTTATATCCTTGTTAGACTGGACAACATGATGTAATGTAAGGATCGGGTACGCTTACCGCACAAGATGGACCCACTGACCGTTGGTGAGGGGTCAAACGAGCTCAGATAAACCGGCTGGTGATGTTATGAAGTGATGAACCAGGAACCAGACTGTGCCGGCACAACAGTCTGTACTCACCAAACTTCGGATGCAAAATGGAACCAACGAACTCCAAGATAATCAAACCACAGGAATACCGTACGGTTATCAGCCTTTATCAGCAACTTCCCCAATAATTTTTCATAAAAAATCTTGCCAACAAAATAAAATTCATAAAAACAAGCTAAAAAGATATAACGCAGTAGTAGTGTATCTAGCGTATAATATATATAGTCATATGGGGCATATAGGCATATGCCCCAGTGGAAGTCTTTGTAGACGAAACGCGTCGGGTGGATACGCTAGATACACTGCATTATATCTTTTTATCTTGTTTTTATGAATTTTATTTTGTTGGCAAGGTTTTTTTATGAAAAATTATTGGGGAAGTTGTTACACCCCTCAAAAATAAATGTAATCCTTCATTGGATTTTTTTACGCTATGAGGAGGCCCTCTATCACTTTTTTTCCATGCTCCTGATCCATTGAGAATTTCTGATAAAGGCTGATAACCGTACGGTATTCCTGTGGTTTGATTATCTTGGAGTTCGTTGGTTCCATTTTCCATCCGAAGTTTGGTGAGTACAGACTGTTGTGCCGGCACAGTCTGGTTCCTGGTTCATCACTTCATAACATCACCAGCCGGTTTATCTGAGCTCGTTTGACCCCTCACCAACGGTCAGTGGGTCCACCATGTGCGGTAAGCGTACCCGATCCTTACTTACATCATTTGGTTCAAGATGTTGTCCAGTCTAACAAGGATATAACATTCTTGAACACTATATATGGATAACCATAGTGATTTATATACCTGCTACCATATATGAACTTTGCTATATGGACTGTTATATGCTCACAGTCATTAACCACATGCCGACCGCGCTATAGTCGAAAGACGTCTACAGCGCGGTCGGGTTTCCCTGAGTGGACGTCCTACGGACGTCCTCTCAGAAACTTGCTCCCGCGCGCCCCCTGGGGCGCGCACTCGGGAACATCCGTGACCGCCGGGTCCCGAGGACCCGGCGCATCACGGATCACGGTAAACGGCCGCTGATAGCGGCCGTTTACCACGTGATCGCTCCGTCAAATGACGGAGCGATCACATGTACACAAACCGGCGTCACGTCATGACGCCGGTTCCTCCCTCCCCTCTCTGTACCGATCGGTACAGAGAAGGGAGAAGCGGAGGGGGGGGGGGGGAGACGGGACCAGCGCTGTGGGCTGGATGTGTAGTGCCCACAGCGCTGGTCAATACACTGCCACCGCTGTGCAATACTCTGCCTACTCTGCCACCACTGTGCAATGCTCTGCCACCGCTGTGCAATACTCTGCCTACTCTGCCACCACTGTGCAATGCTCTGCCACCACTGTGCAATGCTCTGCCTACTCTGCCACCACTGTGCAATGCTCTGCCACCGCTGTGCAATACTCTGCCTACTCTGCCACCACTGTGCAACGCTCTGCCACCACTGTGTAACGCTCTGCCACCACTGTGCAACGCTCTGCCACCACTGTGCAACGCTCTGCAACCACTGTGCAACTCTCTGCAACCACTGTGCAACGCTCTGCAACCACTGTGCAATGCTCTGCCCCCACTGTGCAACGCTCCGCAACCACTGTGCAACGCTCCGCCACCACTGTGCAACGCTCCGCCACCACTGTGCAACGCTCCGCCACCACTGTGCAACGCTCCGCCACCACTGTGCAATGCTCTGCAACCACTGTGCAATACTCTAACAATACTGTGCAACACTAATACTCTGCCAATACTCGCCAATACTCTGCCAATACTCTGCCAATACTCTGCCAATACTCGCCAATACTCTGCCAATACTCTGCCAATACTCGCCAATACTCGCCAATACTCTGCCAATACTCGCCAATACTCTGCCAATACTCGCCAATACTCTGCCAATACTCGCCAATACTCTGCAATAATTTTTAATAGAAACAAAGAATTTTTTTTTTTTTTTTTTTTTTTTTTAACGAATTTTCTGTATTTTTTGATTTATAGCGCAAAAAATAAAAAACCCAGCGGTGATCAAATACCACCAAAAGAAAGCTGTATTTGTGTGAAAAAAAGGACACAAAATTAATTTGGGTACAGTGTTGCATGACGGAGTAATTGTCATTCAAAGTGTGAGAGCACCGAAAGCTGAAAATTGGTCTGGTTAGGAAGGGTGTTTAACTGCCCAGTGGTCAAGTGGTTAAGTATATTCGCTGTACTTCCCAGTTTTTGAATATATATATTTTTTTTTTTGATTGATTATTTGCTTTATATTTGCGGCATATAATATCTGGATATATATATCCATTTTGCACCTATAACCTCACTTATCTATTGTTCATATTAACCGTGCTGTTTATCATCATGATGTGAGTTGTACAACATATTTGTTAATGCACAATTTACACTGATTTGTATAAGATTCAAATCTCTGGATGCATCGCAGCTACCAGGGGTTGGCAATTTATATTATTTATTTGTGGAATTTTGGCTCACATATAATTTGTTTGATTTACTTCAATACATTTTATCACTATCTGGACTGAGATCGCATAGGTCTCATTATCCAGACTATATATATTTTTTTTCACATATCAAATTCTGAACACTGAACTTTGTATTTAGGATTTTGTTTCTTTCTACGGTCAGTGTCCAGATACACTTTTTTAGCGCCACACTTATATATTTTCTATTACCTATAATTTAATAGTTAGTAATAGTTAAGTTATTATTAGTTAGTTATTATTTCATGTTTTCGAATTTTCAGGGTTTTTTGTATTTTCATTCTTATTTTCGTTCTTTTGTATTTTCGGATTTTTCATTCTTATTTTTAGATTTCCTAATTTTCGAATTTCCGAATATTCGGAAAAATCTGGAAATTCTAAAATTCGGAAGTTCGGGAATTCGGAATTCAAAAATTCGGAAATTTGATAATCCGAAAGAACTAAAATCCCCAAAAAATCTAAAAATTCTAAATAATAACTAACTAACTAATAATAATAACTAACGTTTAAATTATAGGTATTGGAATTTCCTTGTAAATTTGGCTGTTGGTGAACTTAACGAATACAAATTTATCTGAAGTTACTAATTACTTGAAATAATGAAAGCCGCATCTAGACAAATGGAACAGAACAAAATAATAACATGTTTATTATTATTTATTATTATTAATTAGTTACGTTCTATTCGTTTAGATACAGAATTCGTTATTACGGATAATTCGTAACTTCAGATAAATTTGTATTCATTACGTTCACTAACAGCCAAATTTATAAGGAAATTCCAATACCTATGATTTAATAGTTAGTAATAGTTAAGTTATTATTTCAGGTTTTTGGATTTTCATTCTTATTTTCGTTCTTTTGAATTTTCAGATTTTTCATTCTTATTTTCGGATTTTCTAATTTCCGAATATTCGGAAAAATCCGAATTTGGATGTTTCCGAATTAACAAATGTGTCTAAAGTCGTTTAAAATTGATTTCGGAACTAAACAAATTGCACATGTTTACAGAATAACAAAAAAGGTAGGAATCTGCAACAAAACTTGGTAAAATCCCTGTAATGTACATAGATCACCCAGGGGGGATGTTTTTTTTTTTTTTCTCAACAAAAGTGGAGTTACTCTTTAATTTTTGTTCTTGGGATTAGATACACTGTCAGTCACTGGCTCTCTGCTCTGCCCCTCCAGCGCTCAGGCTGTGCAGGGACCAGGAGCCGCTGGCTCTGCTTGCTGAGAGGCTGAGCCAGCTGTCGGCCCAGTCATCTGGGTGGATCCTGACATTAAAGTCAGCATTGCTCCAGAGCCTGGACTGGCTGAGTGATGTCTGAGTCCAGTGTTGGCTGAATATGGGTCACAGGAATGCAGAACTAAGTGCACTCCTGTGAGCCACAGGAGAAATATAGCCAAAAGAGATTTGCCCCTACTTCTCCTTTTAATTGGTTCCCGCCTGGCCCATTGTACAATGAAGGCTGGGCAGGACTGCTTTTGTTCTGGGAGGATGTCATATGACGTCCTCCCATTCTTGCCGTGCAGTGCCGCGACCGGTGCTAAACTGTGTCCCTCATACAGCACATCACCGATTAGGGTAAAGAGCCAATGAAGTTGGGTCTTTACCATGTGATCAGCTGTGTCCAATCACAGCTGATCACATGTAAACAAATGCCAGTTATCGGTATTTACTTTCCTCCATGCTGTCACTGTTTGAGGAAAGGAAAGCTAATAACTGAGCACATTTACATTGATTACCAGTGCAGTCCCATGAGTGCCAATTGGTGTCCATCAGTGCTACCTTATCGATGCAGCCTCATTAGTGCCATCAGTGCAGCTTATCAGTGCCACCTCATCAGGGCCACCTCATTAGTGCCCATCAGTGCTGCCTCATCAGTGCCCATCAATGCAGCCTACCAGTGGCCATCAGTGCAGCCTCATCAGCACACATTATTGAAGAAGAAAAATGACTTGCAAAATTTTATAACAGAAACAAAGAAAACGTTTTTCTTTTCAAAATGTATGGTCTTTTTTTGTTTGGAAAGCAAAAAATACAAAAAAACTGTGGTGATTAAATACCATCATAACAAAGCAGCCCCATCAGTGTCCATCAGTGCAGTATATCAGTACCACCTATCAGTGCCCATCAGTGCAGCCTCATCAGTGCCCATCAGTGCAGCCTCATTAGTGCCCATCAGTGCAACTTATCGGTGCAGCCTCATCAGTGATCATCAATGCAGCATATCAGTGCTCATCAATGCAGCCTATCAGTGCTCATTAGTGCAGCCTCGTTAGCGCACATTGGTGAAGAAAAAAAAATTACTTATTTGCAAAATGTTTAGCTAAAAAATAAACAGTGGTGATTAACCACGTCAGCCCCGAAGGATTTTACTCCCTTCCTTACCAGAGCACTTTTTGCAATTCAGCACTGCGTCGCTTTAACTGACAATTGCGCGGTCGTGCGACGTTGCACCCAAACAAAATTGACGTCCTTTTTTTCCCACAAATAGAGCTTTCTTTTGGTGGTATTTGATCACCTCTGCAGTTTTTATTTTTTGCACTATAAACAAAAGAAGAGCGACAATTTTGAAAAAAACACAATTTTTTACTTTTTGCTATAATAAATATCCCATTTAAAAAATAAAAAAATTAAAATCATTTTTTACTCAGTTTAGGCCGATATGTATTCTTCTACATATTTTTGGTTAAAAAAAATCGCAATAAGCGTATATTGATTGGTTTGCTCAAAAGTTATAGCGTCTACAAAATAGGAGATAGATTTATTGCATTTTTTTTTTTACTAGTAATGTCGGCGATCTGCGATTTTTTTTTTTTTTTTTCGTGACTGTGACATTGTGGCGGACACTTTGGACACTTTTGACACATTTTTGGGACCATTCACATTTACACAGCGATCGTTATAAAATTGCACTGATTACTGTGTAAATGTGACTGGCAGGGAAGGGGTTAACACTAGGGGGCGCTGCAGGGGTTAATGTATGTTCCCTGGGAGTGATTCTAACTGTAGGGGGAGGGGACTCACAAGGGGAGGAGACCGATCGGTGTTCCTCTGTACTGGGAACACACCATCGGTCTCCTCTCCACTGACAGGACGTGGATCTGTGTGTTTACACACACAGATCCACGGTCCTGCTGTGTTCCCAGGCAATCGTGGGTGCCTGGCGGACATCGCGGCCGTCGGGCACGCGCACCGGGTTCCGAGCCACGCCGCGGGCACGCGCCCCCTAGAGAATGGGAGGACGTCATATGACTCCCTCCACCCAGGATGGGAGATCCACCTTGTGGGCATCATATGACTATGGGCGGGTATTGAAGTGGTTAAATACCACCAAAAGAAAGCTCTATCTGTCTAAAAAATTGTAAAAATATCTTATGGGTACAGGGTTGTATGACCGTGAAATTGTCAGTCAAAGTGTGACAGCGCTGAAAGCTTAAAATTGGCCTGGGCAGGAAGGGGTAAAAGTGTCCGGCATTGAGGTGGTTAACTAGGGATTTTTGATCATTTACATTGTTTAAACAGGTAACTATGGGTAAAGCAGGTATTTCTGTTTTCACCAGTTCCTGGAAAGTGAAATGACTTGCTGGCTTTTTTCATCCCATAAAGACTTCCCAGTTTTGCCCACATCCGCTGATGGTGTTACACAACCCCCATAGACTTCCCGAAATATAAAATCAAGTAGAGGAAACACAAACTACAGTTGAAGAATCTGCCCATTGCCCTCTCCTGATGGCTGAATTGCCTCACTAGTAAGCAGGGCCGCCATCAAGGGGGTAAAGCTGTCACAACTGTAAGGGGCCCCAGGGCCTGAGGGGCCCACCCAGACCAGAAGAAGGCAAGACGGGTGGAGGGGAGCCGTGTTGTGTATTACAGAAATGATATCACAGCTTCTGCCATTCTGGTGTCACTGAGCTCAGACATTGAGCTCTTTACTGCCACCTCTGGCTACTATGTGTATGTGCACCCCGTGTGTGATTTGTACTGAGCTTCTCAGCAACATGTCAGCTTTGTGAAAACAGGCTGGGACTTGGTAGGAAGACCTTCTTTACAAGTAGGGGCTGTAAGGGAAAGGGAGAGGGGCTGTGAGGGAAAGAGAGGGGGGCTGTTTGTGTACAGGGAGGGGCCAGAGCCTCGCTTTTTTACAGGTTTGTGTGTGGGGGGGCTGACATATATATATATATACAGGTGTGGGGGGGCTGACATATATACAGGTTGGGGAGCTGACATATGTACAGGTGGGTGGGGCGCTGACATATATACAGGTGTGTGTGGGGGGGCGCTTATATATATATATATAGGTGTTTGGGGGGCGATGATATAGAGATATATACATACATACATACAGGTGTGTGGGGGGGGCAATGACATATATGTGTGTGGGGGCGCTGACATATATACAGGTGTGTGTGGGGCGGGGGGGGGCACTGACATATATACAGGTGTGGGGAAGGTTGACATTTATACAGGCTTGTGGGGGGCGCTGACATATATACAGGTGTGTGTGGGGGGCGCTGACATATATACAGGTTGGGGAGCTGACATTTATACAGGCTTGTGGGGGGCGCTGACATATATACAGGTGTGTGTGGGGGGCGCTGACATATATACAGGTTGGGGAGCTGACATTTATACAGGCTTGTGGGGGGCGCTGACATATATATATATATATATATATATATATATATATATATATATATACAGGTGGTGGGGGGCCACTGACATATATACAGGTGTGTGTAAATGAAAACAAAAGATGGTTTCCCTCGCAGGGGGTTTGGCGCTGACATATATACAGGTGTGTGTGGGGGGTGCGCTATATATATATATATATATATATAGGGGGGGGGTATATATATATAAACAAACACCCTGGGGGTTCTTTAGCGTCTGGGTAGAGCATACCAGTGAGCTGAGTCCACACCTCCACAATATATATATATATATAGGTGTTTGGGGGGCGATGATATAGAGATATATACATACATACAGGTGTGTGGGGGGGGGGCAATGACATATATGTGTGTGGGGGCGCAGACATATATACAGGTGTGAGGAAGGCTGACATATATACAGGTGTGTGTGTGTGGGGGGGGGGGGCGCTGACATATATACAGGTGTGAGGCAGGCTGACATATATACAGGTGTGTGTGGGGGCGGGCGCTGACATATATACAGGTGTGTGGGGGGGGCAATGACATATATGTGTGTGGGGGCGCTGACATATATACAGGTGTGTGGGGGGGGGGGGGCGCTGACATATATACAGGTGTGAGGAAGGCTGACATATATACAGGTGTGTGGGGGGGCACTGACATATATACAGGTGTGAGGAAGGCTGACATATATACAGGTGTGAGTGGGGGGGGGGGGCGCTGACATATATACAGGTGTGAGGGGGCTGACATATATACAGGTGTGTGGGGGGGCTACATAGATACAGGTGTGTGGGGGGGGGGGGCGACATATATACAGGTGAGGGGGCTGACATATATACATGTGTGTGTGGTGGGGGATGACATATATACAGGTGGGGGGGGCGCTGACATATATACAGGTGTGTGGAAGGGGGGCTGACATATATACAGGTGTGTGGGGGGGGGCACTGACATATATACAGGTGTACAGGGGGGGGGCGCTGACATATATACAGGTGTTGGTGTGGGGGGGGGGGGCGCTATACAGGTGTGAGGGGGGCATGACATATATACAGGTGTGAGGAAGGCTGACATATATACAGGTGTGTGGGGGGGGCACTGACATATATACAGGTGTGAGGAAGGCTGACATATATACAGGTGTGTGGGGGGGGGCGGACATATATACAGACTGACATATATACAGGTGGGGGGGGCACTGACATATATACAGGTGTGGGGGGGGGCGCTGAAGGTTGACATTTATACAGGCTTGTGGGGGGGGTGTGGGGGGGCGCTGACAGGTACATATACAGGTGTGTGGGGGTGGGGGAGACTGACATATATACAGGTGTGAGGGGGGGCGCTGACATATATAGGTGTGTGGGGGGGGCGCTGACCTATATACAGGTGTGAGGGCTGACATATATACAGGTGTGTGGGGGGGGGGGGGGTGTGTGTGGGGGGGGGGGCGCTGATATATATACGCTGACATATATACAGGTGTGAGGGGGGGGGCACTGACATATATACAGGTGTGAGGGGGGGCATGACATATATACAGGTGTGTGGGGGGGGCTGACATATATACAGGTGTGTGGGGGGGGCTGAAATATATACAGGTGTGTGGGGAGACTGACATACATACAGGTGTGAGGGGGGAGGCTGACATATATACAGGTGTGTGGGGGCTGACATACATACAGGATTGCGGGGCGGCTGAGTGCGTACAGGTGAGATGGCCGGTGTGTGGATTCGGTAGGATGTCCCGTGGGCAAGCCCTGGGGAATGTTGGTGGTGAGGGTCGGGGGGGGGCAGGGCTAAAGCTATGTAAGAGGCCCAAAAATTTCTGATGACTGCCCTGCTGGTAAGTACTCAACAACTGATCTTTTATGGATGGAGATGAACTTTGGGACGATAAGAAAGCCAAGACACCAAATAGTCTATGACCATTGGAAAGCCCTTATTCCAGCAATGTCACTGCTCTGTATTGCCTTGGCCAATACAACCAATGTCAACCAATGTCACAGAAGAACGTTCTGTACATGTACTGTACACTGTATAATAATGTATTTTAGTTAATAAGATAAAACGTCTCATAATGTAACTACCAGGATCTTAATTACTGTCAGAACTGTTTTAAAAGCTTTTCAGATTTTGTTTAATTTAGGCAGTCAGATAATGGGTGGGTGCTTGTCCTGTTGTGAGTGAATTATAACTGAAATGAGCAATTATAGAACAATTTAGATTCTGCCATCATTAGCAGGAGAACATCAGAATTGTAATCTATTCCAAAACTGACAAATAAAGATTTTGCTACTGGCTGCTGAATCCAAGCGGTCTCTCTTGGCTCTATGTGACAGGTACATTAAACTGCTATCATTTTATAATCAGATATTGCTAGTATCTTCTTTATTACAGCATATGGCTGCTTGTTGACGGTTGTTATTTTAATTGTTGGTATTACTACACTAATCTTCAGATCAGAGACAAGCGCATTTTTGTGCCTGGCAAGTAAACAACTAAATACACAGATGCAATATATAGAGAGAGCTGTTATGCCAAAGGGTTTCAGTTTTTGTTAATCTAGTTCTGAGATTTACACAGCATAGACCTGTGTAGCAGGGCAGGGGACCTGATCTTCCTCTGCTACAGTTTCACTTTCACCTACAGGTCTCTTCCTAACCACCACTCTGTGACTGGACAGTGAATGGACAAGCAGTGCACTGATGAGCTCATCCTTCTGCTAAAGGTTGGCTCCATGTGCTGCTTCTCCCTCCTCCTTTCTGAGCTCTGCTGTACAGACTACACAGGGACTGCTAATTTCAAATTCAGGTATACACTAGGGTTGCCACCTTTTCTTCAAGTCAAACCTGAACACTTCAGCGTCGTACAGGAATTATTTTTTCATAGTATGCATAGATAAACTATGCATAGATGTTGCTATTAAATAACATTTCTAATTGTATGAAGTTAATCACAAGAGTTCCCCCTTTACATCAGAGTCCACAGAGTTCCTGTAACGAAACGTCCCTACACTCCGCTTGAGTGCTTTCGTCATATACCACTTCCTCCCAGTCTGAATATAGATATCAGATATTCCAACCGCTCACAAGCACAAAACAAGACGATACTTGTTTAGTTGCTGAACATGGACTGTTTTTTGGAACCAAAATACAAGTCTTATATACAGTAGAAGAGGAGGTCCCCCCTCCTGCTCATATTACTCTAACAATACACCTGTAACCAGAAACAGAATTAACATGAGCTAATTAACTAATCCCTTAAAGCAGCCGATGTGACACCATGCCCTCCTGAGTATTGCTATGATAAATCAGGATTTCACTACAGTTCAGACTTGTTGTCACCGAGCTTCACACAGTAGATTATACATTATCATAAGTATAAACACAGGACACCTTCACACAATAGCAGGAGCTCCAGCAGGAGTCGGTCTGTCTCCTACATTGTACAAAGGCCAATGTGATTGGCTCTCTCAACTAACATGTTGAGTTCAGAATCAAACAAACCAAGAATAGTCTTTACATATATCCTGGGAGATATTATGGATAAATATTAATGTCCTATTTTAAGTAATCCAAGATATATTTTCTCAGTCACCCTGTGCCATCCTGGCACAGGGTGACTTAGACATAGGAGGTGCATGGGGAGCTGAAACAAGGGTTTCCCAACCTTTCCAAGGGATTCTGGGTTCCACGGGCCCTCCCATCACAGTTCCCCTTTTACATCTGAATCTGCAGAGGTCCCCTTTTACATCTGAACTCGCAGAGTTCCCTTTCACTGTAAGGGGGGACTCTGCAAACTCTGATGTAAAAAAAACTCTGGGGACTCTAACATAAGGGATGCTCTGGTGTACGGAGAGGACTGATGTAAAGGGGAGCACAGATGTAATGAGTGCTCTGAGAACCCTTACTTACCTTATTGTACTCACTTAGAGGCAGGGGAGAGAAGGGGGAGAGGTGAGACTTATGCCCCGTACACACGGTCGGATTTTCAGACGGAAAATGTCCTATCGGACAATGTTGTCGGAAATTCCGACCGTGTGTAGGCTCCATCGGACTTTTTCCGTCGGATTTTCCGACGGACAAAGTTTTATCTCCTGCTCTCAAATTTTCCGACAACAAAGTCCTATCGGACTTTTTCCGATCGTGTGTAGCGAATTCCGACGGACAAAGTGCCACGCATGCTCGGATCACATTACAAGACGAAAGCTATTGGCTACTAGCCTCTACGTAGTCCCATCGTACGCAACAAACGCCACCACGTTCAGGATGATCGGATTTTCCGACAACTTTCTCCGACCGTGTGTATGCAACACCAGTGTCGGAAAAAATCAGACGGATTTTGTGGTCGGAATTTCCGACCGTGTGTACGGGGCATTAGTCTGATCTGAATAATGTGTCCGGGTCTCAGACAGTCTGAAAGTGAAATATCCAATGGACATTCGCTGTGCCATCAACGGATGGGTCTAATATCGACGAGCTCTGACTCTGGACCTCTCACGCAATTTGCGACAACGTTGCTGCCTCATCAAGAGCAACATCAGGAGCATTTCCTGACATATATTCAATATGGGATCCATTTCCAAAAAAAAAAAAACACAGAAAGAGAGGCAAATGCAAGTATACAACTGCTCTCTCTGCTGCTGCTGCTCACTCTGATCAAAATGGCAGAAATAGTTAATAATACATGCTTTCTGAGCTTGGGGAGGGTCTATATGTAGGGCCGGCGTTACCACTAGGCGAAGTAGGCAGCCGCCTAGGGCGCACTACCACCTAGGGCGCAACCACGGCCTCTGTCCTGTTTGAGCTCAGCTCTCCTCTCCTGGTCGCTTGCCCCATTCAAGAGAACAAATCTGCCACCAATCCCCCATGTGTCCCGCTGATTGCCCCGCTGGGCTGTCACATCTCCTCACACAGGTCAGGTATAACTCACAGCGCCGCTCCTTTGCTCCAGCCTATCCCCCTGGAGTGGCTCTGTGTGTGTGTGCAGCGGAGGGGCCGGGCTCGTGGAGATAGGAGCATTGAGAGGTGCAGCGTCTGTCTGCTGACCTCCCGCCCGTCGGGGACATCGTGGAGCGGGTGGATGGCGCTGGCCTGGCCCGGGCGGGGACATCGTGGAGCGGGTGGATGGCGCTGGCCTAGCCTGCGCGGGGACATCGTGGAGTGGGTGGGTGGCGCTGGCCTGGCCCCGGCGGAGACATCGTGGAGCGGGTGGATGGCGCTGCCGTGGAATCGGACTCCTAAACAATTCTGCACACCCAGTGCTGGGGAGAGGCCCTGACGATGGTCGATGTAGCAACAAAGAGCAGAGGTAAGGAGGAGGATGGATCCTCCCTGATCTACATTGAGCTGTATAGAGGGGGTTTGTGTGTGAGTAGTGCAGGAAGTAGGTGTCAGTGTAATGGTCAATGCATGTGTCAGTGCAGGTGTCAGTGTAATGGTCAGTGTAGGTGTCAGTGTAGGTGACAGTGTAATGGTCAGTGCATGTGTCAGTGTAGGTGTCAGTGTAGGTGTCAGTTTAGGGGTCAGTGCATGTGTCAGTGCAAGTGTCAGTGTAGGGGTCAGTGTAATGGTCAGTGCATGTGTCAGTGTAGGGGTCAGTGTAATGGTCATTGTAATGGTCAATGTAATGGTCAGTGTAGGTGTCAATGCATGTGTCAGGTAGGTTAGTGTAGGTGCCAGATAGGTCAGTGTAGGGGTCAGTGTAATGTGAGTAGTGCAGGAAGTAGGAGTCAGGTGGATCAGTGTATGTGTCAGGGGTCATGGTGTCAGGGGGTCAGTGTAGGGGTCAGATAGGTCACATGTGTAGCAAGGGCGGGGTAAAGTGGAGTCAGGGGCGCAGCCGGAGGGGGACAAAATTAGGTTTCGCCTAGGGTGTCAAAGATCCTTGCATCAGCCCTGTCTATATGATGTTATCTTTACAAACGCTTATAGACGCAAACGCGGTAAAACGTGGCATGAAAACGCAGGTTTCTGCTTTTTAAAACATGCGTTCAGCAGAGTTTGCATCGGCGTCTCGCGTGCATGGGGCCTAATACTTTCTATTATTATTTTTTATATTTGTGTTTTTTTTCACAGATATTTAATGCATTTGCCTCTGAAGAGTGGAATAAATCCATGAAACGCGTAGGGATTATTTGATGCATCTCATCTTCATTAGATGGTTCGACCAGTTTTCTAAATACAGATTTTATCTTATTTTATCTTATATAAAATATTGTTTTTTAAATACATAAAATAAACATTTTACGACACAATGGATGCCTGTGGTCTTTACTTTCCTAAATAGAACATTTAGAAGAAGTTAATTTTGCTATGGATACACTTCTATAATTCAATTTTTTATTTTAAATCACAAACAGGCACTTTGACATTCCCAAGTACAGGGACATTTTTGCAGGCAGAAAATAAATATTTTTCTTAAACGATAAAAATAGACAAATGAAACTCTTCATGACATTTTTCTGGTGGAGAAGGATAAGACGGGGACTTACGGACATAACAAATCAACTGTCAGCTAGAGGTGACACAGAGAGCCATCAAACCCGCACAGTGATCGCTCCATAAATGTTTTTATATATAGTCTGGTTTTGACACTTGAGGCTGCAAGATATTGGTGTCATAAAAAGTGCCTGCAGCAAAGTCTGTGGCTCATTCAGCCTCATTTCTCACAGTTTTAGAAAAGCCTTCAGTAAACAATTTAGGCTTTGAAAATAGAGCTATGCCTCAAAATATTGGGAATGGCATTACAAAAAAAAAAAAAAACAACATAACAACAGACTGTAATTATTTAACCACTTAAGGACCGAGCCCCTTTTATAGATGTGTTGTTTACAAGTTAAAAACTGGTTTGTTTGCTAGAAAATTACTTAGAACCCCCAAACATTATAAAAAAAAAATTCTAACACCCTAGAGAATAAAATGGCGGTCGTTGCAATACTTTCTGTCACACCGTATTTGCGCCAGCGGTCTTAGAAGCGCACTTTTTTGGGAAAAAATACACTTTTTTGAATTAAAAAATAAGACAACAGTAAACTTAGCCCAATTTTTTTTAGATTGTGAAAGATAATTTTACGCCGAGTAACTTGATACCCAACAAGTCACGCTTCAAAATTGTGCCCGCTCGTGGAATGGCGACAACTTTGACCCTTAAAGAGGAAGTAAACACAAAAGAAATATTCCCAGTAATCATATGGCCACTAAGTATAGCATTTATAAACTCAGCAAGATAAGAATTAGTGTTCTAGGAACAAACTTTTACCCTTAAAAATACCCATAGGTGACGTTTAAAAAATTATACAGGTTGCATGTTTTGAGTTAGAGGAGGTCTAGAGCTAGAATTATTGCTGTTGCTCTACTGATCGCGGTGATACCTCACATGTGTGGTTTGAACCCTGTTTTCATATGCGGCCGCTACTCACGTATGCGTTCTGCACGCAAGCTCAGCGGGACGGGGAGAGTTTAAAAAAAAAAATGAATTTTTCTTATTTATTTTATCTTTTATTTTTTAGTTTTACACTGTTTTTCAAAAAATAAAAATAAAATTATGTCACTTTTATTCCTATTACAAGGAATGTAAACATCCCTTTTAATAGAAAAAAGCATGACAGGGCCTCTTAAATATGAGATCTGGGGTCAAAGAGACCTCAGATCTCATATTTACACTAAAATTAAATAAAAGAAAAAAAATTTTTGTCATTTAAAAAAAAAATGTCCCTTTAAGAGCTATGGGCGGAAGTGATGTTTTGACGTCACTTCCGCCCTGCAATGTTATGGAGACGGGTGGGGGCCATCTTCCCCTCACTCATCTCCATACCCAGCAAGGGCGAAGATCCGATCTTCTCCGCCGACGGCTCTGGTAAGCGGCGGAGGGCACCGGAGTGTAGCGGGAGGGGGAGCCCCTCTCCCACTGCCGATATAAGTGATCTTGCGGCAAATCCGCCTCAGAGACCACTCTTATCGGAAAGCTAGCTGCTGCCATAACAACAATATTCCTCTTCAAAGTTAGGATGTATATCGACGTGCGGCCGTCCGTAAGTGGTTAAGATCTTAAGAGGAATTGAAGACTGGATGCTGTGTCTAAAAATGGCAGGCAGAGTGTAGCGCTAACCCCGAAGGAGCCGCTGGAATTTGCCCAGGTTCTTTCCCAGTGCATTGCCCCGAAGCCAGGCACACGATCGCAGTGCCTCAAAAAACAGAATAGGGGTCTTCTTTTTTGTTGTTTTATTTTTGGAGTAACTGGGATAGGGTTTGAGAGAATTGAGTGAGATACTCCAAAAGAGAAATATATACAAGTTAAGCTTGTTTCTGATAAGCTGAAGCAGAAGTCCTTGCAATAGCAAACTGTGGACTTGGTTTTGTAGTAGAAGTAGTTAATTTAGACTTCTTTCTTTAGAGCAACTAGAGCAGAGTACCTTCACAAGAACTAGACTAATCGCTTCAGGATACCAGCTGGTGTCCTATTTGGTCAAACATGGCTGACTCTCTGGCACAAGAGGGGGGTGGCAGCAGGCCAAACGTCTCTTAGATCTCTCACAGCATTTCCAGGGAAAGTGGGTTGCCTGCTTCCAACATCCATGGGACACCTTTTCCCTGTGATACCTACGGTTGCCACCTGTCCGGGATTCACCCGGACAGTTCGGGTTTTAAATCATGTGTCCAGGTTTCAGCCCAGCCTGAAACCTGGACACAGTATTTAGACAGGAATGTGTCTCAGAACAGGGCCTGATAGGAGGGTAAGGAGGCACTATGCATGCCACATTATCATTCTCTTTGGAGCACCCAAAGGTGTCCCAGGTCTGCTACAATACTATAGTGTATGTTAAAAAAAACATTTTGCTGTGCACCGCTAAAGTGTTCAGGTTTGGCTTGAAAAAAAAGTGGCAACTCTAGTGATACCAGACTAGATAGTCAGACGGCAGATCCTTAGTCAACTCTCTGTAACTTTAGCATCCAGGCCCTCAGGCTGCCCACCAAAGGCCTCACAAACAGCAAGCACATGGCATCTCTGCCCTCAAAGGGCAGCAAGCCCTCCAGGCTGTATTCTTCTCCTGAAGGAAAAGACCCAGAAGCTCTTTGTCTCAAAGTATTTACACAGAGTATAGCAGCCTTCATGGCCATCCTCCTTGGGATTGGCCAGAGCTGTATAAATATTCATCCTGCTATTTGCATTGCTTCACACCTATGTTCCAGAGAGTTCTCCAGTTCTTTGGAAAGCAGAAAAAACAGTCAAAACAAACAGCAGCTGACACACTGAGTAGACTTAACTAATCGCATGCAGGTGCACTGATTACAGTGAGCACAACTAAATTTACCTAACACAATTACAGCCGCCCTGGTTATAGCCCAGATAGCAAGCAATTGCTCTGCAAGTTTGAAAATGACTTGCTAAGCTTTTGCTAGACTTGTCCGATTTCGCAAGTTTGTTGCGCATGTAGCGCCATAACCCCTGCGGGGCGCCTTTGAATTTGCTGGGCTTACCAATTACCTCCTCCTTGTAGCTCATCGTTCGTTGTCTAGGGGTTCCCAGGGTTAGTACCCAGTAACTTCAGAAGCTGACACGCAAAAGTCCTTTTAAGGATTTTTATTTGCAAGGGTAACGTTCAACTATAACACAGTCTCTCAATTGGGAATAGAGGGCACGGGTGATAAAACTCAGGCACTTCAGAACTGCTGACATCAATTGAATGTCTCTTTAGATAGCCCAGAGAGTAGCCACTCCAAACTGGATGCTTCACTGCTGGATAAACCTCTGACTGTAGATTTAGCAGCCAACGAGTGACTCGAAAAATTAGCAAAGTCTCTGCCACAGACTAGGTTGTAACTGAAGATAAATTAGGAACTTTTCCCACGGTACCTGGATCTGGATCCTGGTGATACCGTAAGAAATTGGGATTCACTGGTGTCCATACAACTTCAGCTCCTAGGCTCTTACCGAGCAGCCAGCTTCTTGGCCCTCCTCCGAAGAGTCCTCCCCTGGTCGCCTGCACGAGTTGCTGTGTCTCTCCAATGCCGAGAGCACACGGGACACCTCTGAATCCTCCTTCAGTTACTGGGCCTCGAACTAGCCAGTTCCGAGGCTCGGGAACGGATGGATCCCCACCCCAAACCATGTGGGCCTCTGGGGCTGGTCAAGATGGCCATGCTCACAGAGACGGCAGACACTCCTGGGTCCGGGACCCCTCGCGGGGTTGGTCCGGCTGGAACCACAAATCAAAGAGCAAGCCAACCCTGAACGCGTGACTTCAGCATCTTAAATACCCCTTCTCAGACTACACAGCGGGGCCAGATGTGCCCACTGATTGGCTCTGAGAAAGATTGGTACCTAACATGTGCAACCAGGCTTAGTTCTCAGCCTGTCACAGGTGCCTCACTGCACCTATGACCAGGCAGAACTCCAGTACAGCCCAGCCAAACTGATGCCAAAGTAAAAGACCTATACAATTAACCCCCAAAACTCTGTTACAGTTCTGTAAAAAAATTAATTTGCATTATAGCGCACACTTTAGAAAAGTGTTGGCGCTACACACATTTGCAGAAAGTCTGCATTGCATGACTCCAGATTAACTTTCTTTGCAAACATTCTGCAAACTGTTGCTGGTTCAGTTATGTTGTGCAATAGTCATCCCACCACAGGGGTCACTGTGGCTGAATTTTTATGCTGTAGACTTGCAGAGCTCTTGCTGTAGACTCAACACTACAACTTTACTCTTGCTAAAGACTTGCCATGCAAATTTGCTACTTATTGGAAAAGTGTAAACTATAACTTGTGCTTTAAGTGCTCTTCAAGTGTAAAACTTGCCAGTGAAAATGTGCACCAAGTTTACAGCTTCCCGATCCCCTCACGCAGATATACTGCGGCAGAAGGGCATGTACAGGCAGAATCACGTACGTTGCCCTTTAAGAGGGGGCTTGTGGGGAGCCGGGAGCTTTGTGAGCGTGATCGCAGGTCCTGCGGACTCGATGTCCGCGGGGATACCCGCAATCGTCTCACAGAGAGGAAGAATGGGGAAATGTTAATGTAAACAAGCAATGTAATCGGGAGCGGTGATCAGTGTTGTGTCACACACAGCCCCCCCCCCCCCCCCCACAGTTAGACTCACTCCCTAGGACACACTTAACCTCTACAGCACCACCTAGTGGTTAACCCCTTCACTGCCAGTCACATTTACACAGTGATCAATGCATTTTGAATTGCACTGATCGCTGTATAAATGTGAATGGTCCCAAAATCGTGCCAAAATTTGTGGAAGTATACATATCGGCCTAAACAGAGGGAAAAAAAATGTTATATATATTTTTTGGGGATATTTATTATAGCAAAAAGTTAAAAATAATGATATTTTTTTGGTTTATAGCGCAACAAAAACCGCAGAGGTGATCAAATACCACCAAAAGAAAGCTCTATTTGTGGGGAAAAAAGGACGTCAATTTTGTTTGGGAGCCATGTCACACGACCATGCAATTGTCAGTTAAAGCAATGCAGTGCCGAATCGCAAAAAGTGCTCTGGTCTTTGGCCAGCCAAATGGTCCAGGGGGCTTAAGTGGTTAACAGACTTACATTTCAACACTTCCACAAATTTGTGGCAAGTTATCCTTGCTGTCTGGGAGTGAGACAATATAAATTTACCTAGCAACAAAAATTGAGCTCCCCACCAGCTCACCTGTAAGAACTTCATTTGTCTCCTTCTGTGCAGGGATGATAGGGTTAATTGTGGCTGTGGGCTTCTCCTTCCCTGTTAAACTGGTAAAGTCAGGCATCTGGGTCCACAGCCAACTGGTTCTCTGTCATGGTAACTGTACTGGTTGCAAGATGCTCTCTGACTCCCACTGAAATTATCCCCCTACAAGAGGATAAAAGACTAGTCACCAGTGTTGCCTGAGGTCCACCCGTAGCTGATCTTTATCTTTGTCTGCACTGAGACTCTGTGTAGAGGCGGCCATCTTGGTAGAGGCAGGGTTTTGCTTCCTCATGTGAGAGCCTCCAGCAAGGAGAAGAATGAACAAAACTGTATTGATATCACCTCATTTCTAATTTCCTGAGACTAGCAGTCAGATGCTGCAGTGCCTTAGATATCATACTGCCGATATACACAGGGGTGCCTAGGCACCTTCACATACCAGGAAGCACACTGGTAGTTTTCAAGGGAAATGAAATACATAATATTTTGCAGGGTACTGCTCAGGCATAATAACACTTCTAGATATTCTTTATAACATAGCAGATCTTCACTTTTTGCGTTCAGGTCCACTTTAAGACAATTTAGATGAGATTAATAGTGTCTCAAAGACATCATACACTATTGTGTCCTTGCATGAACTATCATATAATCAGCACACTTTATTCCAAGCATGAGATAAGAAGAGGCTAGGTGTGCAATGACACTTTTTAATATTGTGATCATGCTACTAAAATTCACTGCGATTAATCACTAGCTTAATACACATAAAGAACAAAACAGCGCACCTGGCATGCAGTAGTGATTACTAATGATAGCACAATGCGTCAGGTGTTTGACCTCATGCCTCCCTCATGCATTGTAGTTGAGAAGTGGGGGAGCACATATGCCTTTAAACCCCATGCTTCCGGTCATTCTTGCAATCACTCATCCTACCTGGATACACTAGCATAGGACCTGGAGGGGATCCCAGCACATGTTGCCTATTGAAGGACACCCAATAAGGTACCCAATCTGGCCTAACCAGCAACCCTGCAGCTGTAAAATCCATACCTTGCAGAGGTCCTCAGCATTGGACCCTATTGCAATACACCATGCATCAGTCCATTCCCAGGAGAAGTTCTCATCTGTGGTGTTTGCTTTACTAAATAGAACATCCGAGTGCTTACAAGCATTTCATTCAACTTTCCAAATGGAGGTGGCACATTCTTAGGTTACAAACTTCATAATGGGCAAAGCAATGCAGTAGGAGAGAAAAGACTTGCAAGACCTGGGACCTTCGGAGGGCTGTCCCAGAGTTCTATCATTCCCCTAGGGGATGAGAGTAGTCACAAAAGCATTAGTCCTTAGGACGTGTCAGCCTGCCTGGCTTCCCTGCTTGGCCTCTCAGGCCCACTTAGACCTCCCACCTACAGATCCTTTCCTGGAGCACTTCAAATAATCCAGTTCCTCCTGTGGAGTCTGGCTACCGGAACCCCAGGATATTTCCCTCCTAAACCATAAATATTCTATAAGGGCCCTCAAAAGAGGGACACAAATACCCCCCGGTAAGGCGAACAAGGAAAAACCTTATTTGTTAAAATATAATTTTGTTGAAAAAATAAATATGTATAAAACACATTCTATGCAAGAAAAAATTGTTGTTCCTAAGACGGTTTTTGTCTTAGGAACAACAAGTGCTCCAGCCACTAACACCCACTAAATCCATCTGATGGTATTTTTTGCTGGCTGGTATGCGGTGGTCGCTCTGTGGTGATTCTTGTGTGGGCTGCTCTGGGCTCGGGCGGCGTTCATTGTTCCTTAGTGGACAGACAGCGGCAACGTTTTTCAAACTTTTTGAAGGACTAATTTATGCACACATATTTCACACAAATTCAGCATTGAATATACTTATACTCTCCTAAAAACGTCTCTGAAGAAGGGATTGTATCCTGAAACACGTCAGGCTATTGGAGGATTTCTTGTATTCATATTCATCTTTGAATTTGTTTAAAAATGTATTGTATGTAATGGAAATTTTTCTTGCATAGAATGTATTTTATACATATTTCTTAAAAAAATATATTTTTCAACTAAATGATAGTTTAACAAATAAGGTTTTTCCTTGTTCGCCTTTAAAGTTCTGCTGTACCGGGGGGTACTTGTGTCTCTCTTTTGAGGGTCCTTATAGAATCAATATTGGGATGTTGGCAAAACTGAGAATTTAATATTTCTCCGTATGGTTCACTATTTTTTGTACTAAACCATAAATAGGGTGTCACGCTACTGGCAGGGGCAAAGCGTAAGGTTACTTAACCCATGAGGATCCCAGGGACTAACTTACTGATTACTATAGTGATTCCTAGCAGAAAACGAGGGAATGTCTCTGCCTCTACACTACATTTTATTTATCCTGTAATGGGCTATTCATTTTTATCTTGTTACCTTCATCCGCTATGCTGTCTTTAATGACCAAATAGTCATGTCCATTTTTCTCTAAACACTCATTGGTATATTTTTTTTTTAAAAGAAATTTTTTTATTGATCTCCAAAAAGGAGAAAAATTACAAGTACAATACACCAGTGCATCGTACAACATGTCATAACTTCAACAACAGTAGGTGTACATTCACTTTCTCTATGTTAGCATACATGTTAAGCTTAAATCTTCTTAGGCATCGAATGGAAGAAACAGTCTAATAAAACATACTTGGTGGTCTTAGAGCAAGTCATCATCACTATATTCATATCCAGCAAATAGCAATATCCTATCTAGCATGGGGGGGGGGGGGGAGTACTGAGACGGGCAAATAGAGGATCCCAAGTGGAGAGGGAGGTGAATCTCAAGTAGTCTTTGACTCTTCACATTATCAGAAATACATCTTACACCCCAACCCAGCATCCCCAGATCTTATCAAATTTTGAGGGGCATTTTCGGCTCATGTAAGTAAGTTTGTACAATGGGAGGACAGAGTCAACCAATGCTTTCCATTGTGACACAGTAGGAGGGTCCCTCTTCTTCAAGTTCAGGAGGATAGTTTTCCTGGCATAAAATGCCGCATAGAATACAAATAATTGCTTGTGAATTTTAGGTGCCACTTTGTCACACACTCCCAGGAGCAGGACCAATGGGTCCAGCCCCAGAGAGAGGTTCCCCACTGCATTTATCACTCCTACCACATCCTTCCAAAAGTGTTGTATGAGCGGGCACTCCCATACCACGTGTATAAATGTTCCCAGCTTCGTAGAGCACTTCGGGCATCTGTCAGAGCATGTTGGGTAGATTCTTGATAATCTCTGTGGGGTATAATATGCTGTGTGAATGAACTTAAGCTGAATAAATCTATCCCTGGCTGAGATCATCAGTGGTATATACTGCTGGATCCCCTCTTCCCAGTCATCCCCTGTCAGTGTCGGAATGACAGCCTGCCATTTAGTAAACAATTTAGTACCAGCACTGGACAGCTCCGAGGAAATCCTAAGATATAGGGAGGAGAGGATCCTATCAACATTTTTTGAGACCAGAAATTTCTCCACCCCGTGGGAGCATATGGAGGGTTCTGTGGGAAACTGAGCACGTATTGCATGCCGCAACTGGAGGTATCGGAAGAACATCTGCGAGGGGAGAGCAAACTCCTCCTGCAGGGTATTGAAGGGGAGAAGCGTGCCGTTTGGCATAATCTGTCTGAGGATTTTGATACCATAGCCTGCCCACAGGGTAGGGTCCGGAATAGAGTTTAGATGTTGCAGTCTGGGATTACCCCACAGCGGAGTATACGTTGACACCTTGCCAGGGGCACTTATTTTAGCCGTCAGTTGGGACCAGACCCTCAGCGTCGTTCCCATCGGGATGGTAATCTCGGGGTGTGCTTTAGGTCCCCTGAAAACCAGATTACTGAGGGCCGCATAGGAACCCAGAGTTGCCGCTTCCAGGTTGACCGATGGATTGGATCGGGACTGGTTAAACCACCACCTCACCGAGACCAATACCGCCGCCCAATATTATTGCTTTAAACATGGCAGAGCCAACCCCCCAAGGGAGAGGGGTAGTTGAAGGGTAGCCTGGGCAATTCTAGGTGCAGCTCCAGCCCAAATAAAGGAGTTAAATATCTTGTCCACTTTTTGAAAGAAGGAGTTGGGAATCGGAACAGGGGTGTTCCTGATTACATACAAAAATTTGGGGAGGAACGTCATTTTCAGCAAATTCACTCTACCCACTGGGGATAGGGGGAGGGATTTCCAAGATTGGCATTTGTCCATCAGGTTATGAAGTATCGGGTAGACGTTGTCTTCCAGATACAGTTTTAGGTCTCCCTGAATCTCTATTCCTAGATATCGAAACTTAGGGACTGTTTTCAAAAGTGGATGTGCATGTTCGGGCTGGGGTCCACCGGACAGTGGGAACAGGATGGACTTGTCCCAGTTGATTCTAATACCTGAGTACAATCCAAATTCATCTATAATGGCAAGGGCTGCGTTCAGGGACGAGGCCGTGTCAGGGAGATACAGAAAGGCATCATCAGCATATAAAGATAATTTTTCCCTTAGAGGGCCCACCTGTATTCCCCCAACCTCGACCGACTCCCACAGAAGCGTAGCCAGGGGTTCTATAGCAAGGGCAAAGAGGGCTGGGGAAAGTGGACATCCCTGCCTCGTGCCTCTAGTCAGTGGGAATGTGTCAGAGATTAAGCCATTTGTGCGTATTCTGGCTACGGGGTTTGCATAGATCAGCCTTATCCAGGAGATGAATTTGGGACCAAAGTTAAAGCGTTCTAGAACCCTCCAAAGAAATTGCCATTCGACAGAGTCGAACGCCTTTTCAGCGTCTAGTGAGGAGACCGTGCCATTCGTGATTCCCATCCCTGCCAGGGAGATATGGGTGTATAAGCGACGTAGGTTTATGTCCGTGCTCTTGCCTGGCATGAAGCACGTTTGGTCTCCCTGAACCAGCCTCAAGATCACGGAGTTCATTCTAGTTGCAAGGACCTTCGTGACGATCTTCGCGTCTACATTGAGGAGCGAGATCGGACGATAGGAGGAGCAAAGTGTGGGGTTCTTGTTGGGCTTGGGGATCACAACTATTACTGCATCTGACATCGTGGGAGGGAGGGTCCCCTTGTCCAACATGGCTAAGAGTGCGGCATGAAATTGTGGGGCCAGAAGCTCTATATGGGTACTCATTGGTATATTTATCATATGGTTCTATATGTGTGCCAGTCTTACTTCCACCTTTTATGCCTTGCCACGTGATGTCACCTCAGGGATGCCGAGAAACAATAAAAGAGCACCATGTAGTTTATAAGATTGGATTAGACTGGATCGGTTGCTCCAGTATAGGCAAACACTTGAAGGAGGATTCCAGGTTTATAGCAAGTTGTTTTCAAACCATTAAAAAAAAGGACAAAACTACCACTTCGAAATGCGTATGCATGTAATGCGAAATGCAGCTTTAAGAAAACGACAGGATAAATCACACTCCAGGCATCTGTCTGTTGTGGCTTCCAGCATCCTCCCCAATAGACATTCAAAGCCATATAAGTCAATCTCAAGAGCAGCAACCAGATTTATTTTTTGCGGTAACATGGTGGCTAATGGCTTTTCTCCTGTATTACTTTGAAGGAAGACAGCCAAATCTATCTATCTATCTATCGGTATCTATATACAGTATCTCACAAAAGTGAGCACACCCCTCACATTTTTTTTTGTAAATATTTTATTATATCTTTTCATGTGACAACGCTGAAGAAATGACACTACAATGTAAAGTAGTGAGTGTACAGCTTGTGTAACAGTGTCAATTTGCTGTCCCCTCAAAATAACTCAACACACAGCCATTAATGTCTAAACTGCTGGCAACAAAAGTGAGTACACCTAATTGTCCATTTTCCCTCCCGGGTGACATGCGCCTCGTTAGTGTTACAAGGTCTCAGGTGTGAATGGGGAGCAGGTGTGTTAAATTTTATGTTATCGCTCTCATACTGGTCTCATACTGGTCACTGGAAGTTCAACACGGCAACTCATGGCAAAGAACTCTCTGAGGATCTGAAAAAAAAGAATTGTTGCTCTACATAAAGATTTCAAAGATGCTGAAACTGAGCTGCAGCACGGTGGCCAAGACCATACAGCGGTTTAACAGCACAGGTTCCACTCAGAACAGGCCTCGCCATGGTCGTCCAAAGAAGTTGAGTGCACGTGCTCAGCGTCATATCCAGAGGTTGTCTTTGGGAAATAGACGGGGTGGGGGGATCAGCCTGTCAGTGCTCAGACCATACGCCACACACTGCATCAAATTGGTCTGCATGGCTGTCATCCCAGAAGGAAGCCTCTTCTAAAGATGATGCACAAGAAAGCCCGCAAACACTTTGCTGAAGACAAACAGACATGAATTACTGGAACCATGTACTGTGGTCTGATGAGACCAAGATAAACTTATTTGGTTCAGATGGTGTCAAGCGTGTGTGGTGGCAACCAGGTGAGAAGTCCAAAGACAAGTGTGTCTTGCCTTCAGTCAAGCATGGTGGTGGGAGTGTCATGGTCTGGGGCTGCATGAGTACTGCCGGCACTGGGGATCTACAGTTCATTGAAGGAACCATGAATGTCAACATGTACTGTGACTTACTGAAGCAGAGCATGATCCCCTCCCTTCGGAGACTGGGCCGCAGGGCAGTATTCCAACACGATAACTCCAAAATAACCCCAAACACACATCCAAAATTACCACTCCCTAGTAACGAAGCTGATGGTAAAGATGATGGACTGACCAAGCATTTTTCCAGACCTAAATCCTGTTGAGCATCTGTGGGGCAGCCTCAAATGGAAGGTGGAGGAGCGCAAGGTCTCTAACATCCACCAGCTCTGTGATGTTGTCATGGAGGAGTGGAATAGGAATCCAGTGGCAACCTGTGAAGCTCTGGTGAACTCCGTGCCCAAGAGGGTTAAGGCAGTGCTGGAAAATGGTGGCCACACAAAAATATTGACACTTTGGGGCCAATTTGGACATTTTCACTTAGGGGTGTACTCACTTTTGTTGCCAGCGGTTTAGACATTAATGGCTGTGTGTTGAGTTATTTTGAGGGGACAGCAAATTTACACTGTTATACAAGCTGTACACTCACTACTTTATATTGTAGTAAAGTGTAATTTCTTCAGTGTTGTCCCATGAAAAGATATAATAAAATATTTACAAAAACGTAAGGGGTGTACTCACTTTTGTGAGGTACTGTAAGTGCAGCAGCTGCACTAGTCCATTTCTATCTGATCTGCTGCTGTACCCGTGTTCCTGTTTATGATTATGCTGACTTTTGTGTTTGACCAGGCTTGCTCCTGACTTCACTTGAATGCTACCTGCCCTGACCTTGGCTTGTCTATGGACTTTGCTCTGTCGTCTGCCCATCTGCTTGATCTTGTGTTGCCAACCTCAGCCTGTATCCTGACTACTCCTTGCCTGCATCTATGCCTGTATCTGACCATTCGCTGCTGACCTGGCTTGTCTGACCACACATCTAGTTGTTCTCCTGCCCTCCTTGCATCTGCCCAGCTCCCGCTGGAGCTTCCTCTACTGTGGGCCACCTGTTTTCCTGCACCTGCTATCAGCTGCTGCTTACTGCTACTAACAGTCCAAGGTCTGCAGTTCCTGCTGTCATCTGCTGTTCCAGCTATCCGATCAGCTCTGGTGATGCACCTGCTATGCATCACTACTTCCAGCTCAAGACTACACAGGCACTCATAACCCTCTGTACGAGAGGCTTCCCCCTGTACGTCAGGCTCAGCCGCAAGGTACGTGACATTCATTCTCGCTAACGTGTATTAGCATGAGCGCATGGCCATACACTAAATCCTCATGACAGCTGGTCTTTTGACAATTCCAAAAAGCAATCCGAAAAGTAGGGATGGGCCCGGTGCTCGATTCGAACCCACGTTGGAATCGAGCACCGGGCGTTCGCTCGCTCGGCGAGCCCAGAACTATTTGGGCCATTCGCATCACATTCGTGTGATGCGAGCGGCCCCGCAATGCATTGCGGCCGGCGCAATGCATTGCTGGCTGATGATTGGCCAAGCATGCACTGTGACCCCGCATGCTTGGCCAATCACAGCGCCGGAAACTAGGAGAGCAATAATTGGCTACAGGCAGGACGCCTGTAGCCAATTAAAGCTCAGGGGCTTTAGTACACGCCCCACCATTTAAAAGGCCGCCACGCCGTCGGCCCCGGTCACATGTGTTCCGGCTTTAGGGAGAGCAGTCTGCTGATTCTGTCTTTGCTTGATTGCTATTTCTTTGCTAAACCATTGCTACCTGAGTCATTCATCATTAGTGATCATTCATTGCTGCTGATTGCACAGTTAGTGTGTTATTAGCTGCTGCTGGGGATTAGTCTGGTGTGTGCGTACTGTTAGTACAGTATTGCAGTAGCACCAATCTCAGTGCTGTTAGCACAGCATTGCACCCCAACTTCTGTCCCAACCTTCTGTCCCATCCATATAGTACCTATAGTGTCTTTGTGTCAGCAGCACCCATAGGACTTCTAGTGTGTTAGTGGCAGCACACAGAGCTCCTATATTTTCTTGTCAGCAGAACACATATAGTACCTATAGTGTCTTTGTGTCAGCAGCACCCATAGGACTTATAGTGTGTTAGTGGCAGCACACATAGCTCCTATATTTTCTTGTCAGCAGCACACATATAGTACCTATAGTGTCTTTGTGTCAGCAGCACCCATAGGACTTCTAGTGTGTTAGTGGCAGCACACAGAGCTCCTATATTTTCTTGTCAGCAGCACACCAATAGTACCTATAGTGTCTTTGTGTCAGCAGCACCCATAGGACTTCTAGTGTGTTAGTGGCAGCACACAGAGCTCCTATATTTTCTTGTCAGCAGCACACATATAGTACCTATAGTGTCTTTGTGTCAGCAGAACCCATAGGACTTATAGTGTGTTAGTGGCAGCACACATAGCTCCTATATTTTCTTGTCAGCAGCACACATATAGTACCTATAGTGTCTTTGTGTCAGCAGCACCCATAGGACTTCTAGTGTGTTAGTGGCAGCACACAGAGCTCCTATATTTTCTTGTCAGCAGCACACCAATAGTACCTATAGTGTCTTTGTGTCAGCAGCACCCATAGGACTTCTAGTGTGTTAGTGGCAGCACACAGAGCTCCTATATTTTCTTGTCAGCAGCACACCAATAGTACCTATAGTGTCTTTGTGTCAGCAGCACCCATAGGACTTCTAGTGTGTTAGTGGCAGCACACAGAGCTCCTATATTTTCTTGTCAGCAGCACACATATAGTACCTATAGTGTCTTTGTGTCAGCAGAACCCATAGGACTTATAGTGTGTTAGTGGCAGCACACAGAGCTCCTATATTTTCTTGTCAGCAGCACACATATAGTACCTATAGTGTCTTTGTGTCAGCAGCACCCATAGGACTTATAGTGTGTTAGTGGCAGCACACAGAGCTCCTATATTTTCTTGTCAGCAGCACACATTGAGTACCTATAGTGTCTTTGTGTCAGCAGCACCCATAGGACTTCTAGTGTGTTAGTGGCAGCACACAGAGCTCCTATATTTTCTTGTCAGCAGCACACCAATAGTACCTATAGTGTCTTTGTGTCAGCAGCACCCATATGACTTCTAGTGTGTTAGTGGCAGCACACAGAGCTCCTATATTTTCTTGTCAGCAGAACACATATAGTACCTATAGTGTCTTTGTGTCAGCAGCACCCATAGGACTTCTAGTGTGTTAGTGGCAGCACACAGAGCTCCTATATTTTCTTGTCAGCAGCACACCAATAGTACCTATAGTGTCTTTGTGTCAGCAGCACCCATAGGACTTCTAGTGTGTTAGTGGCAGCACACAGAGCTCCTATATTTTCTTGTCAGCAGCACACATATAGTACCTATAGTGTCTTTGTGTCAGCAGAACCCATAGGACTTATAGTGTGTTAGTGGCAGCACACAGAGCTCCTATATTTTCTTGTCAGCAGCACACATATAGTACCTATAGTGTCTTTGTGTCAGCAGAACCCATAGGACTTATAGTGTGTTAGTGGCAGCACACATAGCTCCTATATTTTCTTGTCAGCAGCATACATATAGTACCTATAGTGTCTTTGTGTCAGCAGCACCCATAGGACTTCTAGTGTGTTAGTGGCAGCACACAGAGCTCCTATATTTTCTTGTCAGCAGCACACCAATAGTACCTATAGTGTCTTTGTGTCAGCAGCACCCATAGGACTTCTAGTGTGTTAGTGGCAGCACACAGAGCTCCTATATTTTCTTGTCAGCAGCACACATATAGTACCTATAGTGTCTTTGTGTCAGCAGCACCCATAGGACTTCTAGTGTGTTAGTGGCAGCACACAGAGCTCCTATATTTTCTTGTCAGCAGCACACATATAGTACCTATAGTGTCTTTGTGTCAGCAGCACCCATAGGACTTATAGTGTGTTAGTGGCAGCACACATAGCTCCTATATTTTCTTGTCAGCAGCACACATATAGTACCTATAGTGTGTTAGTGTCAGCACCCATAGGACCTACAGTGTGTTGTGAGCACACATAGGAGCTCTATTTTTTATACAATATACACTATCGACTACAATGGCTGGAAGACCGCCAAGGAGAGGCAGACCGTCCTGAGGCAAGAACACAGGGCAAGCAGGCTCTGTTTCTAGAGACAACAGTGCTGGTCGTGGACGTGGTCGTGCATCGTCCTCAGCACGTGGCCATGGCACACGCTTGTCTTTGTTTTCGACAGCTGGACATGTTGAGCCGCATCATGCCGAAGGCTTGGTAGAATGGATGACCAAGCCCTCCTCATCCTCCTCATCCTCTCTCACCCAGGCTCAGGGTACCGGCAGAACAGCTGCCAACGCGTACTCAATGGCATCATCAGCCACCCCTTCCCTAGACCCACCATGTCCTCCTGAGGAGTCCCCCGAACTGTTTGAGCACAGTGTTGGGTACATGCTCCAGGAGGATGACCAACGATTGGAAGGCTCGGATGATGATACCCAGCTTGAGGAAGGCAGTAGTGTGCGCGCAGAGAGAGGGGATGCTGAAGGACAGCAATCTGGCAGTAATGTTCCACCAGCTGCAGCTTACTGCCAGGTTTGCTCTAGTGGTGAAGAGGGAGGGGATGATGAGGTCACTGACTCCACCTGGGTGCCTGAAGGGAGAGAGGAGGAGGAGGAGGAGGATGCGGCGGCACATGTCCAACGAGGCAGGATGCCCCCTGGAGGCCAGGTAGAGGCCAGCACACCAACTGTATCACACCGCAGAGCTCCGCCTGTGCAGGGCGCTGCCTCTGCACGTTATCACAAAAGTTCTTTGGTGTGGGCCTTTTTTGAGACGAGTGCATCAGATCGCACCACTGCTATTTGCAATATTTGTCTCAAGCGTATCTCGTGTGGCCAAAACATCAGCCGCTTGGGCACCACAAGCATGAGCAGACATATGTCGACCTGCCATGCAGCTCGTTGGCAAGCACACATAAAAGACCCACACCAAAGAACAAAGCGGACCTCTCTTTGCTCCTCATCAGCTGGGATCTCCATCCCCACTATATCTTCAGTCCTCTCTGAAAGCTGCTCTGAGAGGACTGAAGGTGTAGAATTAGGTGTGTCACAACCAAGTACTTGCAGTACACCGACGTCCGATTGTAGCAGGCAAATTTCCCTGCCCCAGCTGCTGGACCGTCGAAAGAAGTATACTCCCAGCCATCCACATGCCCAGCGGTTGAATGCTAGCTTGGCTAAATTGCTAGCACTTCAACTGCTGCCTTTTCAGTTGGTAGACTCGGCCCCCTTCCGTGAGTTTGTTCAATGTGCGGTTCCTCAGTGGCAGGTTCCCAAACGCCACTTTTTCTCACGGAAGGCGATTCCGTCTCTCTACCGGCATGTGGAAGGCAATGTCCATGCCTCGCTGGACAGGGCGGTCAGCGGTAAGGTGCATATTACCGCTGACTCATGGTCCAGCAGGCATGGACAGGGACGTTATCTTTCTTTCACGGCCCTTTGGGTCACTCTATTGGCAGCTGGGAGGGATGCAGGACAAGGTGCAGTAGTGTTGGAGGTTGTTCCGCCACCACGCCTCCAAAATGCTACTACTGGTTGTGACACACCTCTCTCCTCCACCCCCTCCTCTTCTTCTTCCTCCATGTCCTCTTCGAGTGCTCTGTCCTCGGAACCAGCGGTGCTCCGTAGGCGTACAAGGGGCTACGCGAGTACGCAGGCAAAAAGATGCCATGCCGTGCTTGCGCTGGTGTGTTTGGGGGACAGGAGCCACACTGGGACAGAGGTTCTGGCAGCTCTGCAGGGGCAGGCCGAGAGGTGGTTGACGCCACGCCAGCTTAAGCCAGGAATGGTGGTTTCTGACAATGGCACCAACCTCCTCTCCGCCCTGCGACAGGGGCAGCTCACCCATGTGCCCTGTATGGCTCACGTCCTCAACCTGGTGGTGCAGCGGTTCTTGGGCAGGTACCCAGGCTTACAGGATGTCCTGAGGCAGGCCAGGAAAGTCTGTGTGCATTTCCGGCGATCTTATAATGCCAGTGCTCGGCTGACTGAGCTGCAAAAGGAGCTGAACCTGCCCAAGAACCGCCTAATATGTGACATGTCCACCAGGTGGAACTCAACGTTGCCCATGCTGCAGCGACTGCACACGCAGCAGAGGGCCATCAATGAGTACCTTTGCGACTACGGCACCAGGACAGGGTCAGGGGAGCTTGGCTTTTTTTCCCCACGCCAGTGGAGCATGATCAGTGATGCATGCACTGTCCTCTCACCATTTGAGGAGGCCACGAAGATGGTAAGCAGTGACAGTGTATGCATCAGTGACACTGTACCTCTTGTCCACCTGTTGGAGCATACGCTGCGTGGGATAATGGACAGGGCACTTGAGGCAGAACAGAGGCAGGAAGAGGAGGACTTCCTTGCCTCTCAAGGCCACCTTTATCCAGACAGTGTTCCTTCTGTCCCACCCATCACACAGGAAGAGGATGAGGAAGAGGATGAGGATGAGGAGGAGGAGGAGGATTGTGTGAGCATGGAGGTGGAGCCTGGCACTCAGCATCAGCAGCAGCAGTCTTTTAGGGATGATGTACAGTCCCAACAAAACCAACAAACCAGTGGACTTGTACGTGGCTGGGAGGAGGTGGCTGGCGATCATGTCGTCCTCAGTGACCCAGAAGACTCCGGACCGAATGCCTCAGCTAACCTACGTTGCATGGCCTCCCTGATCCTGCAAAGCCTGCGGAAGGATCCTCGTGTTCTTCGGATCAAGGAGAGGGACCATTACTGGCTGGCCACTCTCCTTGATCCACGGTACAAGGGTAAGGTTGCGGACCTTATCTTGCCGTCGCAGAGGGAGCAGAGGATGAGACATCTCAGGGAGGCCTTGCAGAAAGGTCTGTGCAACGCGTTCCCAGAAACTGGGAGGTTACAAACTCCTGGTCCTGGACGACGAGTTGCTGAGCCATGCCATTTTTTCCAAGGATTTTCAGCCATATGGCGGCCAGGACAAGACATGACATTAAAGCCGCAAGTGGTTTTAAATGGCTTCTTTTTTTCCTTTACAAATGTCATTTTGTGCAGGGACAGTTCTAAACACGGGAAACACATGCCACTTCACAGGCATACTTTAGACACCCCCCAGGTACCATATTTAAAGGAATATTTCACTTTTTTTTTCACTTTATGCATCATTAAAATGACTGATCCCGAAAAAACGTTAGTTTTTAAAAGTTCTTTTTGCATTGATATATGTCCCCCTGGGGCAGGACCCGGGTCCCCAAACCTGTTTTATGACATTAACATGCATATTGGCCGTTGTAATTAGCAATTTTGATTTCGAACATTCACGTCCATTGTAACGAATAGGGTTCGAAAATTCGCGCAAACTTTCGGTCCGTTCGAAGGTTCTGGTGCGAACCGAACCCGGGGGTGTTCGGCTCATCCCTACCGAAAAGGATGACTTCTAATGCCCTGTACACACGGTCGGAAATTCCGACGGAAAATGTCCGATCGGACCATGTTGTCGGAAAATCCGAGCGTGTGTGGGCTCCATCCTAAGGAAAAAAATTGAGATCCTGCTCTCAAATTTTCCGACAACAAAATCCAATCGGACTTTTTCCGATCGCGTGTAGAGAATTCCGACGGACAAAGTGCCACGCATGCTCAGATCAAATTAGGAGACCAAACCTATTGGCTACTAGCCTCTACGTAGTTCCGTCGTACGCAACAAACGTCACCACGTTCAGAATGATCGGATTTTCCGACAACTTTGTCCGACCGTGTGTATGCAACACCAGTGTCGGACAAAATCCATTGGAAAAAATCAGACGGATTTTGTGGTCGGAATTTCCGACCGTGTGTATGGGGCATTAGAGGCTGCTCAGAGGTGATATGCCACTTCTGGTACACAAGTTTTGAGCTGCATTAGATGGGATTCAATTCACTTGAATAGGGCACTTTTGGTGGCAGTACCACCTCCCAAAACTGCTGTATAAAATTTGCCACAACATGTCCACCGACAATGGGCAGTAGGGGAGCAGTAGAAATTAAGATCAACTGCCTGTTTTCACAGTTCCTCAGCAGCCAAAGGGTTTTGTGAGCTGCCCTCCCAGGGGTATTGGTGGAATTTGCTGATCATCAGAATTGGGAGAATGCAACTTGAGGGAAAGTTTCCCGCCAGGAGAATATATTAGCTCAGCGGGAGTGATTCCCCCATCCACATCAAATGTGTGGCTGGGGGAATCAGCACAAATGTATAATGTTTGGCATGCGAACCAATGAAAGGCAAGGCGCTAACACATATGTGATAATTGCATGTGAACAAAAGATAAAAAACAAGCCAAATATACTTGAGCATCCAAAGGTGAAAAAAAAAATGATTTTAAAGGATTATTAACAAATATTGTGCAGTCCACCACATATAAGTGCTCCACCACAAAGTGTACAAAAAAAAACAACAGCATCTATGATATGCGCCTTTGGTGTCATTGGGTACCACCCTTTTTGCACGTTGTTTTCACAATGTCCCAACACGGGAATGGTCTATGGGAAACCAAAACCAGCTGATCTCCTAAAACATCAATCCAGGGAAAGATAATAATCCATGATAGTGTGATACCGTTTTATTAAATGTCAAAACAAGGATTAAAAATATAAATTTGCCATTCACATTTCAAAGTGCTATAGTCAGCACCAACACAACCAACCTGTTCGATTGTCCTGCACACCGCTCGGTCCAAATGTTCAAACCAGATCAAAAAAAACGGAAATGACATCACGTATCACGGACGGATAATGTTTGGCCTGCCTTACTCTAGCCAAAAAAAAAAAAAAAAAAAGGATTAGCCCTTTTGGGCTTGTATACACTAGCTTCCAAACAAGGCTTGGGACACGCTTTTTTAACCACTTCAGCCCCGGACCAATTGGCAGCCAAAGGACCAGGCCCCTTTTTGATTCGGCACTGCGTCGCTTTAACTGACAATTGCACGGTCGTGCGACGTGGCTCCCAAACAAAATTGGCGTCCTTTTTTTCCCACAAATAAAGCTTTCTTTTGGTGGTATTTGATCGCCCCTGCGGTTTTTATTTTTTGCTCTATAAACAAAAATAGAGCGACAATTTTGAAAACAATGCAATATTTTTTGCTTTTTGCTATAATAAATATCCCCAAAAAATATATAAAAAAACATGTTTTTTCCTCAGTTTAGGCCGATACGTATTCTTCTACATATTTTTGGTAAAAAAAAATCACAATTAGCGATTATTGATTGGTTTGCGCAAAAGTTATAGCGTTTACAAAATAGGGGATAGTTTTATAGCATTTTTATTAATATTTTTTTTTTACTAGTAATGGCGGTGATCAGCGATTTTTTTATTGTGACTGCGACATTATGGCGGACACATCGGACATTTTTGACACATTTTTGGGACCATTGTCATTTATACAGCAATCAATGCTATTTAAATGCATTTATTCCTGTATAAATGACAGTTGTAGTGAAGGAGTTAACCACTAGGGGGAGGGGAGGGGTTATGGGCTGTGACGTGTGTGTTTTTTTACATTAGGGGGCGGGGCTGACGTCTGACGTCATTGATTGGCTTTCCCGATGACAGGGAACAGCCGATCAATGACAGGCAGTGTAGGAAGCATGGGGAGAGGTTTGTTTACACAGACCTCTCCCCGTTCTTCAGCTCTGTGACCTGATCGCGGGACACCAGCGGCGATCGGGTCCGCTGCTCCCGCGGCCAGGGTCACGGAGCTACCGACCGGGTCGCGAGCACGCCGCTGGCGGCGCGCGCGTGACCCACGGGCAGGCAATTGCAAAATCACGTTTATATACGGGATTTTGCCTGCCCGTGCCATTCTGCACACGTATATGTACATGGGGCGGTCGGGAAGCGGTTAAAGCTCTCTGAACGCCAGTCAAAGCTCCTGTCACTAAATAAAATGGTTAGCTTACAGTCCTGTTTACACCTTGCTTTTGCTTTGCTTTGGTTTCCCTTCAAAAATGATACCCCATGAAGGGGCTACTAGAACATGACAGAGATCACTGCTCCCGATCACTGGGAGCAGTAGATCCCTGCCATGTTGCTGGGAACAGGGAAATGCCTTGTTTGCATCTCCCCATTCTGCCTCTCCGTGCTATGATGGCAGGCCACCGGCGGACATCGAGTCCGCGGGATCCACGGGAACGCTCCCGCGGCGTACGCGTACCCACTAGCCGCCAATGACGGAGTGACGTATGGGTACGTCATTTTGCGCACCCGTGCCACTTTGCCGATGTATGGCGGCGTGAGCTGTTTGAAGGAGGATATCATTGTTATGGCAGAAGCTAGCTGCGATAACCCCAATATCCTCTTCTTCAGCGAGCGGTCCGCTACAAGATAAAAGTGGTCTCTGCGGCGGATTCGCTGCGAGATCACTTTTATCGGTGGCGGAATAGGGGCCTTCGGCAGCAGCAGAGGCGATCGCATGTTGTCTCCTGTCAGGTATGGAGACGAGTGAGGGGAAGATGGCCCCCACCCGTCTCCATACAATTGCTGGGCAGAAGCGACATCAAAACGTCACTTCCGCCCACAGCTCTTAAAGGGACATTTTTTTTAGATTACTTTTTTAAATGTCATGCTTTTTTTTATTACAAGGGATGTTAACATTCCTTGTAATAGGAATAAAAGTGACAATTTTTTTTTTTTTTTTTTTTAAACACGCCCTGTCCCATTGAGCTCGCGTGCAGAAGCAAACGCATACGTGAGTAGCGCCCGCATATGAAAATATTCAAACCAGACATGTGAGGTATCGCTGCGATTGGCAGAGCGAGAGCAATCATTCTAGCCCTAGACCTCCTCTGTAACTCAAAACATGCAACCTGTAGAATTTTTTAAACGTCGCCTATGGAGATTTTTAAGGGTAAAAGTTTGTCGCCATTCCACGAGCGGGCGCAATTTTGAAGCGTGACATGTTGGGTATCAATTTACTCTGCGTAAAATTATCTTTCGCAATATAAAAAAAAATTGGGCTAACTTTACTGTTGTCTTATTTTTTAATTAAAAAAAGTGTATTTTTTCTAAAAAAAAGTGCACTTGTAAGACCGCTGCGCAAATACGGTGTGACAGAAAGTATTGCAACGACCACCATTTTATTTTCTAGGGTGTTAGAAAAAAAAAATGTATAATGTATAAGTAATTTTCTAGCAAAAAGAACAGTTTTAAACTTGTAAACAACAAATCTCAGAAAGAGGCTCGGTCCTTAAGTGGTTAAGTCATAAAATACACCAGTGGGTATACTAGAAGATGTAATGGCTGGTTGTGAACGTTAAGGGCTCGTTTACACTTTTTTCGGCTTCAACACACATTAAAAGCTAGTTTACACTCGCTTCAAAACAAGGCTTCGGACAGGCTTTGTTAAAGCTCCTGCCACTAAATAAAATGGTTTGTTTACAGTCCTGTTTACACCTTGCTTTGCTTCAAAAATTATACCCCATGTAGCTTTAGTGGTGCTTCAAAGTGTCTCCAAAACCTCCGTAGAAGTCTATGGCAAAGCTCACTTGAAGACCCACCGAAGCCTTACCGAAGCTTACCTGAAGTCTCACTGAAGCCCCACCAAAGGCTTATTGAAGCCTCATCGAAGCACCAAACAAAAGCAAGGTGTAAACAGGATAAAGAAGGGAAGATATCACCGCTCCAGGGGGACAAACCATAGTAAACCTCTTTAGAAGCCACAGGTGCTAGCAATTGCTTGTAGAAATAAATAGGAAGTAGTTCAAATCAAAGATACATGCCACAGCAGACTGACGCGTTTCACACTAACAATAGTGCTTATTCATTCAGCTATGATTTTTTGAATAAAAATTAAATTTTTTCAGAGTACGGCTGTCCAGAACTACTTCCTATTTAGGCTCCATGCACACTGAAGCTCAAAAAAGCTTTTTCTGGACGCCAGATTGCTGGCAGAAAAAGCTGGTTGAAAAATGTGCTTTTAACAGCATTTTGTACTAGCGTTTATGAGCGTTTTATAGCGTTAGCGTTTATGGGCGTTTTTAATAAAAATACACAGAGGACACTCCAAAAATCCCACAATGTATTCCAAACTCCCACAATGCATTGAAAAAATAGAACACTGAATGCTAATTAACAAGCGTTCATGAGCGTTTATGAGCGTTTATCAGCGTTTGGCTTTTTTTGGCGGTGAAAAACGGTACTTTGAACGCAAATTTCTGGCGTTCAGAAAAAAGCCCATAATCTCCACTGCTCATTAAAGCTAAAAAACGTCCATGTGTGCATGGACACATAGGCCAACATAGAGTGGAGTTTATGGGCTTTTTAAAAAACGCCCAAACACCAATAAACTGCAGTTTATGAGCTTCAGTGTGCATGGAGCCTTAAGGTGTAAACAGGACTGTAAGCTAACCATTTTATTTAGTGACAGGGGCTTTGATTGGCGCTCAGAGAGCTTTAACAAAGCGTGTCCGAAACCCTGTTTTGAAGCAAGTGTAAACTAGCCGTTACATGCTTTTTAGTCTGATGCCGTGTACACACGACCGGACTTTTCAACGGACTTTCCACGGACTTCCGTCGAATCGGACTTGTCTACACACAATCACACCAAAGTCCGACAGATTCGACCATGATCACGTACGACCGGACTAGAATAAGGAAGTTCATAGCCAGTAGCCAATAGCTGCCCTAGCGCCAGTTTTTGTCCGTCAGACTAGCATACAGACAAACAGATTTTTCGACCGGACTCAAGTCCGTCGGTAATATTTGAAACATGTTCTAAATCTAAAGTCCATCTGATTTTTCGACAGCAAAGGTCTGATGAAGCCCCCACACGGTCGAATTGTCCGACCGATTAGTCGGACCTTTGCTGTCGAAAAGTCCAGCCGTGTGTACACGGCATAACTACTCTAGCCATGACATCTTCTACTAAAGGATAGTAGGGTGGACACATGCAGCTGACATTTCCTCATATGATACTGTATATGTGTGACAACCAATGCAATTGAAATCCGCTTTTAGTGGTATCTTGGTAGGGGGATGTTTTATGTATTCTGTCAACTTTAACTGTCCAAATAGAGGGACCAATTAGTTTCTGAGCTGCCTATACAGGGCACATTATACTGTGTAGAGCAGATGTAAATGAGCAATCAGCTAAAAAAAAATAAACTTTCAGCAAATGCATTAAGCTGCTTGTTTTAAAAAAAAAAATGATTAAAGTGTGGAAATATAAGCCCACTGATGATACAGATGTAGTAAACAATACTATAACCTTTGGGACAAGTTAATGTGATGCATTTAATGTGCCAGCTGTCATTAGCTGCGCATTAATAGGGGGAGGGATAGCATTTTGTAAGTGTCTCACCCAAGCTGTAAACTCTGAAAAGTGTTATTGAACTAATATGTTTTTTCTGCCCCCGGACTGCCCAGAGGCTGGCAGCTTTCAGTGCTATACACTTGAGTATTATTACGGAGTTTGTGTGACTTTGTGGATTTTAACCTTTGGAAATATTTACATTCTTCACGTCACTGTGTCACAGTTTGGCACCAACCACCTTTTTGAAAACATAGACTTGGTTTGATGTGCTTTTGTTCATGTAAGTCAAGTTTAGCATTTCCATACAAGTCTATGGAATGCAAAACCCAAAGTCAACTGCAAAACAAATGAACCTGCCATTAAATCCCGAATGGTCTTTTTCTTATGCATTCTTTGTCTATCGTTTAAACCTTCTTATTTGTGTTTGACCTGTTTAAATTGGGTTCAGATTTTAACCTGTAGCGGCGACACTTTTGCAAAGTGTCCGCTATGTGTAAATTTAGTTATTTTTCTCTCAGAACAGTAAATGGGTTCTGGGGGTTAATTGTGCAGGTTTAACTTTGGCATCAGTTTGGCTGGGCTGTGCTAGGGTTCTGCCTGGTCATGTGTGCAGTTAGGTGCACATGACAGGCCCAGAACCAGGCCTGGTTGGATGTTTTGAGTATTGGCATTCCCCGGAGCCAATCAGTGGGTGCGTTTGGCCCCGCTGAGGAGTCTGGGGAAGGGTACTTAAGATGCTGGAGTCACGTGTTCGGGGTTTGTTCGGCCATAGCTGCCTGTTCCTGGATCTGGACCGGGGTAGCCCCTAGACATGTGCGATTAGTTTCGTACGAATCGGAAATTCGTACGAATTTTTCGAAATTCGTACATGCGTACGAATCCAAATTACGATTTTTTACGAATACGAATTCTGTACGAAATACGAAATTTCATTTACGAATTTCGGATCCAAATTATCCGAATCCAAACTACCAAATAACTAATTTCAACTAATATGAAAGAAATTATAGCGGATATAACGAATGATTCGAATGAATTCGAGATTCAGTATAACGAATATCGACACTCTACGAATAATAACGAATTATCCGAAAACGTATTAACGTTACATAACACAAGTCTATTGTTCACCAATCACTCAGAGGAAGTACGAAATTTCGTATTCGTAAACGAAATTTCGTATTTCGTACTTCCTCTGAGTGATTGGTGAACAATAGACTTGTGTTATGTAACGTTAATAAGTTTTCGGATAATTCGTTATTATTCGTAGAGTGTCGTTATTCGTTATCCAAATTAACGATTCGTAACGATTCGTACGAAATAAATTTCATACGAATCCGAATTAAATTTCGTACACGAATTACGAATTACGATTTTTTTTTTTATACGAAACAGAACGGAAAGAAACAAATTTTTTGGCGGCTCCCACGTCTAGTAGCCCCACAACATGGTCAGTTTGACTTGCCCCACAGACCCACTTGGTCTGGGGCAAGGATCCATCTGTTCCCGAATCTCGGAACTGGCTGGTCCGAGGCGCAGTAACTGAGGGAGGATTCAAGGCGTCCGGGTGTGCTCTCAACTTTGAGGGGCACCGCAGCTCGTGTAAGCGACCGGGGGAGGACTCTTCGGAGGAGAGCCAACAAGCTGGCATCCCAAGAAGTGCCTGGTTGCTGGGTTGTCAAGGACACTGACGAATCCATGCTTTCCCAGTACTGCCAAGGAGACAGAGAACGTTCCAGGTACTGAGGAAAGGTTCCTGTTCACTTTGATTGCAACTTTCTTCAAGGTCAGAGACTTTGCAAGTTCCGAATTCAAGTGCTGACTGCCATAATCTCTGGCTAGAGATTTTTTTTTAAGCTTTGAAGCGCCCAACTGCGAGTGGCTACTCTCTGGTTTTGCATTAGAGACTTATTAATAATTAGCAGTTCAAGGTGCCTGAGTTTCTTCACCCTTGCCCTCTGTTCCCATACGAGAATGTGTTTGTTGGATGTTACCCCTGCAAATAAAAACCTTTCTAAAGGACTTTTATGGTGTCAGCGTCCAAAGTCGTTGGGTACTAACCCTGGGAATCCCTAGACCTGGAAGAACAAGCCAAGCGGAGGTAACCGGTAAGCCCAAAAGCTAAGGCCGCCCCATCGAGGGTTATGGCTGCTACACGTGGGGGCTCGCAGTCCGGGATTTACAGTTACCTTGCAGGGCCTAGGAACAGAGGGTGAAGTGTTTTTTTGAACTGTGCCATAAAAGATCAGCGCCATTTTGGAGAGATTTTCACTGAGGTGCGTAAGCGTGGGAGGAGCCTGTACTAAAAGCCCGCAAAATTGTACAGGAGCCAGCGCCCAGTGGGAGGAGTTGATCTTTTCCTGCACGATGCACCGAGTGAGAGTGTGTTGCGCAAGGAGAAGAGGTGTGGTTGATTTCTTGGATTGAGAAAGAGAAACCGTTACCTTCTCGGAAGAATGCACCGGCTCCCGAACATGCAGCAAATGCCTGGACCCAGGATGCCTACAGCGAGGGGTCCAGCAAGTGTACAGATACCTGGTACAGTAATTACGGACACAGGCATTAGTGTGCTGCCACAGGGGCAGTTCATTCTGTGTACCATCGGGGATGACGAGGCCCTCGGAGTGTTGTGTGGAAGATGTGATGGGTTGGTCGCAAACTCTCGGCCTTTTGCAAGGTGAGTACATTTTTAAAGTTGAACTGCCCACCGGACTGCCTCGGGCCTTCCACATGGACTGGGGCATAGGGATGGCCACTGAGGAACACATCGCTTATGTTCCAGCTAAAGGGCCGGAGATCGGGGGTTCGTCCACTATTGCCAGTACTTCTAACAAGGACATTGTTGCTGCACAGGCTGGGGAGTCGACCCCAGAGGTGATGGACACAGCTTCATCCACCCTCACGAATCTCACCACCATGCCTGCCTTGGAGGAAGTGTAGCCCCTACAGCCTTCGCCCGGTCGTAAGAAGGGTTCACAGTCCCCTCCAATAATTGCTCATTGGGCAAAGGCTATTGCCCTGGAAAGGCCACCGCCATCTACAGGAGGGAGCACAGAGGGAACCGTGAGTACAAAAAAAATAAAATCTCGGGACTCTGAATCTTTTTGCTCCTCGCCGGAGGCCGAAGAGGCTGAGGAGCTCTATGAAGTCTTGTCTGACGAGTTGTTGTGGTCGTGTGGGGATGATGTGGCTGCTGCTTGCGGTAATGTTGAGGGATGGATGGCCCTTACTGGGGGGGACAAGGTGTCACAAATAGAGACCCCCCCCCCCCCAGTCCGAAATACCTCACTGCCTAAGCTCGAAAACCTGCCAGTGATTTTGAGCAATGCCACGGGATTAGTGATGAGATCCCCCTACTCTTGCATACTCCCTGGGGAGGGAGTCACCCGCAATCTAATGAGACTGGCCAGGTCTCAAAGGCTGTTGCACAAGCGGGTGGCAACAGAGTATGGACTTGAATTCCCTTACGTGCCTAGGGAAGTCATGGACGTTGTGAAAGCGAATCGGAAGAAGTGGTATGCGGAGGATGTCTGGGACTACCTTAAGGTCCCAAAGCCACTGCGGAAGAAATCTTTCTCCCGGGAAATGTTTGACCGATTCCAGGGATATCTTTTGCATTGGAGCTATGGTCGGCATATCTATTGTGCTAAAGTTGTGATCTGCAGACCGGACAAGGACAGTGCTGTTTACTACATCACCACTTATCACCACTTATGATGTTCAACTGGGTAGAGATGTTGTTTTGCCCGATCATGCATTTGGGGAACATTTGGGGAACATGCATTTCAGAAGAATGCATTTGGGGAACATGGACAGGCCCCCCTGCGTTGTACAGAGCACAAGTGAGACATGAAGCACAAAACCTGGCACTGAATCCAGGTGCTATCCAATAGCAATCAGTAAGTGCCACCATCGCGCCATTAGCAAGATGACTGATGCCATATGCCAGTTGTTCTAAAACTGGGTACAAACTCCTGGGTAGACACCATCTGTTGTCAGTGCTCCACAGGCCCTGCTGATTTTGGGTAGCATTAAATTTGATCCACTTATCCTTCTCTTCATCAGGGGCCCGGTTCTGCAACTGAATTAAAGTTTCTACATCCCACTGTTCTTGATGAGAGGAATCTGTCCCCGCTACCTGGGCGACCCCTACAGTGGGTGTGACTCCAAATGCCATAAGGGCAGCATCCTTTGGTTCGCTAAAGCATTTCCTCTGGCTGTCATTTCCCTTTGCATGTCCTTTTACCTTCAAGATGGCAACTTCTGCTGGTTTCTGAAAGCCTCAAATAGCCGCTCTATGAGTTTTGCATGTCTCACTGGCTTCCCTGCACTAGTCAGGAAGTTCTGTGCTTTCCAAATAGGCCCAAAATCGTGAGCTATTCCAAACGCATGTCTGCTGTCAGTGTAAACGTTTCTCCTTTGATTCTCTAGGAGATGACATGCTTTGACTACAGCACACAACTCCGCTTCCTGTGCAGACATCTGGGGTATCAATGCTTCCTGGTGTAAAATGGTGTCTGTAGGGGTTACAGCAAACCATGTGTGTGTCTGACCATCATCTGTATAAAATCTGGAACCATCTACGACTAATGCCGTGTACACACGGTCGGACTTTCCAGCAGAAAAAGTCAGACGGAATCATTTCATCGAATATTCCGATCGTGTGTGGGCTTCAGCGGACTTTTTTTTTTCGAAAATTATGACAGACCTAGAAATAAAACATGTTTTAAATCTTTCCGATGGAATCAATTTCTATCGGGAAAACCATTCGTCTGTATGCTGTTCCTGACGGACCAAAAACGACGCAAGGGCAGCTATTGGTTACTGGCTATTGAACTTCCTTTTTCTAGTCCCGTCGTACGTGTTGTACTTCACCGTGTTCTAAACGATCGGACTTTGGTGTGATCGTGTGTAGGCAAGTTCGTTTCAGCGGAACTCTGTCGGAAAAACCGAGTTCACTCTGATGGAAAAAACGGCCGTGTGTACGCGGCATAAGTGTGTGTCACAATCTGATAAAGGCTCATCTTTTGCTGGTGTGACAGAGGCCCCTTCTACCTCCATCAGAGCCATACAATTATGAGAAAAACGCTCAAGTTCTACATCAGTACCATTTTGTTGCATCTTCCTTATCAATTATAGGAAGAAGAGTAGCCGGATTTATAGTAACACATCGTTTGATTGTTAAATTCGATAGAGCAAAAAGAGCAGACTGGTACTTGTCAAATCTACTGGCAGACACATGTCTGGTATTTACTTGATTCATGATTTCCTGTACTGCATGTGGCACATACAAGATCAGAGCAGAATCTAGTACAAGCTCAGTTACATTGTCTAGCAGCAAAATGCAGGCTGCTATGGCTTGTATACTACTGGGGGAGCCTTTGATGACAGGGTCTAATGAGGCTGATACATACATCACAAGCCTCTGTATGTCTTCATGTAGCTGGGTGAGTACACCTGCCGCAAATCCATTGACTTCATGACAGAACAATGAGAAAGTTTTAGTATAGTCAGGATATCAAGAGAGGGGGGAAATATTTTGGACTTTAAGGCCTCATGCACACGAGACGCTGTTAAACGCGCATTCAGAGGCAGTTGGACACTTTTTTCAACGCATGCAATGTTATCCTATGTGTCCATGTACACAGTCTCGTTTTTTCCCGTTTTTATGCAGTTGCGTTTAACCTCGTTTTTCCAGAAGCAAAAAAATGCGTTCAGACACTTTGCTTTTCCACGTTTCAGAAGCAAAACGCAGCTAAACGCGGCTAAACGCAGGCACCTGCGTTTAGCCGTGTTTGCGTTTATAAGCCTTTTTAAAGGAACACAATTTTTTGGACCAGAAAACTCAGAAATATGAAGGTAAACCATAAAAAATACTAGAAAAAATTGGTTTAAAATGTCGTAATTAGTTTAGATAGTTCATAGACCATATATACTCACTGATGCAAACATGTTTGTGAAATGCATACATGTTTGTGAAATATCCAACGGACATTCACTGTGCCATCAACGGATGGCTCCAATATCGACGAGCTCTGATTCTGGACCTCTCATGCAAATTTGCGACGATGTTGCTGCCTCATCAAGAGCAACATCAGGAGCATTTCCTGACATATATTCAATATGGGATCCATTTCCAAAAAAAAGCACAGAAAGAGAGGCAAATGCAAGTGTACAACTGCTCTCTCTGCTGCTGCTCACTCTGATCAAAATGGCAGAAATAGTTAATAATACATGCTTTCTGAGCTTGGGGAGGGTCTATATGATGTTATCTTTTACAAATGCTTATAGACGCAAACGCGGCTAAACGCGGCATGAAAACACAGCAAAACGCGCGTTTTTAAACGCAGGTTTCTGTTTTTTAAAACATGCGTTCAGCAGAGTTTGCATCTGCGTCTTGTGTGCAGGGGGCCTAAATGAGACGCAAGGGAAGATTTGCGCCTCCATCCCTATTGCTATGCAAAAAAAGAGAGGGGGAGGGTGGGACTTTGAATGAGGTGCGTGTGGTGGAACCAAAACAAATCCATATACATTTCATTATTAGTATATTTATTTATAAACCAGATAATGGTATGAATATAAAACATGCATAAAAGCATATAAGCATATAAAGTATCAATATACATATTGTAAGTAGTAGCCAACATGACACAGAGAATAAATGTTGTACATCATAATCCCCCGGATAGGGTAAACATTGACATTCTATCAGGATAAGCACATCGGTAAAACCTCTAAAATCATTACTATGAAGTGGAGGCATCAAAAGAGTTTGACGCGTTTCATGGACTTCTATCCACTCATCAGGAACAAGTGCATCATGGTTGTAAGAGGGGGATAAATGTAGTCTGATGTAAATAACAACTGGGGGGATGGGAATAATGAAAGACATATATAACTGTCGGTAGTTGAAAATACTCACATAAAAACTGATACTGAGATCATGCGATCCCACATGTCGAGGGTCGGCCAGATAGGTATGTCTAACACGGGAGCTGAGGAAAGGACCCAGGAAGGCATGTAGTTGCTGTACATTTCTTAAACATTAAACAGTTGGCGAGTCATATCAGCAGTTTGGCAGAGTCTCCAGAAGGAGCCGCGCTTTGATCGGGATCATCGGGAATGCAGACCTCTAAATGCCGGCTAGGTAAGCTTGCTATATTTTTGCCTTTCCTATGTATCCTATCTGCCTGTTCGCATGTTCTGCTGCGAACCGAGCCGGGGGGTGTTCGGTTCATCCCTAGTAGGAATGTAGCCACCCTCTCTTGCTTACATTACATTACAAGAAAGCAAAAGAAAAACACAGTTTCAAACTATTTAATTCCCTGTTGTAGACTTCACCCGGGATCCGATTTAAAAATGTTTTGGGAGTGCCCTTCTTTTGTGTAATATTGGGCTGCTGTTCTTATCATTACTGGAGATTCAAGTTGACAAGCAAAGGTCTCACCATACTAAGCTATTCATATCTTATCTCCTTTACTATGCCGAAAAAGAGATTCTTAACGCAACCTGATGTGTCCTCATGGGAGGCAATGGTGAATGCGGCCCTACCTCTATATTAGTTAACGTACATGAATAGGGGATGCCCCTGAAAATTTTAAAAGGTGTGGTCCCCTGGACTCTAACCTGAGGTTGTCCATCTATGTTGTCCTGGTTTGAGGGAAGAGTCTGATACAAGACAGGAGTGTCCTTTCCACCGACCGTTTCCTCTCTCTTTCCGGACTGTTTACCTTTGTCCGTCTCTTGCTCCTCTCCTTCCCCATCTCCCTTTCCCCCTTCTTCTTCTCACCTTTCCCTTTCCCTCTCTCCCCCCTTCCACCACAACATTCTCCTGAGTACATGATGGCTTTCCTTCCCAGGAAGGGGGTCTTCCCTTCTGGTACTTATGTGTGCAATTTGTCCATAATTTACTATGCTTAGCCTGCCTCTATTTACCTCTTCTTCACTTGTTTTGATTGCTTGACCTAACTGTATTCTACGTGTACATCCCTTTGTTGAGTGCTGTACTAGACCATGTTTTTGTGCTCTGTTTATACTGTATTGCTACTGACTGAAATAAAGCACCCCTGTTTAGGAAGAAACTATTTAATAAAAAAAATAGATAACAGGGCCATTAACCTCTTGCCTACTGGGCACTTTTACCCCCTTCCTGCCCAGGCCAATTATCAGCTTTCAGAGCTGTCACACTTTGGATGACAATTGAACAGTCATGCTACACTGTACTGATATGAAATTTGTATAATTTTTTTTACACAAATAGAGCTTTCTTTTGGTTATATCTAATCACTGCTGGGTCTTTTATTTTTTGCTTAAAAAAAAAAGAAAAAAGGCTGACATTTTGAAAAAAAAAATAGTTTTTCTTAGTTTCTGTCAGTAAAATTGGTAAATAAGTAAGTTTTCTCCTTCACCGATAGACACTAATAGGCTGCACTGATGGGCACTGATGAGTCGGCACCTATGGGCACTGATTAGGTGGCACTGATGAGGAGGCACTAATATGCCGCACTGATAGGCGGCACTGATAGGTGGCACCGATGGGCAATGATAGGCAACATGGATAGGCGGCACTGATAAACAGGCAATGATGGCCACTGAAAGGCAGCACTGACTGGCATCATTAATGGGCACTGATTGATGTCACTAATGGGCACTGATTGGTATCACTGATGGACACTGCTGGGGTTGAACTGTAATCAGGGCACTGATTACCTATACATGTCCCCCCCCTGCGAGGAGATGCTGCTGATCGGCTCTCCTCGCCACACACTCTGTGTGAGCCAAGGAGAGACGATAAATGACACTTCCTTGTTTACATGTGACTGGCTGTGATTGGACACAGCTGAACACATGGGAAAAGAGCTGCGTCATCGGCTCTTTACTGAGATCGGGTCACGCAGTGTCCTAGGAACAAGATGCGATCATGATCGCTGCGCTGTTCTGGTGCGCCGTCATATGATGTCGTCCCAGAATGAGAGTGTATCCCACCCCCGTCATTTTACTATATGGTGGGAAGTGCATAAAAAGTGTTTGTTAAGTCACTAACTGATCATTATATCATCCTCTTACATAAAAACCTGTGTCCTAGTGCCTGTGCTTTATTAAAAAAAGCTGATTTCTACCTGTTTAACAGTGTCTTCCAGCGATCACATGACTCCAGGCTCTCAGCTCTCCCCGTCTGATATCTCTAGTGGGCATGGCCAAGATAACCCTGCTGACGTCAGTCAGGGAGGAGGGGAGGAGAGGAGCAGAGAGCCTGGAGTCATGTGATCGTTGGAAGACACTGTTAAACCAGGTAGAAAACTGCTTTTTTTTTTAAAGCACAGGCACTAGGACACAGCTTTTTAGGTGACAGAGGGGATGATAAAATGATCAGTTAGTTTTGAAGCAGCGGGGAGAGGAGCAGAGTGGACCTAGTGAGAGCTTACAGGCAGGGAGGGGAGGGGGAGGAGTACAGAGGGAGACACAGGAAAGCTGCAGATAGCAGGGTATTAAGGAGGCATGTACTCTGACCACGGTGTCAAGGCTTAGCAGCCCTGATATATCGTGGTCAGTGTACAGAGGGGAGGGTAGAAACTGGCAGGATCAGCCGGGTATTTCAGGTGATACAGGGGGCCAAAACACACAGCAGAAGCACTGTGTCATATAACATGTGTAGCGATGGTGAACTATACTTGTAATATTGTGTGTGTTTCCCTGTCATTCCTCACCTATAGGATATCCCTTTAATGCTGGGCACCAGTGACTGTCATCATATTTGTGAGCCCAACCCAATGGATTGTGGGACTAGTAGTCTTCATGATCAGCGATTCCATTGCATAGCCATACACAGGGACTACACATCCCAAGGATTTTTGCCACCATTCAGGGGACTTCTGGAAGAGACTATAAAGAAGACCGGAGATCCGTCCCACGCTCGCTACTTCCTGGGCCTTGCATTATGCACACCTCTCTGTGACAGGGAGAGAGAGGTTGCGGCCTACCATGCAGTGTTCAAGTGATTCCAGCCCGGCCTCGGAGGGCCTAACTCCACTTGCTGTTCGTCAGACATCTCCATGGCACCAACTCAGCAGCTGGGCACCCCGTTCGCCCACACTCTGCACCTGTGGGTCATCGCTGGCGACTTCATTGACAGATGTCTCATCCCAGGTCGCTGTCGGTAAGGCATCTAGTCAATGATGAGAGGGCAATTGCCCATCTTTTGGAATCTTTACCTGGTTACTTTATTGGAACACTGTGTACAGGCACCTTTACCTTGGAAACACTTTACTGCACCTCTATTTGAACACCTGTACATAGACACCTCTACCTACAACCATTTCAAGGAGTACCATTAGCCTGTTTAAGCCAGTCAGTCAGTTAATACATCACTGTGCCTTATTGGTTATAATCTAATGAGCTCCAACTGCCAGTGTAGACTATCAGGCTTGCACCTCGGACATGTTGTTACTATTTACTATCCTTATTCTGTCTGCTCTCTCATTAGGATCTAAAGGTTGAATAGGCCAGCCTGGGGTTTCCCTTTAGAGTGTGACTACCTGCATTAAACATTTAACCCTTATTGTCCTACAGGTCCTGCTTAAGGTGGTATCTCATTGTACTTAAAGTGGAGGGCCACCCTGAAAAACAAAACTACATTTAAATGTTGCAAAAAATCGGAAAAAAACTATTGAAAAAAATACATTTTTTAAACTTACCAGAAATTCCTGTTGCTAGGCAGATCATCCTAATCTGCCTCTTCCTACTGCGCGGTGATCTTCAGTCTTCTCTCCTCCTCGCATTGTCTTCTGGGTAATGGGGCGCAGTGTGTTCTGGGAACTATGTGTCCCAGAACATAGCGCGCCCCATTCACCAAGCACTGCGCGACCCGCAAGGCTCCACTGCCTGTTTCCCTTAGATAGAATGGCGGCTCCGGGACCTGAGAGCCGAGGGACGGGTTGGCTTCGGGCGGCCAACATTGCGGGCGCCCTGGACAGGTAAGTGTGCTTTTTAAAAGTCAGCAGCAACAGTGTTTGTAGCTGCTGACTTTTAAAAAAAAAAATTTCAGCTGGCCCTCCCTTTTAAATGTGTATTGTATCCAGGGCCGGTACAAGGGGTGGGCGGAAGGGGCGGGTGCCCTGGGCGGAGCAATTTATTGTAGCAAGGGGGCGCAGTGCTGGCAGTGTGCTGTTAAACTTTCTGGTCACCGCCGGCCGCCCCTACAACACTGCAGTGGTGTGCCTGCTTGCCAAGGTGTACTAAGTGAGGGGCGTGCCACCACAGGTACTACACACTGTGGGGGGGAGGGGCCGAGGAGGGTGTCAGGCCGGACCCAATTGAAGCTGGAGCAGCGCTGCGGGTTTAAACAGCGGCGCAGTGACAGGCATGGAGAGGCGATGCAAGGGGGAGGAGTGTGCCGGGGGATGCAGGGCGACACCTACCATCCCCTCCTCTCGTGGCCAGGGCTGTCTGTGCGATCCTGGATCTCACACAGGCAAAGCCCAGTGAAGCCGCCTCCCCCTCCTCTCTGTTTATGTGTAAGAGAGGAGGGGATCTGCTGAGCATGTGCCGCCGCGCTGATCTGAGGGGCTGCACTGAAGGGGGGGCTACCCTGAAGGGGGGTCTGCACTGAATGGGGGGGCTACCCTGAAGGGGGGTCTGCACTGAATAGGGGGGCTACCCTGAAGGGGGGTCTGTACTGAATGGGGGGGCTACCCTGAAGGGGGGTCTGCACTGAACAGGGGGGCTACCCTGAAGGGGGGTCTGCACTGAACGGGGGGGCTACCCTGAAGGGGCGTCTGCACTGAACGGGGGGGCTACCCTGAAGGGGGGTCTGCAATGAATTGGGGGCTACCCTGAAGGGGGGTCTGCACTGAACAGGGGGCTACCCTGAAGGGGGGTCTGCACTGAACAGGGGCGGCTACACTGAAGGGGGGTCTGCACTGAACGGGGGGCTACCCTGAAGGGGGGTCTGCACTGAACGGGGGCGGCTACACTTAACGGGGGGCTACACTGAATGCGGGCATCTGAACGGGGGGGCCACACTGAACGGGGGGGCGCACTGAAAGAGGGGGCCTCACTGAACGGGCGTCTGCACTGAACGGGGGGTCTGTGTAACATGCAGGGGGTCCAGAGGGGCAGGGTGCTGTGTAATGTAAAGGGGTCCAGAGGTGCAGGGTGCTGTGTAATGTAAAGGGGTGCAGGGGGCTGTGTAATGTAAAGGGGTCCAGAGGTGCAGGGGGCTGTGTAATGTAAAGGGGCCCAGAGGTACAAGGTGCTGTGTAATGTAAAGGGGTGCAGGGGGCTGTGTAATGTAAAGGGGTCCAGAGGTGCAGGGGGCTGTGTAATGTAAAGGGGCCCAGAGGTGCAGGGGGCTGTGTAATGTAAAGGGGCCCAGAGGTGCAAGGTGCTGTGTAATGTAAAGGGGTGCAGGGGGCTGTGTAATGTAAAGGGGCCCAGAGGTGCAGGGTGCTGTGTAATGTAAGTGGGTCATCTGCGAGGAATCTCTGGACTCCAGGTTAGCAGGACTGGGGGGGGGGGGAGGGGCCAATGTAAGTTCACCTTACAGATTTTTACAATTTAACCATTTGCTGTCCCGCCGCAGTACATATACTGCGACGGGGCTGCAGCTACAGTATTGTATTGTTGTATTGTTTTAAGTGTTTTCTGGTTTTGAAAGGACACTGAATCTTTCTTTATACCCGGGGGGGGGGGGCACAGTTTGCCATCTTCGCCCTGGGCGCCAGATGGCCTTGTCCCAGCACTGATTGTATCTTAAGTTGTCTTTTGGGGAATCCCTCAACCGAGTCTGGGCTGGAACTCGGTTGATCTATTGCCCTCTTGTAACTGACTGCCTTGCTTACTCCAGTAAGCTGAAATAATATAAACATTTTGACTGTGTGAAGTGTCATTTAAAGGTGCTTGTGGAAAGATGTCTGAACCCAGAGTGTCAGGTTGGTTGGAAGGTTCACAGGGTCATGGTGATGCAGATGAGCAGGTAAATCCAAGCTGTCCTCAAGGGAGCCATGCTACACATGCTTTAAGGGAACAGGATCCTTTTTTTTTTTGGGGGGGGGGGGTTAACAAATGCTTTAAGTATTGGATGCATATGGATTATTTCTGGAGAATAAGGATATTGTTTAGTGTCACTTTAGGCCGGGTTCACACTATTGCGAATTGGATTTGGGTTTCACACATCTCTGGGGCGGCTGCGGAGCGCATTGCACAGAAGTCCCGTGCATCTTCTGGGACCAAAATCAGACCTGAAACGGTGAACAGGGACACATCGGACCGTTGCTGTGAGCCGCTCCGCACAGCAATGTCTTTTTCCATATGAAATGGCCATCTAACCATAACAAAATCTCTATTTCTTCTGTGTTGTTATTTTATCACCATCTTAAATGGCTCCTTTCCTGCTCTCCAATCCTGACATGTCATAAAAGGTTACTGTTAATGCTGGCCAGAAGTTAGCCGTAGTTTTAGGTATTAAAACCTCAAGCAAACATCTTATTTATCGCAGATGTCCATCTTCAACCACTAGGGGGCTGAACTCCTCATCAGAGGAGTGGATCACTACTTCCATTGCTAGCATGTACAGTACCTAAAATAGTTAAAGAGACCACCAACTTAAAGAAATGTGAAAGTGAAAGCACAAAAAAAACAAATATTTAAAATTCTTAATTGCCACATTATTTCTTTCCATAAATTGCTGTTATTTTCTGAACTTGCTAGAAGCAATGGGGCTGATTTACTAAAACTGGAGCAGTCAGAACCTGGTGCAGCTGTGTATGGTAACCAATCAACTTCTAACTTCAGCTTGTTCAATTAAAATGGAACTCTCAATCAACTTTGATTATTTTTAATCCTTATGTTGCTAGCATTAGTAAATATATAGGAATATATGTATCATCTTTACTTGTTTTAATCTTTTTTTTTTACATTTCTTCAGTTACTCCCTGGTTCCCATGCCTTGGCAAATGATGTCATACATACCAGAAGTCTTCAGGAGGGGAGGAGGGGGTTTCTCAGCTAAGCACATCCTCCTGCCTTCATGCCTGAGCTAAGGGCAGATGGATTCTGGGAAGTAAATGCTACATAAACTTTCTGCCCTTACTCAAGATGGCCGCTGCCAGAAATGCTAGGTGGGGTTTTCAAAGTGATTTCTCAACTTAATAAATCATAGAGAGACATGGATGGATGGCGGAGTTTGCTTTGAATTGAAAAAATGAATTAAATACTAATGCAGTGTAGTTCCCGCTTTAAGCTTTGGATATAAAACCTGTATGTTGATTGGTTTCTATGTAGAGCTGTACCAGATTTTGCTGACTCCAGTTTTAGTAAATCTCCACCATTGACTAGTTAATTCCCTAGCACAGCCTCCTCCCTCGTTGCACATCATAGTCCTCGCCTGTTCTGGGAGTGTTTAATTACTCGCCTAGGGTGACTACACTTCCAAGCTGCCATTCAGGGACACCCCTCCAAAAAATGTATAATTTTTGATACCTTTTTTTTGCCAATTTTTGGGCGAAATGGAGAATTCTGAAATTTGAAAGAATTCTCTATTCCTGCTATCTGAAGTGATGTCTAGCCACGCCTTTCTTTTTCCAGTAGCGAATCAGGGGCAACTCCCCCAGAGTCTCCGCCCATTTCAGAAAGCCCAGTGGAACAGCCTGGTGTGGATGGCTCTGGAGCCTGGTTAGCCGGGGATGAGAGCTGTGAGGTGTCATACAGCGTGACAGCAGCTCTTCTACGGCCGGAGAGGGGGTGTGAGCGGAGGGCGTGTCTTGGGCGGGGCTGTGCTGCTGCTCAGTGTCAGTTACATGTATTGTGTAGGGAAATAATAGTTGCACTGCGGGCTGACCCACAGCAGGCAGCCCCTCAGCATCATCTCCAGTGACAGCTCGGATCCTCGCTGTATCCCGGGACACTGCATTATCCCGGAATGAAGGTGCCTGGAACAGACCTGCAAAATGTGGGACTGTCCCGGGCAATCCGGGACACGTGGTCTCCCTGTACTTGCCCGCTGCGCTGGCAAAATCCTGCTGCTGACATCCAATCCAAGATGGCAGCATGCAGTGGCAGTCTTAGGGCTATGGGGTGTCTACACAAGGGAGGCTTTTGCAGGTAAATTACATGGATAAAATGTGTTTAATGAACCTATCATCATATGGGAAGATTGTTGTTGAAATGGTCTGGTGCCGGATTAAACTCTGTGGAGACTCCTAGGCAGTCGATACCTTGGGGGCCCCTCTAGCAGGTTCCTTGTGCATGCGCTCTAGTAAGATATCATTGACCTAAGTAGTGTGCATGTCTGCAGCTAAAAGGAGATGACCATCACTACTGTACATTACACGTAAGGAGGTTGCACAATTTTTTTTTTTTTTACACACTGACAGCTGAAAGAAGATTAGCCTTTAAGAGACAAACTGTAATATGCCAGCCCTGCCCTAATTATAGATGGCACACCCCACTAATTAATCCAGGGATCTCCAGTGCCTACCTAGGCATCCAGACATCCCAACCTGCAAAAGCTCATTTCAGGGAGGTGACGATTCACACCAGCGGGCGCCAACCCCCCCCCCCCCCCCCAGCCCAATTAAATACAGCCCGATCAGTGCCAATTAAATGCAGCTATACCAGTTCCAATTAAATGCAGCTATACCAGTGCAGACATCTCAAGTCTCCCACGACTCGTGGGAGTCTCCCGCATTTGACAGCGGGCTCACAGACACCAAGTGCGGCACAATCTCCCGGCTGAGCCTGCCTGCACTGTCACCCAATGCCACAGGAGGCGTTCGAACAGTGGCTGTGAACGAAGCTCCCAAGCTCGTCTCTCACTGGTCAGTGGTGCCTGCATCAGCGAAGGGAGGGAAGAGGGAGGCGGGCCCGTGAGGTGATATCATTCACGTGTGTGTGCCGAGATTGGTTGCTAGGCTCGGCTAATTTGCCTAGCAACTGAGGGTTTTGAAGCAGGGCCACGTGATGTTTCTACGCATGCGCAGTACGGAGCCACAGAACAGCTGAGTTTACGATCAGCTGTTGTTGCGCATTGCCGAGGCACGTTCATGTAGGTGAGGGGCAGATAGCTACATGATAGCAATTGCCAAACCATTGTTCCTCATTTTTACTGACAGTCTACTGACTGGAATGGTACCAGCGGATTGGAGAAAAGCCAATGTAGCACCAATATTTAACTGGTTCCCGACTGGTCGCCGCAGTTATACTGTGGCAGAATGGCTCCCCTGGGCGAGCCATCGTAGCTGTACGTCGGCCCTTTAAGACGCTGCAGGAGGCACGCGCGTGCCCACAGCGTATGCCAGGAGCCGATGCGAGTGCTCGGTGGGCACGATGCACCAGAGATCGCCGTGACAGAGCGAGAACTGGAATCTTTGTGTGTAAACACACAAATCCCAGTTCTCTCAGGGTAGAGGAGACAGATTGTATGTTCATACTAAGTATGAACACTGATCTCTCTCCTCCCCTAGTAAGTCCCATCCCCCGCCCCATAGTTAGAACACACCTAGGGAACACATTTAACCCCTTGATCGCCCCCTAGTGTTAACCCCTTCCCTGCCAGTGACATACAGTAATCAGTGCATTTTTATAACACTGATCGCTGTATAATTGTCTGACCAAAAATGTGTCAAAAGTGTCCGATCTGTCCGCTGCAATATCACAGTCCCGATAAAAATCGCAGATCACCGCCCTTACTAGGAAAAAAATTATTATAATAAAAATGCAATAAATCTATGCCCTGTTTTGTAGATGCTATAACTTTTGCGCAAACCAATCAATATAAGCTTATTGCGATTTTTTTTTACCAACAATATGTAGCAGAAAACATATCAGCCTAATCTAAGGAAAGAAATATTAAAAAAAAAAAAAAAAATTGGGGATATTTATTATAGAAAAAAGTAAAGACATTGTTTCTTTTTCTAAAATTGTCGCTCTTCTTTTGTTTATAGCGCAAAAAATAAAAACTTCAGAGGTGATCAAATACCTCTATTTGTGGAAAAAAAAGGACCTCAATTTTGTTTGGGGTTTCAATTAAGCTTTGGTAATAATACCTGGAAGCTCATTGGTTTCTATGCAGAAGTGAGCACGATTTTGCACTTTCTAGCTTTAGTAAATAAACCCCATTGTGTACTTAATAGTGGGGTATGCCTGTATTAACCTTCTATGAGAAGGTGAGTTGCCATCTAGATAAAGGAAGGCCAGTAGACGTGGTGTATCTGGATTTTGCAAAAGCATTTGACACAGTTCCCCATAAACGTTTACTGTACAAAGTAAGGTCCGTTGGCATGGACCATAGGGTGAGTACATGGATTGAAAACTGTCTACAAGGGCGAGTTCAGAGGGTGGTGATAAATGGGGAATACTCGGAATGGTAGTGGGGTCCCCCAGGGTTCTGTGCTGGGACCAATCCTGTTTAATTTGTTCACAAACGGCTTGGAGGATGGGGTAAACTGTTCAATCTCTGTATTTGCGGACGATACTAAGCTAAGCAGGGGAAAAAACTTCTCCGCAGGCTGTGGAAACCTTGCAAGAAAATCTGAACAGATTAATGGGGTGGGAAACTACATGGTAAATGAGGTTTAATGTAGAAAAAATTTAAATAATGCATTTAGGTGGCAAAAATATGAATGCAATCTATACACTGGGAGGAGAACCTCTGGGGGAATCTAGGATGGAAATGGACCTGGGGGTCCTAGTAGATGATAGGCTCAGCAATGGCATGCAATGCCAAGCTGCTGCTAATAAAGCAAATAGAATATTGGCATGCTTTAAAAAGGGGATCAACTCCAGGGATAAAACAATAATTCTCCCGCTCTATAAGGCCCCTTTCACACTGGGGCGGTTTTCAGGCGGTACAGCGCTAAAAATAGCGCCTGTACACCGCCTGAAAAAACCGGCCCCATTCACTCCAGTGTGAAAGCCGGCGGGCTTTCACACTGGAGCGGTGCGCTAGCAGGACGGTAAAAAAAGTCCTGCTAGCTGCATCTTTGGAGCGGTGTAGGAGCGGTGTATTTACCGCTCCTATACCGCTCGTTCCCATTGAAATCAATGGGAAACCGCGGGGATACCGCCCGCAAACCGCCGCCTTTTGCGGCCGCTAGCGGGGGTTAAAACCACCCCGCTAGCGGCCGCATACCGCGGGTAAAGCGATGGTAAGCAGCGCTAAATATAGCGCTGCTTTACCGTCGCCGCCCCGCACCGCTCAGGTGTGAAAGCAGCCTTAGACTCTGGTCGGGGCGCACTTAGAGTATGCTGTCCAGTTCTGGGCCCCCTTTTTTCAGGAAGGATGTACTGGAAATGGAGCGAGTACAAAGAAGGTCAACAAAGCTAATAAAGGATCTGGAGGATATTAGTTATAAGGAAAGGTTGCGAGCACTGAACTTATTCTCTCTGGAGAGGGGATATTATTTCAATTTACAAATACCGTACTGGTGATCCCACAATAGGGATACATTTTTTTGCAGAAGGGAGTTTAACAAGACACGTGGCCACTCATTAAAATTAGAAGAAAAGAGGTTTAACCTTAAACTACACAGAAGGGTTCTTTACTGTAATGCCGCGTACACACGATCGGATTTTCCGACGGGAAATGTTGGATGTGAGCTTGTTGGCGGTAAGTCTGACCGTGTGTATGCTCCATTGGACATTTGTTGGCGGACTTTCCGTGTATGCAACTGCGGACTGTGTGTATGCAAGACAAGTTGGAGCCAACACCCTTCGAACAAAAATCCACGGTTTTCTTGTCGGAAAGTCCGATCATGTGTAGAGCGTAAGGATGTGGAATTCCCTTCCACAGGTGGTGGTCTCAGCGGGGGGCATCAATAGATTAAAAAACGATTAGATAAGCACCGGAACGACCACAATATATATGGATATACAATGTAATACTGACATATAATCACACACATAGGTTGCACTTGATGGACTTTTTTCAACCTCACCTACTATGTAACTATGAATGAGGTTTCTAGCATCTTGAAAGAATACACCGAGCTGTTTTATAAAAGACTCAGTACCGTGCTACAACAAGGTAATTGCTGGAGAACATCTTGTTCTTGCATCATGCTCTCATAAATACGCACTTGCTAAGCCGGCGTGTGTCCTTGTCACTTTTATCATGATTTGTTAGGAGGGAATGGACGGGCTCAGACACCGGAGTTATGAGTCACTTGTTATCTTTCAAGTGAATAAAATACTAAAAACAGCTTTTAAAAAAAAATGGATAAATGTTGAATGAATCCTAGCAAGTGTCATTGCCAGACTAAGAGGCGTGTGGTAGGTGCATGTAAACCCTTACAATGAACTTCTCCTATCAGATCCCCTTTCCGGCTGTTAAAACACCATTGAAGGTGTCAAACATAGATCAGTAGGGGGCTCAGGCCTAGTGGATATTGCTGATTATCACACAGCAAGCATATTAGTCCAACTTATGTCCCATACACACGATCGGAAATTCCCCCAGCAAAAGTCCGATGTGAGCTTTTGGTCGGAAATTCCGACCGTGTGTATGCACCATCGGACTTTTGCTGGCAGAATTCCCACCAGCAAAAGATTGAAAGCAGGTTCTCTATTTTTCGGCCGGAAAAAGTTCCGATTGGAAATTCTGATCGTCTGTAGCAATTCCGACGCAAAAAATTCCTACGCATGCTCGGAAACAAATTGACGCATGCTTGGAAGCATTGAACTTAATTTTCTCGGCTCGTGGTAGTGTTGTACGTCACCGCGTTCTTGACGGTCGAAGCGGTTTTGTGTGACCGTGTGTATGCAAGCCAAGCTTGAGCGGAATTCCGTCGGAAAAAACCCTTCAAGTTTTTTCTAATGGAAAATCCGCTCGTGTGTACGGGGCATAAGAGAGTGGTTTCTTCCAATAGCTTTCACTAGATGGGGGGCCATAGAAAAATATTCTGTTGCAGGCAAAGACCTAAAAAAATACCATTGAAGGAAAAACATTTTTTATTAATAATTAATAAGTTAAGACTGCCAAAAATCCAGTGCTTTCCTGAGCTACTGTTCAATCTCATCTCATAATATGTTATCAGTCCGGTCCAGTACACTTATGTGACCTACAGAATATCCAATGCCACACACGTTTTATGGAGATGGCATAGGGGGAGGTGTTTTTGTAGACCAAAACCACTGTCTGGGATAGTTAGTCTGTTACTGGCAGGATCACCAAGTGAAGTAATTGGTACAATAAATATTATTTGAGGGTGGTTATGGATTCCCTCGATTTTTTGCATATATGTATTAACTTGTCTATTTCCTTAGTTAGCTAGTCTATTAAAACTCTGATAAGCACAATGATATAAGGTTTGTTATGAAAACAAATACACTGCTTAGTAAAACAATGTCTTATTTATTTCCCAAGGAATTAGGAATATGCTAGCATTGAAATACTATAGAGAATTTTACAGAGTATATGACAAAAGAACATCAAAGATACTTATCATAATGCATTCCTCGAGATATTGTTTAGTCGGCTGGGCTCAGGATGGCAAAAGAGGGCTCTTTTTGCCTCAGTCAGCCCTTTTTAAACCTCAATCACACACCGTCCAGACCCACCCCATTGCCAGCCCATCTCGGTTTTTGGACGAATCAAAGTGTTCACGGCGCATTCCTCCTCAATAGATTATATTACTGTACTGTCCATCCTGCCGTATTGGCCTCTAGGGGCAGCATTGTCCATGTATACTCTCTAGGTGCCTGTTGATCCTTTGATCTTTGTCACCTACCACCATCAATCATCCTGGAAGCCATGGCTCTCTTTGAAGATTGCTTGCAGTGTATTATCACACCAGTCGGCCCGGAGCCAAGCTCTTGTTACAGCCTTGATAGCTTTCAGATGCAGATTCTGATATGCTATAAAGCTTTGATGTGTAACAGGTTACATTCCAACTTGGGGCCTGCCTGTATCAACCAGGGAATTAAATACCAGAAATATGATATTAAACCATGTTGCCTTCCAACAACACTTAAAAATAAAGATAAAGAAAACAATGCAGCTACCTCATCTGCCACCAACAGTAGAGGTGAGATTTTCAAATGATGCCACTTGTCCCTGTGGCAATTATCACCTTAGGAAGACAATGATATCCCTCAACATTGGAAAGAAAACCTCTTACATCCTGTTTAGTCTACAGCACTGGTCTCCAAGGTGCGGCCCGGGGGCCAGATGTGGCCCTTTGCTTGCCTTTAGACATGTGCAATTCGTTTTGTTCCAAATTAGTTTTTTAATGAATTTCAATTTGGAAATATCCGAATTAACGAAAACCTGTTTAATTAATTTTTCCGAATATTCATAAATTCCAATATTCGAAAATTCGTAAATTCAAATATTCAAAAATTTGTAAATTCTAATAAAATCGAAAATTCGTAAATTCAAATATTCAAAAATTCGTAAATTCGTAAATTCATAAATTCATAAATTAGAATATTCGAAAAATTAATAATAATAAATAACAGTAATAATAATAAAAACGTTTTATTATTATTAATGATAATAATTCATTCCGTTCTATTTGTATAAATTAAAAGGTAAAGGAATCTGCGCTCAGTAGGTCACAATAAGGGCAGCTGAAGAAAGTGCAGCGCTCAAGTGTAAAATTATAACACAAGCAACTGGCAAATATAGTTACAAATATTAATGAAAATATTAATGATACGTGATCAAATCACAGGAACCATACCAAAACAGTAAAAAAACATATACTAGGTGAAAAATTATGAATTGTGCGAACACAATGAGTTGGTGCATTTGAATTAGTGCTTATAATGTCCAAATAAATGTCCATATATAAAGAAATAAAAATGTAAAAAAACGTGATCATAAGCATAAAAGCTTCCAAGGTGAGAAAAACATTCAAAGTGCGTTTTGAAAGTGATATGATTTCATGGATTGCAGCATTCAAATTGACCACGCAGATCCCATCAACTCTACATTAAATGTAAAATGGAGGCTTACCAGAACACTGGTCTTTAAAGCGAATCAGGTCAGATATCAAGTTGATCCAAGGTCATCCAGGTGCCAAACTTTCTGCATCAGAAGTCTCCTTCTCTCAGGGACTGAGCGGTATCTCTCAGAATATCACCAAAAAAACAATAAAAAAGGCTCCAAATCGTGTAATAAGGATCCTTTATTGTAGCTCCACCGAGCAGTAAAACAAATTAAAAACAGTCTTTAAAAAGACCAGCAATGTTGCAAAAAACGCCAACAGTCTATTTAAAACTGACAGTGTATTAGCAAAGAAAAAAACTCTACACACGAGTTTTAAAACGCGATCGTGCATGCGTAAGTTATGTGGGCGTGGTTACCCGACGATCGTTTCGTCAACAGCATGACGTCATCACGATTTTGAAGGAAGTTCACCTCTCCCCCCTCCCTCCCTACAATCTTCTAGGACATGTCGCAGGTCCCAGAAGATTGCCTGGCCATTCACAGCGTGCAGTATGTGCCATTTTTTGCTATAAACATATAAAAAAACATTTGGAGGAAAAACATTTACTTACCAGAATCGCCCTGTTGCTATGTAATCCTCCTAATCTGCCACTTCCTGGTCTGCGGAGCTCCTCGTCACTTCCTCCTTCGCCTGTGCTCCTGGGATTGTAAGTATTACATTTCGATTTTAGAAAGATCCACAATTAACCATGTATAATAATTTTTTCATTAAAAAATGTATAATGCTTGGATCATTAAAAAAATAAAAATAAATTTGTCCAGAACTCTGCCTTAAGATAAAAAGCCTTCTGTGTGTAGCAGCCCCCCCTCCCCCAACACTTACCTGAGGTCCCTCTCTGTCCAGCGATGCCCACTAGTGTCTCAGCCTCCCCTTCCTGATTGTCTGAAACACAGTAGCGGAACCATTGGGTCCCACTGCTGTCATTTAAAGTCAACTAGCCAATCAGGGGCAAGAGGGGGCGGAGCCAGGTCGGGGCTCCATGTCTGAATGGACACAGGGAGCTGTCACTCAGCTCTGGTGCCCCCATAGCAAGCTGCTTGCTCTGGGGGCACTGAACAGAAGGGAGGGGCCAGGATCACAGGAGAGGGACCCGAGAAGTGGAGGATCCGGGCTGCTCTGTGCAAATCCACTGCAACAGAGCAGGTAAGAATAACATGTTTGTTATTTTTATAGGAAGAGAATTGAGACTTTACAATCATTTTTAAAATCTAGGGCGATCAAGCGGTTATCTGTGCGCCTAGACAGTGTTTTTGTGTACACAATGTGCTGCTTTTACTGCTTTGCAGGAACACAGAACACATCCCTTCCCCCTCTGCCAGAATGGTGATCTGCCTTGTTTACATAGGTAGATCCCCAGTGTAGTTTACCGACCATCGGCGGGTGCCGGAGGCCATCGAGTGCCCGTTTTACCTCCCAACATTTTGAGATGGGAATGAGGGGCACCTACTAGCAAATATATGTAGGCATAGGACACACCACCATACTCGCCCCCTTAACCGCTTGACGATCAGCTGCAGCAGTTGCACTGCGGCAACATGGCTTGGCTGCGCGAATCGCCGTCATGTTACATTGGTAACATAGTTGGCCACTACGAAGCGCGTGCGCCGCCGATGCGAGTGCCCGGTGGTCGCGATCACTGCCGGGCTCCCGCGATTGCTCGGGGCACACCGAGAATGGGGATCTGTGTGTGTAAACACACAGTTTCTGGTTCTCTGAGGGGAGAACAGACAGACCGTCTGTTCATACAGAGTATGAACAGCGATCTGTCATCTCCCCTGCACAGTCCCCTCCCCCCTTCAGTTAGAACACACACTAGGACACACTTAACTCCTTCACTGCACCCTAGTGGTTAACCCCTTCACTGCCAGTGATATTTTTACAGTAATCATTGCAATTTTATAGCATTGATCGCTGTAAAAATGCCAATGGTCCCAAAAATGTGTCAAAATTGTCCGACATGTCTGCCATAATGTCGCAGTCCCGATAAAAATCGCAGATCGCTGCCATTGCTAGTAAAAAAAAAAATTAATAATAAAAAAGATATAAAACTATTCCCTATTTTGTAGACACTATAACTTTTGCACAAACCAATCAATATACGCTTATTGCGATTTTTATTTACCAAAAATATGTATAACAATACGTATCGGCCTAAACTGAGGAAAAAAATCGTTTTTTTATATATTTTATGGGGGATATTTATTATAGCAAAAAGTAAAAAATATTGTGTTCTTTTCAAAATTGATGCTCTTTTTTTGTTTATAGCTCAAAAAAACGGCAGAGGTGATCAAATACCACCAAAAGAAAGTCCTATTTGTGGGGAAAAAAGGACGTAAATTTTGTTTGGGTGTAACGTCGCACTACCGCGCAATTGTCAGTTAAAGCGACACAGTGCCGAATCGTAAAAAGTGCTCTGGTCAGGAAGGGGGTAAAATCTTCTGGAGCTGAAGCGTTTAAAGGAGAATTAACCCCAAAAAAAGGTTAATTAAATCCGCTTTTTTTTTTTTTACCACTACTATTCCTTTATATTGGCTTTTAAAATGTACAAATGCAGCAATTTAGAAATTGGATGAAAGGTTTAGCACTGGGAAACACTTTTTGAAAGATAAAAAGTGCATTTTATATACAACTATACAGATCAGACCCAAATTAGGGACAAATGAGGAGGAAAGAGGGACAGAGGGACATTGCTCCAAGTCAGGGACAGTCCCTCCAAATCAGGGACAGTTTTGAGGTATGCGATTCGCTGTGAAGAATCGCAGCAGAACTGGCCTGCCGACAAAGGGTTAAGGTAAATGTTGCAAGATATTCGCTTTCTGAAGATTCAATGTACTTCCTCTTTAAGCTTGGCTGCACATGACTTACCATGAAAAGGCAGTAGCTTGCCAAAATGAGAAGTAATACTCTCCGGCATTCGCTAGAAACTATTTTCAAGCATGTTCCAGATTACAAATGTGAGATTAATGTCTCATTTCTTTAACAGCTGATAAAAACAGCCATTTCAGATGTACATCTATTCCGTTATCCGCCAACTAGTACCAGGCAGTTATCTCTCAAAATGCTAAATGTCATTTGGCCAGAATGTAGAACACAGATAGTGAATGTCCTCTGATACGGCTCAGTCGTCTTCCTGGCTCCGTTCTGCTTTTCATTTGTATTGTAAAAGCGTCCTTATTGTTTTAGAACGGTGCTGGCCGGGCTCCGTACACCGAGGCCTGCGATCCAGCTACAGACTGGGAAATCTCTACTTACCAAACAATAAGAACTTAAAGGCCAATTGAAGCCTCCGTTTTTTTTCTCCTGTTGTGTGGTCAGGCTGAATAAAAAATGTGAAATATGGTATGTTTTTATTATTTTCTACTAAGGGATCAGTTTATAAAAAAAAAAATTTACTATATGAATACATCAAGCATTCGCAGAGTCGTCATGAATAAACGGCATAACGCGTCTAATATGTTCATTTTCCATGATCGTCAGCACCATCTAGTGGCCATAACGCGTCTAATATGTTGATTTTCTATGATCGTCAGCACCATCTAGTGGCCATAAAGCATCTAATATATTAATTTTCCATGATCGTCAGCACCATCTAGTGGCCATAAAGCCTCTAATATATTAATTTTCTATGATCATCAGCTCCATCTAGTGGCCATAACACGTCTAATATGTTCATTTTCTATGATCGTCAGCTGCCCTGGATTATGGCCACTAGATGGAGCTGATGATCATAGAAAATTAACATAATAGATGCTTTATTCCCTCTAGAGCAGGGGTCTCAAACTGGCGTCCCTCCAGCGGTTGTGGAACTACAAGTCCCATCATGCCTCTGCCTGTGGGAGTCATGCTTGTAACTGTCAGCCTTGCAATGACTCATGGGATTTGTAGTTCTGCAACAGCTGGAGGGCCGCCAGTTTGAGACCCCTGATCTAGAGGGAATAAAGCATCTAATATGTTAATTTTCTATGATTATCAGCTCCATCTAGTGGCCATAACCAGTGGCGGCTGGTGTTTTTTTTTTTGGAGGGGGTACACCCCCCTCGGGTAGCCGGCGGCACTACCCCCCTCCTCCTCCCGTGGCTTCGGTGTCCTCCAACACAACGGTTCAACTCAAACATTGGGTGTTCGCCTGTTCGCCGAATAGTGAACAATTTGGGGTGTTTGCGGCAAATTCAAAAGCCGCGGAACACCCTTTAAAAGTCTATGGGAGGAATCAAATGTGCTAATTTTAAAGGCTTATATGCATGGTATTGTCATAAAAAGGGTTTGGGGACCCGGGTCCTGCCCCAGGGGACATGTATCAATGCAAAAAAAAAAGTTTTAAAAAGTAAAGTTTTTTCGGGAGTAGTGATTTTAATAATGCTTAAAGTGAAACAATAAAAGTGAAATATTACTTTAAATTTCGTACCTGGGGGGTGTCTATAGTATGCCTGTAAAGTGGCACATTTTTCCCGTGTTTAGAACAGTCCGAGAGCAAAATTACATTTCTAAAGGAAAAAAAGTCATTTAAAAGTATTTGCGGCTGTAATGAATTGTCGGTCCCGGCAATACACATAAAAATCATTGAAAAAACAGCATGGGATTCCCCCACAGTCCATTACCTTCGGGTCTGGTATGAATATTAAGAGGAACCCCGAACCAAAATTAAAAACAAAATGGCATGGGGGTCCCCCTCCAAATCCATATGGTATGGATTTTAAGGGAAACCCCGCGCCAAAATAAAAATAAAATGGCGTGGGTGTACCCCCAAAAATCCATACCAGACCCTTATCCGAGCACGCCACCTGGCAGGCCGCAGGAAAAGGGGGGGGACGAGAGAGCGCCCCCCCCCCTCCTGAACCATACCAGGCCACATGCCCTCAACATGGGAAGGGTGCTTTAACAAGGGGACCCTCAGATCCCGGCCTTCCCCCCTGTGTGAAATGGTAATGGGGTACAAATGTACCCCTACCATTTCACGTCATTTCATGTCATGTAAAAATTACATGACACGGCTTGGAGACAAGTCCTTTATTTAAAAAAAAAAAAAACTGTCCCACGAAGTCCATTCATCTTCTCCTCCGCCGACGGACCGAAAAAAAAGAAAAAAAACGCGACCGACCTGCCTCCATGGGAGGCACTCGCCGTAATGACCGTCCTCTCAGGTGACAGCTCTTTTATAACTGAGGGCGGGGCCACACACTGACGTTGCCGGGTGACCCTGCCCCCCTCTGACGCACATCATATGATGGCTGTGATTGGACACGGCCATCATGTGATCAGGAGGGCCAATCACAGAGCCCTCCTGCCGCGTCCAGGTGACACGAGCGCATCGGGATTGCGCTGCTGCGCGGGCCGGCGTGTGCGATCCCCCTCCTTCTGAGGGACATTCCTGAACATCCACTCAGAAGGAGGACCCACCCGGCCATTTATGTACAGTGGTCGGGTGGGAATTAGTTAAAGGTGAACTAAAGCCACGTACACAGGATCGGACTTTTCGGTCGGACTGTCCGGCGGAGGTCCACCGGACTTTCCGAACGTGTGGACTTGCCCACACACGCCCAGACAATCCGCCGGAGTTTTGGCGGAGGTCCGCGGGACTTTTGAAACTAATGGACTTGCCCCACACATGGAGTAAAGTCCGTTCATTTAGAACGTGACTCCAGGTAGACGAAACTAGCGAAGGAAGTCAATGCCGCCGCCATCTGCGACATTGACACCTCGCAAGCCCCGTCACCTGGTATGGATTTAAAGGGGAATCCCTACGCCAACGAAAAAATGGCGTGGGGGTCCCCCCCAAATCCATCTCAGACCCTTATCCGAGCATGCAGCCCGGCCGGTCAGGAAAGGGGGTGGGGACGAGCGAGCGCCCTCCTGAGCCATACCAGGCCGCGTGCCCTCAACATGGGGGGTGCCCTGGGGAAAGGGGGCCCTGCGGCCCCCACCCCAAAGCACCTTATCCCCATGTTGATAAGGACAAGGGCCTCTTCCCGACAACCCTGGCCGTTGGTTGTCAGGGTCTGCGGGCGGGGGGCTTATCGGAATCCGGGAGCCCCCTTTAATAAGGGGGCCCCCAGATACCGGCCCCCCACCCTATGTGAATGAGTATGGGGTACGATTTACCCCTACCCATTCACCTAAGGGGAAAAATTTTTTAAAATACTTTATTGCACAGCTCAGAGGGTCTTCTTCCGTCTTGGGGGGGGTCTTCTCACTGGACTCCTCCGCTATCTTCTGCTAGCTCTTTTACTAGCTGAGGAGCCCAGCTTTCTCCTTCGTCACCGCTAGGGATGGGCCCGGTGCTCGATGCGAACCCACGTTCGCATCGAGCACCGGGCGTTCGCTCGCTCGGCGAGCCCAGAACTATTTTGGCCGCTCGCAACACGTTGGTGTGTTGCGCGCGGCCCCGCAATGCATTGCGGCCGGCGCGGCCGACGCAGTGCATTGCTGGCTGATGATTGGCCAAGCATGCACTGTGACCCCGCATGCTTGGCCAATCACAGCCCCGGAAACTCGAAGAGCCATAATTGGCTACAGGCAGGACGCCTGTAGCCAATTACAGCTCAGGGGCTGTAGTACACGCCCCCCCCCTATAAAACGCCGCCACGCCGTCTGCGCCGGTCACATGCTGTTCCGGCGCAGATTGAGCAGGCTGATTCTGTGACACTCTGCTGCATTTAGATAGTTAGAGAGATTCACTTACAGAGATTGAGTTAGATAGATTCAGTTACAAAGATTGATTGAGAAAGAGGGGCTTGTAGTGTGCTCGTGGCAGGCAGGCAGAGCTACTATATTTTGTTACCAGAAGCACCTATAGGACTTGTAGTGTGTTCGTGGCAGGCAGGCAGAGCTCCTATATTTTGTTACCAGAAGCACCTATAGGACTTGTAGTGTGTTCGTGGCAGGCAGGCAGAGCTCCTATATTTTGTTACCAGAAGCACCTATAGGACTTGTAGTGTGTTCGTGGCAGGCAGGCAGAGCTCCTATATTTTGTTACCAGAAGCACCTATAGGACTTGTAGTGTGTTCGTGGCAGGCAGGCAGAGCTCCTATATTTTGTTCCCAGAGGCACCTATAGGACTTGAAGTGTGTTAGTCCCATTACACACACAGAGCTATATTTTGTTCCCAGAAGCACCTATAGGACTTGAAGTGTGTTAGTCCCATCACACACACAGAGCTATATTTTGTTCCCAGAGGCACCTATAGGACTTGAAGTGTGTTAGTCCCATTACACACACAGAGCTATATTTTCTTCCCAGAAGCACCTATAGGACTTGAAGTGTGTTAGTCCCATCACACACACAGAGCTATATTTTGTTCCCAGAGGCACCTATAGGACTTGAAGTGTGTTAGTCCCATTACACACACAGAGCTATATTTTCTTCCCAGAAGCACCTATAGGACTTGAAGTGTGTTAGTCCCATTACACACACAGAGCTATATTTTCTTCCCAGAAGCACCTATAGGACTTGAAGTGTGTTAGTCCCATTACACACACAGAGCTATATTTTATTCCCAGAAGCACCTATAGGACTTGAAGTGTGTTAGTCCCATCACACACACAGAGCTATATTTTGTTCCCAGAAGCACCTATAGGACTTGAAGTGTGTTAGTCCCATTACACACACAGAGCTATATTTTGTTCCCAGAAGCACCTATAGGACTTGAAGTGTGTTAGTCCCATCACACACACAGAGCTATATTTTGTTCCCAGAGGCACCTATAGGACTTGAAGTGTGTTAGTCCCATTACACACACAGAGCTATATTTTCTTCCCAGAAGCACCTATAGGACTTGAAGTGTGTTAGTCCCATTACACACACAGAGCTATATTTTCTTCCCAGAAGCACCTATAGGACTTGAAGTGTGTTAGTCCCATTACACACACAGAGCTATATTTTCTTCCCAGAAGCACCTATAGGACTTGAAGTGTGTTAGTCCCATCACACACACAGAGCTATATTTTGTTCCCAGAAGCACCTATAGGACTTGAAGTGTGTTAGTCCCATTACACACACAGAGCTATATTTTCTTCCCAGAAAGCACCTATAGGACTTGAAGTGTGTTAGTCCCATTACACACACAGAGCTATATTTTCTTCCCAGAAGCACCTATAGGACTTGAAGTGTGTTAGTCCCATTACACACACAGAGCTATATTTTCTTCCCAGAAGCACCTATAGGACTTGAAGTGTGTTAGTCCCATTACACACACAGAGCTATATTTTCTTCCCAGAAGCACCTATAGGACTTGAAGTGTGTTAGTCCCATTACACACACAGAGCTATATTTTCTTCCCCAGAAGCACCTATAGGACTTGAAGTGTGTTAGTCCCATTCCACACAGAGCTATATTTTCTTCCCAGAAGCACCTATAGGACTTGAAGTGTGTTAGTCCCATTACACACACAGAGCTATATTTTCTTCCCATTAGCACCTACAGGACTTGAAGTGTGTTAGTCCCATTACACACACAGAGCTTATTTTCTTCCCAGAAGCACCTATAGGACTTGAAGTGTGTTAGTCCCATTACACACACAGAGCTATATTTTCTTCCCAGAAGCACCTATAGGACTTGAAGTGTGTTAGTCCCATTACACACACAGAGCTATATTTTGTTCCCAGAAGCACCTATAGGACTTGAAGTGTGTTAGTCCCATTACACACACAGAGCTATATTTTCTTCCCAGAAGCACCTATAGGACTTGAAGTGTGTTAGTCCCATTACACACACAGAGCTATATTTTCTTCCCAGAAGCACCTATAGGACTTGAAGTGTGTTAGTCCCATTACACACACAGAGCTATATTTTGTTCCCAGAAGCACCTATAGGACTTGAAGTGTGTTAGTCCCATTACACACACAGAGCTATATTTTCTTCCCAGAAGCACCTATAGGACTTGAAGTGTGTTAGTCCCATTACACACACAGAGCTATATTTTGTTCCCAGAAGCACCTATAGGACTTGAAGTGTGTTAGTCCCATCACACACACAGAGCTATATTTTGTTCCCAGAAGCACCTATAGGACTTGAAGTGTGTTAGTCCCATTACACACACAGAGCTATATTTTGTTCCCAGAAGCACCTATAGGACTTGAAGTGTGTTAGTCCCATCACACACACAGAGCTATATTTTCTTCCCAGAAGCACCTATAGGACTTGAAGTGTGTTAGTCCCATCACACACACAGAGCTATATTTTCTTCCCAGAAGCACCTATAGGACTTGAAGTGTGTTAGTCCCATCACACAGAGCTCCTCTATTTTCTTTGCAGAAGCACCCATAGGACTTCTAGTGTGTTAGTGGCATCACACAGAGCTCCTATATATTCTTCTCAGCAGCACCCACAGGACTTCTAGTGTGTTAGTGGCATCACACAGAGCTCCTCTATTTTCTTTGCATAAGCACCCACAGGACTTCTAGTGTGTTAGTGGCATCACACAGAGCTCCTCTATTTTCTTTGCAGAAGCACCCACAGGACTTCTAGTGTGTTAGTGGCATCACACAGAGCTCCTCTATTTTCTTTGCATAAGCACCCACAGGACTTCTAGTGTGTTAGTGGCATCACACAGAGCTCCTCTATTTTCTTTGCAGAAGCACCCATAGGACTTCTAGTGTGTTAGTGGCATCACACAGAGCTCCTATATATTCTTCTCAGCAGCACCCACAGGACTTCTAGTGTGTTAGTGGCATCACACAGAGCTCCTCTATTTTCTTTGCATAAGCACCCACAGGACTTCTAGTGTGTTAGTGGCATCACACAGAGCTCCTCTATTTTCTTTGCAGAAGCACCCACAGGACTTCTAGTGTGTTAGTGGCATCACACAGAGCTCCTCTATTTTCTTTGCATAAGCACCCACAGGACTTCTAGTGTGTTAGTGGCATCACACAGAGCTCCTCTATTTTCTTTGCAGAAGCACCCACAGGACTTCTAGTGTGTTAGTGGCATCACACAGAGCTCCTCTATTTTCTTTGCATAAGCACCCACAGGACTTCTAGTGTGTTAGTGGCATCACACAGAGCTCCTCTATTTTCTTTGCAGAAGCACCCACAGGACTTCTAGTGTGTTAGTGGCATCACACAGAGCTCCTCTATTTTCTTTGCATAAGCACCCACAGGACTTCTAGTGTGTTAGTGGCATCACACAGAGCTTCTATATTTTCTTTGCATAAGCACCCACAGGACTTCTAGTGTGTTAGTGGCATCACACAGAGCTCCTCTATTTTCTTTGCAGAAGCACCCACAGGACTTCTAGTGTGTTAGTGGCATCACACAGAGCTCCTCTATTTTCTTTGCAGAAGCACCCACAGGACTTCTAGTGTGTTAGTGGCATCACACAGAGCTCCTCTATTTTCTTGCAGAAGCACCCACAGGACTTCTAGTGTGTTAGTGGCATCACACAGAGCTCCTCTATTTTCTTTGCAGAAGCACCCATAGGACTTCTAGTGTGTTAGTGGCATCACACAGAGCTCCTATATATTCTTCTCAGCAGCACCCACAGGACTTCTAGTGTGTTAGTGGCATCACACAGAGCTCCTCTATTTTCTTTGCATAAGCACCCACAGGACTTCTAGTGTGTTAGTGGCATCACACAGAGCTCCTCTATTTTCTTTGCAGAAGCACCCACAGGACTTCTAGTGTGTTAGTGGCATCACACAGAGCTCCTCTATTTTCTTTGCATAAGCACCCACAGGACTTCTAGTGTGTTAGTGGCATCACACAGAGCTCCTCTATTTTCTTTGCAGAAGTACCCACAGGACTTCTAGTGTGTTAGTGGCATCACACAGAGCTCCTCTATTTTCTTTGCAGAAGCACCCATAGGACTTCTAGTGTGTTAGTGGCATCACACAGAGCTCCTATATATTCTTCTCAGCAGCACCCACAGGACTTCTAGTGTGTTAGTGGCATCACACAGAGCTCCTCTATTTTCTTTGCATAAGCACCCACAGGACTTCTAGTGTGTTAGTGGCATCACACAGAGCTCCTCTATTTTCTTTGCAGAAGCACCCACAGGACTTCTAGTGTGTTAGTGGCATCACACAGAGCTCCTCTATTTTCTTTGCATAAGCACCCACAGGACTTCTAGTGTGTTAGTGGCATCACACAGAGCTCCTCTATTTTCTTTGCAGAAGCACCCACAGGACTTCTAGTGTGTTAGTGGCATCACACAGAGCTCCTCTATTTTCTTTGCATAAGCACCCACAGGACTTCTAGTGTGTTAGTGGCATCACACAGAGCTCCTCTATTTTCTTTGCAGAAGCACCCACAGGACTTCTAGTGTGTTAGTGGCATCACACAGAGCTCCTCTATTTTCTTTGCAGAAGCACCCATAGGACTTCTAGTGTGTTAGTGGCATCACACAGAGCTCCTATATATTCTTCTCAGCAGCACCCACAGGACTTCTAGTGTGTTAGTGGCATCACACAGAGCTCCTCTATTTTCTTTGCATAAGCACCCACAGGACTTCTAGTGTGTTAGTGGCATCACACAGAGCTCCTCTATTTTCTTTGCAGAAGCACCCACAGGACTTCTAGTGTGTTAGTGGCATCACACAGAGCTCCTCTATTTTCTTTGCATAAGCACCCACAGGACTTCTAGTGTGTTAGTGGCATCACACAGAGCTCCTCTATTTTCTTTGCAGAAGCACCCACAGGACTTCTAGTGTGTTAGTGGCATCACACAGAGCTCCTCTATTTTCTTTGCAGAAGCACCCATAGGACTTCTAGTGTGTTAGTGGCATCACACAGAGCTCCTATATATTCTTCTCAGCAGCACCCACAGGACTTCTAGTGTGTTAGTGGCATCACACAGAGCTCCTCTATTTTCTTTGCATAAGCACCCACAGGACTTCTAGTGTGTTAGTGGCATCACACAGAGCTCCTCTATTTTCTTTGCAGAAGCACCCATAGGACTTCTAGTGTGTTAGTGGCATCACACAGAGCTCCTATATTTTCTTCTCAGCAGCACCCACAGGACTACCGACTACAATGGCTGGAAGACCGCCAAGGGGAGGCAGAGCGTGCAGAGCCAAGAACACAGGGCAGGCAGGCTCTGTTTCTAGTGGACGTGGCCGTGGACGTGGACGTGGTCGTGCATCGTCATCAGCACGTGGCCATGGGACACGCGCCTCTTTGTTTTCGGCAGCTGGACATGTGGAGCCGCATCATGCTGAAGGCTTGGTAGAATGGATGACCAAGCCCTCCTCATCCTCCTCATCCTCTCTCACCCAGGCTCAGGGTACTGACAGAGCATCATCAGCCACCCCTTCCCTAGACCCACCATGTCCTCCTGAGGAGTCCCCCGAACTCTTTGAGCACAGTGTTGGGTACATGCTCCAGGAGGATGCCCAACGATTCGAAGGCTCGGATGACGATACCCAGCTTGAGGAATCTGGCAGTACAGTTCCACCAGCTGCAGCTTACTGCCAGGTTTGCTCTAGTGGTGAAGAGGGAGGGGATGATGAGGTCACTGACTCCACGTGGGTGCCTCAAGGGAGAGAGGATGAGGAGGAGGACGAGGAGGAGGAGGATGCGGCGTCACATGTCCAACGAGGCAGGATGCCCCCTGGAGGCCAGGTAGAGGCCAGCACAGCAACTGTACAACACCGCAGAGCTCCGCCTGTGCAGGGCGCTGCCTCTGCACGTTATCAGAAAAGTTCTTTGGTGTGGGCCTTTTTTGAGACGAGTGCAGCAGATCGCACCACTGCTATTTGCAATATTTGTCTCAAGCGTATCTCGCGTGGCCAAAACATCAGCCGCTTGGGCACGACAAGCATGACCAGACATATGGCGACCTGCCATGCAGCTCGTTGGCAGGCACACATAAAAGACCCACACCAAAGAACTAAGCGGACCTCTCCTTGCTCCTCCTCAGCTGGGATCTCCATCCCCACTACACCTTCAGTCCTCTCTGAAAGCTGCTCTGAGAGGACTGAAGGTGTAGAATTCGGTGTATCACAACCAAGTACTTGCAGTACACCGACGTCCGATTGCAGCAGGCAAATTTCCCTGCCCCAGCTGCTGGACCGTAGAAAGAAGTACACTCCCAGCCATCCACATGCCCAGCGGTTGAATGCTAGCCTTGCTAAATTGCTAGCACTTCAACTGCTGCCTTTTCAGTTGGTAGACTCGGCCCCCTTCCGTGAGTTTGTTCAATGTGCGGTTCCTCAGTGGCAGGTTCCCAAACGCCACTTTTTCTCGCGGAAGGCGATTCCGTCTCTCTACCGGCATGTGGAGGGCAATGTCCATGCCTCGCTGGACAGGGCGGTCAGCGGTAAGGTGCATATTACCGCTGACTCATGGTCCAGCAGGCATGGACAGGGACGGTACCTTTCTTTCACGGCCCATTGGGTCACTCTATTGGCAGCTGGGAGGGATGCAGGACAAGGTGCAGTAGTGTTGGAGGTTGTTCCGCCACCACGCCTCCAAAACGCGACTACTGCTACTGGTTGTGACACACCTCTCTCCTCCACCCCCTCCTCTTCTTCTTCCTCCAGTGCTCTGTCCTTGGAACCAGCGGTGCTCCGTAGGCGTACAAGGGGCTACGCAAGTACGCAGGCAAAAAGATGCCATGCCGTGCTTGCGCTGGTGTGTTTGGGGGACAGGAGCCACACTGGGCCAGAGGTTCTGGCAGCTCTGCAGGGGCAGGCCGAGAGGTGGTTGACGCCACGTCAGCTTAAGCCAGGAATGGTCGTTTCTGACAATGGCACCAACCTCCTCTCCGCCCTGCGACAGGGGCAGCTCACCCATGTGCCCTGCATGGCTCACGTCCTCAACCTGGTGGTGCAGCGGTTCTTGGGCAGGTTCCCAGGCTTACAGGATGTCCTGAGGCAGGCCAGGAAAGTCTGTGTGCATTTCCGCCGATCTTATAATGCCAGTGCTCGGCTGACTGAGCTGCAAAAGGAGCTGAACCTGCCCAAGAACCGCCTAATATCTGACATGCCCACCAGGTGGAACTCAACGTTGGCCATGCTGCAGCGACTGCACACGCAGCAGAGGGCCATCAATGAGTACCTTTGCGACTACGGCACCAGGACAGGGTCAGGGGAGCTTGGTTTTTTTTCCCCACGTCAGTGGAGCATGATCAGGGATGCATGCACTGTCCTCTCACCATTTGAGGAGGCCACGAGGATGGTGAGCAGTGACAGTGCATGCATCAGTGACACTGTCCCTCTTGTCCACCTGTTGGAGCATACGCTGCGTGGGATAATGGACAGGGCACTTGAGGCAGAACAGAGGCAGGAAGAGGAGGACTTCCTTGCCTCTCAAGGCCCCCTTTATCCGGACAGTGTTCCTTCTGTCCCACCCATCACACAGGAAGAGGATGAGGAGGAGGAGGAGGAGGAGGAGGAGGAGGATTGTGTGAGCATGGAGGTGGAGCCTGGCACTCAGCATCAGCAGCAGCAGTCTTTTAGGGATGATGTACAGTCCCAACAAGCCAGTGGACTTGTACGTGGCTGGGAGGAGGTGGCTGGCGATCATGTCATCCTCAGTGACCCAGAAGACTCCGGACCGAATGCCTCAGCTAACCTACGCTGCATGGCCTCCCTGATCCTGCAAAGCCTGCGGAAGGATCCTCGTGTTCTTCGGATCAAGGAGAGGGACCATTACTGGCTGGCCACTCTCCTTGATCCGCGGTACAAGGGTAAGGTTGCGGACCTTATCTTGCCGTCGCAGAGGGAGCAGAGGATGAGACATCTCAGGGAGGCCTTGCAGAAAGGTCTGTGCAACGCGTTCCCAGAAACTGGGAGGCTACAAACTCCTGGTCCTGGGCGACGAGTTGCTGAGGCTTCGGTCAGTGGCAGAAGGAGCGGTGGGGAAGGTGGACGTCTGACCGATGCGTTCAGACAATTTTTTAGTCCGCAGCCCCAAGGTATGATCGGTTCCAGCAACCATCGCCAGCGTCTGATATACATGGTGCAGGAATACCTTGGGGCAAGGTCAGACTTGGACACCTTTCCCACCGAAAATCCTCTGGCTTACTGGGTCCTGAGGATGGATCACTGGCCAGAGCTTGCACAGTATGCAATTGAGCTACTGGCCTGTCCTGGAGGATTTGTGACTGATCATAGGGTGCGCCTGTCCACCGCCTCGGTTGATCGACTGACATTCATCAAAATGAATCAGTCTTGGATCACCACCAGCTACCAGGCACCTGAGGCGGATATAACCGAATAATTTTTAATGTCACATCCCTTCAAGACTGCCTATGCTGATGCTGAGTGACTGTCCTCTTATGTTCACTGACTATCCTCTTCCTCCTCCTCAATGATCCATGCCACCACACCAGTGCCTAAGGCACAATTTTTCAGCCCCTGTTTAACAGGGGCGTGTACTTACAATTTTTTAAAAAAAAATGCTTCGCAACACGTGTGACTGCTGTGCTCCAAGTACAGTCTCTGTGAGGGCCGTGTTGCAGTGTTGTGGCACCAGCACCAGTGCCTAAGGCACAATTTTTCAGCCCCTGTTTAACAGGGGCGGGTACTTACAATTTTTTAAAAAAATGCTTCGCAACACGTGTGACTGCTGTGCTCCAAGTACAGTATCTGTGAGGGCCGGGTTGCAGTGTTGTGGCACCAGCACCAGTGCCTAAGGCACAATTTTTCAGCCCCTGTTTAACAGGGGCGTGTACTTACAATTTTTTAAAAAAATGCTTCGCAACACGTGTGACTGCTGTGCTCCAAGTACAGTATCTGTGAGGGCCGGGTTGCAGTGTTGTGGCACCAGCACCAGTGCCTAAGGCACAATTTTTCAGCCCCTGTTTAACAGGGGCGTGTACTTACAATTTTTTTAAAAAAATGCTTCGCAACACGTGTGACTGCTGTGCTCCAAGTACAGTATCTGTGAGGGCCGGGTTGCAGTGTTGTGGCACCAGCACCAGTGCCTAAGGCACAATTTTTCAGCCCCTGTTTAACAGGGGCGTGTACTTACAATTTTTTAAAAAAATGCTTCGCAACACGTGTGACTGCTGTGCTCCAAGTACAGTATCTGTGAGGGCCGGGTTGCAGTGTTGTGGCACCAGCACCAGTGTCTAAGGCACAATTTTTCAGCCCCTGTTTAACAGGGGCGTGTACATACAATTTTTATAAAAAAATGCTTCGCAACACGTGTGACTGCTGTGCTCCAAGTACAGTCTCTGTGAGGGGTTGCAGTGTTGTGGCACCAGCACCAGTGCCTAAGGCACAATTTTTCAGCCCCTGTTTAACAGGGGCGGGTAATTACAAATCTTGATCTAATAGTTCACAGCAGGGCCCATTCCTGCGCCCACCAAGAGTAACTATGAGGGCCTGCAGTCTTGTGGCAACACCGTCCACCACCACCGCCAAAGGCCCAATTTTTCTGCCCTGTTCATCAGGTGCTTGCAATTACAAATCTTGATCTAATAACTCACAGCAGGGCCCATTCCTGCGCCCACCAAGAGTAACTATGAGGGCCTACAGTCTTGTGGCAACACCGTCCACCACCACCGCCAAAGGCCCAATTTTTCTGCCCTGTTCATCAGGTGCTTGCAATTACAAATCTTGATCTAATAACTCACAGCAGGGCCCATTCCTGCGCCCACCAAGAGTAACTGTGAGAGCTTACAGTCTTGTGGCAAAACCGTCCACCACCACCACCACCACCCCCAATTTTTCTGCCCTGTTCAACAGGTGCATGCAATTACAAATCTTGATCTATTAACTCACAGCAGGGCCCATTCCTGTGCCCACCAGTCTTGTGGCTACACCAACATCTAATAGGGCAAATTTCTGCAGAGTATATACGCCAGGCCCCTACTTTCAAACATCCAACTTACAAACGACTCCTACTTGCAAATGGAAAGAGAAAACAGGAAGTGAGAGGAAATCTACCCCTAGGAAGGGAAATTCTATCCTGTTAGATTTAATTTGGGAAAAAGGTATCTCCTCTCTACTGATACTTTATCACCAATCCTTGTTTCAATTAAAACCCCACTTTTCCAAAAACATTTGTCATTGGGACGGAAAGTGAGGTGACATGTTCTGAACAGATGTGCAAAGACAGCAAATGTTACAGGGGTGATAACCCCTACCTATGTTCTCCAAAAAGCTTAAAAATAGATTTTTTTGGGATGGAGCTACACTTCATAATGTACCTGTTCAGATTCTACTTAAGATCAAACCTAAAGCCGCAAGTGGTTTTAAATGGCTTCTTTTTTTTCCTTTACAAATGTCATTTTGTGCAAGGACAGTTCTAAACACGGGAAACACATGCCACTTCACAGGCATACTTTAGACACCCCCCAGGTACCATATTTAAAGGAAAATTTCACTTTTTTTTTTTTCACTTTATGCATCATTAAAATGACTGCTCCCGAAAAAACGTTAGTTTTTAAAAGTTCTTTTTGCATTGATATATGTCCCCTGGGGCAGGACCCGGGTCCCCAAACCTGTTTTATGACATTAACATGCATATTGGCCGTTGTAATTAGCACTTTTGATTTCGAACGTTCGCGTCCATTATAACGTATAGGGTTCGAAAATTCGCGCGAACTTTCGGTCCGTTCGAAGGTTCTGGTTCGAACCGAACCCGGGGTGTTCGGCTCATCCCTAGTCACCGCCATAGTCTGGGGGTCTTCTTCCGACTTCGGGGGTCTTGTCCCGCTCTTCTGTTCTTCTTGCCGGGCCTCCGCTTTCTTCTTCCAGCTCTTTTACTAGCGGTGGCCCGGGCTGCTGTCACCGCCGCTGTCGCCTTCTTCTTCTGCTTCGGTTTCTTCTTCTTCTTCCGATGTTGACTCGTCGCTGTCTCCTCTTCTAATGGCTCAGACGTGTTACGCTGACAGTTATATAGGGACAAGGGGCGGGCCACCGGCTCATGTCACATGGTGACCACGCCCCCATATGATGTCAAAGTCCAAGCATCCTCCGGGACTGTGACATCATAAGGGGGCATCCCCCCAAGACGTAAGAAGAACCCTGGAGCTGTGTAATAAGGTATTTTTAAAAAATTGTGTTGTTTTTTTTTACACTTGTTTCCCTTAGGTGAATGGGTAGGGGTACATCGTACCCCATACTCATTTACATAGGGTGGGGGGCTGGTATCTGGGGGCCCCCTTATTAAAGGGGGCTCCCGGATTCCGATAAGCCCCCCGCCCGCAGACCCCGACAACCAACGGCCAGGGTTTTCGGGAAGAGGCTCTTGTCCTCATCAACATGGGGACAAGGTGCTTTGGGGTGGGAGGGGCCGGTGGGGGGGGCGCAGCGTAGGGATTCCCCTTTAAATCCATACCAGGTGACGGGGCTAGCGAGGTGTCAATGTCGCCGATCAAGGCTAAACGCGTTCTAAATGAACGGACTTTCCGATCGTGTGTCGGCAAGTCCGTTCATTTCAAAAGTCCCGCAGACTAGCACACAGGCGGCGGGATTGTCCGCCGGACTCCCGAGTCCGGCGGACAATTTTAAGTCAAAACTTCAAACTAAGTCTGCCGGACTTTTGGGAACAAAAAGTCCGCCGGAGCCCCACACACGGTCGGATTGTCCGGCGGACAATCCCGCCGGAAAGTCTGATCGTGTGTATGCGGCATAACACTGTAAGTCCTCGTTCACACCGGTGCAACTTGTCATGCGATTTGACAGGTTACATCACATTACCAGACGCACCCTATTGTTGGCAATGGAACTCTTCAAATCGGTGCAACGCCGACTTTGTGGTGCCACACCGATTTGAAAAAGTAGTTCCTGCATTCCATTTGGTGATTTTAGGTGCGACTTGCATAGACACCTGTGCATGAAGTCGCACAGATGTCAGCCAAGTTGCACCTGAATTTGCACTGACTTGTGGCTTTGAACTCGTGCGATTTCAAAGCTGCATTCACAGTGAAACAGGGCTTAAGGAATAAAACACTGAGAAATGCGCTTGTGTTGTAGAGATGTACGGCATACTTTTTTTTTTGCCCTAACATACACTTTACTATAACAGCCATATCCTCCATACCAGGTTTCCTCTGAAGCTAGAATGATTATATTAGGGAAGGCAGCATTGCGGGAGGTTGCACCTTCTCCTGGATGTGTGGGAAGTGATATTAGCAGTCACAGCCCACACATCTTCAGTGGATGCTTCTATGTTTCCAAATGCAATATGGTCAAGTCCAAAGCTATAAACACAATCTGTCCCTTGTACTGGATATCCAGGAGAGATACATCTCTTCGCAGCGAGAAGGGGACACTTTCCGTGTCTTATTTTATATCTCAGCTCGGTATGTGAAGCAAAGTGCCATCCTTCCAGATTGGCACAGATGATTTGACCGCTGTTATCGTGTTATGCTGAAGAAGAAACTGTGGAATCAAACGCATACACTATATTGTCAAAAGTATAAAGGCATCCCAGTCTTAGTCTTAGTCCGTAGGGTTCAATATTGAGTTGGCCCTCCCTTTGCAGCTATAACAGCTTCAACTCTTTTGGGAAGGTTGTCCACAAGGTTTAGGAGTGTCTATGAGAATGTATGACCATTCTTCCAAAAGAGCATTTCTGAGGTCAGGCACTGATGAACAAGAAGGCCTGGCTTGCAGTCTTCCAACCAGCAGTGTTCAAACTCTAATCAAGAAGTGGAAAATTAGGGGTTCTGTTGAAACCAAACCACGGTCAGGTAGATCAACAAAAATTTCAGCCACAACTGCCAGGAAAATTGTTTGGGATGAAAAGAAAAACCCACAAATAACTTCAGGTGAAATACAGGACTATCTGAAAACATGTGGTGTGGCTGTTTCAAGATGCACAATAAGGAGGCACTTGAAGAAGGATGGGCTGCATGGTCGAGTCACCAGAAGAAAGTCATTACTACGCAAATGCCACAAAGTTTTCCGCTTACAATACGCCAAACAGCACAGAGACAAGCCTCAAACCTTCTGGCACAAAGTCATTTGGAGTGATGAGACCAAAATAGAGCTTTTAGGCCACAACCATAAACACTACATTTGGAGAGGAGTCAACAAGGCCTATGATGAAAGGTAACAGAGGTGGATCACTGATGTTTTGGGGATGTGTGAGCTACAAAGGCACAGGACAGAAGATTGATGGCAAGATGAATGCAGTATGTTATCAAAAAATACTGGAGGAACATTTGCATTCATCAGCCAGAAAGCTGCGCATGGGACGGACTTGGACATTCCAACATGACAATGATCCAAAACACAAGGCCAAGTCGACCTGTCATTGGCTTCAGCAGAAGAAAGTGAAGGTTCTGGAGTGGCCATCCCAGTCTCCTGACCTCAATATCATTGAGCCACTCTGGAGAGATCTCAAACGTGCCGTTCATGCAAGACAGCCCAAGAATTTACAGGACCTGGAGGCTTTTTGCCAAGAGGAATGGGCAGCTTTACCATCTGAGAAGATAAAGAGCCTCATCCACAAATACCACAAAAGACTTCAAGCTGTCATTGATGTTAAAGGGGGCAATACACAGTATTAAGGACCGGGGTATGTAAACCTTTGATCAGGGTAATTTGGGTAGTTTCTGTTGTGATTATGATTTAAAAAGAGTAAACGCAGTTGATTGATAATAAATGGCTTCAGTCAAACACTAACCATGAGTGAAAGAAAAGTTTTCGTGTTATCATTTCATATTCTCTGAAAAATGGCCAAGAAATCATAAATTCTGCCAGGGTGTTAACCTATGAGCACACATGTAGTGTATTTCCATCTCCTGCCTTACCCCCTCTACCTCCACACATCCTTCATAGTAGTTTAGATTACACAAAGTAAGGCTACATACACACAGTCGTTTGAGCCCCTGTGCATCAAATACTGGCGTTTTCGGGGGCCGGATGCACAGGCGCAACATTCATTGCCACTGCCAGCAGCCTGTTAAAATCAACATCAGCCTGAAATATGCATTGGCTGGACACTGTACCGAGTGGTACTTGTATTAGGGGCATATGCATTCAGAGACGTATGCCCAGAACACAAGAATTCTGCATAAGTCCCTGGTCCCTGGTTCCTAGCTTCGCTGCCAGCAGCCTGTGAAAATCTATAACAGGCTGGAATAAGCAGTGGCTGGGTGTGGCTGGACACTGTACAAAATGGTACTCACATTTAGGCTTCATTCACACCTGAGCGTACTGGAACCGCAGCAAAACACAGGACACGTTTGCGATGGCATTATTTCAAGTTGCATGCAATTTTGCCGTGATTGTCGAGTGACAAAATGTGCTAAAATCTTGGCAAAAATTACAACACAAAATGCGCCTGGCTCTCTGCCAAAATTTGGTACATGGGCTTCTTTGGTGCATTTTGGGGTGAGGCCCATTGAAATTAATGGTGCCGCTCCAACAATGTGCCACAAAGAAGCTCAAAAAAATGTGGTACAGCCGGTGTCGCTGCAGTATGCTTAGGTTTAAATGGAGCCTTCAGCAGGTATACACAATTCCTGCACCTGTACAAGAAGGAGCAATGGTGGCGTCTAAGCTCATAGACTGGCTGCTGAAATAAGTGGCTACAAAATGTCTGACATGTACCTTGGAGGTGACCCTGATGTGAGACCTCTCGTACGGCTCTGGTTCCAGGTTCACTGGAGTGGGAACAGTGACCCTCGGAGCACAGCAGGGTAGGAGACCCTGCAGGGTTTGCTTGGCTGAAGATGGTATCCACTTGACAGAGACAGTAACAGGCTTGATTGCTGCAGATGAAGGAACGCTAAGAAATAGCAGGCAGGTGCGCACAGATGCAGGACTCGCAGACAGGTACGCACAGATGCACGACTTGTAGGCAGATGCGCACGGATACAGGACTTGTAGGCAGGTGCAGGGTCAGACAAGCCAGGTCACAGTAGCGGATCAGTCAGACAGAAGCAGCAGGCAGAGAATGGTCAAAGTTCAGGCAGGATCGGCAACGGGAGATCAGACAAACAGGAACACAGAGTAGGTCAAGGGCAAGCCAAGGGGTCAGAACTGGAGACAGCAGCGAGGTCAGGAAAAGCCGGGTTACACTGGAGCAGATGCAGGTTCAGGATCGGGTACAGGATGAGCTGCAGATCAGACAGCAAGGATGCATTCTGAAGAGGCCCCTTTTAAAGATCACTGGGCGCCAAAGCTGCATTACCGCGTGCGTCCGCGATCTGCGCACGCGCATTGGCGCACGTCTATTCACTGCTGAATGCCTGTGGGCTGAAACATATCCCAATGGACCCGTGCGCCCGCGGTCAGTTGCAGAGCCATGCGCAGTACGTCCATGACAATGTCCCTCACTGACTAAATGGACTCTTATAATTCATACTTTGATTTATAGATATTAGGCATAGCTCCATACCCTTGTTTACATTTTATTTTCTATTCGTAGCTGATCTGTTGAAAAAAAGCCCACAAAGCTCAGTAGCTCAAGCTGAAATTTACACACAGAGTAAATGAGCCAGAGCAGTGATTCCTTCCCCTCACTACTACTCTCTGTAGCTCTGTTTGGGAAGAAGTGAAGGAGAAAGAGTTCATGTGATAGTGCTGTTGCTTGGTAGTTGGCACTCAGGCACCAATGCCGTCACATGAGAGCAGGAAGAGAGTCTGCATCCCAGTGTAAACTTCAAGTCACAGGAGTGTCTTCCCTTCGCTCCTGTGGGCAATCAGAGTGGTGAGGCTACAAGAAGAAGATAAGTATAAGCTGTTGGGGGAAGGCCAATGTGAATCCTAAGGTGCTGTTTACCCTTTAAACTGCTTTATTGCTGATGTGCCGTCAGAGGGGGCGGGGTCATCCGGTTACGTCAGTGGGTGGCCCCACCCTTGCCTTTATAACAGCTGTCACTGTGAAAGGACAGCAGTCGGCAGGATGCCTCCCATCGAGGCGGAGCTTTTTTATTTTATTTTTATTATTTTTCAGGTCCATCAGTGATTAAAGAAGGGTGGACATCGTGGGACACTTTTTTTTCTTTTTTAAAAAAAGGAATTGTCAAAAACTGTCTTTTGTGTTTTTTCGTTTTTGACATTTTTTTTTGGTGAATGGGTAGGGGTACAATGTACCCTTACCTATTCACATATGGGTGACCGGATCTGAGGGCCCCCTTGTTAAAGGGGGCTTACAGATTCCAATAAGCCCCCACCGCAGACCCCCACAACCTCCGGGCAAGGGTTGTTGGGATGAGGTCCTTGTCCCAATCAACATGGGGACAAGGTGCTTTGGGGAGGACCCCAAAGCACCTTCTCCATGTTGAGGGCATGTGGCCTGGTATAGTTCAGGAGGGGGGCGCACGCTCGTCCCCCCCCCCCCATCCTGTCCTACAGGCTGCATGCTTGGATAAGGGCCTAGTATGGATTTTGCAATTTTTTTTTTCATTTTGCCATGGAGTTCCCCTTAATATCCATACCAGACCCAAAAAGCCTGGTATGGACTTGGGGGGGGACCCACACCAATTTTTTTCCTTGATTTTTATCTATATTGCCGGGATCCGGTAATACATTACAGCCGTGAGCAAGTTTAACCACTTAAGGACCGCCTCACGCCGATATACGTCGGCAGAATCACGTACCTGTACGTGGCTCTTTAAGTGCCCAGCCGTGGGTCGCGAGCACGCCGCCGCCGGCACGCTTGCGACCCGGTCCTGCGCTCCGTGACCGTGGCCGCGGGACCAGCGGACCCGATCGCCGCTGGTGTCCTAGTGTGATCGGGTCACAGAGCTGAAGAACGAGGAACAGCGAAGAACAACAAAACAAACCTCTCCCTATGCTTCCTACTGAGCCTGTCACTGATCGTCTGTTCCCTGTCATAGGGAAAGACGATCAGTGACGTCAGACGCCAAGCCACGCCCCCCTACAGTTTAAAAAAACACACACTTAACCCCTCCCCGCCCCCTAGTGGTCAACTCCTTCACTGCCAGTGTCATTTACACAGGAATCAGTGCATTTAAATAGCACTGATTTCTGTATAATTGACAATGGTCCCAAAAATGTGTCAAAAATGTCCGATGTGTCTGCCATAATGTCGCAGTCACAATAAAAATCGCTAATCGCCGCCATTACTAGTAAAAAAAAAATATTAATAAAAATGCTATAAAACTATCCCCTATTTAGTAAACGCTATAACTTTTGCGCAAACCAATCAATAATCGCTAATTGCGATTTTTTTTAACCAAAAATATGTAGAAGAATACGTATCGGCCTAAACTAAGGGAAAAAACATTTTTTTATATATTTTTTGGGGATATATATTATAGCAAAAAGTTTTTACGCTCTATTTTTGTTTATAGCGCAAAAAATAAAAACCGCAGAGGTGATCAAATACCACCAAAAGAAAGCTCTATTTGTGGGAAAAAAAGGACGCCAATTTTGTTTTGGAGCCACGTCGCACGACCACGCAATTGTCAGTTAAAGCGACGCAGTGCCGAATCGCAAAAAGGGGCCTGGTCCTTTGGCTGCAAATTGGTCCGAGGCTTAAGTGGTTAAATTTAATTTTTTCCTTTAGCAACGTAATTTTGCTGCGGGACTTTAAAACACATCAGACAGATGCTCTACTTTACAGGCAGAATAAGGGGACTCCCCAGGCACGATATTTAAAGGAATATTTCAAATATTTAATTTTATTATTTCACTTTAGGCATTCTTAAAATCACTGCAGTTTTAAAAACTTTTTTTTTTGCTTTGATAGATGTCCCCTGGGTCAGTGCCAGGGTCCCCATACACTTTTTATGGCAATAACTTGCATATAAGCCTTTAAAATTAGCACTTTTGATTTTTCATGTTCATGTCCCATTGACCTAAACGGTGTTCGCATGTTCTGGTGTTCGGCCCATCCCTAGTAACACCTGAAAAGGCACTAGGCTTCAAAACCACTGGGAACGTGAGGCCTCATGAGCAATGTGTAATTAGTGACTCCTAACCAGGAATAAGGCCCAACTACTAAGAATCTGAGCGTGTTTAGAGACAGAGGGGAGGAGCTGGAGATGCGTCTGGCTGCCCCTGTAAAACTGAACCATGGGCCCTTGGCCAAGAACTGGCTGCCAGTGGGCTCCCCTACATGTTGCCTTTTTTCTGCATAGGCAAAGCACATGCTTACTTTAATACCAAGCCAGTTATGGCAGTAGTCATATTTCCATATCTCCCCACTTTTTGAGATGGGAATGAGGGACACCTATTAGCAAAGCTATGTTGGCATAGGACACACCCCCTGACACGCCCTCTTAAAGGAGAATTATGCAAAAAAAAGATGTGTTAAACCCAGTGGCATTGCTAGGGGGTGGCTTTTGGGGCTATAGCCCCGAATATGGGGCCCATAGCTCCGAGACTCTGCAGGGGACCCCAAGGCTCTCTGGGGACCCTGATTTTAAGGGGGAGGCTCTCTGGGGACCCTGATTTTAAGGGGGAGGCTCTCTGGGGACCCTGATTTTAAGGGGGAGGCTCTCTGGGGACCCTGATTTTAAGGGGGAGGCTCTCTGGGGACCCTAATGTATGGGGGGCTTTCTGGGAACCCTGATGTAAGTGGAGGGGCTCTCTAGGGTCTCTGATGTAAGGAGGAGGCTCTCTAGGGATCCTGGTGTAAGGGGGGCTCTCTGGGGACCCTGATGTAAGGGGGGCTCTCTGGGGACCCTGATGTAAGGAGGGGCCTCTCTGGGGACCCTGATGTAAATGGGGGGGCTCTCTGGGGATATACACACACACGTACATTACTGTATACTCATGTGTATGCCCACCCAAGCGTATGACTTTCTTTACTACGCTGCTATGGGCTCTAGCCCCAGATCTTTTGTAGACGCCCCTGGTTAAACCCACAAGTGCTTTTTTTTACCACTACTATTCCTTTATATTGGCTATTGACATTTACAAAGGCAGTCATTTATAAATTAGATGAAAGGTTTAGCACTGGGAAACACTTTTTGAAGGATAAATAGTTAATTTTATATACAACTATATAGATCAGACCAAAATGAGGGACAAATGAGGAGGACAGAGGGTCAGAGGGACTTTGTTCCAAATCAGGGACAGTCCCTTGAAATCAGGGACAGTTGGGAGCTATGATATTTCTAACCCATCAGATTTCCTAAGAAAATGCCTGTTTTAGCCGACAAATAGTACAAAGTCCACAGAAACCTCTGTTTAATGTTTGTAATGAGATCAATGAAGCAGCAAATCCAGTATAAATTGTACTAGTTGTTATATTTAAACAAGGAATGTTTCACTGCCAGAAAGAACAGAGTCAGGACTTTAGGGAAAAGGGATTAATGACAAATTTCCATCAGCAATAGCTGGAGGACAAATAGAAGCAGCAAAAAAAAGGTCTGTTTAATGATTTTACAGGTGAGGTCAGCATTAGGGGCCTTTCAATAATGCCATGGTGATAAATACAATAGGCGCTTGAAGCTGCCTGAATGACGGAGATGAGAAATGGAAAGCGGGCTACCTTGAAATAACACTCCCTTTGGTCCTCATTAGTTTCTATTGTGGTGGAGATTGCAGACGCAGCACCAGCTGGACACAGAAGTATAATGGTTATAAAGAGATATAGCAGCTACAATTTAACAGGTTTTAGGTATCATAGTTGGAATTGTGAACACGGATGTCATAATTGTGCTGATGCATATTTGTAGTTTAGCACCCCCTCACCCCCCCTACCCCCTGGAGGCAGTTAGGGGTCCCCAAGTGCTGCAGTAAGATGATGTTTTAGGTCAGGGTTGGGTCCTTAACTTTTTGTTGAGTGCCAGTCACTTTTGAAAGAAATGATTGAGACTCATGGGATTATGGCATGGTAAACCTACTTACAGCCAGAATGTCACGTACCTTAAGGCAGAGCCCGTATTGCAGGGAGCGGCCACTCGTAAACCCCTGGTTCGGGAGCCCCTGATAGGGAAGACAGGAGCTCGGGAGCACAGGGGAGCACAAGTGCCTGGCTGATAAGCTGGGTAGAGGGCTGGAGATCTGTGCAGACGGGAACCAGGAGGTATCCTGTAGTCCAGCAGCAGGAAGCAAGCAGGTAATGTGCAGCAGACACAAGGAGGTGTCCTGTAGTCCAGCAGCAGGAAGTAAGCAGGTAATGTGCAGCAGACACAAGGAGGTGTCCTGTAGTCCAGCGGCAGGAAGCAAGCAGGTAATGTGCAGCAGACACAAGGAGGTGTCCTGTAGTCCAGCAGCAGGAAGCAAGCAGGTAATGTGCAGCAGACACAAGGAGGTGTCCTGTAGTCCAGCAGCAGGAAGCAAGCAGGTAATGTGCAGCAGACACAAGGAGGTGTCCTGTAGTCCAGCGGCAGGAAGCAAGCAGGTAATGTGCAGCAGACACAAGGAGGTGTCCTGTAGTCCAGCAGCAGGAAGCAAGCAGGTAATGTGCAGCAGACACAAGGAGGTGTCCTGTAGTCCAGCAGCAGGAAGCAAGCAGGTAATGTGCAGCAGACACAAGGAGGTGTCCTGTAGTCCAGCAGCAGGAAGCAAGCAGGTAATGTGCAGCAGACACAAGGAGGTGTCCTGTAGTCCAGCAGCAGGAAGCAAGCAGGTAATGTGCAGCAGACACAAGGAGGTGTCCTGTAGTCCAGCAGCAGGAAGCAAGCAGGTAATGTGCAGCAGACACAAGGAGGTGTCCTGTAGTCCAGCAGCAGGAAGCAAGCAGGTAATGTGCAGGCGGGTCTCAAACAGGCAGGGTCAAACACAGACGGGCAGATCAGGTACAAGGGAGCATCCAAAGGGGTAGTCAAAGTCCAGAACCGGGATCGGGGCAGGCAGAAGTCAGAAGAGTCAGAGACAAGCCAAGTTTCAGCAGGGATCAGGTGAATCAGGTTTTGCAGGTAGACCAAGCACATACAGGGAACGCTGTTGATCGGGCAGCAAGGCAACAGGGACTGGGTTTGGTTTAAATAGCGCCCTTGGCGCCAAACAGCGTCAGGGCAGCCGCGCGTGCACGCCCGCGCGCGCCCCCGCGCGCCCGCGCGCCCGCGCGCACCGACAGCCGCGCTATTGCGCATGTGTGGGCGCAGCAGGCCCGTTCTGAGCCGGGGAATCCTTCTCCTCCCGGGGATGTTGGGACGCCCGCTGGAGGGGCTTTCCTGACACAGAACCAGATTTAGACCTTTGGGGACCCGGAACATTTCAGGTTCGGGGGGGCTCCTTATACGCAGATTTGGTTTACATTCTCAATGACAGTCACACATTTTTAAAATGCATGACACAACGTCATTCTGAGGTCACACATGCCCATACACATGCAGTCAGGGCTGGTGCAAGGATTTTTGTCTACTTAGGCGAAGGTGCAAACATCCTCCTGCCACCCTCTCCCCTCCACAGTGCAAACCCCCATATGGCATACACTTTATTTGCCTGCTGTTGTTACATCATCAATGTTACCATGCATTATGTCATGAATGGAATGCAAGGTAGATCGCATTGCATTACATTCTTTCCCGGCCTTGGTGGCCAGGAAAACTGTCAATGTTAGAAAAACAAGTGTATAGACCAGTGGTGTCCAAACTGCGGCACGGGAGTCAGATGTGGCCCTTTGCTTGCTTCTATCCAATGAAGGGGCAGAATTCCTCCCAATGGCACCAACAATGGGGCCCAATGACACCAACAATGGGACGCTATTCCTCCCACTTAAAACCAAAGATGGGGCATTGTTTATTACCGCTAACATCAGGACCTTTTCTACTCCCAATGCCCACAGTCCGGCCCCCCCCTTGGGTCTGAAGAACAGTAAACTGGCCCTTTGATTACAATGTTTGGAGACCCCTGGTATAGACGCTGCAAACTTCCAACATAAAAGCTCCGCCCAGTGCTCCGAACTTGAGGCTGCTGACACCTCCAATGTACCAGAATAAGGAAAGGGATGGTCAGCACTCAGGTTGACATCCAAAATAGTATTACTTTATTTGGATGTATCTGTATTGGGTGGCTGTGCCAACTTTTATGCCGCGTACACACAGTCGGAATTTCCGATGGAAACAGTCCGATGGGAGCTTTTCATCTGATTTTTCCGACCGTGTGTATGCCCATCGGTCTTTTTCTGTCGGAATTTCCGACGGACTTTGGATTGAGAATCTGTTCTTAATTTTTCAGACGGAAAACCTTTCTATCGTATTTTCCGATCGTGTGTATGCAATTCCGACACGCAGAATTACGATGCATGCTCGGAAACAATTTGACGCATGCTCGGAAGCATTAAACTTCCCTTTTATAGTGCAGTCGAACGTTTTTTAAGGCGTGGTGTTATTGACCGTCGGAATTTGGTGTGACCGTGTGTAGGCAAGACAGTTTGAGCAAAATTCCGACGGGAAAACCATCAGAGCTTTTTCCGACGAGAATTCCGACCGTGTGTACACGGCATTAGATATGATTTATTATATTATTCTACAGGATTTATATAGCGCCAACAGTTTATGCAGCACTTTACAATATAAAGGGGGCAGTACAATTACAATACAGTTCAATACAGAAGGAATAGGAGGGCCCTGCTCATGGAGTTTACAATCTAAAGGGAAGGGGAGGTGGTACAAAGGGTAATAACTGCAAGGGATGATCTGTTGGAGGTGACTCAAGTACAGTTCTTAGGTGGAGGTGGGGTAGGCTTCCCTGAATAAGTGAGTTTTCAAGGATCGCCTAAAGGCAGACAGGGTAGGAGCTTACTGGACGTACCGGGGCAGGGAGTTCCAGAGGGTGGGAGAGGCTCTAGAGAAGTCCTGGAGACGAGCATGGGAGGAGGTAACAAGGAAGCTAGAGAGCAGGAGGTCCTAGGAGGAGCGAAGAGGACGATTTGGGTGATATCTGCAGATGAGGTTGGTGTTGTAGCTGGGGGCGATGTTGTGGATGGCCTTTTATGTTGTGGTTAGTATTTCGATTTTTATATGATGGGGTAGGGAAAGCCAGTGAAGAGATTGTCAGAGAGGGGCATAAAAATATTTTGGCCCAGTGGTAAAACTTGGATACTGCATATTGGCTGTACATGGGATGTGAGAGGATTACGGGAGTTGAGTAAGTAGGCATTGTATAAGGTTGGCAGGCTGTTATGAGAATGGGATAACTGGTATTGGGGGTGGGGATTATATGGACAAGGTTGTTTATTGAGCTATGTGGGACGAGTGTAGATGGAATGGTTAGGGGAGATGAAATGTTATGAATGTGGGGTGTATAATATAAGGAGTGTATGTATTTGAGTTGGCTGTAAGATGACGATGACGTGGATGGATATAATTTGAGCGTTGGGGTAAGGGGTGAATGGTTTAGATGTGGTGTGGATCAACCAGAGATGAGAATTTTTTACTTATGGGACTTGTATTGTAGATACTGTATATAAATTCAATATAATGCTACCTGGACATAAACGCTCATTTCCAGTTGGATTTATTTTTGCAAAATTTACTCAATGATTAATTGACATATTGTGGTACCATTTGGATCGTACTTGATGGCTCAGTCATGCCGTAAAAAGGGAATGTTTGGTAGGATTTATATATATACAGTGGATATAAAAAGTCTACACACCCTTGCTAAAATTTCAGGTTTCTGTGATGTAAAAAAAATGAGACAAAGATAAATCATTTCAGAACTTTTTCCACCTTTAATGTGACCTATAAACTGTACAACTCAGTTGAAAAACAAACTGGAATCTTTTAGGCGGAGGGAAAAAAAACTAAAATACAATGGTTGCATAAGTTTGCACACCCTTAAACTTAAACCTGATGTAAGGGGTGGGGGATGCTCTGGACATCTAGTCTTACAGATACAACTGGCCCTTTGCGGGCAACTATAATGCTGATGCACAATGAAATTGAGTTTGAAACCCCTGGTCTAGAGATCTCCAAATTCTACATTATGCATACGATATCCAAATTATACGTTATACATACAGTGGAACATTGGTTTACGAGTAAGGCGGTTAACGAGCATTTGAAAGACGAGCAACTTTTTTTTTTTAATTCTGACTCGATTGTCTCGCAAAACGAGCAGAATTCAAGCTAATGGGGTGTGCAGTACCACATTTGGCCAGAGGTTTGGAGCCATTCCCGAGTGTTTCCGAGCCTTTTCCGAGTTCAGCCGAGCTGTCCCTGAGTATTTCTGAGGCTCTCCGGTGCCCCCCCCTACCTCTGGCCACATGCGGTATTGCATGTAATAGAAGTCAATGCAGAACAAATTATCTTCGTTTCCATTGACTTCTATGGGGAAACTCGCTTTGATATGCGAGTGCTTTGGATTACAAGCATTCTCCTGGAACGGATTATGCTCGTAATCCAAGGTTCCACTGTACTGTACATTATTTATCATATACAAATGTATTTGCCAACTACCTGCATGGTACAAATGTGTATGCACACAGCTCTGGGCTCTCTGTATTTCTGGGCCCTATGCAGTTTCATTGTCTGCTATGATATACTTGCACATTCCACTTATCCATGAAAGGGTTACCTAAACTTTTTTCTTTAATACAGAAAATTGGGATGAGACCCTAATTAAAAAGAAAGCATTGTTTGAGAAATCTCGCCTTTAATCTGAAATTAATTTGAGTGGGGAGAGAGAAAAATCGATGTTCCAAATGTTTTCTGAAGATTACGTACTCCTTGTGGATTCTTTGTTCTTGATAAACTTCTTAAATTGTTATTGAAAGGCCGTTATTGTTTTTATTATCATAAACAATAAAGAGAATTATAATTATTCTGTAATTGAAACTTCTTCCCTGTAGGTAATTAAAAAAACTGTCTCTTATATGGGTGAGCCTGACTCACTTTTATTTTATCAACGTCGGCTGATATGTTATAATGAGAATTTTTTACATAAAAAAGGGGGTTTAAGCTTTCAGCTGGATCTATTGCTTATGAGAAATTAAAGCAGTATTAAAGGAAAAAAACAAAAATGTATTATATTGCAACTTACCAGAACTTGAGATGGTGGCTGCATTTGTTTTATATTTACATTTTTTCCTTTTATTTTCACCTGATGACACCAGTAAGGCCCCTTTCACACTAATACAACTTGTCCCACGATTTGGGACTGCAAAGTAGCATGACAAGTCATTCCCCATGATTTCCAATGACAGCCATTCATATTAGTACGACTTCAAGTCGTTCCGACTTCAAAGTAGTCCCTGCACTACTTTGGTCTGACTTTGATGCCACTTACACAGGCATTCCTTGAAATCGTGGCAAAATCGTGGCAAAAATCGCGGCCGTGAATTGCGGCAAAATCGCACGACTTTGAAGTCGCACAAGTGTGAAAGTGGCCTTAGTCTGTTATTTTTCAATTTCCCTTACCTGATAAAGTTGTCCAACAAAAGTGGCAGTTAGAGTTGTGATGAATCATTTACCACTGACAAGGGTGCTTGCAGATGTAGCAATGTGGACTACAATTGCAAAGTACGGAGATTCCCTGTCATTCCTATGATCGTATTGTCTCTACGGTGCCCAGCGCCACCAACTGACATCATATATTTGGGTCAAACCAAAGGGATTAGTAGCTCCTCGGAATGGCTATTCCTCCGCAAGACTATACACCCAGACTACATATCCCAAGGATCTTTGCTACCATCGGAGAAGATTGCTGGCAAGAGCAAAAAAAAGAGGCCGGAGACCCGCCCCGCGCTCTCTTCCTCCTGGGCCTTGCATGTGACGGACCTCTCTGTACAGGGAGAGTGAGGCCACGGACTGCCACGTGGTGTACAACATTCCAGCCGAGAGGGGCTTAGCACTGCTTGCTGTCCTTCAGACATCCACCTAGCATCACTCGGCTGATCCGTGCTTCGCATCAGGTGGATCTGCTGCAAGGAAGCCTCTCCGGGAGACGCTGTTCAGAAGGCCTCTAATCAGCCTGGTCATTGGTGAGAGGGCAATTGCCCACCTTTTCAAACTTTCCTTTGGTGCTTCACTGGGACACTGTGTACAGACACCTTTACCTTGAGAATACTTTACGGCACTCCTATTTGAACACTGTACATAGACACCTTTAGCTTCAACCATTCCAAGAAATACCATTACATAGCTCCCAACTGTCCCTGATTTTGAGGGACTGTCTCTGATTTAAAGCAATGTCCCTCTGTCCCTCTTTCCTCCTTAATTGTCCCTCATTTTTGGTCTGATCCATATAGTTGTATATAAAATGCACTTTTTATCTTTAAAAAAGTGTTTCCCAGTGCAAAACCTTTCATACAATTTCTAAATTGCTGCATTCATACATTTTAAAAGCCAATATAAAGGAATAGTAGTGGTAAAAAAAAAGTCCTTGTGGATTTATTAAACCTTTTTTTGGGTAAATTCTCCTTTAAGGGGGTGTGGCAGGGGGCGTGTCCTATGCCTACATACATTTGTTAGTAGGTGTCCCTCATTCCCATCTCAAAATGTTGGGAGGTATGCCATTACCATGGGCGTCCGCAGGTAGGAGCAAGGGGGGTCAAGTGCCCCCCCCTGGCAGGGCTGGTGCTACCTATAGGCAAGTGTGCACAATCAGTTAGGGGCGCCACGCTGCTTGTCCCAGGGGTGGGAGTCACATACACAACATGGAGTGTCAGGGAGTGATGGTGTTTTCAGCCCCTGAGGCAGCGCGGCCAGAGGCAGGGAATACAAAGCTCTTCGCAGCTTGTCTGTTACCTTTCACCTGCTGCCTGGACAGCGTCTGCTAATGCTCAGCCCGATGAGATCACTGATGATTTATCTCCCCTCCTCTCCTCCTCCTCGGCTCGGACTGACGGCTGTGTGTGCTCTGCCTGGACATGTGTGAGAGGTCCAGCGCTCCCTTCTAGATGGGGGCCCCAAGAACACCCACCGCATGGGGCCCCAGCCTCATCTGAGCTGCTTGGCATGTGCAGCTGTTGTTGAAGCCTTCCATCTGCCTTTTCTGGGGTTCAATTTAATTCTCTCTGTCATCTGAAGTTTGCAATATAGACATTGATTGGAGGGGCGTTCTCCATACTAATGATTGTGTGTGTAATGTATGGGGGTGTAATGTATCTGGGTGTAATGTATCTGGGTGTAATGTATTGGGGTGTATGGGGGTGTAATGTATTGTGGTGTAATGTATCTGTGTGTATAGGGGTGTAATGTATCTGTGTGTATGGGGGTGTAATGTATTGGGGTGTAATGTATCTCTGTGTATTGGGGTGTAATGTATCCGGGTGTATGGGGGTGTAATGTGTTGGGGTGTAATGTATCTGTGTGTATCGGGGTGTAATGTATCCGGGTGTATGGGAGTGTATTGTATCTGTGTGTATAGGAGGTGTAATTTATCTGGGTGTATCTGTACTATGTCTGCAGTCTCTGACTGTGATAATGACAGTCGAAAAGGGGCAGAGCATGGGTCACCTTAAAATGATGCCCCCCCCTGAAAAAAGTTCTGCGGACGCCCATGGCCATTACCTTGTTATTGCACCTTATTGGATATAGTTAATGAGCTCCGACTGCCGGTGAAGACCACCGGGCCTGCAACAGGGACACTGCTATTATTACTGCTCAAAGGGCCCTTATACCATTCTTGTTTTTTTTGCTTGATCTCTCATTAGGATTAAAGGTTAATATAAGCCGGCCTGGGTTTCCCTTTAGAAGTACTGTCGGAATTAATGCTTAACTCTTGCTTATCCTTTCAGGTCATGCTCAAGTGGTATTGCATTGTACATATGTGTATATAATATTCTGCTATTACCAAACTGCTTTAGCTTGTATTATTTTAGAGGAATTCTTCTGCTGAGCTAGTATTGTTATTCAAAGCTCAGTTGATCTATTACCTCTCCTGTGCAACAAGATCTTCTTTGAAGTACTCCAGTAAACGTTATTAGAATATAAACGCACTTAGTTGTTTGACATATTACTTCAGGTGCTGCAAAGATGTCTGAACCTAGAGTGTCAGGTGGGTTGGAATGTTTACAGGGTCATGGTGATGCAGATGGCAGGTAAATCCAAGCAGTCCCCAAGGGGGTCATGCTACACAATGGTCAGCTTTTATTTATCTAGGTGTACCACTCTCTTTGATAGTTTTATAGAAAGGTAAGCTAAATTTAGTTCTTCTTTTTGGCTTCCCTGTAATCAGTGGAGCAGTCTGTGATTGCTTTGGACTGTTCTGTGTCTCATAGGCTGCAGGTTTGATTGCTTTTCCCTGCCTTCTAGAAGATTCTAGAACAGAGGTCTCCGAATGGCGGCCCGGGGGCCAGACATGGCCCTTTGCTTGCCTTTATCTGGCCTTTGGGGGATGTTCCTCCCACTGACACCATCAACGGAGCACTATTCTTCTCACTGACATCAATGGCAGCGCACTATTCTTCCCACTGACACCAATCATTGGGCACTATGCATGTAGGATCCTAGTGACATTTGCTGCTGCTACAGTATACCTGTACCAAAAGCTTGCTTAATCACTTTCAGACCGAACCATTTTGCTGGCTTAAGACCAGACCACTTTTTGCGATTCGTCACTGCGTCGCTTTAACTGACAATTGTCGTGCGACGTGGCTCCCAAACAAAATTGACGTCCTTTTTTTCCCACAAATAGAGCTTTCTTTTGGTGGTATTTGATCGCCCCTGCGGTTTTTATTTTTTGGGCTATAAACAAAAAAAGAGCGACAATTTTGAAAAAAAAACATTATTTTTTACTTTTTGCTATAATAAATATCCCCCCAAAAAATATTTTTTTCCTCAGTTTAGGCCGATATGTATTTTTCTACATATTTTTGGTAAAAAAAATTGCAATAAGCGATTATTCATTGGTTTGCGCAAAAGTTATAGCGTTTACAAAATAGGGGATAGTTTTATAGCATTTTTATTAATAATTTTTTTTTTTACTAGTAATGGCGGCGATCAGCGATTTTTATTGTGACTGCGACATGGCGGACACATCGGACAATCTTGACACCATTGTCATTTATACAGCAAGCTTTAAATGCACTGATTCCTGTGTAAATGACACTGGCAGTGAAGGGGTTAACCAGGGGGTAGCAGTGTAGGGGTTAAGTGTTCCTAGGGGCGTGTTACTAACTGTGGGGGGCGTGGCTGTGTGTTAGTGAACACTGATCTCTGCTCCAATCACAGGGAGCAGAGATCAGTGTCACTTGTTGCTAGGCAGAACGAAGAGATGCTGTTTACTTCCGCATCTCCCCGTTCAGCCTTCCCGTGAGACGATCGTGGGTATCCCCGCGGCGATCGAGTCCGCGGGACCCGCGACTGGACTCACGGGGTCCCGTGCCGGCGGCACGCACGCGATTGCATGCGGCATTCTTAAAGGGACGTTCCTGTCCTTATGCCTGTCTGTGCCATTCTGCCGACGTCCTTCGTCGTGCGCCGGTCGGGAAGTTGTGGTGGAGACACCCTAAGGCAGGAAGTGTGTTACTGGCATGATCATCAGGTGAAAATAAGGTGGAAAAAAGCCAAATAAAAATAATAATAATACAACTGTTACATATAAGGATTGGCAAGCTGCAATGTTTTAAAGTGTATGACCATCCATTTTTGTTTTTTTTATTTTTGAACAGAGTGGGAAAGGGTTAAAGCAGACCTCCACCCCCAAATACACAATTCCCCATTGAATGCTACTCAGCATGCTCTTTTGAAACCATTTTTTTTAAATATGTAACAATTTTTTTTATAATGTCTTAATTTAAATCGACCAAGTTGCAGGGCAGATAATACAGCATACAAAGGCAATAAAATATTCAGGAACATGAGCATACATTTCACAGTCAATTCCCATTTGTGAGGGTCAGCCTGTTAGCATATACAAGCTGCAGAAAAAGTAAGTCAGAAAATATGTTTATGCTAATTTTCCATATTGGCTGTATGATGGCCCTGCCATGGTCTGTTTTATCAAGGCAAATATATGGAATAAGCCCGGGGAATGAGAAGGTCAGAAGAACTAGGTATTCTATTTCTATTTCTTTAACTAATTCAGATTTTACTGGACCAAAGCAGTAAACGTCTCAGCCATGCCCTTAAGACTGCCGTGAAAAACCCTTGGGGTCTTGGTCAACCAGAGGTCAGGAAAGTGAATAAGGGATAATTTAGCTGCTCTAACTGCCAAAACCTTTTTCCAATAAACTGGCATGTTGAGGCATTAGCCTGACTTCACAAGGATGAACAGCAGTAAGAAGAATCTTACAGATCCTTTCTTCTATGGAAAATAGTTTTTTCTTGCAATTATAATATTGCATAAAATCTAACCAAACTTTTCCTTTTGAAGATTTTTTAAATATTAATGTGAAGTTGACTTAAAGTGGTGTTGCCACCAAAAAAAAAAATTTGGCTTAAAAATCATAAAAAAAAGAAAAAATGAATAATTGGAATTTTTTTTTTTTTACTCACCTCTAAATGCCTGTTTCTAGGGGGTCCCTCGTAGTCTGCCACCTTCATTGCCCGGGCAATGACATCACTTCCCCTAGGCGCCGTACAGTCATCTGGGACTGTGCGGCTGTGAAGCCACAGCCGGGTGCCCACATTAAGAATGCCGGCGCCGCGAACGGAGTGGGGAACGAGGGGGGGGGTCTCTTCCCCCGCATCACTGGACCCGGGACAGGTAAGTGTCCGATTATTAAAAGTCAGCAGCTGCAGTATTTGTAGCTGCTGACTTTTAATTCTTTAACACCAGATGTGTAGTAAAGGTATATATGAGCTTGTTTGACGTCCTATTCCAAAACCATGGCCATTTATATAAAGTTGCCCCTCCCCCTTTGAAGCTAAAACAACCTCTACTTTTCTGGAAAGGCTTTCCATAAGATTTTTGAGTGTTTTTATAAGAATTTGTTTAGCCAATTGTGAGCAAATTCAGCATTTTTCAAGTCAGGTATTGATGTTGGATGAGAAGACTTAGTTCACAGTCGGTGTTACAGTTCATCCCAAAGATGTTCAGTAGGGTTGAGGGCTCTGTGCAGGCCACTCCAGTTTCTCCAAACCAAACTCATCAAAACATGTCTTAAATAGGTTGTAAACCTTTGAAAAAAAAAACCTGCAAGACAAAGGCATAATGAGCTAGTATGCATCTGTCAAAAACCATGAATCAGACTGAGACAGAAGTACAGTTAAATCACAAATAATAAAAAAAAGGTAAACGGAGTAAACGTAGTCAAAACATAGCCAGAGTTCAGGAACCGGAACGGATAGTCAGACAAGCCAAAACATCAGGGAGCCAGAGATGAGCGTAGTAGAACAGCAAGCAGGATTGGAGCCAGAAGGAATGTCAGCCAAGCAAGTCTTTAACAGGAACACAGGAGAGCGTCTTTAGAGATGTGACCAAGGGGAAGGCAGAGATCATCTTGACTGGACAGCTTAAGTAGGCAGGACCGACGAGCAGGATATCATCAACAGGTGAGTCACTGTGGAGAGGTAGGAGCTGGCAATTAGCCGACAGCTTAGCGGCTCGCTTTGAGAAGGAAAGGCTGAGCCCAGCCCTGACAGCATCACATACTAGCTCATTATGAAATACTTACCTTAGAACAATGCCCTGGATCGGCGTCAGCCCTCCGAGTACAGAGCGGACATCTTTGACCAGAGTTACTTCCAAGTTCGCGGCTCTGCTGTAATCGGTCCGGAGTCGCGATGACGTCACTCGCGGGAGTGACGTCATTGTGTTGTGCCGTGATCGTGTGTGCGGAAGCCGCTGGTCACGGCACGACTCCTAAAGAAAAGGCACCAGCGGCCTGTTTCTTCAGTGCGCATGCACCAATGACGTCGGCAGCAGCGCATATACTGAATATGTCCTAAACTGTGCAAGTTTGGAAGATATTCAAGGTACCTATAGGTAAGCCTTGTTATAGGCTTACCTGTAGGTAAAAGTGGTGTAATGGGGTTTACAACCACTTTAATGGAGCTGGCCTTGTGTACAGAGGTACAGTCATATTGGATCAGAAAAGGGCCTTCCCCAAACTGGTTGGAAGCTTAACAGTAAGGTTCCATGATTTGGATAGGAGGAAGTTGTTTGGGTTTTGGGTATGCATCCCAAATTTCTGAAAGGATAATGAGGGACACCTTTTAGCACAGAGTATGTAGGCAAAAGACACTTCCCTGCCACGGCCCCAGTTACAAAGACCACAAAGGTCTAGTAAGCAGCAAATTATTGGCTAAACCCCCAAGCACTTTTTGACCTCTATTTTTAAATTATATTAGCTTTTAAAAAAGAAAAAAACAAATGCAGTATTATCCACTTGCCCTCAGAAAGATTTTACCCCCTTCATGACCAGGCCATTTTTTGCTATTCAGCACTGCGCTACTTTACCTGGTAATTGTGCGGTCATGCTACACTGTACCCAAACAAAATTTATACTATTTTCTTCAAACAAATAGAGCTTTCTTTTGGTGGTTTTTGACCACTGGGTTTTTATTTTTTGTGCTATAAACAAAAAAAGACCATACATTTAAAAAATAAAAAAAAAATAGTATTTTTTACTCTCTATTATAAGACATATCCAATTATAAAATTTCTTCATAAATTTTGGCCAAAATGTATTCTGCTGCATGTCTTTAGTAAAAAAAATAATCAGAATAAGTGTATATTGATTGGTTTGTGTGAAAGTTATAGCGTCTACAAACTATGAAATATATACTGGAATTTTTATTTATTTATCTTATAGTAGTAATGGCGGTGATCAGCAACTTATAGCTGGACTGCGATAGGCAGGCAATCTGATACTAACTGATACTAACGGCAGGCAATCTGATACTAACTGACACTGGCTGTGGGAACTGGCTAACTGCCACTGACATCACCAGTGACACTAATACAGTGATCAGTGCTAATAATATACACTGACACTGTACTAATGACACTGGTTGGGAAGGGGTTAACATCTGGGGCAATCAAAGGGTTAACTGTGTGCCTAACCAGTGTTTATGTGTGTACAGTGAGGTCATTTTACTAAGGGATGTGCCGGTTTTATCCTCTGCTTTGCAAGGAAACAAAAACTGGCACATCACCGCTGTCAGAAGAGAGCTTTGTGTTGTTTACATACACAAAGCTCTCTCCTGTCACTTGCTCTGCCAATCAGCAGGTCCTCGTCATAACTCATTGGCCAGGAGCCAGTGACCGGCATGTGCTGGAGTCGGTGACAGCACAGCCGGGGGGCGGACGGGCGAGCGAGCCCGTGCACGCCCCTTACCCAGAAATGCAAAATTATGATTCTGTGCGGCCGGCCTGCAGTATAGCAGTAAAACCACAGTGTGCAGTCAGCAAGTGGATATAGAGGTTGGATAAAAAAGTTTAGTGCAGCATAACAATTTTTGTGGTAAAATAGAACATTTTGAATAGAAGTGTACACATCAGACCAAAAAGAGGGCAACGGAAGCTGCATGAGAGAGGGAGTGAGGGATTTGGTCTCAAAAGAGGGACAGTACCTCCAATTGAGGGGTAGTTGGGAGATGTATGCAATCATATTTCATGTTACACCCTAAATAGGGGTCAGTCATGAAACATGGTCTAAAAAAAAAAAAAAATATGATTAAGGGCCATTGGGCCATTCATTTCAAAATATAATTTTTTTTTTCAATGAATATACATAGAGTATTTGCCTAGGATGTGTCGCGTGCGGGTGACAGGCCCACATCAATGAAGCAATGAGGGATTGTGAAATAATAAGTTGGTGTGGATAGCCATTTGGTAGTGTATATGCAGATTTTCTGCTTTGTAATGGAAAAGATAAGAGGAAGAGGTTAAACGTCAGTTTGTAATTGTCATGAGTTGATTCGGGAAGGGGAAGTTCTTTCAATGCCAAAGTAAAATCTCAGCGCCATTAAAAATATAACTTCCTGTTTAGTTACAAGAGCATAAAGTAAATGCCAATAAGCTTTTTTTTTTAACTCCATCTTAAATGTCAGATTATGCACAATTTTGAATATGATCTGCAGTAGAACATTTAGGATGGAAAAGGACCTGGGGGTCCTAGTAGATGATAGGCTCAGCAATGGCATGCAATGCCAAGCTGCTGTAAACAAAGCAAACTGAATATTGGCATGCATTAAAAAGGGGATTAATTCCAGAGATAAAACGATAATTCTCCGGCTTTACAAGACTCTGGTCCGGCCGCACCTGGAGTATGCTGTTCAGTTCTGGGCACCAGTCCTCAGGAAGGATGTACTGGAAATGGAGCGAGTACAGAGAAGGGCAACTAAGCTAATAAAGGGTCTGGAGGATATTAGTTTTGAGGAAAGGTTGCAAACACTGAACTTATTCTCTCTGGAGAAGAGACGCTCGAGAGGGGATAGGATTTCAATATACAAATACCATACTGGTGACCCCACAAGAAGGATAAAACTTTTTCACGGAAGGGAGTTTAACAAGACACGTGGCCACTCATTAAAATTAGAAGAAAAGAGGTTTAACCTTAAACTACGTAGAGGGTTCTTTAATGTAAGAGCGGCAAGGATGTGGAATTCCCTTCCACAGGCGGTGGTCTCAGCGGGGAGCATCGATAGTTTCAAGAAACTATTAGATAAGCACCTGAACAACCGCAACATACAGGGATATACAATGTAATACTGACATATAATCACACACATAGGTTGCACTTGATGGACTTGTGTCTTTTTTCAACCTCACCTACTATGTAACTATGTAATATCTTCTAAAGATCACTAATAACTACTAGTATGTGGTACCCATTGGAAACCACATCATACTCACTTCCTCTCTACCTATCACGTACCTTACAGGGAGTCCGGGTGCTGAGGGTGGCCTCGTGCACGGTTCCGGTCCCAACACCCCTGGTGGTAGGAACAGGGAGTGCTGGGGCACGAAAGGGTGCAAGTGCCTGCGGCTGGTAGACTGGTGCTTGGAAGTACCGGTTCTTCTGGAGAGCTGGTGTGTAGGTTGGTAACCAAGGCTGAACTCAGTGAAGGCCGAACAGGTGGGTGTAGGCACTGCAAGGTCAAGACAGGAAACAGGTCGGCAACTGGCTGGCAAACAAGGTACAAAGCGGAAGGCAAGTTCGTGGTCAAAAGCAGGCAAAAGGTTGGCAACGGGCAGGTGATGAGGTACCAAATCGGAGAGCAGAGACGTAGTCAAGGAATCCAAGCCGAGGTCAAACCAAAGGAAACAGTCAATAAGCAGGGTCAATCCAGGAAGGGTAACAGGAAAACCGGGTGAATCAGGAATCAAGGTAGCAGGTACTTCAGGCAGGTATTCAGGACATAAGACTGAAGACGATCCAGCCCTGACACCATGTGAAGGCCCTGTTTATATAGGGCGCCTTGTGCTGGGATTGGTGGAGGTGAGGGTCCGTGCGCGATTGCGCACACACGTTCGTGCTGACGTGGGAGTGCGTGCCCCCGTTCGTATTGGTAGACGAGGACGCGCACATGTTTGCGTTGGTACGCGGGTGCGCCCGCACGTTCGGTTTCCGTTGGGAAGGCTGCGCATGGGTATTGGCGCTCGCAGAGTGAGGATTCACTCCTGCTGGACGAGGACGGGCATGGAAAGCGTGAGTTCTCTGACATTGCCCCCTCCTTAGGGGCAGCCTCCGGATGCCTCTTTGAAACGAACCCTGAGGGCGGGAACGGTGAAATACCGGATGTATCCTGAATGAGGCGGGGAGTTCAAGTTCATAGGCCACCTGGGATGCGACCTCGCCTGCCCATCTGCTTGGCACGGTAGGGACCGTGACAGTTCCCCCCCCTTAAGAATGCCCCCCGGGAGCGAACAGACAGTTCGTCAAAAACATCCATACCACAAGAGCCAATAAAAGTGCCATAGAACTTCTCCTTAATCCCTTTGGGCTCTTTCTTTGTCTTTGCTGGGGAAACTTTTGTCGCTAGTAAAGCTCTTTCAAAAAACTCCAGATCCTGCTTACGGACCACGGTCCCATTCGAGGCATACGTGCAGTCAGGAGACAGAACTTCAAGCGGGGGCACAGAAACTTCAAGTGGGGACACAGGAACATGAACTTCAAGAGGGGACACAGGAACATGAACTTCAAGAGGGGACACAGGAACTTCAACTGGGGACACAGGAACTTCAAGCGGGGACACGGGAACAGGAACTTCAAGCGGGCACACGGGAACAGGAACTTCAAGCGGGCACACGGGAACAGGAACTTCAAGCGGGCACACGGGAACAGGAACTTCAAGTGGGCACACGGGAACAGGAACTTCAACTGGAGACACGGGAACTTCAAGCTGGATAGCAGGCAGAGATTCATGGGTAGCAGGAAGGATCCTAATAGTACCCACTTGGAGAACCCTTGGCCGAGGTGGGCGAATTGGGCAGAGAGAGATAAGGTGCCCTCTCCCCCCACAGTAGAAACAAAGACCGCAGTCTCTTCTCCGCTCTCTTTCACCTTGAGATAGCTTGGGCCAGATGACCCCGATCTCCATGGGTTCCACATCATCCAGGGTAGGAGTGGTTAAAACCTCAGGAGCGTCTAGGCTTTGAGGGCTTAGAGCTTCATAACTTGGCACAGACTGGGATGGCTTGGATTCATATCTGTACAGGGTATTCCTGTCCCTGGGTACCCGTAGGCCACGTGTACTAGGAGCAGACTTGGGAACACTGGTTTTCTTAGATACTGGAATATAAGAGTCCAGAGCAAACATGAAAGCTTCCCAGCTGTCCAAGACTGTACTCTTCTCCTGTAATAGCTGAAAAGCCCATGTCTTGATTAGCCCAGTGAGCAGATTGATGGATGCGCGAACCTTTATAAAGTCAGAGGCATAGGTCCTAGGCTTAAGAGCAAACAACAGCTCGCAATCCATCCTAAAGTTAAAGAATGATGCAGGATTCCCATCAAATTTCTCAGGCATCACAACAAAAGGTTCCGGACATACAGGTTTCAGGGTTGGGCGTACTGTGCCTTTAAACAAGCGGACTTCTTGCTGCAACTCAGAAACTGTCTGGCCCAGGCTGGAGACTTGAAGGGCAATGGAGGTGAGCGTCATTACTGTGGGTGTTGATGCAGAGGTTGCTGAGCCGGAAATCCGGGAAGTCAGGGGGCCCTGATGAGTTGCAGAGCCTGGGGACATGGATTTCACTCTCTGTTCCAGTTGATGATAGCCATCTCGCAGGCCCTGGACTGCCTGGGTAAGGGCCGACATCTGTTGGCACAGAGCTTCCAAAGGCGAGGCACCCCCTTCGGACTCCATTCTGGCTGGATCGTACTATCACGTACCTTACAGGGAGTCCGGGTGCTGAGGGTGGCCTCGTGCACGGTTCCGGTCCCAACACCCCTGGTGGTAGGAACAGGGAGTGCTGGGGCACGAAAGGGTGCAAGTGCCTGCGGCTGGTAGACTGGTGCTTGGAAGTACCGGTTCTTCTGGAGAGCTGGTGTGTAGGTTGGTAACCAAGGCTGAACTCAGTGAAGGCCGAACAGGTGGGTGTAGGCACTGCGAGGTCAAGACAGGAAACAGGTCGGCAACTGGCTGGCAAACAAGGTACAAAGCGGAAGGCAAGTTCGTGGTCAAAAGCAGGCAAAAGGTTGGCAACGGGCAGGTGATGAGGTACCAAATCGGAGAGCAGAGACGTAGTCAAGGAATCCAAGCCGAGGTCAAACCAAAGGAAACAGTCAATAAGCAGGGTCAATCCAGGAAGGGTAACAGGAAAACCGGGTGAATCAGGAATCAAGGTAGCAGGTACTTCAGGCAGGTATTCAGGACATAAGACTGAAGACGATCCAGCCCTGACACCATGTGAAGGCCCTGTTTATATAGGGCGCCTTGTGCTGGGATTGGTGGAGGTGAGGGTCTGTGCGCGATTGCGCACACGCGTTCGTGCTGACGTGGGAGTGCGTGCCCCCGTTCGTATTGGTAGACGAGGACGCGCACATGTTTGCGTTGGTACGCGGGTACGCCCGCACGTTCGGTTCCGTTGGAAAGGCTGCGCATGGGTATTGGCGCTCGCAGAGTGAGGATTCACTCCTGCTGGACGAGGACGGGCATGGAAAGCGTGAGTTCTCTGACACTACCTCAGCTTGACATCACTCCAGACAAGCACAAACTCTCTGAATGTTGGTTGTGTGATGAAGTAATGTCACAAAATGTAGTACTGACACTACGGTTTATAAGAACACGCAAAGAGCCTTCAGCGGGTGTGTTTGGAAATAGTTCAGATCACCAGATTAGCAACATGCTGGACAGAGATAGATTGGTAAACCACAGCTATCGTTGGGTGAAAAATTGGAAATGTCCAGTTTCGACTCAAGTTCACCTTCAAGATCTGTACAGAAAAGACATGGTGGTCCAGGTTAGGGTTGTGCTGAAGCTAACTAATTATCACATACAGTGAGGGAAAAAAGTATTTGATCCCCTGCTGATTTTGTATGTTTACCCACTGACAAAGAAATTATCAGTCTATAATTTTAATGATAGGTTTATTTTACCAGTAAGAGACAGAATAACAAAAATTTCCAGAAAAATGTATTTAAAAAAAAGTTATAAATTGATTTGCATTTTAATGCGTGAAATAAGTGTAGCACCTTAGAGTTTAGGCAGGGTTTCTCCTCACAAATATACTTGCCAGTAATAGTTATCCTGGTTGATTGATATAGATCTATTGATTTTTCAATTAAGTTTGGCCTAGTTGCACTTTTCTCTTCTACCACTAGGTGGCTGGGTGCTTGGTGGTACTAGATATGAGAAGGGCAACGCAAGGTCAGATTATTGGCATATGGGGTATCTCAGCCAATTGGCAGGGGTTTTCTTAAATCCCTTGTCCTGCTGGGAGAACCTATATATTTAGGAGTCAGGTGATCAATGCTCTGTGCCACCTGGATGGCTGTCTGGGTGGACGTGTGTTGCCCGGGCTGCTAGGCCAGGGATTGGGCCTATCCCGGGCACTTCTGGCTACTAGGCTGTCTGAGGGCCTATCCAGAAGCAAGTTCTGCTGGCCGGAGAACCTGTCGTGTAGGGATGAGCCGAACACCCCCGGGTTTGGTTCGCACCAGAACCTGCGAACGGACCGAAAGTTTGCGCGAACATTCGAACCCTATTAGTTACAATGGACGCGAACGTTCGAAATCTAAAGTGTTAATTACAACGGCCAATATGCATGTTAATGTCATAAAACAGGTTTGGGGACCCGGGTCCTGCCCCAGGGGACATGTATCAATGCAAAAAGAAGAAGTTTTAAAAACTGACGTTTTTTCGGGAGCAGTCATTTTAATGATGCATAAAGTGAAAAAAAAAAAAGTGAAATATTCCTTTAAATATGGTACCTGGGGGGTGTCTAAAGTATGCCTGTGAAGTGGCATGTGTTTCCCGTGTTTAGAACTGTCCCTGAAAAAAATTACATTTGGTAAAAGGAAAAAAAGAAGCCATTTAAAACTGCTTGCGGCTTTAATGTCATGTCTTGTCCAGGCAATATGGATGAAAATCTTTGAGAAAAATGGCATGGCTACCCTATCACCCCCCTACCCCTGCCTATTACCAGCCCCTTTGGGTCTTGTATGGATATTAAGGGGAACCCCGCACCCAAAATAAATCCCTATACCTACAACCCTATATACTCTGAGCAGCAGTATACAGGCGGTGCAAACAAGACAGGGACTGTAGGTTTGTTCTTAAGTAGAATCTGTTTGGAATTTTGAACAGGTACATTATGAAGTGTAGCTCCATCCAAAAAAATCTATATTTAAGCTTTTTGGAGAACATAGGGAAGGGTTATCACCCCTGTAACATTTGTTTTGCTGTCTGTGAACCTGTTCAGAACATTTCACCTCACTTTCCGACCCAATGACAAATGTTTTTGGAAAAGTGGGGTTTTTATTGAAACAAGGATTGGTGATAAAGCATCAGTAGAGAGGAGATACCTTTTTCCCAAATTGAATCTAACAGGATAGAATTTTCCTTCCTAGGGGTAGATTTCCTCTCACTTCCTGTTTTCTCCTTCCGTTTGCAAGTAGGAGTCGTTTCTAAGTTGGATGTTTGAAAGTAGGGGCCTGCCGTATATACTCTGCAGAAATTTGCACCATTAGATGTTGGTGTTGCCACAACACTGTAAGCCCTCACAGTTACTCTTGGTGGGCACAGGAATTGGCCCTGCTGTGAATTATTAGATAAAGATTTGTAATTGCATGCACCTGTTGAACAGGGGCATAAAAATTGGGGCTTTGGTGGTGGTGGTGGTGGTGGTGGACGGTGTTGCCACAACACTGTAAGCCCTCACAGTTACTCTTGGTGGGCACAGGAATGGGCCCTGTTGTGAATTATTAGATCAAGATTTGTAATTACACGCCCCTGTTAAACAGGGGCTGAAAAATTGTGCCTTAGGCACTGGTGCTGGTGACACAACACTGCAACCCCTCACAGATACTGTACTTGGAGCACAGCAATCAGACCTGTTGCAAACCATTGCATTAAAAATTGTAATTACACGCCCCTGTTAAACAGGGGCTGAAAAATTGGGCCTTAGGCACTGGTGCTGGTGCCACAACACTGCAACCCCTCACAGATACTGTACTTGGAGCACAGCAATCAGATCTGTTGCAAAGCATTGCATAAAAAATTGTAATTACACGCCCCTGTTAAACCATTCCTGGCTTAAGCTGGCATGGCGTCAACCACCTCTCGGCCTGCCCCTGCAGAGCTGACAGAACCTCTGCCCCAGTGTGGCTCCTGTCCCCCAAACACACCAGCGCAAGCACGGCATGGCATCTTTTTGCCTGCGTACTTGCGTAGCCACTTGGACGCCTACGGAGCACCGCTGGTTCAGAGGACAGAGCACTCGAAGAGGCCATGGAGGAAGAAGAAGAGGAGGGGGTGGAGGAGAGAGGTGTGTCACAACCAGTAGTAGCATTTTGGAGGCGTGGTGGCGGAACAACCTCCAACACTACTGCACCTTGTCCTGCATCCTTCTCAGGCCATGAAAGACAGGTAACGTCCCTGTCCATGCCTGCTGGACCATGAGTCAGCGGTAATATGCACCGCTGACGGCCCTGTCCAGCGAGGCATGGACATTGCCTTCCACATGCCGGTAGAGAGCCGGAATCGCCTTCCGTGAGAAAAAGTGGCGTTTGGGAACCTGCCACTGAGGAACCGCGCATTGAACAAACTCAGGGAAGGGGGCCGAGTCTATCAACTGAAAAGGCAGCAGTTGAAGTGCTAGCAATTTAGCCAAGCTAGCATTCAACCGCTGGGCATGTGGATGGCTGGGAGTAAACTTCTTTCGACGGTCCAGCAGCTGGGGCAGGGAAATTTGCCTGGTACAATCGGACGTCGGTGTACTGCTAGCAAAGTGCCCGCAAGTACTTGGCTGTGACACACCTAATTCTACACCTTCATTCCTCTCAGTGCAGCTTTCAGAGAGGACTGAAGGTATAGTGGGGTTGGAGATCCCAGCTGATGAGGAGCAAGGAGAGGTCCGCTTTGTTCTTTGGTGTGGGTCTTTAATGTGCGCTTGCCAACGAGCTGCATGGCAGGTCGACATATGTCTGGTCATGCTTGTGGTGCCCAAGCGGCTGATGTTTTGGTCACGCGAGATACGCTTGAGACATATGTTTCAAATAGCAGTGGTGCGATCTGATGCACTCGTCTCAAAAAAGGCCCACACCAAAGAACTTTTGTAATAACGTGCAGAGGCAGCGCCCTGCACAGGCGGAGCTCTGCGGTGTGATTCAGTTGGTGTGCTGGCCTCAAGCTGGCCCCCGGAGGGCATCCTGCCTCATTGGAGATGTGCCGCCTCCTCCTTCTCCTCCTCCTCTCTCCATTCAGGCACCCACGTGGAGTCAGTGACCTCATCATCCCCTCCCTCTTCACCACTGGAGCAAACCTGGCAGTAAGCTGCAGCTGGTGGAACATGACTGCCAGATTGCTGTCCTTGAACATCCCCTCTCTCTGCGCTCACGCTACTGCCTTCCTCTAGCTGGGTATCATCATCCGAGCCTTCAAAACGCTGGGCATCCTCCTGGAGCATGTACCCAACACTGTGCTCAAACAGTTCGGGGACTCCTCAGGAGGACATAGTGGGTCTAGGGAAGGGGTGCCTGATGATGACATCTGGCGCAGTGCATTGAGGACCGTTCGCATCACACGAATTTGATGCGAACGGCCCACATAGTTCTGGGCTCGATGAGCGGTCGAGCGGCCGATGTTCGATTCGAACATGGGTTTGAATCGAACACCGGGCCCATCCCTATTGTCGTGGTCAGAGGTAGAGGGGAAGCTGTCACCAGTAAGGGACCATCTGCCTTATTACCAGGGACCACAGTGAATAACTGAAGCAAGTACCGGTGCAGCATTCTCACCAATAAGAGGTAGTGAAGAATCGGAAACTTCAGTGGGTATTAAGCCAGGGACCCAGCCAGCGGAGGAGACACTTGCAGAGCAGCCTTGTGTGTCAAGCCAGGGACCGAGCAGGCAAGTGGGGTGAAGCTTGAGAGGTATCTTGAGTGCCAAGCTAGGGACCCAGCAGAAAAGCAGGGGTGACGCTTGAGGAAGATACCACCATGAAGATTGGAGGAGCTCAAGGGATTTAGTGGCAGTGAATCAGTGGGTCTAGTGAGAGACCGGGAGCTCAGTGGGCTGAAGAACTACAAGGAGTGATTGTAGTGGAAGTGAAGAGGAACTGTTAAGCTTTGTGTTATGAACTGTTAAAGACTGTTGCCATAGGAGACAGCATTCCTGCACATGCAGATGTGGTGTCTTGCTTGATGCCTTTCCCTGCATGGCTGTCCTCCTGTTGAAGTCTCAAAGTCTGCCAGTTAAAGTGGAAGTAAATCCTCCTATTGTTTTCAGCCAAGGAAGCTGCCATCTTGGGCTCTGTTTAATTTTCAACTGCCATGATGCTGCACTTGTGACCAGTTATGACACCAGCCATTGGATGGTTTGACAGTTTTGTTGAGAGCACAACCAATGTGACAGGTAAATTCCCGCAACGTGTCAGGAATGTAACTTTTTTTGGAACTGTTAAATCGATGGGTTTACTTCCACTTTAATCTTGCAACTACCTAAGGGAGACCTGGCTACCAACCCTCTCTCCCCCCAAAAAGTTTTTGCATTCAAGTGTCTGGCACCCAATAACTTGAACTACCTTGCACCTACCATGCCTCACAACCCACCATATATAGAAGGATGTCAGCTATCTCTGGCCCTGGAGGTTCTCATTAGGCCAAAGGAGGCCTGGGACCTTGCTACATAAGTATTTGACCAATTCGCAAAACATGACTTAGTACTTGGTGGTAAAACCCTTGTTGGCAATCACAGAGGTCAGACGTTTCTTGTAGTTGGTCACCAGGTTTGCACACATCTAAGGAGGGATTTTGTCCCACTCCTCTTTGCAGATCCTCTCCAAGTCATTTGGTTTTGAGGCTGACGTTTGGTCATTCAAACCTTCAGCTCCTTCCACATATTTTCTGTGGGATTAAGGTCTATAGACTGGCTAGGCCACTCCAGGACCTTAATGTGCTTCTTCTTGAGACACTTTGTTGCCTTAGCCATGTGTTTTGAGTCATTGTCATGTTGGAAGACCCATCCACAACCAATTTTCAATGCCCTGGCTGAAGGAAGGAGGTTCTCCCTGGCTGAGGAAAGGAGGGACCAGGGCCCAGTCCATGGTCCCTTTGATGCGGTGAAGGTGTCCGGTCCCCTTAAGAGAAAAACATCCCCAAAGCATAATGTTTCCACCTTCATGTGGGAGGGTCTTCTTGGGGGTCATAAGCAGCATTCCTCCTCCTCCAAACACGACAAGTTGAGTTGATGCCAAAGAGCTTTATTTTGGTCTCATCTGACCACAACACTTTTTCCCAGTTCTCCTGTGAAGCATTGAGATCTTCATTAGCAAACTTCAGACGGGCCTGTACATGTGCTTTCTTGATTTCAATCCTTCACGGTGTAGTGTGTTACCTATTATTTTCTTGGTGACTATGGTCCCAACTGCCTTGAGATCATTGACAAGATTCTCCTGTGTAGTTCTGGGCTGATTCCTTACCGTTCTCATGATCACTGAAACTCCATGAGGTGAGATCTTGCATGGAGCCACAGACAGAGGGAGATGGACTGTTATTTTGTGTTTCTTCCATTTGCGAATAATCGCACCAACTGTTGTCACCTTCTCACCAAGCGGCTTGGCAATGGTCTTGTAGCCCATTCCAGCCTTGTGTAGGTCTACAATCTTGTCCCTGACATCCTTGGACAGCTCTTTGGTATCGGCCATGGTGGAGACATTGGAATCTGATTGATTGATTGCTTCTGTGGACAGTTGTCTTTTATACAGGTAACAAGTTGATATTAGGAGCACTCCCTTTAAGAAAGTGCTCCTAATCTCAGCTTGTCACCTGTATAGAAGATACCTGGGAGCCAGAAATCTTGCTGATTGATAGGGGAGCAAATACTTATTTCACTCATTAAAATGCAAATCAATTTATACATTTTTTGAAATGCGTTTTTCTGGAAATTTTTATTGCTATTCTGTCTCTCGCTGTTAAAATAAACCTACAATTAAAATGATAGACTGATCATTTCTTTGTCAGTGGGCTAATGTACAAAAAAAACAGGGGATCAAATACTTTTTTATCTGTATCGAAATCCTAAAACAATTTCAGAAAATAAACATTCTCTATAAAAAGAGTTATGCCCCGTACACATGGTCGGAAATTCCGACGGAAAATGTCCGATCGGACCATGTTGTCGGAAAATCCGCCCGTGTGTGGGCTCCATCGGACTTTTTCCATCGGAATTTCCGACCAACAAAGTTTGAGAGCAGGATCTCAAATTTTCCGACAACAAAATCCGATCATGGCGAATTCCAATCGTGTGTAGCCTAGTCCGATGGACAAAGTGCCACGCATGCTCAGAAGAAATTCTGAGACGGAAGCGCTTGGTCAGGTAAAACTAGCGTTCGTAATCGATATAGCACATTCGTCACACTGCAATGTTAAAAATTGTTTAATGCAGCGCATTCTCTTTTTCCTAATAATGCTAGAAGAATTAAGTTGTTTTGCTGCTCATATTCACACAGACTTCTCCAAAACGTATTTCTTTATTCTTTTTCCTGATTTCATGAATAGAATATTTGTATTCGTCAGATCTCCAGAATAATAATTTTTTTTTTTAGTTTTTTAAATTTTGTGGTTTATTTTTTAATCAAGATCTCCTTTATTTGACATTTTGCTCATCTTCGTAATTGTTTTGGTGTGTTTTGTGTGTCTCAACTTACCACAACACCATTATTAGTTTTTTATTTTATTGCTTTATTTTTTAATCTCTAGGAGGTTGTTTGGTGTTGGTGCCCCTTGTTAATTTGACTTTATATTTTAGAAATGTACCTGCCTACTCACAAATAAACTGTCGTTTTTGAAGTAAAACACATAGGCAAGTATTTCTTGATCCAAAAAAAACTTTATTAGGTGTCATAAACAAATAAAGAGGGAGGCAAGGCTGGAGAAACTGGGGAAATTGGCGAAGCCTAATGCCGCGTACACGCGATCGGAATTCTCGTTGGAAAAAACTGACAGTTTTTCCGACGGAATTCCGCTCAAGCTGTGTTGCCTACACACGATCACACCAAATTCCGACGGTCAATAACACAGCGGCATAAAACACTTTCGACAGCACTATAAAAGGGAAGTTTAATGCTTCTGAGCATGCGTCGAATTGTTTCCGAGCACGCGTCGGAATTTTGCGTGTCGGAATTGCATACACACGATCGGAAAATCCGATAGAAAGTTTTTCCGTCGGAAAAATTGAGAACAGGTTCTCAATTCAAAGTCCGTCGGAAATTCCGACAGAAAAAGACCGCTGGTCATACACACGGTCGGAAAATCCGATGAAAAGCTCCCATCGGACTGTTTCCATCGGAAATTCCGACCGTGTGTACGCCGCATTAGTCCCCCAGGGCAGACATCAATTATTTAAAGGCAAACACTGGTGGCCTGAGGAGTACATATCTAAGGGAGTACAATCTGGTCCAGAAGTCCAAGAAATCCGGAACAGCAGCAGATGACATCTATGTCCCCAGGCTGTGGTCATACAAGAGGTTGCATCTTCTGTCAGACCAGACTGAACCCAGGTCATCACACTTTGGTCTTCCTTCCACGCTTCCTTCCAGGCTGTGGCTGTGGTGCTGGAGGTGTGGCAGAAGGAGGAGGAGGAGCATGGTCCAAATCACACAAGTGTGTTTTTTGTGTCATTTGGCCCAACAACCCCTTATTTAGGGTTTTGACAATGACCTCCTCACACATGAGGCGTTGCCCCTCCTCAATTTAGTTCAGTTTGCAGGCAGTCAAGGCGGAAAAGGCCTCTTGATAAGTGGGGGTGGCTTTGAGGGCCGCAGAAGCCTCCCCAATCAGTCTGAGAGCTGACTCCTCCACATTCCCCCCCTTTCTGGCCCTTTTGTGTGGAAGGCGGAGGGGAGGGACTTGTGATTGAGTCAGGCTCCTAGGCCTGCCCACATCTTGGCTGCCACTAACCCCTACCTCCTCCTGGCTTCCACATTCCACAGCCACCTCCTGGCTGCCACATTCCATGCCCTCCTCCTGGCTGAGGTCTTCCTGTGTATGAAAAAGGGACATACTTTTAGTTTTTGGTTCATCAAACACACACAACTTTCAGCTCTTGACTGTTGCAAATTGTTAACAAATAGAAAAGACTATCATTCTGAGCCCAGCATTTTTCATTCTTGGCCCAAATATTTCAGACACTACTGTCTATTGATATGTAAAATACTCTAGAAAATCAGCAATTAGTGCTCAAAAATCAAGTTAACATCATTAATTTTACTCCAAAAATATGTAGAACAATACTATACCTGGCTCAAGCTGGGCTCCTCCACACCTTCCTGACTGGAAGGCCCAGGTTGGGTGTCAGAAGCCTCAGCAGGGGTGGAATGAAGCGTAGAAGGAAGCATGGAAGGAAGAGTGGAGAGGGATTCCCTGACCTCAGTCTGGTCTGACAGAAAATGGAGCCTCTCATAGTACCACAGCCTGGGGACATAAACCTCATCTGCTGCAGCTCCAGATCTCATCGACTCCTGCACCTTCTTGCGCTCCCTCAGATAAGTCCTCCTCAGGCCACCAGTTTTCATTCTTAAATAGTTGATGTTTGCCCTGGGGACCACCAGCTTCACCAACTCCAGCAATTTCTCCATCGCTGCCTGCCTCTTTATTTTGTTGCTGTAGTGGGGATGTTTAGCTTGCCACAAACAGGGCAGCTCCCTGTACTTGTCGATGAACAGGGGGAGGAAGCTGTGGTCATTAAACCCATCCATATTATTATCTGCAAGACACAACACAAGACAAAACCTAAATAATGTCAGGCTAAATTCTCCTAATCTTGTCCCAATATAAAACTCAATCTAGAAGCAGTATAGGCTAGTGATGTACCAAGTTCAAATTGTACCTTTGTTATACCGATCGGCGCGTCAGCTCTCTCCCTCTGCTCACAGATCGTATACGCACAACACACGCGTGTTCCGTTTTATATACAGTGCGCATGCGTGAAACTCCGCCCCTGACAATCTTTCTAATCTATTCCCCTCCCCTTCTCTTTCAGCGCAGTGGGGAGAGCACATGGCGGAGACACAGCAGGTGCGCACTAATTACTCCAGTAACGAGGAGGAGGACGAGGAAAGCCCAGAGCCAGAAACGTCCCGATCCCGGAGGAGAAGATTTAAGGCCTCAAATATGACTTTTGGAGAGATGTTGGAGATGGTGGACTATGATGGGAAGTATGGGCCTTACCCCAACCCAAATGTCAGAAAGGCCAAGATCATGGATAAAGTTGTAAAGAGTCTGCAGAAGAATTTTGGGGTACGACGATCCAAGGATCAACTGAGGAAACGCTGGTCAGACCTGAAACTGAGGGAGCACGATCAGTACAGAAGGATCAAGCGGGTTCTGCTAAAAAGTAAGTACCGTATTTATCGGCGTATAACACGCACTTTTTCCCCCTGAAAACAGAGGGTAAATCGTGCCTGCGTGTTATTCGCCGATATACACTTTTTTTTTTTACCGATCGAGGGGGCGGGGATCGGGCGGTCCGCCTCATTGGGAGGGTGTTGTGCCGGCCGCCCCGTCCTTCCTGGCCCTGGTTCAGATGCCGATGCCGGTACCTGTAAGCAGAAGCATGCTGCTCTCCTCCTCCCGCTCCGCCTCCTCCTCGATTGTAGGAGGCGGCTTCTCAATCGAGATCTCTCGTGTACCCGGTCATGTGACTCTCCTCTGCTCATTGATTGTCACATGACCGTTCTCCTCCCGCTCGGCCTCCTCGATTGTTGCTTTTGATTGGTGGAGGAGAGCGGGCATGTGACCCTCAATGAAACAGCAGAGGAGAGTCACATGACCGGGTCCACGAGAGAGCGGCTTTAATTGAGGCACACAGAGGAGCTTCTCAACCCCTAAAGGTATGCTGGCAGCGCTGTCCCAGGAGGCTTGTACTGTGCATGGATGCTGTGCAGGGGGGTCAGGGTGCTGTCTGTGCAGGGGGGTCAGTGTGCTGTCTGTGCAGGGGGGTCTGTGTGCTGTGCAGGGGGGTTAGTGTGCTGTGCAGGGGGGTCAGTGTGCTGTTTGTGCAGGGGGGTCAGTGTGCTGTCTGTGCAGGGGGTCTGTGTGCTGTGCAGGGGGGTTAGTGTGCTGTGCAGGGGGGTTAGTGTGCTGTGCAGGGGGGTCAGTGTGCTGTCTGTGCAGGGTGGTCAGTGTGCTGTTTGTGCAGGGGGGTCAGTGTGCTGTGCAGGGGGGTCAGTGTGCTGTCTTTGCAGGGGGGCCAGTGTGCTGTGCAGGGGGTCAGGGGGCTGTGGAAAGTTTTTTTTCTAAAACTTCCTTCTTAAAATCAGTGCGTGTTATACGCCGGTGCGTGTTATACGCCGATAAATACTGTAGTTATCGTGTGTTCATATTCTTATTATTGCTTGCATACTGCTCCATGTGCTTTGATCTAATGTTGTACAGTTTAAAATGGCCACTTTCACGTTCGTGGGTTCAATCGTTTGTAATAAACCTTGATCGTTCGCCCACTTCAAATACGATGTTTTGTCAAGTTGCAGTTAACTACATTTGTTCAGGCCTATCTATCACTAGTCAAAGGAAGTTTGTTGTCTACAGGGCTTGTTAATAGAATCAAATGCAAACTTGATTCAGTGTAAAGGAGAGGACACTCAGTAGCTGTTTACACATCTGGACTCCAGAACACTCTTTTTATTAGCATGTCACACACACGTGCTCCAGTGGATACTATAGGGGTGTCTCCATCTGACAAACTTTCACAAAACAGGTAAGTATTCCAGCTTTAGAAAGTGTCCAAAATAATGTTTTCAGCTTTGTACTCGGCCAAAAAACACAATTGTACGACACTTCCAAGCAATGTTTTATATTCCTATTTCTGCCCTGAAATATCTGTGTGCTAAGTATTCCTTTTTTACATTCCCATAGGGGAGAGAAGATTTGGGACGTCTGAGGACACCAGGGACCCCACACTTCCCAAAGAAGGGGAAAAACCAACACCAGAAGCGGAGGAGGAAGGAGAGATTGTAGAAATTGGCGAAATTGGCTCCACAACAGGTGAGTGTCTGAGACCACAGCTTCAGGTAAGCTAATCAATGTATGCCTGCCAGTGATGTAAGTAACTGAGTTAAAATAAACAAAGTTACTTAACGCAGTTACTTTAGAGGGTAACAAGTAATCTAACTGATTACTTTTCCCCTCATGGTAACGCAGTTCCCATTACTTGGGCGGCTTTACCGCAATTACATCTACCGCCACTAGATGGCAGTAGTGTAATTCCGGTGTCCTGACGAAAAAGTCCCCCCGCCGGTTAAGGACCCCCTGTACTGCGCAGGAGCAGCTTATGAAAATTGCCGAACCTAAACAGCTCTGAGTGAACTCTACACCGCGCAGGCGCAGTTAACATGTAATTGTATGAGGCGATGCCACATGCTCCCGATGCTCGTGCTACTCTGCAAGGGGCGTCTATCATGTAACTAAGGGGCGGGTCTAGTATTACTGTGACCAAGGGGCGCATTTATTATTATTGTTATATATCGAGCTCTGCCCATTAATTTAACATTCGCCCTCTTCTGTAGCCATTCGTCCCTTACACGATATAATAATAATAGACCCGCCCCTTGCTTACATGCTATAACAGATCTGCCCCTTGGTTAGAGTAATAATAGAGCAGCCCCTTGGTTACATGATATATAAGAATAATAATAAATGCGCCCCTTGCTTACAGTAATACTAGACCCACCCCTTAGTTACACGTATAGAATATTACAAAAAAAAAGGCACAGTTACTTTGCTGCGTAACTAATTACTTTTCCAATGTAGTAACTGAGTTACTAACGCAATTACTTTTTGGGAGAAGTAATTTGTAACTTAACTAATTACTTTTTTAAAGTAAGATGACCAACACTGATGCCTGCATATTTATAATACACTGTGTTTTTTTGGGTTTATTTTTAGGTGATGTGGATGTTGTGGAAGAAGAATCACATTTTACCAGTGAAAGTGCCCAGATCCTCATCGGCAAGATAATGGGGTGCAATCGCGATTTAGATGATATCAAGTGTAGCGGTCACACTTTCACAAGTGTGCGCTATGTATGGAAATTTAGTTTTTCCCTCATAACAGTAACGGGGTTCTGAGGGTTAATTGTGGAGGTAAACTTTGGCATCAGTTTGGCTGGGTTGTACTAGAATTCTGTTTGGTCATGTGTGCAGTGAGGCACACATGACAGGCCCAGAACCAGGCCTGGTTGGACGTTTTAGATATTGATCGGGTAAATGAAATAGGCATTTATTTTATCAAACATTTAGTTATGGTTATCAAGCAAATGTATTAGAAAAAGACAGAGATACTTTTATAAGTCACAGGATGTATTTAGACAGCTGTGGTGGATAGCTCCAAATGCCATTCACACCTCCAGCCTTGGAAAAGGAAGTTTCCCAGGCTAGGCTGGAAGTAACAAGTAGGTGCTAAATGACCAATCTCCTAACCAATGTGCTCCCACCCCTCCTTGTTGAACTGTATATATATGAAGTGGTCTCTCAGCTTCAGTTAGAACAATATATGTGAATGTATGACATGCACTGTACAATGTCTGTTCTCCCTGCTTGTGGCTAGCTACAAGCTTGAAATATTAAATACATCTCTTTGAATGTGGTTCAGCAGTCAACATGTTATTGGAATCCCACAAGTTCTGGGATTTCCATATCAGTATCAGTCTTCCCCGGAACCAATCAGTGGGTGCGCCTGGCCCCGCTAGGTAGTCTGGGGAAGGGTACTTAAAGTGCTGAAGTCACGAGTCTCGGAGCCAGTTAGCCCGAGGCCCAGCAACTGAAGGAGGATTCAAGGTGTCCCGGTGTGCTCTCATTGTTGGAGGGGCACCACGGCTCGTATAAGTGACCAGGGGAGGACTCTTCAGAGGAGGGTCAACAAGCTGGCATCTCAAGAGGAGCCTGGTTACTGAGTTGCATGGACAGAATCCACACTTCTGCAGTACTACTAAGGAGACAGAGAAAGTTCCAGGTACTGTGGGAAAGGTTCCTATTCACCTTTGGTTGCACGTTCATTCTGTGTCAGAGACTTTTGCAAGTTTCCGGATCACATTGTCAGCTGCTATACCTTTGGCTAGAGGTATATCTGACTTAGAAGTACCCAGCTGCGAGTGGCTACTCTCTGGGTTTGATTTATGACATTTGTGGATGTCAGCAGTTCAAGGTGTCTGAGTTTCTTCACCCCTTGCCCTCTATTCATATCTGAGACTGTTTTGTTGGATGTTACCACTGCAAGAATAAAAACCTTAAAAAGGACTTTTATTGTGTCAGCATCCAAAGTGTTTGGGTATCAACCCTGGGAACCCCTGGACATTCATCAACAAGCCAAGCGGAGGTAACCGGTAAAAAATGAAGAACATCATGGATGTTTTAGGGAGAATCTGAAACACCCAAAACTAACTAGCATCGCTTTTCAGTTTTCTAAAACACTTTGATATTTGTTTAAAAGCCAAATTTGGAAGATGCACACAGTGTGTCAACATGTGCTATCTCCCATCATGGGGGATCAATGTACGTGTTTTGTGGGTGCAACCCCTTCCTTGCTACTAAAGGACCCCCAAACACGTCCATTGATCCCACATGATGGGAGATCCCACATGATGGGAGATCCCACATGATGGGAGATAGCACATTTTGACATTCTAGGCATGGGTTCAGGAAGATAATGCCCAGTTTGATCCCCAAATTGTTTGCATCTTCCAAATTTGGCTTTTACAGGGGTGACACCCATGTGATGAAGGCAATATCAACACATTTTGGACATACTCATGTCTGATATTGTCTTCACTTTTTAAAGTTGAACTTTGTAAGTTCCTGAGTTCTGTATGTTATGCTTTGATACATGTCTGTTTACACAAAAGCGGCAAGATATATTAATGTTCCCAAAAATAATGTTATCTCCACCAAATATGTTGGCTTGTTGTAAAACCCTTTTAGAAACGCACATGTGAATGAGCTTGAAGTAAAAAGTTAAAAGTTTAAGCATCAACAATGTGTGGCTTCCTTTTTCCAAAGCCCAAAAGCAGTATTTTTAGTAAAGTTGTTGTTTTCTGTGGCAATGGGTGTTATTTACTAAAGGCAAATCCACTTTGCCCTCCAAGTGCAGTTTCAGGTGCACTTTTGCAGTGCACTTGTAGTGCATTGTGGATTTGCCTTTAGTAAATAACACCCACAGTGCTTTGTAATTTTCCACCAATCACGCCCTTTTCATGACTCCACACATTTCTGTCATGGTGCTGAAAATGAGTAATCTTTTTGTCAGTAATGCACTACATACATTAACAGACCCACAACATAAGAAGACTATTATCTGAAGAAAAGACTGTCACCTCATCTCGCCCAGAAAGTGGGTTTGCACTGTTGAAGAAAAAGGCCCAAAAACAAACCATAAAAAAAGCTAGGAGACACCTAAAACAAACCCAAGCAGGAAATTAAAACAAATATTATTTCGGTTTAAAAGAAAAATGTATTAAAAAAAATGCCTCTCAGACATTGTCTGGCATATCAATGGCCCTCCTATCCACAAAGTACTCCATATATCTTGATCTGACTTTGCGGGTGTTTTGGGGGGGCAAGCCAGGACGGCCAGCTTCAAGGGCCATCAGGATGGCATTTTCTGGTAAGTCTACGTCAGGGCCAACTGAGACCACATAGTTCGGAGAGTGTTTTTTTTTTTTTTAAATTGTGCAGAATGCAGCAGGAAAGCACAATATGATTTATTTTATATTCTGCCATGTGTATTGTAGTCAAAAATAGGCGGAACCGGCTGGCCATTATCCCAAAAGTGTTCTCCACTACTCTTCGGGCTCTGGACAGCCAGAAATTAAAGACCCTCTGGTCGGGGTGAGGGTCCTCATTGGGAAAGGCCGCATGAGATGGTTTGACAGCGCAAACGCCTCATCCGCGATGAAGATGAAGGGGAGTCCTTCCGCATTCTCCTCTGGAGGTGGCAAGCCCAGACTGCCACTCTGGAGACGCCAGTAGAACTCCATCTGCGCGACCATCCGACATCGGGCCATTTTTCCCCACGTCCACATACAGGAAGTCATATGTCGCTGACACCACGCCAACATCACGATACTATTATACCCCTTGTAATTATAATAGTAGGACCCCGAGTTGGGGGGTGGGACGATGCAGACGTGTTTCCCATCAATTGCCCCTCCACAGTTGGGAAAGTCCCAAAGGCTGGCAAAGTGGGAGGCCACAGTCTGCCATTCCTGTGGCGTTGAAGAAAACTGTGGAGTCAAACAAGAAAAAAAAATAGTAATTTTGCACATAAACATTGCAAGCAGATTAGACACAAACATTTTTGGCCAAGATCAGTATAACATTTTTGGAATTGAGTATTTAAAGCCAAAAGTATAAGCTCCCCTTAGCAGATTCCTGACCCCCCCCCCCCCAATCTGATGGCCCATTGCCAAAAATTAGGGGGGCGGTGTATTGGACAGGTAACCCTCTCCACTTCATTGAGAGCTGAATGCCTCAATAGTGTGTGATAGTTTTGACAGACCCTCCTTACTTTACACTATTGGCAGCCCGGCGGACAGGTAAGAAGTGTCATAATACAAAAAAAATATCACTAAATGAACAAATGGAAGCACATTTTGACATTCTGCTATTACCTATCAAGATAATAATAGAAGAAAAAAAAAACTTTAAACAGTAGCATTTGAAAGTATTGAGGCAGGCCCTTGCACTACATGCTTTGGTGAATTCATCCATAAATCTAACCATTAAAGAGGTAGGTATAGTGTGTATTGGGTTTGGCAAAGTCAGCAGATAGAGGATTGGTATCAGCTGACCTAGCAGTTGGGGGAGGGGGGTTCCTAATGAGTTTGGCCCACAAAAAAAAAGAAACCCCTGGCACTCTGCATGAATTTAAACACACACATAACATTTGTAGAGATTTTAGGGGGTGTTTAGAGGAAACCAATACTATGGAGCTGACAAAATACATTGCTAAGTGACTAGGCTATAGGTATATATGGGCCCAGGAGAGCAGGCTGGGGAGGTTAGTGAAGGCAAATATGCATGAAGGACAAAAAAAAACATTAAAAAGCTTCCAGCATGCATGAGGACAAAGGGGCACAGCATATCAATTACAGCATATTGCAATCCTGGTAATTAGGGAACGAGGAAAGAAATACAATACATTAGCAAACAGTAAATACATAGAATGTGATGTTAAAGGATAAATGTTACCTTAATATAGTCCTTCTGCAGGACCTGGATGATGGCAGAAAAGGTCTCTGGAATAATGATCCCCAGAGCCTGGGGGGAGATGCCTGTGGAGAACTTGAGGTCCTGAAGACTTCTCCCTGTCGCCAAGTACCTCAACGTGGCAACTAACCTCTGCTCCGCAGTGATGGCTTGCCGCATGCAAGTATCCTGCCTGCTGATATAAGGGGTCAGCAAAGCCAACAGACGGTGAAAAACGGGGTCCGTCAATCCGGAGATAATTCCTGAAATCATCAGGATTATTCTCCCGGATCTCACGAAGCAAAGGCATGTGCGAGAATTGGTCACGCGTGAGCAACCAATTCTTGGTCCATGAACTCCTCCTCGCCCTGTTCATGGACTGGGCTTGTGTCAAAGCTAAAAGCCCAACACCAAGCCCCTGCACAGCACGAACTCTACGACGAGTACATACACGAAACATGGCTTCAAAACGGTCGGCTGGTCAGAATGGACTAACAGAAAGCACCGATAAACAGCAAGGCCTGAAAGAACGAACTGAAAACCAGAAACGAGCGCACAATAAGCACTGAAAATTAAAGTGTACTATATCAAGATATAGGCCGCTATGACAAACAAATGCGAACTGACTACACGCACTGATAAGCAGATACGCACCGACAAGCACAAACTGTAGAGCAGTAACGATCTGAAGTACAAGTCTGAAAAGTGCAAATCATCTCTAACCAAACTTCTACTAACACGCGATAAACACGAGATCAGCAAAAGGGGCCCAAAGGGTGACGGACGTGGTGCTGAGCTTCCCTTTTCTAGTCGCGTCGTACGCGGCTTACGTCATCAACCTGTTCCTGCTAGCTGAGCACAAAGGGACTAGCAGCATTATTTACTGTATGCAGACTTTACTGGGTCTGTACTTATGTGCACCACCATAAAGACTGGTCCCCAACACGAGCCGGCTGAAGAACTAGAGCTAAACACTTTTCTTTTAGTTGCTGCTTCACAAGAACTTTGCTTACTGCCCATAGTAAGAGGTACCTATTTAGGAGGTTTTCAATTTCATTGATGCCATTCAGCACTCTAAGGGAAACAGGCAGTGGAGCCTTGCGTCTTCACTGCCCGTTTCCTACTGCGCATGTGCGAGTCGCGCAGTGCTTTGTGAATGGGACGCGCTGGGTTAGGGAACACACAGTTTCCAGAACACGCCCCATTACCCAGAAGACAACGTGGAGGAGGACAGAAGACCGAAGAAGACCGAAGATCACCGCGGAGTAGGAAGGAGGCAGATTAGGAAGACTGCCTAGCAACAGGGATTTCTGATAAAGTAAACATTTTTTTTCTTTTTTTCTTTTCAAAGGTATTTTTTTTTTTTTAAAGAATATTAATGCTCTTTTTTTTAGGGTGGCCCTCCACTTTAACCAGGTGTGTCAGTGGGGCTGAGGTTGTTCTATGAGTCGAGGCAGGAGAACAGAGAACCCAATCTACCAAGCAGCTCCTGTGGGTGTAGTGCTACACAATAAAAGAAATAGCTCAGCCATGCAGGCAGGAGGGTTTGCTTAGCTGAGAAGACTCTGGGGAGGTATGACATCATATCATTTGCCTAGGCATGGAAACCAGGAAGTAACTAAAGAAATGTAAAAAAAAAAATGTAAACAAGTAAATATGATATACTTTCCTATCTGCTTACTAATGCTAGCAGCATAAGGATTCAAAATAGTCCATATTGATTGAGAGAGTGAAGTTCCACTTTAAGTTTTCTTTTTTGTACATTTTTAAAAATGTGCTTTTAAAATAAGAATCTACAGATCTTCAATTCAATGATTTGGATGACAAATGATGTTCTACTAACCTGTAGCAACTTTAATCTTCACCCAATCATATGTCTATTTGAGTTTATCCTAGCCCTTGATATCTGTCCTCTTTCACCAATGTAAGCTGTGCACAGTGTACACAGTGCAACTAAGCCTGATGAAGGAAGACAGATGTCAAGGGGCAGGATCGGGGCAGGGGTGATGGTTTGACAGAAGAGTTGCCCGCTTTTGGGTGCATCGGAAAGAGAGTATCTCGAGAATCTGTTGGACTGTATCTGCAGTATCCGTGCACACCTTCTTGGGTCGCTGCTCCTACACGTCTGTGCCCCGGTATTGCTGCTGATTATTCAGCAGCTGAAAAATAATCAAGGAACAAACTGTCTAATGTTTCAATACCTATTTGATTACTATAATTAGATTTTTTTTTTTTTTTTATTGACTGTAAAGGCCTTTTTTTTTTTTTTAACCACTTCACATCCCGCCCATTATCATATGACGTCCGCAGGAGCGATCTCCCATCCTAGGCGTCATATGACGTTCTGGGCTTCCCGGCCGTCTGAGGGGGCGCACGCCCGCCCGTCGCGTCACTTGGGAGCCTATGCGCGCGCCCAGGTGGCCGCGATGTACGCCGGGCACCCGCGGTTGCCCGATAACAGAGCAGGACCGTGGATCGGTGTGTGTAAACACATAGATCCACGTCCTTTTAGGTGAGAGGAGACCGATGGTGTGTTCCAAGTACAGAGGAACAACGATCGGTCTCCTCCCCTTGTGAGTCCCCTCCCAATACAGTTTGAATCACTCCCTAGGTAACACATTTAACCCCTGGATCCCCCCCCCCCGTGTTAACCCCTTCCCTGCCAGTGACATTTATACAGTAATCAGTGCATTTTTATAGCACTGATCGCTGTATAAATGTAAATGGTTACAAAATGGTGTCAAAAGTATCCGATATGTCCGCCGCAATATCGCAGTCACGATGAAAATCGCAGATCGCCACCATTACTAGTAAAAAAATAATAATAATAAAAGTGCCATGAATCTATCCCCTATTTTTGTAGACGCTATAACTTGCGCAAACCAATCAATATATGCTTATTGCGATTTTTTTTACCAAAAATATGTAGAAGAATACATATCGGCCTAAACTGAGGAAACATTTTATTTTATTTTTTTAATGGGATATTTATTAATGCAAAAAGTTAAAAATATTGGGGGTTATTAACGAAAGGCAAATCCACTTTGCACTACAAGTGCACTTGAAATTGCACTGAAAGTGCACTTGGAAGTGAAGTCGCTGTAAATCTGAGGGGTAGATCTGGAACGAGGGGAAGCTCTGCTGATTTTATCATCCAATCATGTGCAAGCTAAAAATGCTGTTTTTTATTTTCCTTGCATGTCCCCCTCGGATCTACAGCGACTGCACTTCCAAGTGCACTTTCAGTGCAATTTCAAGTGCACTTTGCACTTGTAGTGCAAAGTGGACTTGCCTTTCTTAAATAACCCCCATTGTGTTTTTTTTTTTCAAACTTGTGGCTTCTTTTGTTTATAGTGCAAAAAATAAAAACCGCAGAGATGATCAAATACCACCAAAAGAAAGATCTATTTGTGGGAAAAAATATATAAAAATTTAATTTGGGTACAGTGTTGCATGACTGCGCAATTGTCATTCAAAATGCAACAGCGCTGAAAACTGAAAAATGGCTCGGGCAGGCAGGAAGGAATACACGATATTACCAAAAGTATTGGGACACCTGCCTTTACACACAAATGAACTTTGGCATCCCAGTCTTAGTCCGTAGGGTTCAATATTGAGTTGGCCCACCCTTTGCAGCTATAACAGATTCAACTCTTCTGGGAAGGCTGTCCACAAGGTTTAGGAGGGTGTCTATGGGAATGTTTGACCATTCTTCCATTTTCTCGGCTGGTGGTAGTGTTGTACGTCACCGCGTTCTTAGCGGTCGAAAGTTCAGAGAACTTTTGTGTGACCGTGTGTATGCAAGCCAAGCTTGAGCGGAATTCCAAGATTTTTCTGACAGAAAATCCGCTCGTGTGTAAGGGGCATAAGTTTTACCTGACCATCTTCCTAGTAAACAGAAAGTAACCAAAAACTATACTCTCTTATGGCACCTACCTAGGAGGATGCTACACTTATACTAGTGAAATTCCCTGGTATAAGCAATCATAATGTGCAAAAAAAATGCTGATCATCACTTCCCCAGAGTAGTACAGTGTGTTACAAAAGGAAAAATCATGGGAAAAAAGAAAAAAAAATGTACATACTGTCACCAGTCAGTGTCCTGTCCACTCCAGTTTTATGATGACACTGTACTGCACTGATAACAGTATGTAATTAAAAAAAAAAAGTGAAAATAAACTTTTTTTTTAATTTCTTCATTTTCCAAATAATTGTAACTTCAAAAAACTCGCCATGCCTCTTACTAAACACCTTGGACTGTCTACTTTGCAAAAAGGGATAATTTGGGGGATATTTGTACTGTCCTGGACCTTTTGGTCCTCAAGAAATGAGATAGACCGTCAGTACATCAAGATTGATCAATATTTAGATAAATATATCATAGGTTGTGGATTCTATAATGCTCCTAATAAATACTTTTTGGGGGGGGGGGGGGGGGGGGGGGTTCTCACCAAAGAAATGTAGCAGAACAGATTATGGCTTGAATTTATGAAGAAAGATTATTTATTTGCAAAATTTTTATAACAGAAATTAAGAAATACACATTTTTTTCAAAATTTTCTGTATTTTTTTATTTATTTAGCAAAAAAAAAAAAAAACAGTGGTTATTAAATACTACTGAAAGAAAGCTCTATTTGTGTGAAAAAATGTCATATGGGTGCAATGTTGCATGACCGCGCAATTGTCATTCAAAGTGTGACAGCGCTGAACGCTGAAAATTGGCCTGGGCAGAAAGGGGGTGAAAGCGCCCGGCGTTGAAGTGGTTACGCTGCAATATAATAAATATTTGCTTTTGGGTTTAACACCACTATAAGCAGATCCCAAAGACATAAAACTAGATGACTTTTATGCCGTTTACACACGATCAGACTTTCCAGGAAACTTGGTCCGGCGGACCGGAATCCGCCGGACAATTCGATCGTGTGTGGGCTCCAGCAGACTTTTCTTTCCCAAAAGTCAGATGGACCTAGAAATAAAACATGTTTCAAACATGGGCGTCCGCAGAACTTTTTTCAGGGGGGGGGGGGGCATAATTTTAAGGTCACCCATGCTCTGACCCTTTTCGACAATGTCATTATCACATTATCACAGTCATAGACTGTAGACATAGTACAGGTGATGGTCAGAGACTGCAGACATAGCCCAAAAGACTGTCAGAGACTGCAGACATGGCCCAAGAGACTGTGGGAGACTGCAGACATGGCCCAAGAGACTGTGAGAGACTGCAGACATGGCCCAAGAGTCTGTTGGAGACTGCATACATGGCCCAAGAGACTGTCAGTGACTGCATACATGGCTCAAGAGACTGTAAGAGACTGCAGACATGGCACAAGAGATGACCAGAGACTGAATACATGGCCCAAGAGACTGTCAGTGACTGCATACATGGCTCAAGAGACTGTAAGAGACTGCAGACATGGCACAAGGGATGACCAGAGACTGAATACATGGCCCAAGAGACTGTCAGTGACTGCATACATGGCTCAAGAGACTGTAAGAGACTGCAGACATGGCACAAGAGATGACCAGAGACTGAATACATGGCCCAAGAGACTGTCAGTGACTGCATACATGGCTCAAGAGACTGTAAGAGACTGCAGACATGGCACAAGAGATGACCAGAGACTGAATACATGGCCCAAGAGACTGTCAGTGACTGCATACATGGCTCAAGAGACTGTAAGAGACTGCAGACATGGCACAAGAGATGACCAGAGACTGAATACATGGCCCAAGAGACTGTCAGAAACTGCATACATGTGGGGGGGGGGGGGGACCGAGAGAGACAGGGGGGGGTGACAGAAAGAGACAGGGGGGTTACAGAGAGGAGTGTGACAGAGAGAGACAGAGGGGGTGACAGAGAGAGACAGGGGGTGACAGAGAGAGACAGGGGGGGTGACAGAGAGAGGGGGTGACATAGAGGGGTGATGGGGGTCCTCGCTCCTGATCCGATCCCTGATTCCAGGGGGGGCACTTGCCCCCCCTTACCCCTACCTGCGGACGCCCATGGTTTCAAATATTTCTGACGGACTCGAGTCCGGTCGAAAAATCCGGTCGTCTGTGTGCTAATCCGACGGACGAAAACCAACGCTAAGGCAGCTATTGGCTACTGGCTATGAACTTCCTTATTCTAGTCCGGTCCTACGTCATCACCTTCGAATTCGTCTGACTTTTGGCGTGATCGTGTGTGGGCAAGTCCGTTTGTTTGAAAGTCCGGCGGACCTCCGCTGCAAAGTCCGGCGGAAAGACTGTCGGACCTAGTCCGTCGAAAAGTCTGATCGTGTGTGCGCGGCATTATGGATAAAGACAAGGCCAGGTGTCTTTTTATCCAAGCCCATCAAACCAGCTGCTGACCCGGCATGTTCTTGTAATCACACTGGAAGGAATAACATTCTAGACAAACAGATTTAAATCTACAAAATCCAACTGAAGATACCGACTCCTGCGTTATCTCCCCTCTACATGCTGCAGAGACATTTGATAGTGTCCATGCTTTAAAAATGTGGTTTTGTCCAGGACTTTATCTCCAGGATCCAACCCTTATATTCCTTATGGTTCACACCCCAGCAGATGCAGTCCAGTGCATTTTTATTTTGCATCAAAAACGCATGGACGGTGTTTAACCACTTCCAGACCGTCCACCATCATTAAACCTCAGTACCTTGAAGGAGGATATCGTTAGGGCGGCAGCTAGCTACCATAACCCCGGTATCCTCTGCTTCAGTGAGCGGTCCGCAACAAGATAATACCAAATACCAAAATGTCTTGGCATGCTGACGCCTTAAGAGTTCCCTTCACTGGAACTAAGGGGCCAAGCCCAACCCCTGTAAAACAACCCCTCCACCAAATGATTTGGACCAGTGCACAAAGCAAGGTCCATAAAGATATGGATGAGCGAGTTTGGGGTGGAGGAACTTGATTGGCCTGCACAAAGTCCTGACCTCAACCCGACAGAACACCTTTGGGATGATTTAGAGCGGAGACTGCGAGCCGGATCTTCTGGTCCAACATCAGTGCCTGACCTCACAAATGCTCTTCTGGAAGAATGGTCAAACATTCCCATAGACACTCTCCTAAACCTTGTGGACGGCCTTCCCAGAAGAGTTGAAGCTGTTATAGCTGCAAAGGGTGGACCAACTCAATATTGAACCTTATGGACTAATGCCCCGTACACACGGTCGGAAATTCTGACGGAAAATGTCCGATCGGACCATGTTGTCGGAAAATCCGACCGTGTGTGGGCTCCATCGAACTTTTTCCGTCGGAATTTGAGAGCAGGATCTCAAATTTTCCAACAACAAAATCCGATCGGACTTTTTCCGATCGTGTGTAGAGAATTCCGACGGACAAAGTGCCACGCATGCTCAGATCAAATTATGAGACCCAAGCTATTGACTAATAGCCTCTACGTAGTTCCGTCGTACGCAACGAACGCCACCACGTTCAGAATGATCGGATTTTCCGACAACTTTGTCCGACCGTTTGTATGCTAGACATCGTTTTTTTACGTTATTTTTACGTTATTTTCGTTCATTCGTTATCGTACGAATGAACGAACGATTCGGTAAAAATTTTAACGAATCGAACGAATCCGAAAACAACGAAAATCCGAAAAAAAACTAATTAGAAACAACGAATCTATGAAAGAAGAAAATCCGAAAAACGAAAACCGGAACAACGAAAATCAAAATGAACGAAAAAATTTGTATATTCGTAACTTTTTTTTTTTTGTTGAATTGGTAATTTTCCGTGTCCCTTACAATGGCGCTGCTTAACGTGCCTTGAATGGATTGAACGAAAAAATTCGTACATTCGTAACTTTTTTTTTTTTTCGATTCGTAATTTTCCGTGTCTCTTACAATGGCGCTGCTTAACGTGCTTCGAATGAATTGAACGAAAAAATTTGTACATTTGTAACTTTTTTTTTTTTTCGATTCGTAATTTTCCGTGTCTCTCACAATGGCGCTGTTTAACGTGCTTCAAATGGATTGAACGAAAAAATTTGTACATTCGTAACTTTTTTTTTCGATTCAGAATTTTCCATGTCTCTGAAAATGTAATAATAGCATACACATTACATAACATTATGAATTATGCTCCGATTACGAATCTACGAATGTTACGAATAAATACGAATGCGTCCGTATTTCAAACAAACGAATAAACGAAAATTAAACTAACGGAAAAACGAATCAACGAAAAAATAACTCTAATGAAAATACGAATCGTTACGAATACGAACACCGATGACGTACGAATTTCCGAATCGCTACGAATACGAACACCGACGACGAACGAATTTACGAATCGTTACGAATCAACGGAAATGAAAAAAACGAAACGAAAATAAACTAATTTTTTTGTTGTGCACATGTCTAGTGTATGCAACACCAGTGTCGGACAAAATCTGTCAGAAAAAATCAGACGGATTTTGTGGTCGGAATTTCCGACCGTGTGTACGGGGCATAAGACTGGGTGCACCATAGCTCCCAACTGTCCCTGATTTGGAGTAAAGTGCCTCTGTCCCTCATTCCTCCTCATTTGTCCCTCATTTTGGTCTGATCTATATAGATGTATATAAAATGCACTTTTTATCTTTCAAAAAGTGTTTCCCAGAGCTAAACCTGTCATACAAATTCTAAATGGCTGCATTTGTCAATTTTAAAAGCCAATATAAAGGAATATTGGTGGTAAAAAAAAAATCACTTGTGGATTTAATTAACCCTTTTTTTTATATGTCCCATTTAAGGGATGTGGCAGGGGGGGGGGGGGGCGTGTCCTATGCCCACATACGTTTGCTAGTAGGTGTCCCTCATTCCCATCTCAAAATGTTGGTAGGTATGGGTTCACACCTAAAGTGGTTGTAAACTCTTTTACACCAATTTTCCCTACAGGTAAGCCTATAATAAGACTTACCTGTAGGTACTGGAAATATCTCCTAAACCAGGAACGGTTTAGGAGATATTTACAATATACTCTTGCGCCGACGTCAGCGGCGTATGCGCACTGAAGAAAGGGCATGATCGTGCCATTTCTAAAGGGCCCGTGCCGTGACCGGCGGCTCCCACGCGCATGCGCCGGAGTGACGTCATGTGGCCCCGGATGGAGGAGGGGCGAAGATGGATGCGGCCACCAGCAGGGACATCCCGGGCTTCGGTTTCAGGTAAGTGCAACATAATGGGCTAGTATGCGATGCATATGCGGTGCATACTAGCCCATTATGCTTTTACTTTGCAGGAGAAAAAAGAGGAAGTAAAACTCATCCTGATTTACTTCCTCGTTAATTCGCATGTGGTGCACAGCGGGGGTCTGGTGCGTCCTTGTTCTCCATTCTAGGCATGAATGAGGACCGAATTCAGACCTGAAACTGAGCCAAAGACGCACCGGACTCCTGTGCAATTCGCTCCGCGGCCGCCACAAAGATGTGTGAACCGGCTCCATTCAGTCTCCTGTCATGCGAATTGGATGTGGGGAAAGCCTAAGGCCCCATACACACTATTAGATTTTCTGCAGATTTTTGTCTTCAGATTTACCAAAACCATATAATACGAGGCCAAACCTTAAGAGTTTCAATTTGTATGCACTACATGGTTTTGGTAAATCTGAAGACAAAAATCTGCAGAAAATCTAAGTGTGTATGGGGTCTAAGACTGGGATGCCATTAAAGTTCATGTGCATGTAAAGGCAGGCGTCCAATACTTTTGGTAATATAGTGTGTATTTATTAAATACATAATTAGAATAATACATCTATTCATTATAATTATTTTTCATGTTCTGTCAGCTCAGCCCTCAGAGCTGCACATTGCACACACAGTACATACAGCTAGCCCCGCCCCCTTGTCGTTCCCCCTAAGTCCCGCCCCTTGCCCGTACATACCCGCTCTCACCCTGAGCACATGACTTCCCCCCACGTGACCCGCCTCCGCTGGGTCATGTGACCCCTATTTAACCCTCCTCTGCCCGACCTCCCGCCAGTCAGGATGGAGAAGGTGTACTCGGTGCTGCTGTTCGTATTGCTGGCGTCATGGAGCGGGCCCGCCGCCGCCGACACCCCGGCCAACTGCTCCTTCCCGGACCTGAAGGGGACCTGGGAGTTCCATGTCAGCCCCAGCAAGGGAGGGGCGCGGAGCCGGGACATCGACTGCTCCAATCTGGGTGAGGGGACCAGCCCTGTGTGTGCGCGATAGAGTGCGAGCTCTGCAGACCAGCCGTGTGTGTGTGTGTTTGTGTGTGTGTGTGTGTGTGTGTTTGTGTGTGTGTGTGTGTGTGTGTGTGTGTGTGTGTGTGTGTGTTGGAGTGCGAGCTCTGCGGACCAAGTGTGTGTGTGTGTGTGTGTGTGTGTGTGTGTGTGTGTGTGTGTGTGTGTGTGTGTGTGTGTGTGTTGGAGTGCGAGCTCTGCGGACCAAGTGTGTGTGTGTGTGTGTGTGTGTGTGTGTGTGTGTGTGTGTGTGTTGGAGTGCGAGCTCTGCGGACCAAGTGTGTGTGTGTGTGTGTGTGTGTGTGTGTGTGTGTGTGTGTGTGTGTGTGTTGGAGTGCGAGCTCTGCGGACCAAGTGTGTGTGTGTGTGTGTGTGTGTGTGTGTTGGAGTGTAAGCTCTGCGGCCCAGCGCTGTGTGTGATGGAGTGCGAGCTCTGTGGCCCAGCGCTGTGTGTGTGTGTGTGTGTGTGTGTGATGGAGTGCGAGCTCTGCGGACCAGCCCTGTGTGTGATGGAGTGCGAGCTCTGCGGACCAGCCCTGTGTGTGATGGAGTGCGAGCTCTGCGGACCAGCCCTGTGTGTGGTGGAGTGCGAGCTCTGCGGACCAGCCCTGTGGAAGTTGGGGGGTGGGAGGCTTGCATGCTGTACAAATAAATCATTAGATAGAAATGTGGGGATTCATTTCTTTGCATGGAGATTGATTAGAACCCCTGTCAGTTTATTTTTTATTGCTGTCTGTATCCCTGTTAAAGAGGAACTAAACTTCCATTGATTGTACCCACAGGTTAGTTTATAATGAGGCTCACCTATGTGTCTTCTTGGAGACACAGGTCTCACCAGACAGCAGGGGCCAGTCAGAACGTGCAGCTCGGCTCACGCTTGCGCAGTAGGGAACCAGGCTGTGAAGCTGCAAGGCTTCACTTCCTGATTCTATTACTTTAGATGCCGGTGCCTCCACCCGAGGGTTGGGTGAGGACATCGCGGGTGTCCTTTTAAAAGTCAGCAGCTGCAGTACTTGTTTTTGCAGGCAGAACTTGGCTTTTAAAGCTTAAGTTCCACTTTTGGGTGGAACTTCACTTTAAGGAGATTCGCCCCTCTATTTGTCCTGATTACCATGATCATTGAAAGTAAAAGAATATCCCAAATTTTGGGTCGGCCCCAGAAAAGTAATAGAGGGGAAATCCTCCAATGAGGACACTCGCTCTGGTGATCCGTGGGTCCCTGAGGAATTCCCTTAATTTGCAGGCATTTCCTCTCACTTCCTGTTTGATTATGGGGCAGGAAGTGAAGGCAAATCTCCCCAACGGGACACAGATGGCCAAAAATAAACTTATAGGGGTTATGACCCTCCCTTACTCAACTGGGTTTTAATTTTTTTGCTAAAAAGGCAGAAAATTCTGAAAAAATAAATAAAAAATTCTCAGAAAATTTTGGAAATAAGTAATTAATTATTTTTCCTTCCTGATGTGTGCTGATGAGGCGGCACTGATGGGCTGCACTGGTGAGGAGGCAACAATATGCAGCACTGAGGGGAACTTTATGGTGGGCACAGACTGGTGTCACTGTTGGGGCTGCACTGATGATCAGTGCCCTGATTACCTGTACAGGTCTCCTGTAAGGAGATGCTGCTGATTGGCTCTCCTCCAAGGAGAGCTGATAAACGGCATCTCCTTTTACATGTAATCAGCTGTGATTGGACACAGCGGATTGCTTGGGTAATGACCCGCGTCATCGGGGTCCCTGGGACATGGTGCGAGACTGGGCGACGTCGTATGGCGTTGGCCCAGAACAAGAGAACATCCCACCTACTGTCATTTGTCTATACAGCGGGCAGGAGGGAGTTAATGTAGAACCTCAAAGCAAAACTTTTTTTTTTTTTTTTCTGGTCTTGTCCCATTGCAGACAGTTCCCTTCACTTCCTGTCCCATAGCCAGACCAGGAAGTGAGAGGAAATCCCTCCAAAGTGAGCAGATCCCTGGTTGTCACCAGAACTAGTGTCCCCATTGGAAGTTTTCCCCTCCGTTACTTTTCTGGGGGGAAATTCAAAATTTGGGAATTTTTTTTCTTTTACTTTACATTTTTATGATAATGGTAAACGGGATAAATGGAGGATGAATTTCTCTAATGGGGGCACCGACAGCAAAAAAACCTGACATGGGTCTAATCAGTGGGCTGAATGAAGAAAAGATCTGAGGCGGTCGCTGTACTAACTATATTCAATGTTAGTACAGCAATCAGCCTGCTGAGCTATTGTGTTCTGAAGGGGGGGGGGGTATAAAACCCCTGCTGAGCATTACATCATTCCCCTGGTGTAGTGGCTGATAAGACGATGTTTGTCTGCACTTTACACTCCCCGTGTTTGCTGAGTAGAGATCTGTTTCAGTCTTGGCGGTGATCACTTCTGGCACCTCGATCAGCAGTTGTGCAACTTCCAATTCCCTTACTGGGAAAGTCCCTTCAACTCCGCAAAATGACTGCAAAGGTTTCTGGGTAATATGGTCACAGCTCTTTCCTATAGTGACTACATCCTCCAGACAGTGCGGTGTCTGCATCTTCCGGGCCCCTTATTGTGAAAGGCCCTCAAAGTGCAACTTTGGGCAAAATAAAATGACACACGTGATGCAGATAGTCACCAGCTTTACCACAGCAGTCTGTGTTTTCCGGTGTTCCCTCTGTAATGTTGTTTATTACTTGTTTTGAATAAAAAGTCCCTTAGCGCAAAGTCTGTGTGTCTGTGTGTCTGTGTGTCTGTGTGTCTGTGTGTCTGTGTGTCTGTGTGTCTGTGTGTCTGTGTGTCTGTGTGTCTGTGTGTCTGTGTGTCTGTGTGTCTGTGTGTCTGTGTGTCTGTGTGTCTGTGTGTCTGTGTGTCAACTCGCTGTGAAAATGTCAAATGGAACACCAGCATGTTCAGATACCATTCATTTCAGTGGCATCTAAAAACGTGGTATGATTATGCCTGCACGATAAATCGCACAAACCATATCACATGTGGCCTATTAAAAAAAAAAAAAAAAAAAAAAAAAAAAAATGTTCCAGAACTTCTCTTGGGTGTTGAGATTTGGTTTGTGCGACTGCAGCATGATTTTTTTATTTTTTTGCCCAACAGTTGCAGCAGAATTGCACTGCGTTTTTAGGTGCCATTGAATGAACACGCTGATGTACGATTTTACAGTCTGTGGGGGGGGGACGGGGACGCAGGCAGGTGTGTTTTTTTTTTTTTTTTTTCCTTACTGAAGGACGGGGGTAGGGCACATGAGGGACTGTAAGACCCGGGGCGACTTAGACTTAGTCACTCCGACTTAGAAAAAGGTTCTTGTACTACTTTGGGGCCGACTTCGGGCGACTTGCATTGATTTTTACTCACCTCTAAATGTCTGTTGCTAGGGGATCCCTCGTAGTCTGCCTCCTTTAGTGCCAGGGCTCCTGACGTCACTTCCTCGGCATAGGAAGGGAGATCAGCTCTCTCCCCCCCCTCCCTCTTGTCAATCATCTGGGACACGCACAGGTCCCAGATGATTGCCTGGCCAATCACGGCGTGCCGCTCATGCATGCGCAGTGGGCTGGGCACCCACAGTTGCAATGGCGCCGCAGAGTGGGGCTTCGATCCCCCGCATCGCTGGACCCTGGGACAGGTAAGTGTCCGATGTGCAGTATTTGTAGCTGCTGACTTAAATTTTATTTTTTTTTTTTTAAGTGGAACACAGCTTTAAAGAGCATGTATGGAGTTGCGACTTGTCCTTTTATCTAATGAAAACAATAGATGTTTTTGCTTGTTGTGCATTATTGAGCTTCAAGCTACAAAACGCTCAAGTGTGATGGGGGGGGGGGGGGGGGTCCTAAATTGTTCCTGCGTCTTCCCAGGAAGGAGCTGCTCAGATTTGTTGGCGCCTCCTCGTGAGTTTGTCGTCATCCATAAAGCGTCTGCCATTTATTCATCAGCCGTATAGTAAAAAAAAGAAAGTTTGGGGACCAAGTGCATAATAAAACTTTTATGTGATGCAGAAAGTAATGATTGCTTTTATTTTTTGCTTGGAATTCCAGTTTAATAGGAAGTGTCAAATAACCTTGTATGTTATCTGAGCTGCAATGGATATCGTTCTGTTTTTGCTTTTGTAGTGAGATTTGGCTGAAAAGTTTCAGATCCTATAACAGAGGCCACATTACAGACCTCTTCTATCATTTCAGTTTATTATTTTGGGTTTCACTTTGTCTCGGCTTGCAGTGACTTCCTTGTTTGCTGATATTGTAGACTGGTTTATACAGGTCTGTGTCACAAGGTGAGGCCAGTCATGTGAAGATGAGTGCTCAGTGTCATCATGGAAAATATTTATTTATTTCAAAAATTGAGGAGGATTCAGAAAACAAGCGGCGGTACAAAATTCTGCTCCTCTCGGTTTTTCCATTATTGGAGTTTTTTTAATAATTTTTCAAGAGCGTAACTTGGGCAGTAATTTGAAATGTATCATCTTTGGCTTTCTGACTGTTGTCACCAGCAGAGAAAGTGATGAATTGTCCAATGAGGACATCTATACTAATGACGACTATCTAAACAAGGATTTCTTTTTTACTTTTAAAGATTTATTGTGTCCTCATTAGGGATGAAACAACGAATCGATTATGAAATTAATCAATTACTATTTTCATAATCGATTAATCGGCCAGTAACGGAACGGGGTTAAAAAAACTAAAATTTGCCCTTTATAGTATAAAAAGAGCAAATAATTGCTACTATAAATTACTTTCACAGTTCTACAGTAAAAAAAAATCAGCTTTTTTTTTATTTTTTTAAACCCCCATTAAACTAAACGTCTCAGGCCTGGTTCACACTTATGTGTTTTTAAAATATTTTGCTCCCTAACCATATACAGGGGGTCCCCGAGTTACGAACTCTTTAGGGACTGCCCACCTGTACGGAAGTCAGAAATGTTCGTAAGTCGACCGCGCATGCGCAGACCGACAAATGTTCCGTCTAATGCCGTTCTGCGCATGCGCGGCAAATTACGGACATTTCTGAAGTTTGCTGGCATTTTCCGAGGCTCCGTATGGCCGCGCATGCGCAGAACGGCTGGAAGACGGCGAAAAATGGCGGAGGGTCCCCGCAGCGCCCCGTTCGTAAGTAGGGGTTGTTCGTAGGTCGGGCGTTCGTAAGTCAGGGACCCCCTGTAGTTGGTTATTTATATTTACCGCTGCATAGAGATATTTAAGAATATATTGCCTTTTTAAAAAAAAAAAAAAACTTTACATATTAACTAAATTATACACCACGCTTTTTTTCTAAGGTTATTAATCGATTATTCGAAACAATAATGGGCCGTCTAATCGATTATGAAAATAATCGGTAGTTGCAGCCCTAGTCTGCAGGACAGGGAGTGAAGGAGTTCTGCCCTAGGAAGACTCAACAAAAAACGGATTTTACCATTCCCTATTCTACTTAAAGAATACGTTGATCCTTCAAACATGTTACACCATTTCTAGGGTGGAACGTGTAGCATGTTAATGTATCTGCAGCAAACCCCCCCCCCCCCCCCCCCCTGAAAAAATTGCATGACAAATATGGTAGCTGAGTACTTCAAGGGGAAGTAAACCCTGGTGGGTTTTACTTCCTCTGTTTCCCTGCAAAGGTAAAGCATAATGGACTAGTATGCATCGCATAGTACCCCATTATATGTCACTTACCTGAAACCGAAGCCTGCGATGTCTCCGTTGTCCCCACTAGCAGGGAGCGTCCATCTTCACCCCTCCCTTCTGGGGGCGCTAACTCCGGCTCTGTGACTGCCCGGAGTCGTGTGACGTCACCCTCGCACATGCAGGCTGGAGCCGCCAGTCACGTCATGACCGCTATTAGAAACGGCACAATGTGCCCTTTCTAGAGTGTGCATGCGCCGATATTGGCACTCGGCTTTTTAGTAAATATCTCCTAAACCGTGGAGGTTTAGTAGATATTTAAGCACCTACATGTAAGCCTTAATATAGGCTTACCTGTAGGTAAGTGGTTGTACAGGGTGTACAACCACTTTAAAGTGTTACTAAACCCAGGACTCTGCATTCACTATATCTGGTCTCCCACAGAACACGGAACATGGAAATGCAATTATTTTAGTAACTATAAACTGCTAAATGCCTTTTTCTCATTGGCAGTCTTGTGACTTCTATCAGTATCTGGTTAAAGCTTGTAGGAGGAGTTTTCATTCCCCTCTGATTGTCCTAGGAGGCTGCAGGACTCTCTCTGGACAGTGCTGATGGGCCCTGTGCTGACCACATGCACACTCCCAAGAAAGCAAAATGCAATACACACCAAACTGAGCATGTGCGGCTTGTCCCCAAGGCTCTGTACCATCAGGAGATATATTGGGGACTCTGGAAGGAGGATAGGATCAGAGAAGACTGGATCAAACTGCCTTTTTATACAAGCATGCTTTACTGCATAGACTTATTTTACTGTTGTGGGTTTAGTAACACTTTTAAAGCAGAACTTCCCTTTTGGGTGAAGTTCTGCTGTAATGCATCTTCCCCCTCCCATTATAAGGAACAAAAAAAAATCAGCTACTTCAGCAATACTAATACAACATTGTGTCAGTGATTACTGTAATTTATTAATAAAGTTGAATTCCATGTATGGCAATTTTTTTTTACATGGTTAAATTGGACCAGCTTGGGCATATGTTGGTACATAGTGTCATACCTGGCGACCTCCTGTGTTCTGTAAACGGCCGCGCTGCAGCTTGTCGGGACCCAGAAGAAGGTGGCAATCGCTGTATTAAGTGGTGCGGACTACAGAGATCTCCAACTTCTGCGGGGGTCCCACATGAACAATCCCCCCTATTCTGGATCCTGGGAGGACCATGCCCATTTGACAGCCAACAGGAAGTTTCCACATGCAGGCAGTGAGGAGGACACATGGAAAAAGGTCTCAGCCTTGACTGTCATGTAACCATGGATTTAGTTGCGTAAAAAAAAAAAGGGCATTTAGGTTTTATTTGTATTGCCAGCAGTCAGAATGGGGGGAATGCAGAGATCATTTTTAAGAGCCTTGTTAAGGCAACCCAATATTGAATGGACTTCCGGTGCACTTCAAGCCAGTCATGGGTGGATCGAATCTTGGCTGGAACCAGCTGATATTCAAACCATCTATGGGCTGGATGGATAAACTTGGATACAACCAGCCTGTGTTTTTTTTTTTTTTTTTTTTTTTTTTAACAGAAGATTGCTGCTTGTGGCTATAGCTGCTAACAATAATCCTTTTGTTCTGCCAGTCAGGAAGGCTCCCTGCACCCACAATGCTGCAGGAGAGATTCCGCCATTAACACTGAATGTGTTGTTGGGGGAGAATCAATGAATTTGTCTTCCCACCTGTGGTGGAAGGCAATAAAATTCTAATCATCCATGGCTTGCCCTAATTTTAGCTAAAGTCAAAAACGATAATCAGCACATGGGACTTAACGTAACATGAGTGTCTGTTGTGCTGATTTTTCTTTCATGAGAATTCCTCTTTTGCTAGTCTGTTCTACGCTCACAGCCACATGGCGATATTATTCATGGGTATTGATGTGTACTGTTTCCCTCTTAGGTCCATCTGAAAAGAAAGTAACCGTTACTATCAAAGAGCTGGATGTTGTAGAGGATGACCTTGGAAATGTGGGATTTGTTACCATAATCTACAATCAAGGGTTTGAGGTCGTAATAAATCACATGAAGTGGTTTGCCTTTTTTAAGGTAGGTATATTTAGTTGCATTCTATCCCGCCTGGTTTGTAAGATGTAAATGCATTAAATGGCTGTATTTGGTTGTGAACCTTGCATGCACACTTCAGGTAAATATTAGAGGGCTCCTAGGTGCATTTAACACATTTTTGTGGGTTGCACTTGCGTTTTTTGTAGGTAGGGCAGCCCATTGAACGTCTGCCCTACCTGCAGAATGCGGGTTGCACATGTGTGATTGTAAAGGTTCTTTCTTTGTGTGTGTGTGTGTGTGTGTGTGTGTGTGTGTGTGTGTATATATGTATGTGTTTACATAGTTTACAACCCCTTTTAAAGTGCATGCAGATCATTTATTGAATCATTTATGGCATTGGGCCTTAAAGCAGAGGTCCACCCACTGCTGCAAAAATCAAAAGCCAGCAGCTGCTGACATTTGATAATCAGAAACTTGCCTGTTCTGGAGTCCAGCGATGTCGGCACCGCAGCTGATGTTTCCATCAGCTGTCAGGTGCATGTCGCCTCCATTGAGAGTAAGCAAACCAGGCAGTGAAAGCCTTACGGCTTCACTCCGGGTACCCTACTGCACGTGCGCGAGGCTCCACTCCTCTCTCCTACTGGCCCGATGGCTGGGGGAGGAGGAAGCCCCGGGCAGTGACGTCAAGACCTGCGGCTGAGCTCCCAGAAGTGGGAATAGGATACCTGTATTAGACGGGTATCCCCGCCTCCCTAAAAGGTGCCAAATGTGGCACTGGAGGGGAAGGAGTAGAAGTTCCACTTTTGGGTGGAACTGCACTTTAAGCAGAGCAAAACTGTTGTGAATGCCCTTCCTTGTATTTAGTCATGGTCTGCAGAGATTGCTGTCAACACTCTACAGTGCAGAATGTAACCAAATCAATGTGTACACTGGCCCAGGATGAAGTTTTAGACCCCTTTCACACCGAGGGCGTATTGCAGGCGCTATAGCGTTAGAAATAGCGCCTGCAATCCGCCCTAAAACAGCTGCACCATTGTGTGCAGTGTGAAAGCCCAAGGGCTTTCACACAGCAGCAGTGCGCTGGCAGGACGTCAGGAAAACTCCTGCCAGCAGCTTCTTTGGAGCGGTGAACTCACCGCTGCTCCCCATTGAAATCAATGGGGCAGCGCTGTAATACCACTATTGCAGCATTTTGCAGGGGTTTTAACCATTTCTCGGCCGCCAAAAAAAGCACCTCGCTAGCGGCTGAAATGCGCCGCAAATCCGACGGTAAAACGCCACAAAAACTAGCAGCGTTTTACCGTTTACGCTATGTGCGGTGTGAAAGGGGTCTTGGAGCGCATGAAAAATAACCTACTCATCCCTGCCTCTCCAGGAACTCGGCTTGAGTAGCCGCTTTAACTAAGGCAAGTGCAATGTTCCAAGAGCTTATTCCCAACTGGCTAGCAGTGAATGTCCTATAAGATGTTCGCTATGCTGTCTCAGCGGATGTCTCCTTTCTGCAGCTGTTCTCCTCTGACTTGCAGAGACTGGAGTGGGTGCCACCAATTGTACCTCCCGCTACTGCACTTTGTGAAACCTTGCTGTAAATATGCCTTCAAAATGTGTTTCCTTCCAGTATGAACAGCACGGCTCCAACGTCACTAGTTTCTGCCATGATACGTTCCCCGGCTGGGTACATGATGTTCTGGGCCGCAACTGGGCTTGTTTTGTTGGGAAGAAAATAAGTAGCGCTTCTGGGAAGAAACTGAATCCAGCACCCTTCCCGCTCGGAGCAGGACAGTAAGTTCCATTTTATATATACGCTCAAGGTTTTTACTGGCTTGTTTGGCTTTAAATGGACCTTCACCCCAGATGAGGGTTGAACGATAACAGTTTCATGTGTTAAGCTTTAACATAACATACCATCTTAATGTTTGGAGCCAGCAGCTTGAAGGTATTAGACTTTGTTCATATTTTGCACAAATAAATATTAAATGATATTTATAGTACACCTATCTAAGAAACCTGTTGCCACCATATGCCTACGAAGATGAGACGATGTTATGACTATTCACACAAAGCTTCCCCTAATCAAGTTATAGGTAAATGAGCCACAATGATTCATGAAAGTAGGTGCTTGACCTACGATTAGTGGTTTCCTTGCAAATGCCCACAAAACTATAAAAGTCAGCACACCAAACCGAGTTTAATTGCATGCATAGAAAATGTACATTGACAATATAGATTGCACATATGGTCTCCCCATCATGCTACCTAGGGTTGCCACCTCATCCCTTTAAAACCGAACACATATGAATTACTCAGGTTCTGTGGCTGATGTGGTAATTAAATTCGGTGCCTTATCTGCATTAAATTAGCCTCAGAACCGGTGTGATTCATGTGTGTTCGGGTTTAAAGGGATGAGGTGGCAACTCTAATGCTACCCAATTACAAAGTCTTTATAATGCCAAGTAGTTCAATGCAAAGTGGGCATCTGGAGGCAGGTGGAAGCAACTGTTTTGCATCTAAGAAGGTTCTTTGCAGTAAATGCAAAGACAGCCTAGAAACCTCTGTAGTGTATTGATGATTTATTAAACAAACACTGCATGTACAACAGTAGGAAAAAACATTCACTGCATACAATATACACAAGCTATCTTTCCCAGCAAATTGGCATGGATAATGTATGCAAGAGGTGTACACTAAACATTACTTAACTTGGGTTGTAGATTTAGTGTCATCCCCGGTTAAAGTTCCTATTTTCAGTCTCTCCATCACTCCGGGCCCCTGTGTGCTCCTGCACTGAGTTATTGTGTATGTTCCAGCAAGTTTTTACAAATACAATATACATTTTACCTATTAACGATTCTTCATTGAATACCCTTTTTTATTTTTTATTTTTTTTTATTTTTTTATTTTTTTTGTCCCAATAAAGAATCATATTTGGGAACTCTTCATGTGGTTTATCCATCATTTCTTGGATCAGCGCTTCTTGCCCTGTTTCTATGCGTTTGGTCTTCTGAGATTTGGAAGCTGCGGCCTAAGTTTTGTGGCTATTCTTATTTAATTTTATTTCTCCATCCAGGCAACGCGCGCGTGTGTGTGTGTGTGTCCCTAAGCCTACCAGTAGGGTTTTACCCGCTCAGACATGCAATAGTAGATGGTCAATGCTGTACATTAACATGAATGAAGTGTGTTTTGTACAAAAAAAGTAGCCCTTTCCTACCGCTGCTACCAACTGAGACCTCCTGCACAACTTTGCAGTGTGAATTCAGCTGTTGTCTGATGTTCAACAGGACAAAGTTGCCTTTAAATTGTAAACAGAGGGGTGAAAGTCAAAGTCGCCATCTAAAGGGTGGATAGCTGCAATCTATTACATTTATGGTTTTATATTTAATACAGCTTTAAAGTGATACTAAAGTCCCCATTTTTTTTATTTTTCTCCTTTTAAAAATGACAAACGTGTTCTTCTTGCCACCTCTGTGCAGTTGGTTTTGAGTAGCCCAGTTCCCCCCTTTTCTCAGGTTCCTCTCTGATGCTCCTGGCCTCTCCCTTCTGCTGAGTGTCCCCTCAGCAAAACGCTCGCTATGGGGTCACCTCAGCCCCTACTTTGTTCATTCAGACATGGAGCTGCGGCTCAGCCCTGTCCCATCTTCACTGGCTCACTGACTTTGACAGCAGGTATTAGGGGGGGCTGTTGCACACAGGTTTTTTTTATCTTAATGCATAGAATGTGTTAAGATAAAAAAAAAAAAAAAAACGTTTGACTTTAAAACGACTTGTTATGTTTCTATAAACAAGACAGACTTTTGTACAACCTAGTTTATTCCATTTTCTTTTCCATATTGTCTAGAATCCCATACAGAAGCAACCCCGCATTTGTAGAACAAATAAACTCTGTTCAGAAATCATGGACTGCAACCATGTATCCAGAATATGAAGGCATGTCAATGGAGGATCTCCTCAAAAGAGCTGGTGGTCGTAAATCCAGAATCCCAAGGTATTTTTTTTATTTTATTTTTTCGTGAGAATGCTGATTTCTTTAGCATGTTATACAAGTGTCCAAAGAGGGCCACCAGTGCAATAATGGTTTACAAAACAAAAAATACTGGCTTCAGTGCTCTTGACTTTGCTTCATGCTTGTTCTCAGTCAGTAAAGTACCAATTAACTGCATCAACTTTTTTTTTTTTTTTGCTGAAAGAGGTCCCAGGTGCCCCTTTAACGCAACAGGAGAGCAGCTATTTTTCGCACTACCAGTTTTAAAACATCACCCAGACTCTGCATCTCTGGTAGCTCCCGAATGCTATCTGTATTTTGAACGTTAGCTGTCAGTGACCTCTGTGGTCCAGCACCAACAGTTTCTGGGTTTGTGATCCTGCTACCACTACATGGCAGAGCTCCAAAACGCATTGACGCATTGTGTTTACAGCAGAAGTGTAATGACCTCACTTGTGAAAGGACACACAAATAACTTGACTTTCCATGTGTTAAAGGACACATCAAACATTTGGATTTTCACAGTTGGGTTATAGTGCCGTCTACAGGAGTGGGATGCTACTTGTAAAATACAAGTACAGCCCTGGGATAGCCCCTGCCAGTGGCCAAGCAGTCCCCTTGACCCAGAACTGCTACAGATTGTGGTGGTTTATTTTTTATTTCTAGGACTCTGCCTTTTTAGCAAATTACCGTACTCGTTTTAGTCCCCCAACAGTGGCAGCACCGCCCCCCCTTTTTTTTTTTTTCTTGCGCCAGACCCCTAATCTACAAGCAGGGTGCCGGATGCATGATTTTCAATGTTTTTTTATTTTGAAGCACATGATTGGAGCCTGAGGCTTTAATTGGCTTGGGGTGCAGAGCACTGCACCCTGAGCCCACAGTTGTGTGACAATAGCGAATTTAATATTTGTCTTCCTGATTCTCCTCCTGGCCAATCAGGAAGCGGATCTTGACTCCCGATTGGCCAGGGAATCTTGGACTTCTGGCAAATCGGGTCTCAGGACCCACCTTCTGTTCGACCGGGAGGAGAAACGATGTCCCTGGAGCAAGGTCTCCTCACCTTGGAAGACTGAAGCAATTGGGGTGAGTCAAGGAGCAGCTCAGTCAGCCGCATGGTCCTCTACGAAAAACGTATCCAGACTCCTGCTCCCTCCTTCCAGGGACGGCTCACCTGCAGCCACATCCCGTACTCCCTGGCTCGGACAGTGGAGGGAGAAGGAAGAGATCAGCTTGCATCCCAGGCAGGACTCGCCATCTGCTTCCTAAGGCAAGGATGCCTCTGATCTCCTGTGCTATCGCCATCTTCCCGTCCATCTCCTGCGGGGAGGTGGGATCGCTCCCCCGGGAGTGGTGTTTTTCTGCCCCCCCCAAAATATTGAGCACCAGCCGCCACTGGTCTCCAAGTACGTTACTTTACTTGTATCCTCATTGGGCCATATTTGCTATGTAGTTGCGCACTTTTTTTTTTTTTTTTTTAATCTAGGCCTACTGTAAGGCTGCTATATCCTTTGCAAGGCATTGCCTGGCTTTGCTTGATATCATCAGCAAAAACCGAGATTGAACATGTGTAAAATTTTGAGGTTGAAGCAAATGTTCAACAGAATTGGTCCCAGGACAGAACCTTGGGGTACCCGACTTGCAGCGCAAGTCTATTCAGAAGATATGCTATTTATGACTACCCTTTGGACATGTTCCTGTAACTAGTTTGTCTTCTATCCGGGTACATACACATCGGTAATGCCAACACACTGCCATTTGTAAATTAAGCATTTAGGGGGTACTATATCAATAGCTTTGGCAAAGTCTAGATACACCACATCCGCAGGCATTCCTCTATCCAGGTTACAGCTTACCTCCTCCCAAAGATTGATCTGGCTTTTAGAAATCCATGTTGGTTACTACTGATGCCATTTTCATCAGCAGATTACTGGATCTAGTCCCTTATCCCCTCCAATAGTTTACACACTATTGATGGAGACTAACTGGTCTGCAGTTTCAAGGTATTGATCTTTTTTTGTTTTATTTGAATATTGGTACAGCAGTTTTTTTTTTTTTTTTTTTAAACTCCTGTCTTTAGTGGTCTCTTTTCGCTGCTCTGATTGCACGCTTGCCTTTTTCTTATTACATTCCTTGTAGTGTTAGCCTGCTGATGGTGATCCCTCAGCCTTCTCTTTTTTTTTTTTTTTTTTTTCTTTAATGTGCCCTTTTACACTTGAGTTTAGCCACCCAGGTTTGGCTTATATTTGCTGCCCTTTGTAATGCACTGTCTGATGCCTCTTAATATATTCTTAAAGCACTCCCATTTTTCCACCTGGGAGTTTTTTTTTTTTTTTTTTTTTGTCTAGAATTTCCTCATTTAATTTTACAAGACCCCCCCCCCCCCCCCTCCCATTTTACTATTTACTTATGACATCACAATGGGAGATTAATTAGGACAATTCCCTGGACTTTAAGATGGGGTGAGCTGCCACACCAAGACTTCATGGTGGCTGCAGTCTCTGCTGCTGATGGTTACTTTCTCTCACTTCACTGGAAAGTCATGACAACTGATGCTCGCCTTCACAGCTGGAGAGGAGTGATGAGACAGTTGTCAGTACAGAGTCTTTGGACCTAGTAAGAAGCCCCCCTACCAATCACTGTTTCTGAAGCTCCATGCATCTATCACTTCAACACTGGACCAGTCTTTTGGCAGGACATTCACGTGCCACAGCTGTGACATCAATCAACGGGATTGAACCAAAAGTAGAATTCTCTGTGCTGGGAGAGGCCAAGATTCTTCTTTTGCAGAAAAGGTATAGAGCTGGCAGAGTGATTGCCTCTAAGTTGGCTAATTCTGCTCCATGTAGAATGGTCCCTGAATCGGATGGGTTTCACCAAATCGGTCTCAGGGTGGGGACAATGAACGTGTTATCTGTTATTTGGGAGGTGGCTAGATTTCTGTCCAGGGCGAGGGGTCAGTGGATGGATGCAACAGATGCGATCGTAGCACCATGGCACAGTGAAGCCCTGTGTGGTGTTAGGCCGTTTCCTCTCATACTCTGCCTTGTCTTTTGTGTCGGGTTATAGCTCAAGGGATTCTTGTGGCCCCAGACTGGCAACATAGGCCTCGGTACACAGATGTGATTCGATTGGCCACTGATGCTCCGTTTGGTCTTCTCTGACTAGATCTTCTGGTCTATTCAACCCTGCCTTACATTCTCTGGCTTTAACAGTTTGGCTATGAGAGCCATGTATTAAAAGTTGGAGGCCTTTTACCCATCTATGCTCAAATTCCATAAGTCTACCTGAAGGAAAATTTCCCATTCTACCTGGAAAGGCTATTTTTGCGTTCTGCAAATCTTTACATACTCCCCTTCGCACCTCCTGGTGGTCGGGTACATGACATCCTCCTTTGAGGAAAAACTAACAGCTGTCCTGAAGTATATTGAGGTTCGGGTGGTTTTATTTCAGTGTCCTTTTTTGGCTTTCCACTTTTTTTTTTTCTCATAAATGCCTTCATCTAAAGAGAGCTGCAAATGTCTTTGATCAGAAATCTTATGTCTCGGTGAGACCTAAATCTCTTGCTTTCTGTCTTTTTTTTTTTTCCCTGTAAAATTTTGCTGGTTGCCACGGGAAGGGGTTGTACCCAGGGTTGTGTAATTTTTAAAATGTATAGATTATTTTTTAATGTCCTGCAGGCAGCTCTATAGCCCAACTATTGACAGCTGTAATCCTTGATGAACAAAATTCAGGGGAAGGGTTAAAGCATTTTAGAGGGTTTTATTGCTTCGGTGCTTTTCTTTATGGTACTCGCACACTCACATATTTTCTTGTATAGCTATTACAGCAACAGAAAGTGAGGAAAAGACTACCCAATGATGTCAGACAAATAAAATGTACTTTAAGGTTTATATACACTTTTTAGGTTTTCAACACTCCTAAAAATAAAAACATCTGCAGTATAAAAGTGGGAAGTTAATACAGTTCTTTACCAATCTTGCAGCATACCACCTCCGGCTCCGATGCCCACCAATGAGAAATACCAGGGCCTGCCTGATGCCTGGGATTGGCGGAATATTGGAGGGTACAACTTTGTCAGCCCTGTCAGAAATCAAGGTATTTAAGAAGCTATAGTTCACACAAATGAATGCTGGGCAGCAGACTGCAAACATGAATCCAGAGACATTGCCTTTTTTTAGCCTGTTAACATTTATTCCAGTTTGTGGGCAATGTTGCTATATATATATATATATATATATATATATATATATATATATATATATATATATATATATATATATATATATATATATATATATATATATATATATATATATATATATATATATATATAATATTCCAGCCAAAGCCATATTTTGGAAACTATATCGCAAAGACATTCAAGTGTATGTACTAACCTTAAACATTATGTAAGGCTAGCTACCTCTGGCTTGGCCCTTAGACCTAATTCTTGATAGACTATTGACTTAACGTGGGAACACAACCGCTCACCATGTCTTCATCCTTGCAGTACATTTAAAGTACTGGGGAAGAGATATGATGAGAATGTCTTCCGAAACCACATCTAGGGATGCATACACTGTAAGATATAGCGACTGGACATATCGGGTTTAATTTTTTTTTTATATATAAACATGTTTTGGCTATGTACAAGAGCATTATTCTACTTTGTATTCTGTAAATGTGTTTTATATATATGTAATACTTTTGGAATGTGCACATTGTTGTACTGTTAAAAGTTGCTAAACTTTATTCTGATTTAAAAAAAAAAAAATATTACATGCATACGTTGCCAGGAATGTAGGCAAGTATTTTTCTGCCTGAATTGCTGCAGCTTCCCTTGAAGCTGAAGGGGCAGTGGAAGAAGAGCACCTGTCGGCTCGAGGTTGAGGCAGGCAGCAAATCAAAATAGGGCCTCTTCCAAATAGTAGGCACGCTGTCCAAACCTTTAGACAAGAAGTTGGTCTTTCCTAAGGCCAAGGCAGCGGATCGCTTAGTGTGCCGATCCAAACTGGCTGACCCGTTCAGATCACGGATCGGTGACGATCCGTTGCACCTCTATTGAAGACCAAAAAGGAAGCAAATGTGTTCATTGTTTGGGTTTACACTGATTTTAACTTTACTATGTTTAGCATGTGCCTGTGTTGTATTGTCAATGAATAAATTAATGTTGCAGTGTTTGGGTACTCTGAAGGCTTTATAATCTTGTGTTGTCTCCAGGGTCCTGTGGAAGTTGTTACTCCTTTGCTACGATGGGAATGTTGGAATCTAGAATCCGTGTCATGAGCAGACTTCAGCAAACTCCTGTTCTGAGCCCCCAGCAGGTGGTGTCCTGCAGTAATTACTCTCAAGGTAATCCAGCTTGTTTTCTGTTCTCTGCAGCGGTGTAGGTGACAATGTCGCCACCTGAGATTCTGGACTTTGCCTCGGGCAATTTTTATTCGTGAAACCTTTAAAGTGTTGGTCACCTTTTTACAGAATCTGAAAGGTGACCCAACACTGTCGCGCCCCCCCCCCGTACCGCTGTATTGTCCTCTTCCGATCCTACACTGGCATGCTGGTTCACTGGTCCAGGAATTTGAAATCCGAATGGCTTTCTCTCTCCTTGCAGTGCTGACAGGGTGTGTCTGACCAGTTAAGACCATTTTGGTCCATACTGGCTGCACAGTACTGAGATGATAAAGAGGCTGGGATTTCAAATCCCTGGACCCATGGAGTAGTAAGCTTGTGCAGGAGGCAAGTTCAGTGGAACCCAGGGGAGGAGGTCCAGTGTTGGGTCACCTTACAAATGTGATGCAAATACAAGTGCTGCTCCAGACTCAAAGTGCTGGTGACCTAAAAAAAAAAAAAAAAAAAAAAAATCCTAGGCATTTGCTCAAGTATATACCATATCTGTCCGATACTCCTGGAAGCTGGAAATCCCATAAGTACACACCGCTACAATGGTGATCTCCATTTGCTTCCGGGTCCTGTGCTGAGCATCCAGCCAGATGCATAATGACTGCAGGAGGTCAGCCACTCAGCACGGGCACCATTCAGAGAATGCTTTGCATCCCCTGAATGCAAGCGTTCTCTGATTGGATGATGTGGTGAGGCAGGGGTCAATTTTCTCTCCCTCTGTAAACATGCAGGAAATAAGGAAATTAAAGGTCAACAGTAAAATAAAAAACTCAATGGTGGTCTGACTGAACTGTTTGGGCGGGAGTTGTGCTTTAAATGTTCCGTGTGTGGATGACGGTAGAAATCTGGTTGCTGCAGGCAAATTCTATCCCTTTTTTATTGGTTTCTAAAGGCCAGCCATATGTGCCAGCACACTGGTGGCCTTTATGCTATGCTGCTACATATTTGTATGGCCAGCATTAAAGCATTGCATTGGGATATGTGCCCTGAATTGCACATATCCCAGCACTGTGACCACTCTGACAGCTCCTGGTCATTTGTAATGGTCAGCAGCGGGTAGGACAAGATCTCCTGAACACATGTTCAGACAGACAATTGTCAATCCTTGATCGGGAAGCCTGGGGAAACGCCTCATGTATTTACATTTCCCTAAGGGCTGATGGGTACCATTGGGAAAGGGGGTTAAAGAGAACCTGTACTTTGCATAGATTACCAATCACTTTACAGTAGGGATCTTCCACTTGTTACCATGTCTCGCTGATCCTGAAGAAATACCTGGGAATTCTGGGAATGGAGGAACACATGACGCACACCCCCGCTGTTCACAATGCAGTATTGAGTAGCCAGCCTTTAGGCCTGAAGTGATCATATGGTAGAGGGGCTAGTGTGGATAGATTTAGAAATTGAAAAGCAGGGCTTCTTCTCAGAAGTTCAGTATGTGAAAGGTATGAAAATTAACCTTTTGTTTGGCAATCTGTGAAGGACTTTGTCTTGTTGCTCTTTGTGGTGTTGAAGGTTATCGCTGGCAGCACTGAAGGATTCCAAACTTTCATGTACTTATTATTTATCCATCCAAGCAAGACATTTGCCCCTTTTTTGTTAAAAACAAAAAACTTACCTATTTCTTCTTTAAGGTTGCGATGGAGGCTTTCCTTATCTTATCGCTGGAAAATATGCTCAGGATTTCGGCATTGTAGAAGAGGCAGACTTCCCTTACACCGGCAGCGATTCACCCTGCACTCTGAAAGGTGACGCCTATCGGTATTACACAGCGGAGTACCACTACGTCGGAGGCTTCTACGGCGGCTGCAATGAGGCTTACATGAAATATGAACTGATTATGGGGGGGCCTTTGGCTGTAGCTTTTGAAGTCTATGATGACTTTATGGGCTATAGAGGAGGGATCTACCACCACACTGGATTGCAGGATAAATTCAACCCCTTCCAGCTGACCAACCATGCTGTTCTATTGGTTGGGTATGGTGCCGATTCAACAACTGGAGAGAAGTACTGGATTGTGAAGAACAGCTGGGGGGAGTCCTGGGGAGAGAAGGGGTTCTTTAGAATCCGCAGAGGAACAAACGAATGTGCAATTGAAAGCATCGCAGTGTCGGCAAGTCCTATTGCTAAACTGTAACAAGCTATAATTGAAGTTGTATTCCCTTTTAGGCTCTTAAGTCCTGTCTAAGAGCAAAGGCCACAAGATGCCGGTATTCCCTCTTTATTAGCCAAAATAGCTTATTCTGGCCTCCCCTCTGATTTTTAGTTTCCTTGACCCTTCTGACTTCATTGCTAAACTCCACCAACTGCCCCCCCCCCCCCCCCCCCCAATTCCAGTCAGCTTGGCCTGACTGAGCCAGTGTCTCATTTGATGGCAGAATGGAGGGGCATGGCTAGTCAAGTCAAACCCCAGTAACAATTGAAGCTAAATCGGAAGGGGTTCTTTTTTTTTTTTTTTTTTTTTTTTTTGAGCGAATAAAGAAAATGGCAGGAGTCATGTAGTGATTGCTCTTAGTCTAGGCCAGTGATGGCGAACATTGGCACCCCAGCTGTTTTGGAACTACATTTCCCATGATGCTCTTGCACTCTGCAGTGTAGTTGAGCATCATGAGAAATGTAGTTCCAAAACATCTGGGGTGCCAAGGTTCGCCATCATTGCTCTAGGCCTACATTTGTGATTAAATCTCTTGCTATGGAGAGATTACCTGTTGACCTCATTGGCATGACTTTCATGTGCTGCACAGTAGACTGCCAACAAGTAATTGCATCTCTCAGCTGCAAAAATATTTAATTGCCAGTGTAGCCTTACTGTTAGACAGGGATTTTACTTTCAAACAGGGTACAAGTTTGCTGTAAAATATTTTTTCCATGTCGGTTATAAAGCCTTAGCGCCTTAAGAAACCCATGCATATAACTGAGATCCCCTTTTTGCCATTGATTTTGTGACAGTGACATTACAGGTGAGGGTTTTGTCTACCTAGACAACCTAAATAAGGTGGGCACTATTTTATTTTTGCAGTGGAGTTGCCCTTTTAAAGTTAAACCTCTTAAAGGTGGCTGCTATAGCTGGCATCTGCTTCTGAAAATTCTACTTGCCTAATTTGTTGTGCTGCTCCAGAAGAATTCATACCAAGATAGTTTTGTAGATTTGGAAACTCTTGCTTCACTTTCATGGTGTTTTTGGAGAAGCGACCCTTGACGTTTTTAGGGATTTTTTTTTTTTTTTTTTAAATACTCTGTTTACCAGGGGACAAAGTACAGTCTATGTAGTACTTTGTCTCATCTTCCTAGGTGCTGTGTAAGGCTAGCTATGCAGTTGGCACAGAATACAACAGAAGGCCACAATGCAGCCAGCAAGGAGATGGGTGCATTGATGGCTGTCTCTTATCTCTAGCTCCAAGCACTTGTCAGACCAGCACTGGCAAGCGGAATGCAGGGAGGGGGCGTGTCAATTCCCTGTCTCCAGCATTCCTCTTGCTGGGTGCTTTTCTTAGGAAAGTGCTTGGAGTTGAAGCACCAGCGATCAATGCAGTGGTTTTTCTCGCTAGCTGCATTGACTGAAAGCTGTGAGGTGGGGGGTCATCATGTCTGGCCATGTAACTAGCCTTACTCAGCAAGTAAGAGGGAAAAGTACTACACAATACTGTCCCTTGTGGAATAAAATACTGTATTTAAAAAAAAAAAAAACCTTTTATACCTAGCGATCAGCACCATGGCCAGGGAACTAGTATTTTCAGGCAGGTAATAGCATTGGCTTCCTTTGTAATGTGAATAGGGGGAGATTGCTGACAATCCTAATTGCTGATCTATATACACAGCTCTAGGCTTGAGCTTTGTCCAGTGATAGAATGCAGCTTAAATCGGGGTGTAGTTTATGGTGACTGAAGACAGGATGACCATATCAACTAATAAGGTTTTATCTATGCATTATAGGGGGGACTAGGGTGACCTCTAGTTGCTGTGCCTAATATGGCTTTTGTTTCAGACATCTGTGAAGCCCACTGTACCCTCAACAGGGATAACCACCCCCCATTTAAAGTGAACCCTCCTATAATTTTTAGCCAAGAGCTGCCATCTTGGCCTCTGATCTTTAGCTGCCATGATGCTGCATATGTGATCAGTTATGACACCGGCCATTTGATGGTTTGACAGTTTTTGGTTGAGAGCACAACCAATGTGACGGTTACATTCCTGCCACGTGCCAGAAATGTAACTTTTGAAACTGTTAAATCGATGGGGTTACTTCCGCTTAAACTGATGCTCGAGCAAAAACTGATCATTTTGGGGTAGAGCAGCACAGGGAAAAAAAATTGTTCGGCAACGTGTAGTAACATTTTGTAACTCTTTCTGAAGACAAACATGGAGGCTGCCGATGCTGACTTCATTCTGCAATTGCTGTTTGCCTGTCATTCTGGTTTTATTACTTTAATTGCATAATCCACTCAATCAGCTGTTTTTAAACGGACCTCCTTCTGAAGCATGTAGTTGAAGCAGACTGATATGCAAATGACGACCTTGCCAAAAGTCAACAGATAAGCCCTCTTCATTCTCTCCCCTGGACCGCCTCCATATGCAGGAGTAGACGCGTGACTGTCATGGGAATGACAGATGTCTTTTTTGATATTGTGGGTTGCAATGACAACCTGGCTTCTGTCCTCTGCTGTGTGGGTGACAAGATGGTGGCATCCATTGACTAGATGACTGGTCCTCGGGACAGACTGGCGCAGAGTATTTTTTGATAGTGATTTTAATGTCCTTTTCAGTACATTTAACTTTAATGTCATGGAAAGCAAGGCAAACCTCTGTCCTGGCGACATGCCGGGCATTGTAAGCAAGGTTTTTAATGCTGCTTGTTTGGAGTTCATATTTTTGCTTCTGAGAATCTGACAGCATGTTGGTGACTAGGTCACCAGTGAGGAAAATTGTCTCTGAGCAATACCACAGGTGTCACCAGAACAGGAAGTGAGGGAAAAATCTTCCAGGCAGCAATAAAAAATAAAAACTAGAGTATCTAACCTTTCCCCAATCAGCAAAAAACAAAAATGTTGCCTTTGCCTAGATTTCTGAATTAAAAATGTTAGTTTTGAAGTGTTAGGTTGCTCAGGTGTGGTTTACCTGTAATAGCTGGATGTTTGTTTGCAGTACATCTGTGCCGTATTGGTTTGATTACATAACCTTTTTTGTGTTTTTTTTTCTTTTCTTTTCTTTTGATTTGTCTTTATGTTAAAATGAAGTGTGTAGCTTTGGAATCAGTTGTGAATGGGATATTTTTTTTCCATATTCATTTGACTTGACCTATAAATGACTTCAGGATATGACACCCTACAGATCTTTTTGAAGTATGTAAACCTCCTTCATATTACCTAAACCTTAAGATTTTTTTTTTTTTTTTTTTTTTTTTTTTTATACAACAGTGTCTTCTTTTTTTAAAGGGATTTTTTCTGTGATTTATGTGCCTTAATGAGCTTTAATCAGGGATTTTTAAAAAAATGGATGCACAATAAAAATACTTTATAATACCATGATTTTACTGTCATTTTATTCTGTTATCTGTTTGTAATTTCACTTGTGCATAGCAGACATTTGCTTAGTCATGTATGAAATGTAATTTCTCTCTCATCCAGGTGGGATTGTGTAATAATTCCCTTGAATGTGTTTAAAATGGTGCTTTCTGCATTGGTCATAACATAATGAAAATTAGTGGGGCTTTAAAAGTGGCAGAGCACTACTTGATATAACCACGTCCAGTGTGTGTGTGTGTCGATAGATCCCTTTTTATTACCAGGCCTTTTTTTTCTTTGTGTGGTAATCGTTGACCATTACGGACATGCAACACTGTACCAAATGCATTAGTTATAATAAAACGTATCAAATTCTAGGGCATTAAAAAACAAATTATCATTTTTAGGAAGTTGACACACCCATACGAAAGCTAATGTGTAGGATAAGGGAGGTGAAGATGCTATATATAACTAACTAACTAACTAACTAACTAACTAACTAACTAACACTTGAAGGGGGGGGGGGGTTTGAAAACTATCCCACTGTCCAACTAAACGCCCCACCTCTAATCTGCTTCTTCCTACCTCCCCTCTATAAACCCCCTTCCTTCAATTCCACTTTCTCCATTGTGAGAGGAAGGGAAGGGCTTTCAAATGCAGACATAGGCTCTGTGCCTTGTGATCACAAACGCTGCCCATCTGTGCTCTGTGCATTTTGCCAGCAATCTGAATGCCTGTGATTGAGCTGTCAAAACATCACAAAGGGAAAACTGATCATCTGGTTTTGTTTTTGGCAATGTTTTGTAAATGGTGCTCCAGAAAACAATTCACTAATCTGCTTCCCCCCTCTAGTCCTCTTCCAGGATGGTACACCTGAGATGAGCGGCTCCTCCCCACAGTAAACACAATCACCTGACAGCTGTTTTAAAGGAAGACATTTTTTTGACTGATCTGCATTTTTATTTTTAAATGACAAACATGCTATGCTTACCTCCACTGTGCAGCTTGCTTTGCACAGAGTGGCCCCGAACCTGGTCTTCTGGGGTTCCTCAGCAGCTGTCTCGGCTCCTTCCCACAAAGACTCCACAACTTCATTCGAGCTCCCTCGCATGTGGAGTGCTTGCGGGTGCGCTTCAGTCATACAGCTGGCGGCCATAGCCGCTCACTGTATCACTCGGGACCCGCCCCCGGCACACTGCATCATTGGATGTGATTGACAGCAGTGCGAGCCAATGGCTACACTGCTTTCAATCCATCCACTCTAGCCAATCAACGGCCAGGCTGAGCGGCAAAGAGGACATCGGGGGCGAGTGCGGGACTTTCGAGGGGGTCAGGTAAGTAAAACGGGGGTGCCGGCATTGTCGGACGTTTTTTCACCTTAATGCATAGAATGCATTAAGGTGAAAACTTTTACCTTTACAACTCCTTAAGTCCCCACTCTTCCCCTTGATCCTCAGTTTGAATGTGTTTCTCGCTACACAGCAACATTTTTTTTTTTTTTTTTTCTACTAACCAGAGGCCTGAGGGTCGGATGGTAACCCTATGAGGCAGGTTTAGGCAGGCCTGAGGCTCAAATATCCTGCAGGCTCAGGCCTTCTCACAGGTGGCCCTGAAAACTGTACCTGTGAACCACTGCTGTTATACACCACTCCACAGTCTCTGCCTCTCGGGCTCCTTCTGCCTTCCTAAGCGGAGGACAGCAGTGTGAAACCTGGGAAGGGGAAGCGCTGGAGAAGACGTCGACCAATGTGGCAGCTGAAGAGCCCAAAGAGGCACCAGTTTGCTACTGTGGGACAAGTGGTGCAGAGGAGCAAGTGTCTGCCTTAACCACCTCAGATGGGAAGGAGGAGGGTAAAGCATTCCCCTCTGTGTGTATCTACAGTGCAGGATACAGCCTAACTTAGCAGCTCCCCATGAGGGAGGACCATGGGCATTTTAAGATCTCCCCATGGGGTCTGGAAACAGCCCAGAAGCTTCTGCTAAACCACCATCCACAGCTCTATTAGTGTTTTTGCAAAGTTCCAAGTGGGGGTACCCAAACTTTCTCTACCATCCACGGCTCCCTCTTAGTCAGACGCTGTGTTTATTGCAACAGTAGATTGCCAACCTCCCAGAGTTGGAGGTAACGCTCACTGCAGAACCAAGCATTCACCAAGAAGGTCTTGCAGAGACCTAAGGTTATTTGCTTATCCTCTCAGGTGTGCTGTCCTTGAAGATAACCAGAGAAAATTACCAGTTACACTTACCGGTAACTGCATTTCTAGGAAATCTTCCAGGATGGCAGGCCTACTTCCTGCCCCTTTGAGGAGGGAGAATTGTTGAACACTAAATGGTGAGTACCTATGAGGAATGATTTCCTTTTTATGAACTGGGTTCAGGAGTTGCGTTTTTACAAACTGAGGGTCAAGGGAAGGGTGGGGACTTAAAACAGCTGTCAAGTGATTGATTCCTGTGGGGAGGAGCCTCTCGGAGCTCAGGTGTGCTGTCCTGGAAGATTTCCTAGAAATGCAGTTGCGGTAAGTGTACCTGGTAACTTTTTTTTTTTTTTAATTTTATACTATGGCAGTTGTAAGAGGTTTTCACAGGAGTCTGAATGAATTGCCCAGCCACAACTTGTTTATGCCATAGAGTTGTCAAGTGGCAAAGTGTCAAATCCCTAGCCATTGAAAGACTCTGTCTTCAAGAGTCTTGAGTCAACAAAGTTGATTGTATCAAAATCAAACCTGGTGCAGTAATCCTTTTAATAAAATTTTCATAGGTGTCCCCCCCCTCGCAGTAGCTTGTGTTCAATTGATGGCTTCAATAAATTTCAGTAGGTCTATTAATCTAAAGCGGGATTCTACCCTAAAGTGGTATCTGCACCCACTTCCAGGCATAAACTCCCACGGGAGTTTACGCCACTTCCTGTCCTGGTGCACTGTCTGCCGGGACACAGACAGCGCTGACGGTTCTCATTGCGCGACTCGCGCATGCACAGTAGGGAACCAGGAAGTGAAGCCACTTCCTGATTCCCTCACTGAGAATGGCGCCGGCAGCAGCAGAGAGACGATCGATTGGCCTCTGCTGCCCACATCGCTGGAACCTGTGACAGGTAAGTGTCCATTTATTAAAAGTCAGCAGCTGCAGTATTTGTAGCTGCTGGCTTTTAATTTTTTTTTTTTTTTTCAGGTACAGTCCCACTTTAAACAATGCTTGGTTTTAGGCAATCACTTTTGATTATATGCGCAACCAAACACACAGGATGTGATTGATTGTATAGTTGGTGCATGAGAGTGCAACAAACCATTCCAGGTGGATCTTGGCTTTCAGACCCATCCACTGGCCAGGTGTTGGTTCATTGGTTCATCTTGCAGGCAGATATTAAAATATGAATAAATCCTTGCACAACTGGATTGCGGAAAAGGTCTCACTTTTGTTTTAATACAGCTCTTGCATATTTGATTGGTACAAAGAATATGAAGGATTTATCATGCAACTATGGACTGTAAATGGCATGGGATACAACTCGTTCACACATCTTGTGTAATTTACAGGCCAGGTGTGTGTTGAATCTTTCATATTCTTTGTACCAAAGGTCTTGCTTAAGCATCAAGTAGGATAGGTGAACTGCTCTGCCAGTTAATTTAACGGCTTAAAATGTACATACAGGCCAGGATTATCCAAAAGTGCTGGCTGTCCCGCTGGGGGAGATTCCCCATCATTTCCTGCCCTGGAAACCCAGCTCCCACTGAGAGGAAATATCTCCAAAGTAAGGCGAATCCACCTAGAGTCCGTCATGAACGTAGGTGTCCCCATTGGAAGACTTCCCTTGCCTCTTGTTCTGTTGACAACTACAATTTTGTATTTCCTGTCACTTGTCTGTGATAATGCTCACCAGGTAGTCTCTATAATGGACCCAGATGGCAATAGAACCTGTGTCAGGTGTTTAACTTCTCTATCAAAATAAAACCAGTTCTGACCATACATTTTCCAAATCCTGCTGTAGGTCTTTTTTTTTTTTTTTTTCCCCCCTCTCTCTAGCAGTTGGTGGTCCCAATTCTAGGGCATTCCTATTCTCCAGCAATAGGTGGCCCCAACTGTAAATCCTTCCAGCAGTGGGTGATCCCAAGTCTAGAGCCTTCTGTTAAGTCTAGTTGTGTGTGGTTCCAACTCTAGATCATTTTCTTCCCTCCAGCAGTGGGTGGTTCCCAATTCTAGATCCTCTCCCTCCTAAATCCCCCCCCCCCCCCCCAAGCTGTGGGTAATCTTAACTCTGGATCCTCCTCCCCTCCAGCAGTGGATGTTCCCAGTTCTAAATGCTTTTCTTCCTTCAGTCATTCTGCACAGAATGCCAATCGCAATGAATTTGTGCTTTTCTGTTCAATAATACTGTGAGCCCAGGCTGGTGTGATGCTGCACCCATTAGTAGGTTTTTCCATGATGCCCTGTGCTGGCAGGAACTGGATTTGGTTTGATGCTGGGCGTCATTCAAGGCAAAAGATCGGCCATATCCCCAGAGTGGAACATTTTTGGGAGGCAGGGATGAAGGAGGTAATGTAGTAAATGCTGGACCTTTTTGTTTTTTCCATTTTACCAGGAGATGCAATCACAATTGAACGTCATCTATGATCCTAGTTCTCCTTTTGGGCATGCCAATATGCATTTGATACAATGCTGTGCAACCTTTCTGTTAAGTCCATATGTGAGGTTGCAGCAACAATGGAATGCGTCATAATTATTTTTTTTTTTATTACAATCAAATTTGGGGACAATTAGAAGTCTTATTTTGGCAGTAAATCCAGGCAAAGCAGATGAATGGCAAGATGAAATTGAGCAAAAATTAGTTTTGAATGCTAATTTAATGAAGCGCCAATTTTCTGTAAGACCGTTATCCGTTACTATGCTCAGTATACCGAGAAAAGAAGCATCATGTTCAAGACTTCACAACTAAACAGTTGCTATTTCTTATACTCAAAAAAAAAAGTGCGTTTCTTTTTTTTTTTTTTTTTTATTTCTTTTTTTGCAGAAAATGCCTCTAGCTTTGCTTCTGGCTCTGTGGACTTCTGGGGAAATTAGTCAGTCAATAGGATAAGCAAACAAAAAATAGAAAATTTTGACTGGAATTGCACTTTCATTTTGAAATAATGTGCAATCGCAACACACATTTAACCTATGCATCTCTTCTCTACAAACCCATGTGTGGTGTCCGATTAAGCAGCTGCAATCCATTGATCTACAGAGGGTATAGAAAAGAATAGTCCGTTCCCCCCCCCCCCCCCCCTTTTTTTTTTTTTTTAATTAATTATCTAATTTTGTTGCTTTGCTGCCTGAAATGAAGATAGAAACCATTTTTGTTTTATCCAGCTGCATTTTCTCAGTGCAACTTATAACACCAACATGTCAGAATTCTTTTTTTTTTTTTTTTTTTCTTTTTCATAATTTGTCACGTCACAAATGTTAATTCTCCAATATGAACGCTAGTTTACAAGACCCACCGCGTCTGGCTCGTCCTTGCTTCTGAGCATGTGTGTTTGGACTTTTGAAGCCCACAAGCAGTCACTTCCTTGTTCCATTTCGTTATGGGAACCAGCATGCCTCGCTGGTTCCCGCGCATGTGCACGAGTAACAGCGCCGAGCTGTGTAAACGCCTCACGTCCTTAAAATCTCGCAAGATTTCGGGTCGGATGTCCGCAAATCTCGTGAGATTTTGGGTCGGATGTCCGCAAATCTCGCAAGATTTCGGGTCGGTTGTCCGCAAATCTCGCAAGATTTCGGGTCGGTTGTCCGCGCTGACTCCTGGGATGAATGACACCAGATCCCAGCACTCAAAGGAAATGATGAGGATCCCCGCACAGACCCTGCCCACAGCCGCAGACACAGGTGGATGAGTGGAGAGACCGGGCTGTGATTAAAAGGTAACCCAAAAAAAAAAAACGTCCTTTTACCACTATTTAGAATTTTTAGATGCTATGTAATAGAATGACCTAATGTTACATTATTGTGTGCAGAACCGCTTTAAGACCCCTGGGGCGTTTTTCATGTGCTTTACCGTTAAAAAAAAAAAATGCTTGAAGCCTTATCTGCAATTCCAATGTGAAAACCCAAGTGCTTTAAGAGCCCTTTCACACTGCCAGCGCCCGGAAAATGCTGGTAAAGCGCTGCTTAAACTAGCGGCGCTTTACCAGCATTTTCGAGCGCTAGTGGGGTGCTTTTAACCCCTGCTAGTGGCCAAATAAAGGGTTAAAATTGTCCACAAAGCGCTGCTGCTACAAGCGCTTTTCAGGCACTTCCCATTGATTTCAATGGGAAGAGGCGCTTTAGGCGCGGTGTATTCACCGCTCCAAAAGCACTGCAAAGAAGCTGCTTGCAGGACTTTTTTTTTTTTGACGCCCTGCCAGCGCAGCACCTCAGTGTGAAAGCACTCGGGCTTTCGCATTAAGATTGCAGTTGCAGCGTCTTTCTGTCGCTTTACAGTTGCTTATTTTAACGCTAAATCGCCTGAAGAACGCTATAGTGTGAAAGGGGTCTCAGTGTGAAAGCACTCAGGCTTTCACATTGGGATTGCAGTTGCGGCTTCTTTCAGGCGCTTTTTTTAACGCTAAAGCGCCTGAAAAACGCCCCAGGGTGAAAGGGGTCTAACTTGTACGATTATACTGTTCCATTATGTCACAACTTGAAAAGCACCACCAGGGGGACAAGGATAAGACATTTCTAGCATGGTGGTCAATACAACCAAACTTCCATTCTGAGTTTTAAAGCATACAGGAGATCTAGCAAGGATGGTTGGTTTTTGTGCAAGAGCATTCTGTGTTTCCATTAAATGTTTTCCAGTAATTGACTTTTAGGTTCAACTGATGAAATTATGTACAGGAATGAAATGCCAGGAAGATCGAGAAAAATAGTAGAGGTCTGAAGCACAAGGGAGCCTAATCATTACCATGTCTAAGGCTAGCGTACCTGAGGAATGTGTTGACTGTTCATTGGATAATCAACCAACAGGGAAGCAGGGATACAAATACCAAAGGACAGTGATGATTAGAATGGCATTTGAGGACAATTCCAGGCAATCAATACGTTTCAGCAATTCTGAAGTCAGAAAGTACATTCACTATTCTGTGTGATCATTGATTTTTACCAGGCCATCTAATAGAGGCTGATGGAGTGCAATAAGAGCAAACTTCCTAAAGAATGGACTGTCTTAATTCCTTTAATTTTACTTCCATTTAAAGCAGTGGTCTCCAAACTGGCCCTGGGCCAGATGTGGGCATTTGCTTTACTTTATCTGGTCCTTAGGGCACTATTCCACCAACTGGCACCAGTGATAGGGCACCACTCCCCCCTACTGACACCATCAATGTTGCACTATTCCTCCCATTAAAACTAAAGATGTCATACTGATGCCCCAGCATTTCCTACTGCCACTGGCCACAACCAGCCCCCCCCCCCCCCCCCCCCAAAGCCTTGCTTAGAATGTTTGGAGACTTCTGATTTAAAGAAAGTAATAAATATGACTGCTTGCTTTGAGACATTTTTTTTTTATTTTTTCATTCATTTTTTTTATTTTTACTTCATTAGTCTAGCTGTATGTGCCAAGTGTAAAGCCTCGTACACACAATCGGACTTTCCGACGGGAAATGGTCGATGACAGGCTGTTGGCGGTAAATCCGACCGTGTGTACACTCCATCGGACAATTGTTGTTGGACTTTCCGCCAACAAACGGCTAGCAGGTTTTCAAATTTTCCCACGGACAAATGTGTGTTGTTGGATTTTCCGAGCGTGTGTACAAAAGTCCATCGGACAAAAGTACAAACACGCACGCTCAGAAGGACGAGCCAGAAGTGGTCGGTCTTGTAAACTAGCGTTCGTAATGGAGAATTAACATTCGTGATGTGACAAATTATGAAATCTCGAAATGCAGTGCACATTCTCTTCTTTAATGGGATAATAATGAAGCTGCTTTGCTGATGATACTGATGGAGTTATTGCAAACAAATTTTCAAAGGCTTTTTTTTTTTTCTAGAGATATCATCTTTTTTTTTTTTTAAATGTACCGTATTTATCGGCGTATAACAGGCACTTTTTTCCCCCTTAAAAATGGGTGCGTGTTATACGCCAATTCCCACCGATCCCCCGCCGATCTCCGCTGACTGTGAGCGGATTGATCGCCGCTGAGATACAAATAGCCGAGTGCACTTGGATCTTCTCGGCTCTGCTCACAGTCATGCCCAGTCCTGCCATTGGACCTGTATTATGTCCATCATAGGGCGGGACTGGGCATGACTGTGAGCGGAGTCGAGTACACTCGGCTATGTGTATCTCGGCAGCGTTCGCTCCGGTGTCCTGTCGGATAGTGTCCCCCATCGGATACTGTCCTCGGCGGCTCCAATTTTAAATGGCGATGGACACTGAGGGGGGAAAGGCTGCACTGGACACTGATAAGGCTGCATTGAAAGGCATTTAAATGTAAGTTTTTATTTTTTTTTTTTTTTCCTTAAACTTCCATCCTAAAAGTTTTTTTTTTTTCCTTTAAATGCCCGCCTAAACTTGGGGTGCGTGTTATACTCCGATAAATACGGTAACTGCCTACTCCCAAACTGTCATTTGAAGTAAAACACATAGCCAAGTATTATGCTATACAATTTTTTTCATTGTGCATTAAAAATAGAAAACAAATAAAATTAGACATGATATCTGCCAATATAACTTAACCAAACAGTGCATTCTATGCATCCAAAAATATACCAAAATAACATGTTATCTCCTCCGATTCCACAACATGTCTGGTTGACGAACGGCCGTTCAGAAACAAACTGAAAAGCGCGAAACTGGAAACGCAAATCAACACTCACCAAACTTCTACTAACACGAAATTAGCAGAAGGAGCCCAAAGGGTGACCCTAAAGAGCTGAAAGACCACGTAGTATGGCACTACGTTTGTAATTGTTGGCCAACAATTGTGTGGTCGTGTGTATGCAAAACAAGTTTGGGCCAAGGCCCTTCGGACAAAGCTCCGCGGTTTTGTTGGCCAATAATCCGATCGTGTGCATGAGGCTTAAGGAGCCTGCAGTTCCAGCATCACAAGCAAGCATGTTCCAGGATCATTAAAGGGACTGGAGCAGACTCCTGCAGTACAACAATGTCCGGATGAAAAACTGAAGTACTGAGAAGTTAGATCGTTCTTCTTTCATGTATCCCAGGACATTTTTAAAAACTGAAGTTTAAGTATGGCAGCTTTTTATTGTCCAGCTTGGACTAATGTAAGAATGCATGTCCCTGTGTGATCCCTGTGCAAGATGGAAATCACTGTAGTATGCACTGCTTTTAGAGTGATTGTCACTACCTTTCGGGTACCTTGCTGAATTGTGAACACAGAGGAGGTCGATCCCTTGACACAGGAGCAATTCAGAGAGCACTTTGCATTTTGTTATTGATGATTGGATGAGGTGGTAAGGAGTGGTGGTGATGTCAAAAACTCCATGACGCCCAATCAAAAAACACTTTGCATTTACTGAGAAGCTGAGAAAGCAACAACCTGTGTACACTGAGCAGAACGAAAGCTGCTTGGCACAGGACCCAGAAGCTAGGGGCAATCACTGTAGTATTGGTGCCTTCTACAAGAATTCCCAGATTTCATGTGGATCCCACAGGTATGGTATATACACTATATTATCAAAAGTATTGGGACTCCTTCCTTTACATGATCTGTGATGGCATCCCAGTCTTAGTCCGTAGAGTTCAATATTGCGTTTGTCTACCCTTTTGCAGCTATAACAGCTTCAACTCTTCTGGGAAGGCTGTCCACAAGGTTTAGGAGTGTGTCTATGGGAATGTTTGCCCTTTCTTCCAGAAGCGCATTTGTGAGGTCAGGCACTGATGTTGGCCAAGAAGGCCTGGCTCACAGTCTCCGCTCAAATTCATACCAAAGTTGTTGACTGACTATGGCAGATTAAGGCATGGAGTGCATTAGCACAGCATCCTGTACCTCCATACAGCAAGCCTTTGGACGCAAAACTGACCACAGAAGCATGGGTCTGTTTCCTTGCTTGCCTTGGTCAGTTTAGACCAAGGGAAATGCCACTGCAACTCATACATATACAGTACATGGTATATTGTTATCCACTGCAAAGGATAGGTCTGAATGTGCCCTTACTGTTCAACATTAAAATTTAATGGTAAACAACCAGTAAATGTTCAGCAAGAAGTGGTCTTTATCTTACAGTATAAACAAAAGTATAACTGCAGATGGACCATTCCTAATGATTTTGACCAAATCCAACTAACACAGTTGGTTTAAGTGAATTCTATACACTAAATATTTTATATGGTGTTATACAACATTTGAACATACTGTATCTAGGGAAACTAGATAGGTGTTTCAATTTTCATGTCCAACAATTGTATGTAGTACCCTAATATATTAGTCCATTTGGTAGCTGCAGGGAAGCCATCATGTTTAAACAAAACAGCACACACATTGCTCATGGTTGGTGAGTACTGATGCCCAGTACCTGAGCTGAGATATTTCATATAAAGTATATTCCCTTTCAGCAGATATAGAATATCTAGAATGCTAGTTTATCTATACCATCCTTGACACTCATCTACACACAAAAACAACTGAAAGAGGTTTGGTGACTGGTCTGAACCTTCTGTAAAAGTCATGGTTGGACACCTCCTCCTCTTGCCTTACAAGTCTATCTATTGGTCAAGGAGGCCACTTCTCAGATTAATGGACTGAGAGGCATGCTTTGGGGGGTAGGAGGGGCAGAATCAAACTATTCGTCAAAGAGGCTGCCTATCACATTACTGGTTCAATAGTTATGCTGTGTATGAGGGAGGTGGGGGCTGGCAGGGGTACAACCTATGGACCTACAGACACACTGTGGGTACAGGAGGGACACAATCAACTTGTGTATATTCACTCAGCAACAGTGTTGGCTTACCCCAACGCAGGCCCAATGCCTATACAACATCTGATAAACAGTGCCTATTATCACTTCAGTAAACATGGTCCAAAACACATTTCTCCAAGAAATCTCCATCAAGCACTATGTCATTTCTGAAGAACACTGGACAATGTTCTGTAGACTAGCTTAGAGTACCATCTTATCTACATCATTCCTTGACACTTCTCATCCTGACAAAAAACAACCTGTGAGAAGAGGTTTAGTGACTGTTCCGAACCTTCTTAAAAGTCACAGTTGGGCACCACCTACTGCCTTCCAAGCCTTCCTATTGGTCAAGGAGGTCACCTCTTACACTCCTGGACCAATAGGCATGCTTTATGGGTAGGAGGGGCACAATCAACCTGTGCACATTCACTGAGCAGTCGTTTTTAATTACCCCAAAGATATGACCTGACTGCCCAATACCAGTTAAGATCTAAATTCCGATAATTAGTGCCTATTATCACTTCAGTAAACATGGCTAAAAACACATTTCTCAAAGGAGTCTCCATTAAGCAATATGTACCGTATATACTCGAGTATAAGCCGCGTTTTTCAGCACTTTTTTTTGTGCTGAAAGTGCCCCCCTCGGCTTATACTCGAGTCAAGCACTTTTCTGCAGCAGAGAATGACATTTTCCGACCCGAATTTGGGGCCTCATATCTAGGGGCCACTTGGTGCTAGGAACCCCAAATTTGGTGTGAAAATCCAGTGGAACTAGCACTACAACAATATATCCATATTGAGGTTCCTAGCACCAAGTGGCCCCGAGATACGTTTCCCCAAAGTCGGTCAACTGTGTCTATCTGCAGCAATGTAATTTCGGGACCCTTTGGGTCCAGAGACCCCAAATTTTGGCTGCAGCTAGGGGGCATCTAGGAACCATTAACTACCAAGGTTGAAGTTCAGGGGACCTATGGCTGCAAATGGGCACAGTGAGGCTGCAAATGGGCACTGTTGACCCTCTTTTACACTTACAGTAGCTGCACATTTCTCACTCTAGGCTTATACTTGAGTCAATAAGTTTACCCAGTTTTTTTGTGGTAAAATTAGGTGCCTCGGCTTATATTCGGGTCGGCTTATACTCGAGTATATACGGTAGCTTCTAATGAACACTAGATACCATTCTGTGGGCCAGCTTAGAGTGGTATACATACCATCCTTGACATGCATCCTCATCCTGGCACATAAAGAACTCCAGAGAAGAGATTTGCTGACTGTTTTAAAACTTCTGCAAAAGTCACAGTTAAACACTTCAACCTGCCTTCCGAGTCTTTCTGTTGATCAAGGATGCCACCATTTACATTAAAGCTTTGGGGCTAGGAGGGACTAGGAGGGGCAGGGACACAACCAGCTTGAGCGCATTCACTCAGCGGTGGTTTTGATTTACCGCAACTCAAGATTTGACCTGAATGCCCAATGCAGTGCCTGTTATCACTTCAGTAAACATTGACTGAAACACATTTCTCAGAGAAATCTCCATCAAGCAGTATATTGTTTCTGAAGAACACAGGACAATGCTGGGTGGACCAGCACCACATCAGAACTAGAAATCTGAGCAAAATACTAAATAATATATTTCAAAATTATTCTTTGCACTTTGCTGCATTTATATAGTTCTTGTACTATGCAGCCAAACAAAAAATCCTCAGTGCAAGACAACGCATATCCCTGTGTGCTTTGTTGTTAAGAAAAGAGTTGTGCATTTTTTCATCTGTTGTGATGTGTTAGAAGCACATTCATAATATACAATATCTCACAAAAGTGAGTACACCCCTCACATTTTTGTAAGTATTTTATTATATCTTTTTTATGTGACAACACTGAAGGAATTACACTTTTCTACATTGTAAAGTAGTGAGTGTACAACTTGTATAACTGTACATTTTCTGTCCCTTCAAAATAACTCAACACACAGCCATTAATGTCTAAACTGCTGGCAATAAAAGTTAGTACACCCCTAAGTAAAAATGTCCAAATTGGGCCCAATTAGCCATTTTCCCTCCCCGGTGTCATGTGACTCGTTAGTGTTACAAGGTCTCATGTGTGAATGGGGAGCAGGTGTGTTAAATTTGGCGTGATCGCTCTCATTCTCTCATACTGGTCACTGGAAGTTCAACATGGCGCCTCATGGCAAAGAACTCTGAGAATCTGAAAAAAAGAATTGTTGCTCTACTTAAAGATGGCCTAGGCTATAAGAAAATTGCCAAGACCCTGAAACTCAGGGTCAGCATGGTGGCCAAGACCATACATCGGTTTAACTGTACAGGTTCCACTCAGGACAGGCCTCGCCATGGCCGACCAAAGAAGTTGAGTGCACGTGCTCAGCGCCATATCCAGAGGTTGTCTTTGGGAAATAGACGTATGAGTGCTGCCAGCATTGCTGCAGAGGTTGAAGGGGTGGGGGGTCAGCCTGTCAGTGCTCAGACCATACGCCGCACACTACATCAAATTGGTCTGCATGGCTGTTGTCCCAGAAGGAAGCCTCTTCTAAAGATGATGCACAAGAGCCCGCAAACAGTTTGCTGAAGATAAGCAGACTAAGGACATGGATTACTGGAACCATGTCCTGTGGTCTGATGAGACCAAGATAAACTTTTAGTTCAGATGGTGTCAAGCGTGTGTGGTGGCAACCAGGTGAGGAGTACAAAGACAAGTGTGTCTTGCCTACAGTCAAGCATGGTGGTGGGAGTGTCATGGTCTGGGGCTAAAGAAGCTGAGGGTAAAGGTGATGGACTGGCCAAGCATGTCTCCAGACCTAAACCCTATCACCTGTGGGGCATCCTCAAATTAAAGGTGGCGGAGCGCAAGATCTCTAACATCCACCAGCTCTGTGATGTCATCATGGAAGAGTGGAAGCGGACTCCAGTGGCAACCTGTGAAGCTCTGGTGAACTCCATGCCCAAGAGGGTTAAGGCAGTGCTGGAAAATAATGGTGGCCCCACAAAATAGACACTTTGGGCCCAATTTGGACATTTTCACTTAGGGGTGTACTCACTTTTGTTGCCAACACATTAATGGCTGTGTGTTGAGTTATTTTGAGGGGACAGCAAATTTACACTGTTATACAAGCTGTACACTCACTACTTTACATTGTAGAAAAGTGTAATTTCTTCAGCGTTGTCACATGAAAAGATATAATAAAATATTTACAAAAATGTGAGGGGTGTACTCACTTTTGTGAGATACTGCTGTATGTACTGCCCTAATGCAACACACATTAGCACATGCAATAATGCATGTTAACACATGTGCATTAACATACCAAAATCAATTATCATATGTAGAGGTTTATTATTATCATGGGAAATAATTGTCCACCAGAGGGAGACACAAGTTAGTCTGTCCAGAAAACAAATTAGTGTTCAAAGAAAAAAAAAAAAAGTTGACAGATAAAGAGATAATAAAGAAGGAGGTGGGGATGGGGTTCCCAGGTTATATCTTGCACCCCATGTTGTCTGATGTTGGATACACTTTGTGAACTTAGCTTTGTATCCAGTACAATATAATGTTTCATGGCATAACAGATTGCTATCAAAGTAACAAAGATATTAGACTCAGGACATGCCATTTAAAGGAGAAGTATAGCCAAAGCTTGTTTGGCTGTACTTCTCCTGTGGATCACAGGACTGCAGTTCGTTTTGCACTCCTGTGACCCATTTTTTAGCAGACAGTGGGCTGAAGTCCACTCTCTGCTGACGTCACAGAAGTCAGTCCAGGCACCACTTCATCGCAACAATAAAGTCTGGATCCGCCAAGTGCCTGGACTGACACCCGGCTCAGCCTCTCAGTGAGCCGTTTGCCCCCCACCCCTCCACAGCCCAGTGCTACAGGGAGCGAGGAGGGGGCCGAGCAGAGAGCTGTGACTGACAGTCAGCAGCTCTCTGCTTGGGGAGCTGTCAGATCTGAGCGATCGGCGGTGTTCGATCACTCCGTTCTCAGTGCAAAGGCACCGCGGGACAGATGCTGCATCCACCTAGGTAAGTATAAATCAGGAAAAAAAAAAACCCATACAGTACTTCTCTTTTAAAGAAAAGGTGTTAATTGTGGGCGGAAAGCTTTGAAACTCTGCCCTTTTTGTTAGTAGCATGTACATATACATACAGTGGTGTGAAAAAGTGTTTGCCCCTTCCTCATTTCCTGTTCCTTTGCATGTTTGTCACACTTAAGTGTTTCGGAACATCAAACCAATTTAAACAATAGTCAAGGACAACACAAGTAAACACAAAATGCAATTTGTAAATGAAGGTGTTTATTATTAAAGGTGAAAAAAAATCCAAACCATCATGGCCCTGTGTGAAAAAGTGATTGCCCCCCTTGTTAAAACATACTATAACTGTGGTTGTCCACACCTGAGTTCAATTTCTCTAGCCACACCCAGGCCTGATTATTGCCACACCTGTTCACAATCAAGGCATCACTTAAATAGGAGCTGCTTGACACAGTAAGGTCCACCAGAAGATCCTTAAAAGCTACACATCATTCCGAGACCCAAAGAAATTCAGGAACAATTGAGAAAGAAAGTAATTGAGATCTATCAGTCTGGAAAGGGTTATAAAGCCATTTCCAAAGCTTTGGGAATCCAGCGAACCACAGTGAGAGCCATTATCCACAAATGGCGAAGACATGGAACAGTGGTGAACCTTCCCAGGAGTGGCCGGCCGCCCAAAATTACCCCAAGAGCGCAGCGACGACTCATCCAAGAGGTCACAAAAGACCCCACAACAACGTCCAAGGAACTGCAGGCCTCACTTGCCTCAGTTAAGGTCAGCGTTCATGCCTCCACCATCAGGAAAAGACTGGGCAAAAATGGCCTGCATGGCAGAGTTCCAAGGAGAAAACCACTGCTGAGCAAAAAGAACATCAAAGCTCGTCTCAATTTCTCCACAACACATCTTGATGATCCCCAAGACTTTTGGGACAACATTCTGTGGACCGATGAGACAAAAGTGGAACTCTTTGGAAGGTGTGTGTCCAAGTATATCTGGCGTAGAAGGAACACTACATTTCAGAAAAAGAACATTATACCAACAGTAAAATATGGTGGTGGTAGTGTGATGGTCTGGGGCTGTTTTGCTGCTTCAGGACCTGGAAGACTTGCCGTGATAAAAGGAACTATGAATTCTGCTGTCTACCAAGAGATCCTGAAGGAGAATGTCCGACCATCTGTTCGTGTACTCAAGCTGAAACGAACTTGGGTTCTGCAGCAGGACAATGATCCTAAACACACCAGCAAGTCCACCACCGAATGGCTGAAGAAAAACAAAATGAAGACTTTGGAGTGGCCTAGCCAAAGTCCTGACCTGAATCCTATTGAGATGTTGTGGTATGACCTTAAAAAGGCCGTTCATGCTCGAAAACCCTCTAATGTAACTGAATTAGGACAATTCTGCAAAGATGAGTGGGCCAAAATTCCTCCAGGACGCTGTAAAAGCCTCATTGCACGTTATCGCAAACGCTTGGTTGCAGTTGTTGCTGCTAAGGGTGGCCCAACCAGTTATTAGGTTTAGGGGGCAATCACTTTTTCACACAGGGCCATGATGGTTTGGATTTTTTTTCACCTTTAATAATAAACACCTTCATTTACAAATTGCATTTTGTGTTTACTTGTGTTGTCCTTGACTATTGTTTAAATTGGTTTGATGTTCCGAAACACTTAAGTGTGACAAACATGCAAAGGAACAGGAAATGAGGAAGGGGGCAAACACTTTTTCACACCACTGTATACACTCAGGGACAACCCCCCCCCCTTCTTTTCATAATGACACAGGTATAGGTTCAGGTAAACTTTACCTCCTCCAGTAACATGACACACAGGTATATTCAACTATCCAACAGGAGACTGTCTTTAGGAAGGGCTACTGGAGAAATCCCCCTCCCTCTTACAGCTAATCCACATAGACATATACATCCCATAATAGGATTGCTCCCAAGGCAGACAGAAACAATAAAACAATGGGATACAGCCACACCTCAAACAATCTAGTAAAAAGTCTACAACAGTTTATGAGACCAAGCTCATACAATATTCCAGCAGTCGGAAAGGTGGAGTTCATTCATCTTTCCCTATTTCTTGAGGGATATTGTTCAGAAATATTACTGTCCAAAATGAAAGACCCCTTTCATTCTTTCAACACAAACCACACATATAAGACCCTTGGATAACAGGGGTAAAAGCAAAAGCTGAGTCCCGTGTGGTTGTACGGTGAGTTTGATTAATGTAGATCAGAATGGGGTTCTCGGTCACCTTGTGCCCCTAATAGACACAGCGTAACGTACACATAGGAGGGGCCGGAGGAGCTGGACAAAGAGATCTCTAAGGTAAGCTGGGTTCCACAAGCCCCCCCACCAAAAGTGACTACCGTCACACATCTCCCTTTTCGGCAGAAGACTAACACAGAAGGAGACCCCAAATGGGTTGACTTTGATGTTAGTCTGTAGTTCCAGTCCCCCCAATGCCTGTTCCTACCCAGTACCCCAAACACATTGTGCCAAACAAAGCATTCCTCACCCAGCCAAACTCTGCCTCTCTTGTAGATCATACCCGTTGCTGGGGAGAAGTGCAGACTGGTCCTTCCCCCTAGAGTCCTTTCAGCCGCTGGAGAGAAGACAGGGTGTCTGGGCTCACTCCATCAGGCTGTTGGGGATCTGGGCCGACTGCCCAGCATCCCTGGGGTATACAGGTGGAGACTGAAGTCTCATCCACTTTTGCTAGATGAAAATCACCCAGTGCTTGCAAAGCATGGCTGGCATCCTCCTGTCTCAATGCCGGACCATTTTCTGGGGTTGAGTCAGTGGAAACCTAAGTGCCATCTACTTTCACAGGAACTCCGTCTTCTGTTAGTTGAGGGCAGAGGCCAGCAACACTCTGTCCTGTTGCCAGCCCTTCTGCTAGGTTGCTGTCAGTGGAGACCGCAGTCCCATCCACCAACACTTGCTCAAGCTGCAGTTGTGAGGTGCCGATTGCATTCTCTTCCTGGAGCTCCTGTGGAGTTGATTGTTGGGTTCAAAGGCCAGCAACATTCTGCCCTGTTATCGCTTCAGCTGAGGACTCCACATCGTCCACCCAGCTAACTGTTGGGGAGGGAAGACCGTTTCCTCTGCTCTGGCTGACTGTTGACATATTTCTTGAGGGATATACTTACTCACCTGGGAGGAGTGATTCAGTGGAGAGGATCATTGGCTCTCAGTGCTGTCAATCAAAGCCAGTGACGAGGGAGCAGGGGGGGCGAGTCCCACTGTCTGTGTTAATGGACGCAGCAGAGGGACTCTGGTGTGAGCATGCATGAGTGGGGGCACTGGCCAGAGAGGAGGGGCCAGGAGTGCCGGCAGGGGACCCACAAAAGAGGAGGTTCCCGGTAGAGTAGGTAAGTATAGACATGTTTTTTTTTTTTATGTACCTTTACAATCCCTTTAACCTTTTATTAAACTGCTGTTTTTAATGCTGCACTTAGTCTGGCGCCCCTCTGTTCCTCCCTGTCATAACACACAACACTGGATTTTATTTGGACTATTCCTCTGCAACAAAGTATCCATTGCAGAACTTGCTATTCATCTTTTTCCGAAGAAAGTTTAAGTCAGCAATTAAAATGCACGAGATCTTTTCAGCAAAGACATGCAAATGAGCGCATTAAATCTGCCATATAATGTTTCCAATTCATTTTTAATAACACGCTATCACAGGTTGAAACAAATATGTCAATCAGACTCAGCACTGGCGGAATTTTAACTAGTTGAAGTAGCCCAGCTGTCATTACCGTAGTCAGGAGAGTAGAACATAAATATGCAGAGTATTCATGATTACTGAACTGATACGCCTCGGTGAGATGGGATCCCGTCAAGGCAGACAAAACCCGACTCTGCACCATTTTAAAAATGAACTCAGGACAAGTTGCCATTTAGGCCTCATTCACATAGGCATATGCGTCTTTTCTGCATGGGATGCAGAGCCTTGCTGGCAGAAGATCCTGCATGAAATATGCATCTAGGGCCAGTTCACACCAGGAAATGCACAGGAACGAGCTCTGCGTTGCTGTGCCAGTCACAAGCAATTCAGTGCGATGCGATTTGAGCCCATTCATGGGCTGAATCGCACCTGGCTTGCACTATTTTAAAACCGCAGAACTACGGGATGGCATGGTATTTCTGTACTAAGTGATCTGGTGCAGGCAGGTATTTGAGTGCAGCAGCTCCAATTTTTATTTTATAAGTATGGCCCTGAAATTATTGTTCTCTCCCTGATGTTTGTTCAGAATCAAAAATTACTCCTTTAGCTTTTGAAGTTCTATTAAAAAAAAAAAAATAGAATTTAAGAGAATGTAAAAAAAAAAAAACTCCCATTAGGTCACGCTGAATAATCCATTGACATCCTCTTGCTCATGTGATTCGTCACACTGATAGGGTCAGACACTCAAGTCATGTGAACAGCTGATGGAGATAAAGTGAGAATTACATTCCTACAAACAGCGCATTCATCTCCCCGGTCACTCGTCATGCATTTTTCCCTATACCTAACAAGCAAAAAGGTTTACTAAGTCCAAAAATACAATCCATACTTTCCTATGGATGTCATATGGATCTAAATCCCCCCCACCCTGTCTGTTTCTATGTGAAACAATGACCCCCCCAAAGGAGATGCTGAATTTTAATGGGCACTCCTGCATTCCCTACTGGTGATCGATCCACCATTGGCAACAAACAAACTTCTGATCGTCCAATCCTTTAAGGCCTCATTAACATGGGCGCTGAGGCCCATAGTCCATGCAGCTTGAGCCACCAGTTGTTTTCTGTGCAGGCAGCCCATTTAACATGTCATACTTACCTCCACTGTGCAGCTCGTTTTGCACAGAGTGGTCCCGAATATTCATTTCTGGATGCATTAAGGTGAAAAAGCACAAGCCTTTACAATCCCTTTAAAGAGGTGTCTTTTACTTCCGCTTCATTTCCCTGCAAAGGTAAAGCATAATGGGCTACTATGCTTCGCATAGTAGCCCATTATGTGTCACTTACCTGAAACCGAAGCCTGCGATGTCCTCGATTTCCTCACTGGCAGGAAGCGTCCATTCTTCACCCCTCTTCCTTCCGGGGCCGCGAACTACAGCTCTGTGACTGGCCGGAGTCGCGTGACATCACTCCCATGCAAGCGCGTGGGAGCCGCAAGTCACCAGCTTGAAACGGCACAGCGTGCCCTTTCAAGAGTGCGCAAGCACCGAATACATCGGCGCATGCGCAGAAGACGGCATTGTTCGCGGACATAGTAAATATCTCCTAAACGTGTAGGTTTAAGAGATATTTCAAGCACCTACAGGTGCTTACCTGTTGGTGAAAGTCAGGGCCGGACTGGGAATAAAATTCAGCCCTGGAAAAAATTTCATACCAGCCCCACAGCATTATTATACCAGCGCAACAGCATAACGTCATTATTTTCTTGTTCATGAAAGGGAAAACCATACATTTTAAAGCACATTTAAAGAGTGTATTATATACAGAAAAGGCAGATATGAACTCACATAAGGCTTTATATATATATGTAAGCAAATTACAGTTAAAAGTGGTCAATCATCAAGGGGGACCCCAGAAACTCAGAACGTGGGGGGGGGGGGACCACCTTCCGCAGAAAGAATACACTAAGGTAAGGGGGGGTTACTGATATAAGGGGGAAACCCTTTATATCAGTGCCCCCTTACATTATTGTACTCACTCCCCCCTTACATCAGTGACCCCCCCTTCAGACTGTCCTGGTGGTGCTGTCACTGACCTCCTCTCAGGGGCACCAAGCAGGGCTCAGTCAGTCGGCTCCAGCTTGGTGGCCCTGGTTTTATCCTATAGTCTCCTCTCCACAGTCCCCACACGTCTAATTTCTCCAATGACCCCCATCCTTGACTCCTCTTCAGACTTCCTCAGAGACTGCAGACATGATACAGGAGATGGTCAGAGGCTGCAGACAAATGAAGCCTCACTGTGCCCATCAAATGCAGCTTTACTCTGCCCGTGAATGTGGCCTCACTGTGCCCACCATTGCGGCCTCACTGTGCCCACCATTGCGGCCTCACTGTGCCCATCAATGCAGCCTCACTGTGCCCATCAATGCAGCCTCACTGTGCTCATCAATGCAGCCTCACTGTGCCCATCAATGCAGCCTCACTGTGCCCATCAAATGCAGCCTCACTGTGCCCACCATTGAGGCCTCACTGTGCCCACCATTGCGGCCTCACTGTGCCCATCAATGCAGCCTCACTGTGCCCATCAAATGCAGCTTTACTGTGTCGTGAAAGCAGTCTCGCTGTGCCCATGAATGCAGCCTTACTGTGCCCATTAATGCAGCCTTACTGTACCTCACTGTGCCCATCATTGCAGCCCCTCCTGTGCCCCATGACTGTCCCAGTCTGCAGTCCCTGTCTGTGGGAAGGTGTGTTGTTGATGCTCGGTACAGTACCTTGCATGCCAGCAGGATATCCATGATGGCCAGCAGCAGGCAGGGGCTGTTCTTGTTTTGGATGGGGACAGTGCTCCTTCCAGAGGATCTGTTTGCTGTGAGTGGTCCCGGGCCACCTGCACCTTCCGGCCCCAGTCAGCCTGTCCTCTGGTCCTGGGGAAGTGGAGAGCACTGGGTGGGAGCTGGAGAGAAGGGGGAGCAGAGAGTACTGACTGGGTTGGAGAGCACATGGGTGGGGGCAAAGAGCAGGGGGGAGTGAAGATCACAGGGGTGGGGAGTGCAGAGCACTGGGGGGGGGGGCAAAAATAACAGGGGTGGAGAGCACGGGAGGCTGAGAGCACTGGGGGGGGGTAAGAGTGTGGGGTGGCGAAGAGCACTGGACGGGAGCTTGAGAGCGCTGGGGGGGGGGAAGAAAAACAGGGCTGGAGAGCACTGGGGGGTACAAAGAGCAGGGGGGAGTGGAGAGCAATGGGGGGGAGCTTGAGAGCACTCATGGGGGCCAGAAAGTACAGGGGTGGAAAGCACGGGGGACTGGAGAGCACTGGTGGGGTTGGAGAGCGCATGGGTGGGGGAAAAATGCAGGGGGGAGTGGACAGTGCTGGGGGGAGCTTGCGAGAGCACTGGAGGGGGAGCCAAAAAGAACAGGGGTGGAGAGCACGGGGGCTGAGGAGCACTGTGGGGGGTAGAGAGCACTGGGGTGGGGGCAGCATGGTGGAGGCTGGAGCACTGTGGGGGGTGGGGAGCACTGTGGGGGGCTAGAGAAGGAAGGGGAGAGCTGGAGAGCAGGGGGGGCAGAAAGAACAGGGGTGGAAAGCGCAGGGACTGGAGAGCACATGGGTGGGGGCAAAATGCAGTGGGGGCTGGAGAGCACTGCAGGGGGTGGGGAGCATGGTGGGGGCTGGAGAGCACTGTGGGGGTGGGGAGCACGGTGGGGGCTGGAGAGCACTGGGGTGGGGGCTGGAGAGCACTGTGGGGGGTGAGGAGCACGTGGGGGCTGGAGAGCACTGTGGGGGGTGGGGAGCACTGGGGTGGGGGCTGGAGAGCACTGCGGGGGGTGGGGAGCACTGGGGTGGGGGCTGGAGAGCACTGCGGGGGGTGGGGAGCACTGTGGGGGGGGGGGCTAGAGAAGGAAGGGGAGAGCTGGAGAGCAGGGGGGGCAGAAAGAACAGGGGTGGAAAGCACAGGGACTGGAGAGTACATGGGTGGGGGCAAAATGCAGTGGGGGCTGGAGAGCCCTGCAGGGGGTGGGGAGCATGGTGGAGGCTGGAGAGCACTGTGGGGGGGTGGGGAGCACGGTGGGGGCTGGAGAGCACTGAGGTGGGGGCTGGAGAGCACTGCGGGGGGTGGGGAGCACGGTGGGGGCTGGAGAGCACTGTGGGGGGTGGAGAGCACTGGGGTGGGGGGGCTGGAGAGCACGGTGGGGGCTGGGGAGCACTGTGGGGGGGGGGGGAGCACTGGGGTGGGGGCTAGAGAAGGATGGGGGACATAAAGAACAGGGGGGCATGGGGGGCTGGAGAGTACTGTGGGGGTGGGGAGCACTGTGGGGGTGGAGAGCACTGGGGTGGGGGCTAGAGAAGGATGGGGAGAGCAGGGGGGGGCATGGGGGGCTGGAGAGTACTGTGGGGGTGGGGAGCACTGTGGGGGTGGAGAGCACTGGGGTGGGGGGCTAGAGAAGGATGGGGAGAGCAAGGGGGGGCAGAAATAACAGGGGTTGAGAGAACTGTGGGGGGGGGGGGGGGCTGGAGAGTGTGGTGGGGGAGGAGAGCACTGGAGGGGGGGCAGTTAAAAAAAGTTGGATAGGAGAAGCAGGGGGGCGCCATATAGAGGAAATGAGCTTTCTATATTCCTCCATGCAGCCGCTGAATGCTTGATTCTCCTCCTCTCTCTCCTCCAAGCATTCAGCGGCTGCATGGAGGCATAGAGAAAGCTAATCTCCTCCTATATGCCGCCCCCCTGCTGATCCCCCCTATTCAGGCAGTGCACACAGCGGGCGGTACTCACAGGAATCTTCTCCTGTGTTTCACGGAGCTGGCCGGGTCTGTGTTCGGCGGCCGCGGTGTAACACGGTCCCGCCCCCCTAGCCGGCATGTGTGATAGGTGGATTCTATCTACTATCACATGAGCTGGTTTAGGGGGGCGGGACCGCGTTACAGCGCGGTGCGCGGCCGCCGAACACAGACCCGGCCAGCTCCGTGAAACACAGGAGCAGAAGACGGAGCACTGCAGCCGCAAAGCAGCCCCAGGGCAGGCAGCCTACCGGGAAATATCCCGGTATCCCGGTAGGCCAGTCCGGCCCTGGTGAAAGTTGTCTGTAAGGGTTTACAACCACTTTATGTTTATAGGAACACAGCAGCTGCACAGACACGGACATTCAAACCAATTTGACAGGGGTGCGGATAACTGGCCCCAAATGATTGACTTTTGTTGAACAGAATTTCCATTTTTGATCCATCCATTACCTGCTTCATGGGGGTACAGGTTGCCCAAAAATAGCAGCAAAAAGACTCTGGTCTGGCCACACCTGGAGTATGCTGTCCAGTTCTGGGCACCAGTCCTCAGGAAGGATGTACTGGAAATGGAGCGAGTACAAAGAAGGGCAACAAAGCTAATAAAGGGTCTGGAGGATATTAGTTATGAGGAAAGGTTGCGAGCCCTGAACTTATTCTCTCTGGAGAAGAGACGCTTGAGAGGGGATATGATTTCAATATACAAATACCATACTGGTGACCCCACAATAGGGAAAAAACTTTTTTGCAGAAGGGAGTTTAACAAGACACGTGGCCACTCATTAAAATTAGAATAAAAGAGGTTTAACCTTAAACTACGTAGAGGGTTCTTTACTGTAAGAGCGGCAAAGATGTGGAATTCCCTTCCACAGACGGTGGTCTCAGCGGGGAGCATCAATAGTTTCAAGAAACTATTAGATAAACACCTGAACGACCACAACATACAGGGATATCCAATGTAATACTGACATATAATCACACACATAGGTTGGACTGATGGACTTGTGTCTTTTTTCAACCTCACTGATTATAAGATCCATCTGCTCAGCAGACATCTCAGGGAACTCTTAAGACCCAGACAGTCTAATATCCTTCAGTATCTTTATGCATCAGGCTAATGTAGGGCATGGTATTCTATAGGGGGTCCAACTAAAGTTCTACATAGGTGGTCTTTTAATTAGACCTCATTTAGAATACTGTGTCCAGGTCTGTTTTTTTTTCTTTTATAAAATACTATTTTGCCCTCCTTTTTTTCTTCTTTTTTACGCCCTAAAGCTGCTGATCTTCTCCAGCTTCTTTTGGCGGTTTTCTGTCTACATGTACTCCAGCGGGGGGCTGCATGGCACTGTCCAGGGCGAGTTTCTTATTAGTAAAAAGTGTTGAGCACACTTGGGTAATCTGTGTTGGCCATTTGTAGTCTCCACTGGAAGCACATGTGACAGGGTGACAACAAAGGAACACAACTTATGCCCCGTGCACATGAGCGGAAAAATCTTGGATGGTTTTTCTGACGGAATTCCGCTCAAGCTTGGCTTTCATACACACAGTGACACAAAAGTTCTCTGAACTTTTTCGACCATCAAGAACGCGCTGACATACAACACTACGAGGAGCCGAGAAAATGAAGTTCAATGATTCTGAGCATGCGTCGAATTGTTTCCGAGCATGCATAGGAATTTTGCGTGTTGGAATTGCATACAGATGAACGGCATTACCAATAGAAACTTTTTCTGTCGGAAAGATAGAGAACATGCTCTCAATCTTTTGCTGGCGGAAATGCCGACAGCAAAACTCCGATGGAGCATACACACGGTCGCATTTTCCGACCAAAAGCTCTCATCGGTCTTTTGCTGGCGTCATTTGCGATCGTGTGTACATAAGAGAAAGGTACAGAGCAATGTCACCCAATACCAGGAAAATCTAGAAAAAGGACGTTGATGGCAGGATCACCGTGTATGATTTTATTGAAAGCTGCAGATGTAAAAGGTTTGAAAAGAAGTTCAAAATTACATTAACGTGTTAAAGATTATCTGAGACTTTAGTGATTGGAATTATATATACTTGCATCTTCTTTCAAGTGAATTTAAAGTTATAAACATTACCTTAGTTTTGGCTACAATAGGGAAGTGAAGGGAAAATTTTTAAATTTTGAGTCGTCATGAGAACAGTAATATAGTCCAATGGGGATACTTGTTATGGAGAAAATATTCTAGAAGGGGATTTTTCTTTTATTAGAAAGATTTCCATTTACTTCCTGTTGTGTCTATAGGATGGGGAGTGGGGGTAAGTCTCATCAAAGGGACATCCAAAAGCAGATTTAAACTATTATTATTCTGTCCATAACTAAAAAGTTTTGTCACTGTACAGCATTAAATCATAAGTCATTAACGGGCAGGGTACAATAAGAGTGGTCATGGGGGCAGCATACTTCTACCACAACAGAGCCCCGATTTATCCCACCCCTCATTGGCAAAATGGATCATCAAAGTAACCACACCACATATAATGTTAGGCGTGTTACACCCTGAAGTGCTGTCAAGAACCCTGCGGGCCAAAAGGTCTAAGTAAAAAGAAGGAAAATAGAAAAGCGATGGAAATTGAAGAACATGTCCAGACTAATGGCAGAAGAGATACTCGCCCCCAAGCCCAGAGGTATCCATTACGTTTCAAACAAAACATGAATATATTTATAGGACAGGATACCTTTTAACACAAGTACATGGTACAGCAGACAAATATCAGAAATATGAAGTGCTGGGACAACATATTCTTTTGATTTTTGAAACAGGACTGACCTGAAGCAGTAGAGGCACCTGCCTTAGGGGCTCTGCTGGGGAGAGAGCTTGTGCTTCTCCCTAAGCCACCATCTTATTTCAATGGTGATGCCCGTATGTATAATGCAATGAACTATGTTGTAATGTTTTGTCAAATATGTCTACGTGGTCTTCCTGATGAAGATGCTATGGTCTGCAAAACCCGTCAGGACACCTTTGGTATGAATTATGAGTGGAGACTGCGAGCCAGGCCTTCTCGTTCAACTTCAGTGCCTGACCTCACAAATGCGCTTCTGGAAGAATGGTCAAACATTCCCATAGACACACTCCTAAACCTTGTGGACAGTCTTCCCAGAAGAGTTGAAGCTGTTATAGCTGCATAGGGTGGGCCAACTCAATATTGAACCCTACGGACTAAGTGTCAGAAACCATGAAATCAGGCCGAGACAGAAGTACAGTTAAATCACACTTGTTTAATAATAAAAGTAAAAAGAACAAACGTAGTCAAAACATAGCCAAAGTTCAGTAACCGGAAAGGATAGTCAGCCAAGCCAGAAGTCAGGGATCAATGTAGTGGAACAGCAAGCAGGATCTGGAGCCAGAAGGGATGTCAAAGCAAGTCTTGAACAGGATCGCAGGAGATAGTTTCTGTGATGTGACCAAGGTGAAGGCAGAAATCCTCTGGACTGGACAGCTTAAAGCAGGGGTTCACACAAAAATGGAACCTCCGCTTTTTGGAACCCTAAGACAGGTATTTGCACCCACTTCCGGGCATAGACTCCCACGGGAGTCTATGCCTCTTCCTGTCCCGCCGCGCTGTCTGATGGGACACACACGGGTCCAAGAAACAGCGCGGACCATTCTCATTGCGCTGCGCGACTCGCGCATGCGCAGTAGGGACCCGGGAATTGAAGCTGCAAGGCTTCATTTCCTGATTCCCATACCGAAGATGGCGACGGCAGCATCCGAGGACCGAGGGACGGTTCGGCCTCGGGTGCCGACATCGCTGGATCCTGTGACAGGTGATTGTCCTTCTTTTAAAAGTCAGCAGCTGCAGTATTTTTAGCTGCTGACTTTTAAAAAAAAAAAATTTGTGGGACTCCCTCTTTAAGTAGGCAGGACTAACGAGCAGGATATCATCGACAGCTGAGTAACTATGGAGAGATAGGAGCTGGCAATTAGCCAACAGCTGAGCGGCCAGCTCAGAGAAGGAAGGGCTGCGCCCAGCTCTGACACTAAGGCCCCTTTCACACTGGGGCGGTGAGCCGCGGTGACGGTAAAGCAGCGCTATATTTAGCGCTGCTTTACCGTCGTTTTTACCGCGGTTTTCGGCCGCTCGCGGTGCGGTTTTACCCCCCGCGAGCGGCCGAAAAAGGGTTAAACACCCCCGCAGAGCGCCGCCGTAGCGGCGCTTTGCGGCGGTATTGCCGCGGTTTTACCGCGGTCTCCCATTCTTTTCAATGGGAAGGAGCGGTGTAGGAGCGGTGAACACACCGCTCCTATCCCGCTCCAAAGATGCTGCTAGCAGGACTTTTTTTGTCATCCTGCTAGCGCACCGCTCCAGTGTGAAAGCCCGCCGGCTTTCACACTGGAGTTAAAGGGCCGGATTTTTTCATGCGGTGAACAGGCGCTATTTTTAGCGCTGCACCGCATGAAAAACGCCCCGGTGTGAAAGGGGCCTAAGGGCTCTTTCACACGGGGCGGATCCGTAATGATCCGCCCCGTGAACATCCGCTGCTCAGTGGGGATCGCTCCGCTGATTCCCGCTGAGCCGGTGGATGACAGGGCGGTCCCTGCACACTGTGCAGGGACCGCCCTGTCAGATCTCCGCTCTCCTCTATGGGGATCGGATGAACACGGACCGTCTGTCCCTGTTCATCCGATTCACTCTACAGACGGATAGAAAAATAGGGTTTTCCTCCGCCTGCAGAATCGGACAATAGCGGAGGCGGACGATATCGGGTGTCAGCGGATGTTCATCCGCTGACACCCGCTATCCCATAGGGATGCATGCATGTCTGTTTTTAATCCGAAAACGGAAGGATGAAAAACGGGCATACGGACCGTCCGTGTGAAAGAGCCCTTAAGCCCCATACACACGGTCGGATTTTCCGACGGAAAATGTCCTATCGGACAATGTTGTCGGAAATTCCGACCGTGTGTAGGCTCCATCGGACATTTTCCATCGGATTTTACGACGGACAAAGTTTTATCTCCTGCTCTCAAATTTTCCGACAACAAAGTCCTATCGGACTTTTTCCGATCGTGTGTAGCGAATTCCGACTGACAAAGTGCCACGCATGCTCAGATCACATTACAAGACCAAAGCTATTGGCTACTAGCCTCTACGTATTCCCGTCGTACGCAACGAACGTCACCACGTTCAGAATGATCGGATTTTCTGACAACTTTGTCCGACCATGTGTATGCAACACCAATGTCGGACTAAATCCGTCAGAAAAAATCTGATGGATTTTGTGGTCGGATTTTCCGACCGTGTGTGTGGGGCATAAGACTGGGATGCCATTAAAGTTCATATGTGTGTAAAGATAGGCATCTTATACTTAATATAGTCTATATATCATACCTGTGGGATCCACATGAAAGCTTGAAATCCTTGTAAAAGGCACCAATACTACAGTGATTGCCCCCTAGCTTCTGGGTCCTAAACCTTGTGGACGGCCTTCCCAGAAGAGTTGGGAACCAAGACTGGGATGCCATTAACCCCTTCAATACCCGCCCATAGTCATATGACGCCCACAAGGTTCATCTACCATCCTGGGTGGGCGTCATATGACGTCCTCCCATTCCCGGCCGCCTGGGGGGCGTGCGCGCGTGGCGTCGCTCGGGACCCGGTGCGGGTGCCCGGCGGCCCCTAAGTCCGCCGGGCACCCGCGATTGCCCGTTAAAACAACCGTGGAGCTGTGTGTGTAAACACACAGCTCCACGTCCTGTCAGCGAGCAGGAGACCGATCATGAATGAATGAATGAATGAATGATTTGTATAGCGCTGCAACTGCGAACTGAATCGCCTCGAGGTGCTTGACTGCTCATGTTGGGATGCCATGTTTAGAAGAGGTGGGTCTTGAGTTTTTTCCTGAAGGCCTGATGGTTTTCTTCCATGCGGATGTTGTTTGGTAGAGCATTCCATAGCCGGGGTCCCTGTACTGCGAATCTTCGTTCTCCCTTCGATTTGTAGCGGGCTTTTGGGATGAGAAGGCGATTTTGGTTTGTTGATCGGAGGCTGCGATTTGGTATGTATTTTTCTATTTTCTCACAAAGGTATTGAGGCGCATTTCCTTGTGTACATTTGTGGGTGAGGCAGAGGGTCTTGAATGTGATTCTATCTTTTACCTTGAGCCAATGGAGCATCCTTAGGGATGGGGAGATGGATTCCCAGGGTTTCTTTCCGGTGACTAATCTTGCTGCTGTGTTTTGGACAATTTGAAGGCGCGCAATCTGGTAATCCGGTAATCCTATGTACAGGGAGTTTGCATAGTCGAGACGCGAATTGATGATCGTTCCTACTACTACCGATTTTTCCTTTTCCGGGATGAAGGGGATGAGTCTGCGTAGCATGCGAAGGAGATGGTGGGATCCGCTGATTACGGATCCTATTTGTGCCTCCATTGTCATCTCTGAATCAAAGATTACTCCGAGGCTTTTGGCTTTGTTGCTTGGAAGGATGGTCTGTCCCAAGATGGTTGGTGGTGTCCAAGAGGTCTTCGTCTTTTTCCTTCGGTTTGCGTCGAGGAGCAGTAATTCTGTTTTTGATCCATTTAGTTTGAGGGAGCTAGTGGTCATCCAGTCATCTATCAATGTGAGACATTTTCCTGGTATTGGTCTTTTTGTCCGGTGATCCGGAAGTACAGTTGAGTGTCGTCCGCGTACGAGTGGAAGCACAGATCTAATTTGCTAATAATTTTGAAGAGTGGTCGGATGTAAATGTTGAACAGTACTGGTGACAATGGTGATCCTTGAGGGACTCCATAAGTGATTGCCCGGGTTTCCGAAGTGAAGGCTCCTAGTTTCACTGTTTGTGACCGGTTTCCTAAGAAAGAAGCGAACCATGGCAGATCTCCATCTGTAACTCCTGCCACTTCCTTGAGGCGGCTGAGAAGCATGTTGTGGTCCACTGTTTCAAACGCCGCACTGAGATCCAGCAATACCAGAAGACACGATTCTCCATCATCCGCTGCTTCTAGGGCGTCATCCCATATTTTCAGAAGTGCAGTTTCTGTGCCATGGCCTGGGCGGAAGCCCGATTGTAGTGGGTCCAGGAGCTTGTGTGTGTCCAGATGAAGTTGAAGCTGTTGTACTACTGCTTTCTCCATGATCTTGGAAATGGTGTTCAGGCTTGTTACCGGTCTGCGATTGTTCGGATCCTTGGGGTCGAGGTTGGGTTTCTTTAGTAATGGTTTGATGATGCCTTGCTTGAGGGAATTCGGAACCAATCCTTCTTTGAACGACTGATTTACTAGGTGTGTGATAGCGGGGGCCAGAATGTTGCAGTATTCTTGAGTTTCGTTTCCTAGGGGTTCAAGGCAGGTGGGGTTCATAGTCTGGGCGACTAGTTTGAAAAGTTCCCGTGGTCGGTTTAAGGCTTTTGAGAGGGTGTTTGAGACATGTTCTTTTTTTGCTGTGAAAATTGCTTTATGATATCTCTTGGTGAGTATTCTGTAGTTTGTGTGATTTTCCTTTGTGGTGTTTCTTCTCCAGGCTCTTTCTGCTCTTCTATGTTCCCGTTTCAGTAGAGTAAGCGTGCCATTAAACCAACCAGAATTTTTTCTTGCGGATGGGTGCTCGATGTTTCGGGGCGACTGCGTCTGCTGTTTGTAGAAGTGCCTTGTTTATGAAGCTGAGTATTCGTTCTGTTGAGTGGTTTTGATTTAGTGTAGCCATTTTGTATGTTAGTGTGGTTTTGAAGATTTCCGTAAGTAGCTTCTTCTGCGATCTAATCCAGTGTGTTGTTGCTGCCTGGTTTGGTTTTTGCAGGGAGATGTTGGTGGCGATCTCAAATTTGATAGCGTGGTGGTCTGACCATGGTAGCGCTATGTTGTCTCGAATGCTTATGTCCGTATTTTGCTTGAAGATGAGGTCCAGGATGTGACCCGACCCATGTGTGGGAGCCTTTACTAGTTGTTGAAGCCCTAGGTCTTCCAGTTGATTGATGCAGGTGGTGGCGATGGGGTCTTCGGTGGAGTTCGCCCAGAGGTTGAAATCTCCGAGTACCAGAACCTTGTTGTTTTTCAGGGTGTGTGCCGAGATGAATTCCGTGAGTGGTATCGGTAGATTTGTCTTTGGTCCTGGTGGTCTGTAGCATAGCAGCATGTGGATGGTTTCTTGTGGTGTGGTTTGCATCTGTAGAGTAAGTGTCTCCATAAAAGTTGCTGTGTTCTGTACCGTAGATTTGACGAGCGCTAGATGAGCTTTGAAGATCACTGCTAGGCCTCCTCCTTTTTTTCCTTTCCTATGCTCGGTTAGGATCCTGTAGTTTTCTGGCACTAATTCTGTTAGGATGGTGTTGCAGTCGGGTGTTAGCCAGCTTTCCGTGATGAAGAGGCAATCTATGTTGTTTTGTGTGATGAAGTCATGGATTTCGTGCCTGTGCTTGACTGCCGATCTGATGTTAATCAAGGCGCATGCTAACTGTTGCGGTTGAGTTGTAGTCTTCTTATGTTTGATCGTTGCTTGTGGATGGATCCTTAGTAGTCGTTCTTTTTGTAATATTTTTTGAATGTCGGTCGGTAGAGTTGCGGTCAAATTTCTTAGTCTGCATAGGGACTCTGCTGAGTATTTGAAATTGCACATGTTGAGGTGCTCCAAAAAATGTCTCTGCTGTGGACGAGATGATGCGTCGAAAAAAATGCTGATGCTTTTGAGGCGATAACGGTCTTGCGCAAGCTGGTTGAAGATGTTGCGGATCTGTGGGAAAACCCTGTAGACCTACACCCTCCCTCCCGTTGATGCAGAGGAAGGCGAAAAACCCCTACTAGCGCGGCCAATTGCTGTAGCAGAGGAAAAAATTCCTTCCTGACCCCCCGAGGGGCGGTCAGATGTTTGTCCCTGGATCAACTGCTAAGTGGTGGTCCCTGCGTTACTTACCAGAATATTTACCTTACCGGGGTGATCCAATGATGGCGATAGGGTGGATCCTGATGTTGATCTCCTGTACGGAGGAACACATGATCGGTCTCCTCCCCTTGAGTCCCCTCCCCCCACAGTTAGAATCACACATATAGGGAATACATTAACCCCTGCAGCGCCCCCTAGTGTTAACCCCTTCCCTGCCAGTCACATTTACACAGTAATCAATGCAATTTTATAGCAACGATCGCTGTGTAAATGTGAATGGTCCCAAAAATGTGTCAAAAGTGTCCGAAGTGTCCGCCGCAATGTCGCAGTCACGAAAAAAAAATCGCAGATCGCCGCCATTACTAGTAAAAAAAAAAAAATGCAATAAATCTATCCCCTATTTTGTAGACACTATAACAAAAAAAAATGGGATATTTATTATAGCAAAAAGTAAAAAATATTGTGTTTTTTTTTCAAAATTGTCGCTCTTCTTTTGTTTATAGCGCAAAAAATAAAAACCGCAGGGGCGATCAAATACCACCAAAAGAAAGCTCTATTTGTGGGAAAAAAAGGACTTCAATTTTGTTTGGGTGTAGCGTCGCACGACCGCGCAATTGTCAGTTAAAGCGACGCAGTGCCGAATCGCAAAAAGTGCTCAAGTAAGGAAGGGTGTAAAATGGCCCCGTGCTGAAGCGGTTAAAGTTCATGTGCGTGTAAAGGAAGGTGTCCCAATACTTTTTACAATATAGTGTAGATGAGGCAAGAGTTTCTCCTTCCCCTGTCTCAGCCATTGTCTGAGTCACAAACCTATAACAAACTTGAAGATCGGGTCTTCCAACTATATTAGCCTGATATTATTAACTGCATATTTGTTCCAAGTCAAAGACTTAGAAAAGTTGAAGACGGCCAGGTAACCATCACTTTTAGAAGAAAGTCAACGAAGGCAAACAGCCCAACAAGTCTAAACAGCTGCAATCCTGTTCCTCGCAGCATATGTCCCCAAAAAGATTTGGAGCCAATCAGAAGCTGTAAATACTGTCACATGTATCATAAACAATAAGAGTTCCTGGTTTCCTGCAGATTACGAGAAGCTCAGCCACTGACAACAACCCTGAACTGAACTGCGAGATCAAAGCTGGGCAGGAGTGCCAACTCTGTCGTCAAAGGTGACCGATTAGGTAAGAGCGGCTGGCAGTGAATGTGCAGCGAATGAGCGAGCAGTGAGATGGGGGAAAGAGTCCATAGATCAGAAAAATCCAACTAGTGTAAGCAGAAACATGGAAATCTGAAACCTCGAAAAAGAAAGTGAATATTTTACTAATGCTTACTATTCCAACTATTTTACTGCTTTAGAACAGGATTGTCTTCTTTATATATTTTTATGTCATGGGCGTATCTAGATGGACGGTAGCCAGTAAGCAGGGACTGAACACAGGGGATAAAGCAGAGCAGAGCTCCAAGAAAAAAAATCTTTTTTATTAAAATGTGCCGTGTAACAGTTAACTCTCTTTCGGTTTACGCAACCCCCTGGATCACTGCCCTTTCTTTACTATTTACACTTTCATGCATCCCGGGAAGTATAACTCTCATAGTCTAAAATAATCAGTTTATACATTTTTTTTTTTAACCACTTTAAGACCAGCCTCGTTTTGGATTTTAGGTGTTTACATGTTTAACCTGTAGCTGACCGCCCACTGTCAAATGACGGCGGGACGGTGCAGCTCTTGTGGCGGGCCGCCGTCATATGACGGCGCTCGCTTTTTGGCCACTAGGGGGCGCGCGCGCGCCTGCCCGCCGCGTAGCTGGGGACCCGATGCGCGTGCCCGGCGGTCGCGATGACCGCCAGGCACCCGCGATTGGCCGATAAGTGAGCAGGACAGATGTCAGAGGAGAGGAGACCGATGGTGTGTCATAGGGACACCGATCGGTCCCCTCCCCCAGTCAGTCCCCCTCCCCCACAGTTAGAATCACTCATATAGGGAACATATTAACCCCTGCAGCGCCCCCTAGTGTTAACCCCTTCCCTGCCAGTCACATTTATACATTAATCAATGCATTTTTATAGCACGGATCGCTGTATAAATGTGAATGGTCCCAAAAATGTGTCAAAAGTGTCCGAAGTGTCCGCCACAATGTCGCAGTCACGATAAAAATCGCAAATCGCCGCCATTACTAGTAAAAAAAATAATAATAATAAAAATGCTATAAATCTATCCCCTATTTTGTAGACGCTATAACTTTTGCGCAAACCAATCAATAGACGCTTATTGCTATTTTTTTACCAAAAATATGTAGAAGAATACGTATCGGTCTAAACTGAGGAAAAAATTGTTTAAAAAAAAAAAAAAAATTGGATATTTATTATAATAAAAAGTAAAAAATATTGCGTTTTTTCAAACTTGTCCCTCTTAATTTGTTTATAGCGCAAGAAATAAAAACCGCAGAGGTGATCAAATACCACCAAAATAAAGCTCTATCTGTGGGGAAAAAATGATAAAAATTTTATTTGGGTACATCCTTGCATGACCGCGCAATTGTCATTCAAAATGCGACAGCGCTGAAAGCTAAAAAATGGCTTGGTCAGGAAGGAGGTGTTCGTGCCTAGTAGGCAAGTGGTTAAAACAGTTTTTTTTGCTAGAAAAAAACTTAGAACACCCAAACAGTATATATTGTTTTTTTTCTAACACCCTAGAGAATAAAATGGCGGTCATTGCAATACTTCTTTTTCACACCGTATTTGCGCAGCGGTCTTACGAGCGCACTTTTTTTGGAAAAAATTCACACAAATTCACACAAAAAATAAGACAACTGTAAAGTTAGTCCAATTTTTTTATATATTGTGAAAGATAATGTTACGCCGAGTAAATTGATACCTAACATGTCACGCTTCAAAATTGTGCCCGCTCGTGGAATGGCATCAAACTTTTACCCTCAAAAATCTCCATAGGCGACGTTTAACCACTTCAGCCCCGGACCATTTGGCAGCCAAAGGACCAGAGGTCTTTTTTCAATTTCGCACTGCACTACTTTAACTGGTAATTGCGCGGTCATGCAATTTTGTAACCAAACGAAATTTGCGTCCTTTTCTTCCCACAAATAGAGCTTTCTTTTGATGGTATTTGATTGCCTCTGTGATTTTTATTTTTTGAGATATAAACGGAAAAAGAGCGAAAATTTTGAAAAAAAAAGAGATTTTCTACTTTTTGTTATAAAAAAAATCTAATAAACTCAATTTTAGTCAAACATTTGGGCCAAAATGTATTCAGCCACATGTCTTTAGTAAAAAAAATGCCAATAAGCGTATATTTATTGGTTTGCGCAAAAGTTATAGCGTCTACAAACTAGAGTACATTTTCTGGAATTTACACCGCTTTTAATTTATGACTGCCTATTTCATTTCTTGAGGTGCTAAAATGGCAGAGAAGTACAAAACCCCCCCAAAATGACCCCATTTTGGAAAGTAGACACCCCAAGCTATTTGCTGAGAGGCATGTTGAGCCCATTGAATATTTTTTTTTTTAGTCCCAAGTGATTGAATAAAGACAAAAATAAAAAAGATTTTTTTTTTTTTTCAAAAAGTTGTCACTAAATGATATATTGCTCACACATGCCATAGTTATATGTGGAATTGCACCCCAAAATACATTTTGCTGCTTCTCCTGAGTATGGGGATACCACATGTGTGGGACTTTTTGGGAGCCTAGCCGCGTACGGGGCCCCGAAACCCAAGCACCGCCTTCAGGATTTCTAAGGGTGCAAATTTTTGATTTCACTCCTCACTACCTATCACCGTTTCGAAGGCCATAAAATGCCAAAATAGCACAAAACCCCCCCAAATGACCCCATTTTGGAAAGTAGACACCCCAAGCTATTTGTTGAGAGGCATGGTGAGTATTTTACAGCTCTCATTTGTTTTTGAAAATGAAGAAAGTAAAGAAAAAAAAAATTTTTTTTTTCTTTTTTCAATTTTCAAAACTTTGTGACAAAAAGCGACATCTGCAAAATACTCACAATACCTCTCAGCAAATAGCTTGGGGTGTCTACTTTCCAAAATGGGGTCATTTTGGGGGGTTTTATGCCATCTGGGCATTCCATGGCCTCCGAAACTGTGATTGGCAGTGAGAAGTGAAATAAAAAAATTACACCCTTAGAAAGCCTGAAGGCGGTGATTGGTTTTTGGGGTTCCGTACGCAGCTAGGCTCCCAAAAAGTCCCACACATGTGGTATCCCCGTACTCAGGAGAAGCAACAGAATGTATTTTGGGGTGTATTTCCACATATGCCCATGACATGTTTGAGCAATATATCATTTAGTGACAACTTTTTGTAAAAAAAATATATATATTTTTTTTTTTTTCATTATTCAATCTCTTGGGACAAAAAAAAAAAATATTTAATGGGCTCAACATTGCTCTCATCAAATAGCTTGGGGTGTCTACTTTCCAAAATGGGGTCATTTGGGGGGGGTTTGAACTGTCCTGGCATTTTATGCACAACATTTAGAAGCCTATGTCACACGTCACCCACTCTTCTAACCACTTGTAGACAAAGCCCTTTCTGACACTTTTTGTTTACATGAAAACATATTTTTTTTTTTTGCAAGAAAATTACGTTGAACCCCCAAACACTATATATAATGTTAAAGCAAAGGCCCTACAGATTAAAATGGTGGGTGTTGCATTTTTTTTTTTCCACACAGTATTTGCGCAGCGATTTTTCAAACGCATTTTTTGTGGAAAAAATACACTTTTTTTTATTTTAATGCACTAAAACACACTATATTGCTCAAATTTTTGATGAAATAAAAAATATGATCTTAGGCCGAGTACATGGATACCAAACACGACATGCTTTAAAATTGCGCACAAACACGCAGTGGCGACAAACTACATACATTTTTAAAAGCCTTTAAAAGCCTTTACATGATACCACATTAGATTCACGGAGGAGGTCTACTGCTAAAATTACTGCCCTCGATCTGACCTTCGCGGTGATACCTCACATGCATGGTGCAATTGCTGTTTACATATGACGCCAGACCAACGCTTGTGTACGCCTTTGCGCAAGAGAAGGGGGGGCAGGGGTGCTTTTTTTTTTTTTTTTTGTTTTTTTTTTTATTTATTTAGCTTTTTTATTTTATTTTTAAACTGTTCCTTCCATTTTTTTTCTTTGTTATGATTTTTATTGTTATCTCAGGGAATGTAAATATCCCCTATGATAGCAATAGGCAGTGACAGGTACTCTTTTTTTGAAAAAATTGGGGTCTATTAGACCCTAGATCTTTCCTCTGCCCTCAAAGCATCTGACCACACCAAGATTGGTGTGATAAAATGCTTTCCCAATTTCCCAATGGCGCGGTTTATATCCGGGAGGGGGGACATTCCCTCCCACTGCTTGTAAAAGCAGTCTAGAGGCTAATTACCCGCTAGAATTGCTTTTACATGAAAGCCGATCACTGGCTGAAAAGAATGATACCAAGATGATACCTAAACCTGCAGGCATCATTCTGGTATAACCATTCAAAGTCCAGCAACATACTGGACATATATTGTAATCTTTTTTTTTTCATGCAGCCTCTTGGCTGAACGAAAAAAAGAGATTGATTGGTGGGTATGCCCACCATTAGAATACCTCCCTTCATCCACCCACTTCTAATGATGGGCATACATGCACCATTTATATATGCCGATGCATGGGGGCATCCTCCCGCAAAAGTTATGCCGTGTACACACGGTCGGAATTTCGACCGTATGTACGTGGCATTAGGAGCCAATCGCTCCTCCGCCCCCCCTGCTGCCCCCATGCTTCGGCATATATGCTCTTTTTTTTAACTGTGGTGGTGAAATCACCTCCTACAGCGTTGGAGTCGCGGCTTTATGTATCGTGGGAGCAAACGCTGTTGCTGTCAAGATAAATAAATCCGCGTTGCAACTGAATGGCGCACCTGAAAACAAAAAAATGCTCAACACTAAAACACAGTAAACAAAATTACATACCTGAAAAGCAAGCATGATAAAACATGATAAAACATAATAAAACATTGCAGAATAGAATGGAGTAAAAAAAGAGCAACAATAGAGAGAGAATAGAGTGAGAGAGAGAACAATAAAACGACAACTATTTTATTTTTTTTTATTTTTTTGAGATTCACAGGTAAAAAAGCTCCTGACTGAAGCGACTGAATCAAAACGCTACCACAAAAAAACTGTTAGCGATCGCAGGGATCAGGCCTGACTCTGCGAACGCTGCAGTTATGTGTGCTTAGTGTTTTGTAAGTGACAGTGATCGATCGATACTGCACTTGGGTGGGCTGGGCTGGGCGGAGGGGGGAAAACGCAGGTGCTAGCAGGTATCTGGGCTGATCCCGCTAACAATGCGTTTTTTTTTGGAACCCTAAACTGCTGGGACGCTAGTATAGATCTGATCAGATCAGATATTGATCTGTTCAGATACTGTGCCACTAAGGGAGGTGTATGCTTTGTGCGTGGGTGTTTGCGGTACTGGCACTAACCTGGGGCGACGCAGACCTTATTTGACCCTAAAACCTAATTGATATCACCCGCCGGGCGATCAGGGGGTTAAACCGTTATTGGGTAATAAATGGCGGGTGCCCTGACAGTATAAAAAACAAGCTAACTAACCAGCGTCACCCGTAACAGTAATACAAAAAAAAAACTGGTTACCTAGCGACACTAATGCAGCGATCAGAAAAACGATCGCTTAGTGACACTGGCAAAAGGGGTGAAAGGGTTAACTAGGGGCAATCAGGGGGTTAAACCTTTATTAGGTAATATATGGGGGTACCTGACGCTATATAAAAACCTGACGGGGAACCTAAATAACGAAATAACTAACTGGCTAACCAGCGTCACCAGTGACAGTTATACAGTGATCACTGGTGAAAGGGTTAACTCTAGGGGCAATCAGGGGTTAAAACCTTTATTTAGGTTGTAATATGGGGGTACCTGACCTATAAACCTATTTATGAACCTATATAAACATGGCGGTTACCTAAAAAAAAAAAATGGTTACCTAGCGACACTAATGCAGCGATCAGAAAAACGATCGCTTAGTGACACTGGCAAAAGGGGGTGAAAGGGTTAACTAGGGGCAATCAGGGGGTTAAAACCTTTATTAGGTAATATATGGGGGTACCTGACGCTATATAAAAACCTGACGGGGAACCTAAATAACGAAATAACTAACTGGCTAACCAGCGTCACCAGTGACAGTTATACAGTGATCACTGGTGAAAGGGTTAACTCTAGGGGCAATCAGGGGGTTAAAACCTTTATTTAGGTTGTAATATGGGGGTACCTGACCTATAAACCTATTTATGAACCTATATAAACATGGCGGTTACCTAAAAAAAAAAAATGGTTACCTAGCGACAGCAGTGACACTAATACAGCGATCAGAAAAACGATCGCTTAGTGACACTGGCAAAAGGGGGTGAAAGGGTTACCTGGGGGGCAATCAAGGGGTTAAACCTTTATTAGGGGGGGGTAGGGGGCTACCTTGGACCTAAAACTAACTGCCCTGACAGTTATTACAGTCACACTGACACTAAATGCAGTGATCAGTAAATAAATGATCACTGCAATTAGTGACACTGTGACTGGGGGGGGAGGGGGTGATCTGGGGGGTGATCAGGGGTGACAGGGGGGTGGAATATGTGCCTAACTGTACTGGTGTCAGTGTAGTGTTGTGCACTAACCTGTACATGTTCGCCGCTCGGCGTCTCCGGTCACATAGACCGGCGCACCGAGCGTGACATCACTTCCGCCTTCCTGTCTATACAATAGACAGGAAGGGGAAGTTTCTCATTGGCCAGGAGCGATCGCGAGGGGGTGGCCAGAAACCACTGGCCGTCCCCTCGTCCCGGATCGCTCCTGAAGCGATCCCGACCGTCCCCGCCGGCGGAGGGGGGTCCGATCGGACCCCCAACCGCCGGAAGAATGTCACGTACAGGTACGTGATTCTGCCTGTACGTGCCATTCTGCCGACGTAAATATACAGGGGGCGGTCGGGAAGTGGTTAAAAAATTCTACAGGTTGCATGTTTTGTGTTACAGAGGAGGTCTATGGCAATAATTATTGCTCTTGCTCTACCGATCGCGGCGATACCTCACATGTGTGGTTTGACCACTGTTTTCATATGCGGGCGCTACTCACGTATGCGTTTGCTTCTGCGCACAAGCTCGTCGGGACGGGGCGCTTTAAAATTTTTTATTTTTTTTTCTTATTTATTTTTCTTGATTTTGTTTATTTTTACACTGTTTTTTTTTTTTTTTTTTAATTGGCTTTCTTTTATTCCTATTACAAGGAATGTAAATATCCCTTGTAATAGAAAAAAAGCATGACAGGTCCTCTTAAATATGAGATCTGGGGTCAAAAAGTCCTCAGATCTCATATTTGGACTTAAATGCAAAAAAAATAAAAAAATGGCATTTAAAAAAATTACATTTGGAAAATGTTCCTTTAAGAGGTATGGGCGGAAGTGACGTTTTGACTTCGCTTCCGCCCTGCTATGGTATAGAGACGGGTGGCGGCCATCTTAGCCTCACTCGTCTCTATACCCAGCCACGGACAGGTCCCGATCGCTTCCGCTGCTGCCGACGGCTCCGGTAAGTGGCGGAAGGCGTGGGAGAGCGGCGGAAGGCGTGGGAGAGCGGCGGGAGGGGGGGGGGCACCTCTCCCACCGCCGATAACGGTGATCTTGCGGCGAATCCGCCGCGATGACCACCATTATCGGAATAACGACCAGCGCCTGAAGTGACGGATATCTCGGTTGTGGCAGCAGCTGCTGCCGTTACCGAGATATCCCTCTTCAAACTCAGGACGTATATAGTCGTGCGCCGGTCGGAAAGTGGTTAAAATAACACTAATTCAAAACTTTACTGCACCGCACTTGTAGCCCTAAACAGAGCTAGTGAGGGTGTGAGGGATTTAACCACTTCAATACTGGGCACTTTCACCCACTTCCTGCCCAGGCCAATTTTAAGCTTTCAGTGCTGTCACACTCTAAATGACAATTGCGCAGTGTTTTTCTTCTTCACTAAAGGGCACTGATAGGCTGCACTGATAATCAGGGCATTGATAGGCTGCACTGATAATCAGGCTGCACTGATAATCAGGGCACTGATAGGCGGCCCTGATAATAAGGGCACTGATAATCAGGCTGCACTGATAATCAGGGCACTGATAATCAGGCTGCACTGATAATCAGGGCACTGATAATCAGGCTGCACTGATAATCAGGGCAATGGTAGGCAGCAATGATAATCAGGGCACTGATAATCAGGGCAATGGTAGGCAGCAATGATAATCAAGGCACTGATAATCAGGCTGCACTGATAATAAGGGCACTGATAATCAGGGCACTGAAAATCAGGCTGCACTGATAATCGGGGCAATGATAGGCGGCACTGATAATCAGGGCACTGATAGGCAGCACTGATAATTAGGGCACTGACATTCAGGCTGCACTGATAATCAGGGCACTGATAGGCAGCACTGATAATCAGGGCACTGATAATTAGGGCACTGACATTCAGGCTGCACTGATAATCAGGGCACTGATAGGCGGCACTGATAGCCAGGGCACTGATTATCAGTGCCGCCTATCAGTGCCCTGATTATCAGTGCAGCCTGATTATCAGTGCCCTGATTATCAGTGCCGCCTATCAGTGCCCTGATTATCAGTGCAGCCTGATTATCAGTTCCGCCTATCAGTGCCCTGATTATCAGTGCCGCCTATCAGTGCCCTGATTATCAGTGCCGCCTATCAGTGCCCTGATTATCAGTGCCGCCTATCAGTGCAGCCTGATTATCAGTGCCGCCTATCAGTGCCCTGATTATCAGTGCCGCCTATCAGTGCCCTGATTATCAGTGCCGCCTATCAGTGCCCTGATTATCAGTGCCGCCTATCAGTGCAGCCTGATTATCAGTGCCGCCTATCAGTGCCCTGATTATCAGTGCCGCCTATCAGTGCCCTGATTATCAGTGCAGCCTATCAATGCCCTGATTATTAGTGCAGCCTATCAGTGCCCTTTAGTGAAGAAGAAAAACACTGCACAATTGTCATTTAGAGTTGACAGCACCGAAAGCTTAAAATTGGCCTGGGCAGGAAGGGGGTGAAAGTGCCCAATATTGAAGTGGTTAAATCCCTCACACCCTCTCTAGCTCCGTTTAGGGCTACAAGTGTGGTGCAGTAACGTTTTGAATTACTGTTATTTAAAAAAAATGCACTGATAGGCTGCACTGATAATCAGGGCACCGATAATCAGGCTGCACTGATAATCAGGGCACTGATAGGTGGCACTGATAACCGGGGCACTGATAGGGGGCGCTGATAACCAGGGCACTGATAGGGGGCGCTGATAACCAGGGCACTGATAATCAGTTCCCTGATTATCAGTGCAGCCTATCAGTAGGGATGGGCCAAACACCCCCCTAACCCGAACGGCGAACCCCATTGAAGTCCATGGGATCCGAACAGGAAAACTCAAAAGTGCCCATTTTGAAGGTTTATATGCAAGTAATTGGCCATAAAAGGAGCACAGGGGTCTGGGTACTGCCCTGGGGGACATGTAGCAATAAAAAAAGAAAAAAAGAAAAAAAAAACAATATTCTCTTCAGGAGCAGTGATTTTAACCACTTGCCGACTGGGCACTTAAACCCCCTTCCTAACCAGACCAATTTTCAGCATTCGTTGCTCTCACTTTTTGAATGACAATTACCCAGTCATGCAATTTTTTGTCCTTTTTTTCACACAAATAGAGCTTTCTTTTGGTGGTATTTGATCACCACTGGGTTTTTTATTTTTTGCGCTATAAATGAAAAAAGATCGAAAATGTTGTAGAGAAAAAAAGGATTTTTCTTTGTTTCTGTTATAAAATTTTTGCAAATTAGTAATTTTTCTCCATAAATTTTGGCCAAATTTTACACTGCTACATATCTCTGGTACAAATAACCCAAATCAGTGTAAATTATTTGGTCGCTGTGAAAATTATAGAGTGTAGAAGCTATGGTGCCAATCATTGAAAATTGATCACACCTGATGTATAGTTTCATAGTTTCATAGTTTGTAAGGTTGAATAAAGACATCAGTCCATCCAGTTCAACCTGAGACAATTGTCCCCATCCCTGTACATTGCACACTCACATCGGTCCCTACCCTCAAGGAGCCCACAATCCAATGTCCCCATTCATATACTAGGGCCAAATTTTTTTATTTTTTTTTGGACAGAAGCCAATTAACCTACCTGCATGTCTTTGGATTGTGGTAGGAAACCGGAGTACCCGGAGGAAACCCACGCAGGCACAGGGAGAACATGCAAACTCCAGGCAGGTAGTGTCATGGTTGGGATTTGAACCAGCGACCCTTCTTACTGCTAGGTGAGAGTGCTAACCACTACACCTGTGTACTGTATTGATGGCTTATCTCATTTCTTGAGACCCTAACAAGCCAGGACAGTACAAATACCCCCCAAATTACCCCTTTTTGGAAAGTAGACATTCCAATGTATTTAGTAAGAGGCATGGTGTTTTTTTTTTTTGCAGTTGTAATTTTTTTCCCACAATTCTTTGCAAAGTAAAGATTTTTTTTTCTTTTTTCACAAAACTGTCATATTAACAGGTTATTTCTCTCACACAGCATATGCATGCCAAAAATTACACCCCAAAACACATTCACATTATATATACACAGCCTGGCCACATACAGATGCCCAACATGCAGGGAGCACTGTCTGGCGTTCTAGGGACATAAATTACACATATCATTTCTAGACTACCTTTTACACTTTTGAAGGCCCTGGAGCACCAGGACAATGGAAAAGCCCCAAAAATTACCCCATTCTGGAAAGGTATGAGGTATAATGAGTCTTTTGAACATGTCATTTTTTTCTACAAGTTTTTGGAAAATGTGGAAAGAAAATTAAAACACATATTTTTTTACACACAGTTGTCTATTTATAAGATATTTCTAACACAAAGCATGTACATACCCAAAATATATTCTGCTACTCCTCCCGAGTATGGCAATACCACATGTGTGAGACTTTTACACAGCCTGGCCACGTACAGAGGCCCAACATGCAGGGAGCACTGTCAGGTGTTCTAGGTACATACATTTAAAATCTAATTTTACTACCTATTACACTTTTGTGAGGCACTGATGGGCACTGTAGTTGCACTGATGGGCACTGTAGTGGCATGGATGAGACACGGATGAGGACTGATGTGGCATGGATGAGAACTGATGTGGCATGGATGTGGCACGGATGATCACTGATGTGGCATGGATGATCACTGATGTGGCACGGATGATCACTGATGTGGCATGGATGTGGCATGGATGATCACTAATGTGGCATGGATGTGGCATGGATGATCACTGATGTGGCATGGATGTGGCATGGATGATCACTGATGTGGCACGGATGATCACTGATGTGGCATGGATGTGGCATGGATGATCACTAATGTGGCATGGATGATCACTGATGTGGCATGGATGTGGCACAGATCATCACTGATGTTGCATGGATGTGGCACAGATCATCACTGAACTTCTCTTTTATCCCCTCTCGCCACAATATTCATGCACAGGAAACCGTTTATTTACAGCACTGGTGTTTTTGGTTACAATACCCAATAGGGGTATTACTTTATTTTTGGATTGTGAAAGGATATAAGAATATTATTTTTATTTGCGTTATTTTTAACCTCTTGATAAGAACATTGTTGCAGCACTGGCACTTTAAGTACAAACTGAGTAGATAAAATATTACTAGTATTATTCACATTATTACATTTCTACCTAGAGAGATACATGTAATACTGTTTGCAATTCTTTATATAGTTTCAATATTCTTTTCGTTTTTGAAGCCTAGCGCCACTTCATATTTGTAAACTATTGTATTTTAGATGTGGGGGCACATTGCTAAGTTGTTTCCTATTTCTTATATTAAGTGATAGCGCATAGGATTCTATATACATCCTCTTATTACAGTTATATCACAAACTAAACATCAGAAAAGGTGTAGACTCCATAGACCATTTGCCTGTAATTCTTCCATGTTTCTAAGATGAATGAAGCCACCTCATCTAAGCTGCAATATATAACATTTGTCATAGATGGGAGTCCATTCCCACTAGGAGGCAAACTGGACAACCAGGATTTGGTTAAAGCAGCTGGGGCAGACAGTGTCAAAATCCACTAAGGAGACACAGAGCTTAACTTGATTAGCAAAGGTGAAAGCCCTTGCAAAACCCGAGATGCAGGGTCTAAGCCGTCTCCGGTCTTCTCCAGAGCTCCTAATGACTCCCAGGTTGCGGCCCTCACCTATGCAGGCTGCTACTTAGGACAAAATAGGTATGCAGTCTCTCGAAGCACTGGGATCCTGGTACATAGGTCTGTATGGAATAGAGTCCGAACTAACAGGGGAATCACACAGAGATATTACGAGATGGTAAGTATGCACAGGGCCGCATGAGATGGCTGAAAGCAGTCTGGAGTGCATCAAGACATAGATCAGGAAGCTGGCTTGGAGTGGTAACAAGTTTCTGGTCGGAACACACAGGGAATCACAGATACAGGTATGCTGGAGTGCTCAGAGGATAATACAGGTGCCAGGATTTGGGTTGCAGGTAGGAACACACTAGGGATATCTGAGAGCAGAATAGTGGAGATAACAGGAGCAGGATGAAGAATGAAGGTAATGGCGGGACAGAGGAAGACAGGGAATCACTGAGAATGCTAGGAGGCGCTGGGGGTCTGACTGCTAGCGGGTAGACCTGTGGCTGGATCACCAAGCAACCCACACCCTAGCCCTTTAAGACCGTGCTTACATTAATGGGTGTATGTATAGAAGCACGTGGTACAGGAACATTGTAAGTTTCAAAGGAACAGTTAACAGATAACAAGAGACTACAGACTTTGTGTAAGATCACAAACTGGTTTTGCATTGTTTTTCCATTGATTTAAAAGCTCTGACTGCTCTCAACTGGAACTACAATTCCAGATTTCTTCAAGAGATTAACCCGAGCATTATAAGGCTAACCTATGTTTCTTCTGTTATACCAGCTTGTTGGACAGCCAAGGGTCATCTGGAATTTGTGGAGCCTTGTTCTGGATGCTTCATGATGTTTCAAGAGAACACTGAGCAGCTGAAGACTGAGGCATATGCAGAAGGTCTCTTGTCTTCTCAGATAGCTATGACACAACAGATATCCTGCATTTCCATTCCTGTGTCTGATATTAACCAAGGTCTACAATGTAAAGATTCTCTAAACGATGCCTATACTTTAATGGATGGCCATGAAGAACATTCTGCTTTGAAGGAGGATCAAGAGATTCCTGCTGACCAGAAGCTGTCACAACTCCCCCACGAGCATGTTGTCACTATTTGTGTTCACTGCTTAAGCAACCAGTATAGAGAACTTCACCAGATGAAGGAGGCATCTGAGAGAAAAAAGGCAACTATGGGCCCACAAGAGAAAAACGCCCTGAGCAAGGAGAATGTTCTAAACAGTTATCTATTTCATCAGTTTCAAGTGGTGAAAAATGGGAGCCGTGTTGACCATGTTACTCCTGAGTGCAACAGACTTTTCGTAATGAAGGTGATATTTGCCTTGTGTCTGCTGTGGACCCTCTCATATATTATTACTATTACTATTGCTTAGTATGTAGGATAAAACAAACTGTATGTGTAAAGGAAAAAAGGTTGCGCTGTCTGATAAAATAGCAATCAAAAATTAATTAAATAAATCAAAAAACAAGTGTATTACAGCATCAATTGTGTCCCTAGAATTAACACATGCAAACACAATAAAGCCCCACACACACGGTCGGAAAATCCGACCACCAAATCCATCGGATTTGGTCCGACGGATTTAGTCCGACACTGGTGTTGCATACACACGGTCGGACAAAGTTGTCGGAAAATCCGATCATTCTGAACGTGGTGACGTTTGTTGCCTACGACGGGACTACATAGAGGCTAGTAGCCAATAGCTTTGGTCTTGTAATGTGATCTGAGCATGTGTGGCACTTTGTCCGTCGGAATTCGCTACACACGATCGGAATTGGTGTGATCGGACTTTGTTGTCGGAAATTTTTTAGAGCAGGAGATACAACTTTGTCCGTCGGACAATCCGATGGAAAATGTCCGATGGTGCCTACACACGGTCGGAATTTCCGACAACATTGTCCGATAGGACAGAATCCATCGGAAAATCCGACTGTGTGTATGGGGCTTTATTGTTTATAAATAAACACATAATATATAATCATGCATATACTACAACTGATAATATATGAATAAATGAACTAGATATCTAGTGACTAGATACATAAAAAGTCCATATTAAATAAATTCTGATGATTTAAAGGGAGCTGCTCCCAGCACCCAGTGCTCAAATCTCATAAAGTGCTCCAATGCTCCAATAGCATACCTCCCAACATTTTGAGATGGGAATGAGGGACACCTACTTGCAAACGTATGTAGGCATAGGACACGCCCCCTGACACACCCTCTTAAAGGAGAATTAACCAAGAAAAGTTTATCCACAAGGACTATTTTAACCACTACTATTCCTTTATATTGGCTTTTAACATTTACAAATGCAACCATTTTGATTTTGGATGAAAGGTTTAACACTGGGAAACACTTTTTGAAAGATAAAAAGTGCATTTTATATACAACTATACAGATCAGACCAAAATGAGGGACAAATGAGGGGCAAAGAGGGACAGAGGAACCTTGCTCCAAATCAGGGACAGTCCCGTAAAATCAGGGAGAGTTGGGAGCTATGCAAAAGTTCTGAAATATGTACCGGTATTAACTTTTACCAGATACTCATGATCTCCAAATTTTAAGAGATTATAACAGGCAGGCATTGGGGTTAAGATGTATCCTTAAGTGGCCAATCTCGTTCTCACAACAATGCTGGTCTTAATATATCCGTGCACGATAGTCAACGTCCTAAACTCCAAACATTCCTATCTGGACTCTTTGGAATCCACAAATCAGCCCTCCCTTTATCCCGGGCAGTGGCATAGAGTTTATGCATAAAAAATAAGAAGGCACATTGCACAATATGTATACACTACACTGCTCAAAAAAATTAAAGGAACATTTTGAAAACACATCAGATCTCAATGGGGAAAAATATCATGCTGGATATCTATACTGATATGGACTGGGTAATGTGTTAGGAACGGAAGGATGCCACATTGTTTGATGTAAATGAAAATTATCAACCTACAGAGGGTTGAATTCAAAGGCCCCCCCGAAAATACTCATCTTTTATGACTGTTTTTCACTGGTGTTGCATTTGGCTAGGGTTAGTGTTACTACTGTTAGCACGAGGCGATACCTGGACCCTGTAGAGGTTGCACAGGCAGTCCAACTCCTCTAGAATGGCAGATCAATACATGCCATTGCCAGGTTTGCTGTGTCTCCCAGCACAGTCTCAAGAGCATGGAGGAGATTACAGGAGACAGGCAGTTACTCTAGGAGAGTTGGACAGGGCCATAGAAGGTCCTTAATCCATCTGCAGGACCGGTATCTGCTCCTTTTATGCAAGGAGGAACAGGATGAGCACTGCCAGAGCCCTACAAAATCACCTTCAGCAGGCCACTGGTGTGGATGTCTCTGATCAAACAATCAAAAACAGAGCACATTGGAACCAGTTTTGCATGAACAGAGCTGAGGGACGTCGTTAGCATCTATTGGGATCCTATTGGTGGGACACTGTGGCCAGTTTGACGGGAAGGACCTCTGTGATATACTTATCTTGCCAACTGTTTTTATATATGATGACAACTTACCTTATCCAATTTTGGAGGGATTACCTTGGATTGTGTTACCTTTTCTTATGTGTATTTTGAACAAATCTAGAAATACTGGACAGCAATTTAGGCAAAACTTGTTCTAATGTGCTCTCCCTATGGTCTATTCCCACCATTGGAGGTGTCTTCCCCTGATACCAACTATAGTGATCTTTAGTAGTTCCCATTTGAATGATTTGGGTCAATACAGATGTTACACATGCTTTACAGCCCCTAAAGAAGCAGAGAAGCGAAACATGTCGAGCAACAAGCATTGTGAATAACATAATTTCTGTATACAGTGCCTTGAAAAAGTAATCATACCCCTTGGAATTGTCCATATTATGTCATGTTACAACCAAAAACTTAAAAAAAATTGGGGGGATTTTATGTGATAGGTCAACACAAAGTGGCACATAATTGTGAAGTGGAAGGAAAATGATAAATGGTTTTTAACATTTTTTACAAATAAATATGTGTGACGTTCATTTGTATTCAGCACCCCCTGAGTCAATTCTTTGTAGAACTACCTGTCGCTGCAATTAGAGCTGAAAGTCTTTTTGGGAATGTCTCTACAGGCTTTGCACATCTAGAGAGTTACATTTTTGGCCATTCTTCATTGCAAAATAGCTCAATCTCTGTTAGATTGGATGGAGAGCGTCTGTGCACAGCAATTTTCAAGTCTTGCCACAGATTCTCAATTGGATTTAGGTCTGGACTTTGACTGAGTCATTCTAACACATGAATATGCTTTGATCTAAACCATTCCATTGTAGCTCTGTATGTTTAGGGTCGTTGTCATGCTGGAAGGTGAATCTCCACCCCAGCCTCAAGTATTTTGCAGACTCTAACAGGTTTTCTTCTAAGATTGCCCTGTATTTGGCTCCATCCATTTTTCCATCAACTCCGACCAGCTTCCCTGTCCCTGCTGAAGAAAAGCATTCCCACATCATGATGCTGCCACCACCATGTTTCACGGACCATGTTTCACGGTGGGGATGGTGTGTTCAGGGTGATGTGCAGTGTTAGTTTTCCGCCACACATATCGTTTTGCTTTTAGGCCAAAAAGTTCAATTTTGTTCTCATCTGACAAGAGCACCTTCTTCCAGATGTTTGCTATGTCCCCCACATGGCTTCTCGCAAACTGCAAACTGGACTTCTTGTGGCTTTCTTTCAACAATGGCTTTCTTGCCACTCTTCCATAAAGGCAGTGTGCACAACTAATAGTTGTCCTGTGGACAGATTCTCCCACCTGAGTTGTGGATCTCTGCAGTTCCTTCAGAGTTACCATGGGTCTCTTGGCTGCTTCTCTGATTAATGCTCTCCTTGCCCGGCCTGTCAGTTTAGCTCGATGGCCATGTCTTGGTAGGTTTGCAATCTCCATTTTCGGATGATGGATTGAACAGTGCTCCATGAGATGTTTGCTTGGGATCTTTTTTTTATAACCTAACCCTGCTTTAAACTTCTCTGCAACGTTATCCCTGACCTGTCTGGTGTGTTTCCTGGCCTTCATGAAGCTGTTTGTTCACTAAGGTACTCTAACAAATCTCTGAGGGCTTCACAGAACAGCTATATTTATACTGAGATTAAATTAAACACAGGTGGACTCTATTTACTAATTAGGTGACCTGTGAAGGCAATTGGTTCTACTAGATTTTAGTTAGGGGTATCAGAGTAAAGGGGGGCTGAATACAAATGCAGATTTTATTTGAAAATCATTTATCATTTTCCTTCCACGTCACAATTATATGCCACTTTGTGTCGGTCTATCACATAAAATCCCAATAAAAACACATTTACAATTTTGAGTGTAACATGACAAAATGTGGTAAATGTCAAGGGGTATGAATACTTTTTCAAGGCACTATATGAGTGTTATATATGTAAAAAAATGTATGTGTCATGGCACCATTAAAATCCATTTTCTCCCTCATCCCTAAAATAATACTTTTCTGGGATGAAGGTGTCCTTGAGCTGTAGGTGTAGTTGGCATATTCAAAGCTATAGCACAGAGCTGTGTTCAGTGATAGGGGATGTTTTTTTCAGTCCCCGCTAAGCACAACTAGATCCCCAGTAAAAAGTAGCACACAGTACACACACACACAAACACTTGTTAGGCACACATTTAACCACCTTTTCGCCCTAGATGTTAACCCCCTTCCTGTCCAGTGTCATTAGTACAGTGACAGTACATATTATTAGCACTGATCACTGTAATAAAGTCACTGGTGATGTCAGTGGCAGTTGGTTCCCACAATTTGTCAGTTAGTGTCAGATTGTCCTGCTATAACTCACGGATCACCGCTATTACTAGTATAAAAAAAAAAAATCCAGTATACAGTATCTCACAAAAGTGAGTACACCCCTCACATTTTTGTAAATATTTTTGCTACAATGTAAAGTAGTGAGTGTATAGCTTGTATAACAGTGCAAATTTGCTGCCCCCTCAAAATAACTCAACACACAGCCATTAATGTCTAAACCGCTGGCAACAAAAGTGAGTACACCCCCCTAAGTGAAAATGTCCAAGTCCCCGGTGTCATGTGACTCGTTAGTGTTACAAGGACTCAGGTGTGAATGGGGAGCAGGTGTGTTAAATTTGGTGTTATCGCTCTCACTCTCTCTCTCATACTGGTCACGGAAAGTTCAACATGGCACCTCATGGCAAAAAACTCTCTGAGGATCTGAAAAAAATGATTGTTGCTCTACATAAAGATGGCCTAGGCTATAAGATTGCGAAGACCCTGAAACTGAGCTGCAGCATGGTGGCCAAGACCATACAGCGGTTTAACAGGACAGGTTCCACTCAGAACAGGCCTCGCCATGGTCGAACAAAGAAGGTGAGTGCACATGCTCAGCATCATATCCAGAGGTTGTCTTTGGGAAATAGACATATGAGTGCTGCCAGCATTGCTGCAGAGGTTGAAGGGGTGGGGGGGGGGGGGTCAGCCTGTCAGTGCTGACACTGCAAATGCTGCACACTGCATCAAATTGGTCTGCATGGCTGTCGTCCCAGAAGGAAGCCTCTTCTAAAGATGATGTACAATAAAGCCTGCAAACAGTTTGCTGCAGACAAGCAGACTAAGGACATGGTTTACTGCAGGCATGTCCAAAGTCCGGCCCGCGGGCCAATCGCGGCCCGCGGTCCGGTTTTGAACGGCCCGCCTGGTTATCTAAACCAGCCTCTCACAACTAGTGTGCTGCGGGATCAGGACTGTCAGATGAGCGATCCCCTGCCGAACATCGGCACTGTGTGAGAAGCTCCGTCAGCCTCAAAAGTGAAAGTAAAGTGCAGAGGAGTGTGCTGTGCTCTCTGCTTCCCCCTAGAGTGCAGTACCCGGCTGAATGAGGAAGCTGGAAAGGTACAGAACTATGCTAGAAGCTAGATTGGTTTTAAAAGGGCTTTATTCATGTGTCTGTCTGTGCATGTGTGTTTGTATGCATGTCTGTATGTATGTGTGTGCATGTGTGTCCATGTACATGTGTCTGTATGTGTGTCCATGTACATGTGTCTGTATTAGGGTGCCCACATGTCCCGGATTGCCCGGGACAGTCCCGCAATTGGCAGCTCTGTCCCGGGTCCCGGGCACCCTCATTCCGGGACAATACAGTGTCCCGGAATTGCACCCGGCCCTGGGTCGATCTAATGCCCCCTAAAATAGCCTTTGCATTGTCTCTGTCAGTAACTGTCGCAGCCTGTGGTGGACCCCTAGCTGGCAGAGACCCTTCACCACCGCAGGTGGCTCTGTGCCCAAACTGGTTGCTACCTGCCGCCCGCTTGGCGTGTAGCAACCAGTGACGTCACGAGCAGGAGAGAGGCAGAGACCTATCACAGCGGAGGAGATTTAGCTCCACCCACCTCCTCCCTGTATGTTCTGGAGTCCAGCCAGGCAGCGGCATGTAGAAGAAACTTCTGAGACAGGCTGCAGTGTAGAAAGGCAAGTAAAATGCTCACTCACCAACATGACAGATCCATCGGGGTTAAAATCCTGTCAGATCTCCCCCAGCAGCCAGAGTTCTGTGCTGAACTGCCAGCACTTCAAAGAAACTCAGAGTGTGTGTCAGCCCAGATAGCGAGCCTCTCAGTGCACTGTGCAGAGGAGGGTTGGCAGATAAGGGTCAGCAGGAGAGGACACTGACAGATGAGATTACACCCTCCGAGGGATGGAAGGAGGACACATCCTTAGATATCAGGGCAGAGTTCATGCTGGGACTTGAAATCCTTCATTTTGGGGGATGTGACCCCCCCCCCCCAAAAGTGAAGAACTACAGGTCCCAGCATGAACCCCTCAGAGCTTAAGATGTTTCCTGCATCACTGCATTGCACACATGATAACTCCTCACACCCGGCCCTGCTGTCCAGCTGTTCACTGTCTCTTTGCTCCCACTACTTGTTTGCCTCTCACTACACCTGCAACAGCCCCCCCCCCCCCCCACCATCCCACGGTCCCCCTGTGCATCCCACGGTCCCACTATCCATCCACGGTCCCCCTTCCATCCAACTGTCCCCCTGTGCAACCCACGGTCCCCCTGTGTATCCCACTGTCCCCCAGTGCATCCCACGGTCCCCCTGTGTATCCCACTGTCCCCCTGTCCATCCAGCTGATTTCATACGCCCCTACCCCAAAAAATGGCAAAAAAAAAGTAAAAAATCATATTTTTGGGGGGGGGGGGGGGGTTGTCCCTGAATGGCAGTTTGGAAATGTGGTCACCCTAGTCTGTATGTGTGTCCATGTACATGTGTCTGTATGTGTGTCCATGTACATGTGTCTGTATGTATGTGTATGCATGTGTCTGTATGTGTGTCCATGTACATGTGTCTGTATGTGTGTCCATGTACATGTGTCTGTATGTGTGTCCATGTACATGTGTCTGTATGTGTGTCCATGTACATGTGTCTGTATGTGTGTCCATGTACATGTGTCTGTATGTATGTGTATGCATGTGTCTGTATGTGTGTCCATGTACATGTGTCTGTATGTGTGTCCATGTACATGTGTCTGTATGTGTGTCCATGTACATGTGTCTGTATGTGTGTCCATGTACATGTGTCTGTATGTATGTGTATGCATGTGTCTGTATGTGTGTCCATGTACATGTGTCTGTATGTGTGTCCATGTACATGTGTCTGTATGTGTGTCCATGTGTCTGTATGTGTGTCCATGTACATGTGTCTGTATGCATGTGTCTGTATGTGTGTCCATGTACATGTGTCTGTATGTGTGTCCATGTACATGTGTCTGTATGTGTGTCCATGTACATGTGTCTGTATGTATGTGTATGCATGTGTCTGTATGTGTGTCCATGTACATGTGTCTGTATGTGTGTCCATGTACATGTGTCTGTATGTGTGTCCATGTACATGTGTCTGTATGTGTGCCCATGTACATGTGTCTGTATGTGTGTCCATGTGTCTGTATGTGTGTCCATGTACATGTGTCTGTATGCATGTGTCTGTATGTGTGTCCATGTACATGTGTCTGTATGTGTGTCCATGTACATGTGTCTGTATGTGTGTCCATGTACATGTGTCTGTATGTGTGTCCATGTACATGTGTCTGTATGTGTGTCCATGTACATGTGTCTGTATGTGTGTCCATGTACATGTGTCTGTATGTGTGTCCATGTGTCTGTATGTGTGTCCATGTACATGTGTCTGTATGTGTGTCCATGTACATGTGTCTGTATGTGTGTCCATGTACATGTGTCTGTATGTGTGTCCATGTGTCTGTATGTGTGTCCATGTACATGTGTCTGTATGTGTGTCCATGTACATGTGTCTGTATGTGTGTCCATGTACATGTGTCTGTATGCATGTGTCTGTATGTGTGTCCATGTGTCTGTATGTGTGTATGTTACTTTTAATCCGGACCCCCCCCCCCCCATTCCTGTACCATCAGAACTGCATTTGTAGGTCTTGTTTGTGATATCAGCCAGGACTGCTGCTCCTCTGAAAAGCAATCCATGCACAGATTGCTTTTCAGAGGCATTTGACAGGCGGTAAAGAGGCATTATTTTGCCTCCTCACCACCTGTTTTAAGCCTATAAAATCCAGCATCACTCTATGCCGCAACTGTGCAATGCACACAGTTGTGGGTAGTTGCAGTGCAGCCCCATTCACCCTGGGTGTACCTCCAGCTGCAGCCACAGCATGTTTATACCCCCAGCTGCTCCCTCTGCAGCTAAAGGGGGAGAAGTTGGGGATGGTAAAAACAGCTTAAAATGTGGTTTTACTGCCCCTCCAACCTGACATGTGAACAAGCTCTTGGTTCACATCTGTGTGGCTGCGTGCTGCGTGTAGATCAGCCCATTCATTTCAATGGGCTTCCCTACCCACAAAACTGCAGGGAAAGACGTCCCCAACCTTTTTTTTTTTAATTGCACTGCACCAAAAGCACCCCACGTTTTCCAATGTGTGGGGTACCATTTATAATTAACGGTACCCCTAAAGAGCAGAGCATTCGTCTGTGTGTCAGGAGCGAGTGCGACAAAGGCAAGAGAATTCTTGTTGGGCAATGTATTAGCGCTCGAACAAACACACTTAGACCAAATTTTATTGGTTTAAAAAATGTCAGGCAAAATGGTCGGCCCTCACGCATGTTCACTTCATCAAATCTGGCCCTCTTTGAAAAAAGTTTGGACACCTCTGGTTTACTGGAACCATGTCCTGTGGTCTGATGAGACCAAGATAAACTTATTTGGTTCAGATGGTGTCAAGTGTGTGGCGGCAACCAGGTGAGGAGTACAAAGACAAGTTTGTCTTGCCTACAGTCAAGCATGGTGGTGGGAGTGTCATGGTCTGGGGCTGCATGAGTGCTGCTGGCACTGGGGAGCTACAGTTCATTGAGGGAACCATGAATGCCAACATGTACTGTGACATACTAAAGCAGAGCATGATCCCCTGCCTGTGGAGACTGGGCCGCAGGGCAGTATTCCAACATGATAACGACCCCAAAACACACCTGCAAGACGACCACTGCCTTGCTAAAGAAGCTGAGGGTAAAGGTGATGGACTGGCCAAGCATGTCTCCAGACCTAAACCCTATTGAGCATCTGTGGGGCATCCTCAAACGGAAAGTAGAGGAGCATACCAAGACATTTTGGACAATTTCATGCTTCCAACTTTGTGGGAACAGTTTGGGGATGGCCCCTTCCTGTTCCAAAATGACTGTGCACTAGTGCATAAAGCATGGTCCATATAGACATAGATGATCAGGTTTGGGGTGGAGGAACTTGACAGGCCTGCACAGAGTCCTGACATCAACGCAATAGAATACCTTTGGGATAAATAAGTGTGGAGACTGCGAGCCAGGCCTTGTCGTCCACATCAGTGCCTGACCTGACAAATGCGCTTTTAAAGTAATGGTCAAACATTCCCATAGACACACTCCTAAACCTTGTGGACAGCCTTCCTAGAAGAGTTGAAGCTGTTATATCTGCAAAGGGTGGGCCAACTCAATATTGAACCCTATGGACTAAGACTGGGAAGTCGTTAAAGTGCGTGTAAAGACAGGCGTTCCATTACTTTTGGTAATATAGTGTATGTTATTCGCAGCAGGCAGTGCCATCTATAAAGAGAAAGGAGACACGCAGAGACTCTTTTACCAAAAAATAAATAAAAAATGTTGCCAATAGTATTGTGCTGAGTTCCACATAAATTGTGAAATTTCGTTTTTTTTTTACTTTGAAGAATGTGTCCCTTTAATGACAGAAGCATGGCGAACAGCCTCAGACAAAAGTGTAATGTAGGATGCAAGCCTTAAGGGCTTTTAGGCTCACGTAGACTGTGATGCTCACGTTCAGACGCCAGAAGCGTGTGACACTCACGTTGAGACTCCAGCAGAGTGTGACGCTCATGTGCAAACTCCAGTAGAGTGTGATGTGCACATTGGGACTGTACCAGACATTGAGACTCCACCAAAGTGCCAGAGGAACCATGGGAACAACTACTCCGGTAAAGATGGGGGCAAGGTTAAAAGAAAGTATAAGCAGATACTGGTGGTAGGGGATTCAGTTATTAGAGGGACAGAGAGGGCAATCTGTCACAAAGACCATGAACTCTGAACAGTATGTTGTTTACCAGGCGCTCGGGCTCAGGACATTGCAGATCGGATGTAAAGATTGTGGCGTGACGAAGTTAGAGGAAGATGGAGCATCCTACAAAATGATTTCAGGGACTTAGGGGCTATGTTGAAGAAAAGGACCTCCAAGGCAGTATTTTCAGAAATACTGCCTGTACCTCAAGCCACACCAGAAAGGCAGCAGGAGCTTAGGGAGCTTAATAAGAGGAACTGGTGCAGAGAAGAGGAGTTTGGTTTCATGGAGAACTGGGCTGACTTTGCGGTCAGTTACCACCAGCTCTACAGGGACGGACTGCACTTAAATGGGAGGGGTGCAGCTTTTTTGGGAATGAAGATGGCCAACAAGTTGGAAGAAATTTTAAATTAGGTGGTGGGGAGGAGGGATCAGAGGAAGACAAGGAACATGAGATAGAGGATCTCCGAGTCAAGCCATCATCACTGGAGTGTCCTCTTAAGTCATCACTCTATGGAAGGATTTTAATTAGCATCGGACTCCAAGAGAGCAATATCACCAGTACTCTTCACAAACAGGAGTGCCACAGTGTTTTTTTGCAGGCGTGTGTTGGACCAGCTATGAGGGGAGGTTGGAGGCTGGTAGTCGTTGCTGCAGGCATGCGTTGGACCATATATGAGGGGAGGTCTAAGGATGTAAGTCTATTCTACAGGCATGCATTAGACCAGCTATAAAGGGGAGGTCGGAGGCCATTATTATTTACTTCAGACATGCCTTGGACCAGCTATAAGGGAATGTCAGAGGCCGGTAGTAATTTTTGCAGGCGTGTGTTGGACCGGCTATGAGGGGAGGTTGGAGGCGGTAGTCTTTTTTGCAGGTGTGCATTGGACCGGCTGTGAGGGGAGGTTGGAGGCCGGGAGTCATTTTTGCAGGCGTGCATTGGACCCGCTGTGAGGGGAGGTTGGAGGCCAGTAGTCTTTTTTTCAGGTGTGGGTTGGACCGAATATGAAGGGAGGTTGGAGGCCGGTAGTCTTTTTTGCAGGTGTATGTTGGACCGGCTGTGAGGGTAGGTTGAAGGCCTGTAGTCTTTTTTGCAGTTGTGCGTTGGACCGGCTATGAGGGGAGGTTAGAGGCCAGTAGTCTTTTTTTGCAGGTGAGGGTTGGACCGGCTATGAGGGGAGGATGGAGGCCGGTAGTCTTTTCTGCAGGTGTGCATTGGACCTGCTATGAGGGGAGATCGGAGGCCATTATTATTTTCTGCAGACATGCCTTGACCAGCTATAAGGGAAGGTCGGAGGCTGGTAGTCATTTTTGCAGGCATGCATTGGACTGGCTATGAGGGGAGGTCGAAGGCCGGTAGTCTTTTTTGCAGGTGTGTGTTGGACTGGCTATGAGGGGAGGACGGAGGCTGGTAGTCTTTTTTGCAGGTGTGCGTTGGACTGGCTGTGAGGGGAGGTTGGAGGCCGGTAGTCTTTTTTGCAGGTGTGCGTTGGACCGGCTGTGAGGGGAGGTTGGAGGCCGGTACTTTCATTTGGCAGCCTCTGTTTTTTTAATACATTTTTTTAACTAGTTTAGACTTTCAATCAATCTCTTCCTATGTATGTCACACTTTGCAAATGATGTTAGAGTAGAGTTAGGGACCGCACTGTACAGAGGGTCCTTGACGTGGCAGTGCGGCTTCACATATATTTGCAAATGTATTCAATGTAAACTGAACACAAGCTGTTCAAACAATTTAGACTTTTTTCATTTTGCTGGCTAGCTGGTAAGTGTTTTGGAGGATTCTGTGTATTGTATTATTCTATGAAGTACCAAATCACATTGCAATGAATGTTAACACATGTTACATGCATTAGTTTGTTGCAGTGCCATCCTTTGTCAATGGTACCCCATCACATTGACCGAACACACTTCCAACGCACATGTGTTGCAGCGCACCAAAGTGCACATCAATGAACTAATTACAGTGCTGATTGTTTTTTGTTTTATCTAATGGTTATTCTTGTTGTTTTCTACCATGTATAACCTACTCCCCACCTCTCTTGCTTCCCTTCCTTTTCATCCTCTCTCCCCACCCTCCATATTTACTCCTGTTCCCATCCCCTATCCCCATCTTTTCCTGATTTCATATATGGTCGTTTAGCTCATGCACCCCTTGTATTGTTTGGGGAAGAAATTGGTTTAACTACCTGTTGTGTACAAGTCTACCAAGTGTACAGTGCCAGGCTGTCTCCCTGGGGCATACTCGTCCGTCTCAGGATTTATATACTTTTCTTCAGCTGCTCTGTATGCTGGTTGGGCTATGCTATATGCCGCCAGCATCCTTGAGCTTTATGAAAGTTTTTTCCATGGGATCCTGAATTACCTAGGATTTTCCGATTGGTTTCATTATTTGATATGAGACACACACCTCGCCCCTGATTTCCTGCTTTAGCAACAGTATTAGTATACTTACTGAACCTGTTGCAAGCTGTTTATCCTGTTACAGCTTGCTAGATACATTCTGCATATTTGGAATTTTTTACGACATTTGGAGACTTGTACATGAGGCTTAGCCCACTTTAAGACAGTGAGATTCATTCTCCTCTGTTTTGTTACGTCTTTGAACCTTTACCGTGTCCTGAGGAAGCCTAACGGTGAAACGCGTAGACGCATAAGGGCTCATTGCACAATATTGTATCATTTTATATGATTTTTAAACTTTTTTGAATAATGTCACAATATTATGTATTTTCTTCAATAAACATTTTTCGTTATTTCCTCATTGTTTCCATGCCTCTAAAGTCCGACTTTTGGGTATTTATTTAGTATCCCTCCCTTTATGTTCCCCCTTATATATACGGATGTGGCATTGTGAGTGCTTTTTCCTTTCTCATTTTCCGGCTTTACATAACACTTCAACCACTTGCCGCCCACCCGCAATGTACTGCGGGTGAGTGGCCAGTGTAGGCAAAGTGACGTTCCCCGACGTTGCTGCCTACTTTAGGGTGCGTGCATGCCCACCCCTGTCTGGTACCCGCAGTGGTTGTACACAGCGGGAGCCTGTCAGCAAGTCCCAGCCAATGATTCACAGCCAGAATCTGCTGATCGGCTGTGTGCAATCACAGCCCAGAGCTCTGTCTTGTTAAACAAGACAGAGCTCTCTACGGAGAGTGATCTGTCAGTTTCTCACTGAGAGCTCTAATAGTAGTAAAGCAGTACATATTTATAGCTTCCAACTGTCCCTGATTTCGAGAGACTGTCCCTGATTTGGAGCAATGTCCCTCTGTCTCTATTTCCTCCTAATTTGTCCCTCATTTTGGTCTGATCCATATAGTTGTATATAAAATTAACTTTTTATCTTTCAAAAAGTGTTTCCCAGAGCTAAACCTTTCATCCAAATTCTAAACTGCTGCATTTGTAAGTTTTAAAAGGCAATATAAAGGAATAGTAGTGGTATAAAAAAGCCCTTGTAAATTTATTAAAATTATTTTTTGGGTTAATTCTCCATTAAAGGGGGTGTGGCATGGGGCGTGCCCTATGCCTACATAGGTTTTCTGGTAGGTGTCCCTCATTCCCATCTCAAAATGTTGGGAGGTATCAGTGTCATTAGTGCAGTGACAGTGTATAGCAGGGATATGCAATTAGCGGACCTCCAGCTGTTGCAAAACTACAAGTCCCATTATGCCTCTGCGTGTCATGCTTGTGGGAGTCTTGCTATGCCTCATGGGAACTATGCAAACAAATAAAAAAGAAGAAGGGGCACATAGCGTAATTCCGTGAGGAATATTTAAGGTAAAAACATAAGAAATACACTTACATTTCCAAGTTAAAAAACAAGTGCTTCAAAATAGGACAGTAAAAATGGGATCAGCGTGACAACCCGACGCATTTCGCCTTAACAGGCATCATCTGGGGTGCTGATCCATAGTGGTTACCGTCTATATATAGAGATAAAAGCCCCCCATAATGAGCAACAGCTCTGGCATTCGTTCTGAGCACTTATAAGGTTACTTCCGGTTTTGAGCAAGATGGTACCGCTGCGTTAGTCTCAAGCCTCATTATGAAAAGCCGGAAATGTGACCAGACAGTTTACAGGCCACTTCCGGTTATAGGCAAGATGGCGTCACGGCATGTGTCTCAAGCCTCATTATGAAATACTGGAACAGGAAGTGACCTAATATCATGCAGAACGTACTAAAAATAAAACAATTGCACTAACGGTGATAGAAACACAGAACTAGAACTGTGTTAAATAGCAGCGTGAGTATAGATATATAATAATCTCGATGCCAAACTATATTGATATGAACATCGACCAGAATGCAGAATTCAATAAAAACAACAATATAATTATAACCCAAAAAAATGGCGTCCGTCATAGAGGAGACATAAATCTCAACATACAGTTTTAGAGTGACACCAATTCTGGTGAAACATTAGGGTCTATAAAAAACAGAAAGTGTAATTAATATAAAACTTCCCTCAGAGCTGGTGCTCACAATGGTTGCCCATACAGTAATATTAACAATAAAATTATATTTAATGAATTATATAAAATTACTGTGAATGAGTAAAGAAACAGTAAAAAAGACTATTTGCTAAAAAAGATGGTAAAAAAAATATAATTAATAAAAATGTATCAATTGCACCTGGATAGCCGACCAAACCAGAACATATTAACCTTGATTAATAAAAGCATTAATATCCCACTCTATGTTTAAACCAAAGGGGGAATAAGTCTGGAGCTGGTATATCCAGTAGGTTTCTAAACGTGAGACACCCCTGGTCATAGCCCCCCCCCCCTCTCCATGGGGTAGTATATTTGTCAATGATGACAAATCGGGAACCACTGGGGTCTCGACCATGATGTTTTCTATAGTGCCTTGGCACATTATGTTTAATATCGCCACCCTTGATCCTGGCAATATGTTCACCTACCCTCACGGGAAAAAAAACTTATAGTACATCCCACATACTGTTTTATTATGCCTCATGGGGTTTGTAGTTCTGCAACAGCTGCAGGTCCGCTAATTGCATATCCCTGGTGTATAGTATTATCACCAATCACTGTATTAATGTCACTGGTGATGTCAGTGGCAGTTAGTCAGTTCCTCCCAGCGTCAGTTAGTGTCAGATTGCTCATCGCACTATCGCAGTCCCATTATAAGTTTCTGATCACCACCATTAGTAGTATAAAAAAAATTAAAATTCTATAAATTTAGTGACATTTCCACTAAACATACCAGCTTTGCACATCTAGAGTGACATTTTTCCCATTCTTCTTTGCAAAATAGCTCAAGCTTTGTCAGGTTGGATGGAGAGCGTCTGTGAACAGCAAGTCTTGCCACAGATTCTGAATTGGATTTAGGTCTGGACTTTGACTGGGCCATTCTATCACAAGAATATTCTTTGATCTAAACCATTCCATTGTAGCTCTGGCTGTAAGTTTAGGGTTGTTGTCCTGCTGGAAGGTGAACCTCCACCCAAGTCTCAAGTCTCAAGTCTTTTGTGTTTTTTTGTTCAATATGTTTATTGAATTTTACAATAAAAAGAAGAATATAACATTATATTGACATGTATATAAGATTCGGAAATTAAGGAACATTGTCATACATTTGATGATACCATCTCACTTAGATAATACAAGAAAGAGCTTAAATATATGCAAAAGAAGTTGAAAAAGAATCAAGAACAAACTCGATCCTATTATTAGAGAGGATAAGACCCTAAGAAGAAAAAAAATTAAAATGGAGACAAAAATAAAATTCCCTCAGTTATCTGTACATCAATTGAGTCATGCCTCCAGACCACCCGACCACCCCAAATGGGATCAAACTGTGGACGAATGGGGGCATGATCTTAAGATAATGAATTATTAATTTACAGAATAGAGGTTTGACGAATCTAAAGCCCCATACACACGGTCGGACAATCCGCGGACCAGGTCCGTCGGACCATGTCCGTCATACTTTGTCCGATGTTGGTTTTGCGTACACACGGTCGGACAAAGTTGTCGGAAAATCCAATCATTCTGAACGTGGTGACGTTTGTTGCCTACGACGGGACTACGTAGAGGCTAGTAGCCAATAGCTTTGGTCTTGTAATGTGATCTGAGCATGCGTAGCACTTTGTCCGGTCGGACAACCGTACACACGATTGGATTTGGTGTGATCGGACCGTGTTGTCGGCAAATCTTTCCAGCAGGAGATAAGACTTTGTCCGTCGGACAATCCGACGTACACTGTCCGATGGTGATTTTTCAACAACATTGTCCGATCGGACAGAATCCATGAAAAAGTCCGACCGTGTGTATGGGGCTTTAGAGTGTTCAAGGTAAATAGACAATAACTTGTGTTTTCTTCACGTATATATATGTAAATATAGTCTATACAAAAAAAAGGGTGATATTATAAGAAAAATGAACAATGTATGACTGAAGTTTCAATACTGTTAAATGATCTCATGTATGAGGATAATAGGATGGAAATAAAAAGGAAGAATCTTTTGCGGATTCTAACAGGTTTTCCTCTAGGATTGCCCTGTATTTGGCTCCATCCATCTTCCCATCAACTCTGACCAGCTTCCCTATCCCTGCTGAAAAAAAGCATTCCCACATGATGCTACCACCACCACGTTTCACAGTGGGGATGGTGTGTTTAGGGTGATGTGCAGTGTTAGTTTTCCACCACACATATCGTTTTGTGTTTAGCCAAAAAGTTCAATTTTGGTCTCATCTGACCAGAGCACCTTCTTCCACATGTTTGCTGTGTCCCCCACATGGCTTCTCGCAAGCTGCAAACTGGACTTCTTATGGCTTTCTTTCAAGAAGGGCTTTCTTCTTGTCACTCTTCCATAAAGGTCAGATTTGTGGAGTACACGATTGATAGTTGTCCTATTGACAGATTCTCCCACCTGAGCGTTGGATCTCTGCAGCTCCTCCAGAGTTACTATGGGCCTCTTGGCTGCTTCCCTGATTAATGCTCTCCTTGTCCGGCCTGTCAGGTTCGGTGGACGGCCATGTCTTGGTAGGTTGGTAGTTGTGCCATATGCTTTCCATTTTCGGATGATGGATTGAACACTGCTCCGTGAGATGTACAAAGTTTGGGATATTTTTTCACAACCTAACCCTGCTTTAAACTTCTCCACAACTTTATCCCTGACCTGTCTGGTATGTTCCTTGCTAGAATAGGGAGGAGGTGGAATGGATGGACATGGACCTAACTGATGCTGTACCGTGGGTCAGGATCTATAAAGGGAGTACCGACTCACCCAGTCTTGGGTGGAGTTCACCAATGGGACCTGGGCATCACTGAAAAAAAAGGGGGGTTAGGGACAATAGAAAGTCCCAAAAGTGGTCCATACCTCAAAGGAGGAATGGGAACAATTAGCGGTACACTCAAAAATACTTTATAAAAAAAATACAAAATTTGAAAGAGAACAATTACAATAGGCAACTGCATGGTCGACCCTCTTTGGTCAACCATGGCGAAGCCTGTTCTGAGTGAATGAATGAATGAATGAATGAATGATTTGTATAGCGCTGCAACTGCGAACTGAATCGCCTCGAGGCGCTTGACTGCTCATGTTGGGATGCCATGTATTAGAAGAGGTGGGTCTTGAGTTTTTTCCTGAAGGCCTGATGGTTTTCTTCCATGCGGATGTTGTTTGGTAGAGCATTCCATAGCCGGGGTCCCTGTACTGCGAATCTTCGTTCTCCCTTCGATTTGTAGCGGGCTTTGGGGATGAGAAGGCGATTTTGGTTTGTTGATCGAAGTCTGCGATTCGGTATGTATTTTTCTATTTTCTCACAAAGGTATTGAGGCGCATTTCCTTGTGTACATTTGTGGGTGAGGCAGAGGGTCTTGAATGTGATCCTGTCTTTTACCTTGAGCCAATGGAGCATCCTTAGGGATGGGGAGATGGATTCCCAGGGTTTCTTTCCGGTGACTATTCTTGCTGCTGTGTTTTGGACAATTTGAAGGCGCGCAATCTGGTAATCTGGTAATCCTATGTAGAGTGAGTTTGCGTAGTCGAGCCGTGAATTGATGATCGTTCCTACTACTACCGCTTTTTCCTTTTCCGGGATGAAGGGAGTGGAACCTGTCCTGTTAAACCACTGTATGGTCTTGGCCACCGTGCTGCAGCTCAGTTGCAGGGTCTTGGAAATCTTCTTATAGACTAGGCCATCTTTATGTAGAGCAATAATTCTTTTTTTTCAGATCCTCAGAGTTCTTTGCCATGAGGTGCCATGTTGAACTTCCAGTGACTAGTATGAGAGTGTGAGAGAGATAACACCAAATTTAACACACCTGCTCCCCATTCACACCTGAGACCTTGTAACACTAACGAGTCACATGACACCGGGGAGGGAAAATGGCTAATTGGGCCCAATTTGGACATTTTCATTTAGGGGTGTACTCACTTTTGTTGCCAGCAGTTTAGACATTAATGGCTGTGTGTTGAGTTATTTTGAGGGGACAGCAAATTTACACTGTTATACAAGCTGTACACTCACTACTTTACATCGTAGCAAAGTGTCATTTCTTCAGTGTTGTCACATGAAAAGATAGAATAAAATATTTACAAAAATGTGAAGGGTGTACTCACTTTTGTGAGATACTGTATGTCATTTTTTGCACAAATGTTGGAGCCATCCCTGCTGTTAATTAAATTGTCACTTTCAAAAAGAAAAAAAAAATGCATAAACTTCGTTTTTTTTTTTTGTTTTTTTTGCTGTCAGTTTTCCATGTCTGCAATCTCATCTGAGAAATTGAAAAGTTTATTTTGCTGACACATCCGTTATCTGTTGCGTTTATCTTGATATACAGTACTGTACACCACACGTGTTTCCTTGCAGTGTAAATTCTCTCCACTTCCAGTGTGAGGGTTTGCTATTATCACATATTCCTGCGAGCTCTGATGCCATCCCTTCCAAAGCTCTTGGTGCGTCTTTATAAAAAATTTTTTTTAAGTTGTGACAGTGTGTTTCTTTCTATTTGTGCTGCCCCCTCCTTCCCACACCCCCCACCCTTTTTTTTTTCTTCCTCCTGACCCTGGCAAGAATTCAGTACGGAGCATGGGATTAGTCTGCTGGGAGTTTGGGAATCAAGATGCAGAGCCATCACACAGAGCACCTCTACAAGATCCTAGTGATTGGTGACTTGGGAGTTGGCAAGACGAGTATCATCAAACGATATGTCCACCAGAACTTCTCCCCGCATTACCGTGCCACCATCGGCGTGGATTTCGCCCTGAAGGTCCTAAGCTGGGACTCAGACACCGTCGTGCGACTACAGCTATGGGACATCGCTGGTGAGTAGAGAGGGGACTTGCAAGAGTTCTCAAACTTTTTTAATGTTTGCTTATGAATTGGGGTAATTGGGGTAACATCTGTACAGCTCCAAAGACATGCTTACAGGGGGACAAAAAATGTAAATGTTACTTATAAATGGGAAACCCGAGCCTGTACCCAACCACCTTGGTGAAATGAACTTCACATTGGAAGCTCCCCTCCACATCAGAGGTCCCCCATCACATTAGGGCCCCCCTCCACATCAGAGCTCCCCCATCACATCAGAGCTCCCCCGTCACATCAGAGCTCCCCCATCACATTAGAGCCCCCCTCCACATCAGAGCTCTCCCATCACATTAGAGCCCCCCTTCACATCAGAGCCCCACTTCACATCGCAGGCTCCCCACCACATCACAGTCGCCCTTCATATCACAGGTTCCCCCATTACATAAGAGCCCCCCCTTTACATCAGAGTCCCCCCTTCACATCAGAGGCCCTCTATGTCATTAGAGGGTCCCCCATTTCACATACCAATCCCCTCTTCACACCAGAGCCCCCTCCACATCAGAACTCCCCCATCACATTAGAGCCCCCCTTCACATCAGAGCCCCACTTCACATCGCAGGCTCCCCACCACATCACAGTCGCCCTTCATATAAGAGGTTCCCCCATTACATAAGAGCCCCCCCCTCTACACCAGAGTCCCCCCTTCACATCAGAGGCCCTTTATGTCATTAGAGGGTCCCCCATTTCACATGCCAATCCCCTCTTCACACCAGAGCCCCCTTCATATTACAGGTTCCCCATCACAATAGAGCACCCCCTTCACATCAGAGCCCCACTTCACACCACAGGCTCCCCCACCACATCACAGTTGCCCTTCATATCAGAGGTTCCCCCATTACATAAGAGTCCCCCCCTTTACATCCCAATCCCCTCTTCACACCAGAGCCCCCCTTCACATTACAGGTTCCCCCACTACACCAGAGCCCCCCTTCACATCAAAGTATCCCCTTTGACATCAGAGGCATCCATCACATCAGAGGTCCCCCATCATGTCAGTAGTTCCCCTATCACATCAGAGTCCCTCTATCACCGCAAAGTTCCTCCATCACATCGAAGCACCGAAGCACCCCTGTACATCAGGACCCCCACTATACATGAGAGACCCTCATTACATCAGCCAACCCTATACATCAATGATCCCCTATACATGAGTGCCCCATCATATCAGAGCCTGCCCTTCACATTAGAGCCCCTCTTCACATCACAGGCTCCCCCACCCCATCACAGTCATCCTCCGTATCAGAGGTTCACCCTTTACATCAGAGCCCCCCCCCCCTTCACATCAGAGGCCCTCTATTTCATCAGAGGTCCCCCCCTTTCACACCACAGCCCTCTCTTCACATCAGAGTCTTCCCTTCATATCAGAGGGCCCCTCATTACATCAGAGGCCCAATTCACATCAAAGCCCAACCATCAAAGCTTAACATCAGAGGTCCCCCATCATTTTACTAGTTCCCATACATGAGAGCCTCTCATTAAATCAGAGTCACCTTTATACATCAAAGGTCCCCTATACATGAGTCCCTCAATTATCAGAGCCTCCCTATCACATCAGAGTTCCACCTATCACAGGACACCCCCGCCCCCCTATATTACCAATGTTTTGGACCAGGTGATAAGGCATTTGTCACAGTTCCACATAATGATCTAATACAAGAGTTGTACAAGCTAGGACTTAACCCTTGAGTGGTTCAGTGGATTTGCAGTTGGCTAAAGGATAGATACAGAGTGTGGTTGTAAATGGGGTTCACTCAGAATAGAGAAAAGTCACTAGTGGTGTACCTCAAGGCTCTGTGCTCGGTCCTGTTGTATTTAATATCTATGTACGTGATATAACTAAAGGCTTGGCGGGTAAGGCTTGATTGTTTGCTGATGACACAAGATTATGCAATAGGGTTGATATCCCTGGGAGGTGTCAGGAATTATTTGGCATTGCTGGAAGATTGGTCAAAGCAGTGGAAACTGCAATGCAATGTTTCTAAATGTAAAATAATGCACCTAGGGAAAATAATCCCTTGACAAAGTACAATGTTGGGGGTACAGTGTTGGCCAGCACTACAGAGGAAAAATAATTGGGGGTACTTATTTCAGATGATTGAACAATGAGCAAATATTGTGACCAGGCAGTGGGAGAAGGGTATAGAATTCCCGGATGCATCACTAGCGGGGGCACTAGTTGGAGGAAGGAGGTCCTGGTTCCTCTATGTTGATCTCTAGTTATCACTAGAGGTATCACCAACAGGAGGGAGAAGGTCCTGATTCCCCAATATAGATCTTTAATTATCACTAAAGGGATCATCAGCAGAAGGAAGGAGGTCCTGATTCCTCTATATAGATCTTTAGTTATCACTAGAGGGATCATCAGCAGAAGGAAGGAGGTCCTGATTCCTTTATGTAGATCTTTAATTATCACTAGAGGTATCACCAGCAGGAGGAAGGAGGTCCTGATTCCCCTATATCAGTGATGGTGAACCTTGGCACCCCAGATGTTTTGGAACTACATTTCCCATGATGCTCATGTAATCTGCAGTATAGTTGAGCATCATGGGAAATGTAGTTCCAAAACATCTGGGGTGCCAAGTTTCACCATCACTGCCCTATATAGATCTTTAGTTATCACTAGAGGGATCATCAGTTGAAGGAAGGAGGTCCTGATTCCTCTATGTAGATCTTTAGTTATCACTAAAGGTATCACCAGCAGGAGGAAGGAGGTCCTGATTCCCTATATAGATCTTTAGACCTCATTTATAATATAGTGTCCAGTGCTGGAGATCTCATTTACAAAAAGGTATTGATAAGATAAAGAAAGTCCAGAGAAGAACAACAAAAACGATGAAAGGGATGAGGGATAAAACATATCAGGAGAGACTTCAGGAACTTAATATGTACAGTCTGGAAGAAAACAAAAGAGGAAAAAAGATGATTAAAATCTTTAAATACATTAAGGGTGAGAACAAAAGTTCAGGTGGGCAGGATTTTTAATACGAAACCAAGACCAAGAGCACAGGGACATGATCTCTAACTGGCAGGAAGAACATTCAAAATTAATCTTAGAAAGTATTATTTATGGTCGGAGCCCTCGGTCCATAACGATGTGAAGGAGCAAAACATAAACACGCCACAAGACAGACAACAAACTAGACCTGAAGTGTGCCCTGGTCTACCGAAAGGTAAGTCCTGGTGAGCTGGGCCGTGAGGCCCTTTCTGCTAGGAGAGTAGTTAAGAAAAGGGCGCTTACCTGAGAAGTAATGGCTGTTTCTGTAGAGAACCATATCAGAGTGTTCTGAGAAAGGGAATGGGTGGGCGGGTACGGCGCGCTAGAACCGACACCAGCCTCGTGGAGAGGTCTGGTATTTATACCCTCCGGGCTCCTCCCATAATTGCAGGCCACCATGCTGGCCTTCCTATTTATGGTCGGAGCCCTCGGTCCATAACGATGTGAAGGAGCAAAACATAAACACGCCACAAGACAGACAACAAACTAGACCTGAAGTGTGCCCTGGTCTACCGAAAGGTAAGTCCTGGTGAGCTGGGCCGTGAGGCCCTTTCTGCTAGGAGAGTAGTTAAGAAAAGGGCGCAAAAGACTTGTTTTTAGGGGGTTAATGGTTTATTTGTTTGGTAGCGGCAACTGCTACAAGGCAAGGTTACTGAAGGCCCGGGACATTTCGGTCTGGGGATCGGGAATGTAACGGGCAAAACAGGTGGACTTCCATCGTCCCATCCTCCTGATCACGTGATCGGGGACTCCATTGCGGGAGGCCGCGGAGGCTGCTCCGATGCGAAAGGAGTGACCTGAGAATTTCGCTGGGTCAAGACCTAAGTTGCGGAGGAGAATCCTGACGTGCGTGACGAATTGATTGCTACTAAGGGGTCTGACCGGAAATGGTAGCAACGGGCTGTCAGGTGAGGGATCAGGTAGGTGTGCTAGTAGCTGATCTAGAACTGCCACGGGGCACCAGGCGTTGAGAGTTTCGAACAGTTTGATGTCGATGCCTGGGCCAGTCTGCTGCGTTTTGGATGCCTCGAGGTGCAGGATGAAAAAGGTCTGATGGCGTACGAGGTGCCGCCTGCGTAGCGTCTTGCAGCTAGGGCCAGTAACTGAAAACTCGCTGGGCCGTAAGAAGCCGTAGAAGGCCAGGTACATGGCAGCCTGGATGACCAGGCTGGGAAAAAGGCCAAAAGGGGAATGCGAGAGCATGATCGATAAATCCCGGAAAATGGCACCGGTTACTGGGAGGCGTTTGGCATTGACCTGCGGCTGTTTTTTGAGGATGCCGCGCAGGATTGCCTTGACTGCGTGGGAAGCGAACAAAGATGGTTTAGAAGGGTCTTGTAAGGAAATGAAGTGCTGGATACCGGCTAGATAAAGTTTGATGGTATTGTGTGATAACGCCAGCCGAGTGTAGCAGTGGGAAATGAAGGCTAGGATATGGTGGAGGTCCCCTGGTGACCCCCCGTGGCATGTGTCCAGAAACCGTAGGTACGTCCTCCAAGCAGCTTGGTAGGCTTTCAGCGTGTTGTGTGACAATGAGAGGTTTATGAGACTGGTGGCGCCGTGAAGGTGGTGACTCAGACTGGGGTTAGTTGAGACCAGTGAGGGATAGCGGACATGGTCGGATCGGGTCCGGATTCTTGTAATGCATGATGTGGGGGTGGCGGGGGCGAAAGCTGGTGGAGTGGGGGTAACTTGCTGGAGCTCCAAGGTCCCCACTCTGGCCTGGACGTCAGAGATGGTAGTTGATAGGGAGGAGACCAGCGTGTGTAGCTGGGACACTGCCGAGGCAATTGATTGTAGTGATGCCTGCGTGTCTGGTGGGTTTGGTGGGGATGGGCTTGGGAACAGTAGCCTGAACAGTTCAGCTTTCCTGGCCGTGATGGGGTAGGGGATGTTCCTGCGCCTCAGCTCGGCTGAGAGTCTGGGGATGGTCCAAGCTCTGAAGGCTTGTGCGAAGTTGTCTGCCGGGCCCGCTTCGGGAGGTGATGGGGCGGGGTTGAGATTGTCGCTGCCGGCCAGAGACATGGCGTCTGCTAGAATAAAAGAGGGGGGGGATGCATGTTTCTCTCGTTTACTTTTTTTTTTTTTTTTTTTTGAGTTTTAAGTTTTGAAGGGCAGGAGAGGATGTATCTGTGTTTGTGGATTGCGGAAATATGAAGGGGGGAGGGGGGGCAGGGCGGGATGCCTGTGTGACGGGCATTGGGGACAAACGGTTTGCGCGCGTGCGCTGAGTGGGATGTTCCATGGGCCTATATGTAAACTCGGAGGATGCGTGACACCCGAGGTAAGCCAGGAGGTGACTGGCCGGGTGGCTGATGCTCGGGTGTCCGTCTGTGCTCGGCACGGACTGGTTAACCAGAGCCCCCCCAGGGCGGCACTGGGGGGAGTGGCTACTGATTGGTTTGCTAAGTAGGAATGTTTCGATCTGTAGTAATTTGACGTGGGTTCGGTCAGCTAATACTTGCACTGCCAGCAAGTCATGAGATTAGGTGACCTTGTCTGCGTAGTGAAGGCTTGTGCTTCGAAAAATAGAGTGATATGCATTGAAGTATGTGACAGTTACTAACGCCTGGAAATTTTTTATCAAAACTATGGTGTTCTGCGTGGATGGGAAGGGGAGATGTGTGAACGAAGCAGGATACCGTTCGACGGTATGGTGAGAATCGGGGATGCGCGTGAGCGCTGGGTGAGTTTGTTTCATTGGCCTGTGGAACTCAAAGAATGCGTGACAACCGAGGTAAGCCAGGAGGTGACTGGCCAGGTAACCGATGCTCGGGTGTCCGTCTGTGCTCGGCACGGACTGTTTAACCAGAGCCCCCCCAGGGCGGCACTGGGGGGAGTGGCTACTGATTGGTTTGCTAAGTAGGAATGTTTCGATCTGTAGCAATATGACGTAGGTTCGGTCAGCTAATACTTGCACTGCCAGCAAGTCATGAGATTAGGTGACCTTGTCTGCGTAGTGAAGGCTTGTGCTTCGAAAATAGTGTGACATGCATAGAAGTATGTGACAGTTACTAACGCCTGGTGCTGAGCCGAATAAGTATGTGTGACAGGGATATGTAGTGAAAAGGTGTGTGAAGAGAATGGAAAACTGAAACAACGACTACCTACGCACCGCTTGCTGCCCTAGTGATAGAGTCTCTGTTGGGGTCAAGCCTGGGAGACCTGGTGCCTATGGTGGGGTGACATGAAATTATTTGTGAGAGATGGGTTGCAAGAGCTGATTCGGGGCCGTAGTTGACCCCCTGGTGAAGAGATGCAAGCCCTCGAAATTACCTGGCAAGAGAAAGGGGGTGGTCCGATCCTGTTGTATAGGAGACCAAGGGACGACTTACTGACCTAAGGGAAAGGTGAAAAGGGATAGAGAAAGGCGTGAGTAGCTGAAGTTTGCTACTGGGGAAGTTGTGGCAGCGAGGCCAATGGAGATCGAGCTGCAACGATTGCAGAGGTATGTAGGAGGTGGATGTGGGAGCCGTGACACAAACCTGCGGTGAAGCAAGATGTGCGGGGGGCGGCTGTGCCTCACATTGGCTGGGTTGCCGTGGAAGGCAAGGAGTGGACTGTCTTGCTGAGGTTTGCAAGGTGTGGGGGCCCATTTACACGAACTTGCGGTGGTTGCAAGAAGTGCGTGGGGAGTGCAGTGACATGCTCTGGTGGGTGTGTGTGTGATTTATTTTGCAAGGTATGGGGGCCCATTTACACAAACTTGCGGTGACTGCAAGAAGTGCGTGGAGAGGGCAGTGACAGATGCTCTGGTGGGTGTGTGTGTTCTTTTTTTTTTTTTTTTTTTTTTTTTTTGGGGGGGGGGGGGGGCCAGGGGGCGGGGGGGGGGGGGTGTTTGTGGTGGACGTGTGAGTGAGGGGATGCTTGCACTGGGTAGCGGGCGTAACAACCAGTGGAAGTGGGGTGAATTGTGGGGTGGAAAACAAGCAAACAATAGCATGGTAGTTTGAAATGACTCAGTGGAAAAACAGGGGTTTCGACGTAGCGACGAAAAAGCATAAATCCTACCTGCGACGCTGAAGCGGAACGAACTGGGGGTGCGATCGGGAATCGAATCCGTAATCTGGAACGAGGAGCGTCGGACAACTCAGGAACGTGTACTGAGTTGCTTGTCGGCCTGGTGACGTGTAATACGGCGCGCTAGAACCGACACCAGCCTCGTGGAGAGGTCTGGTATTTATACCCTCCGGGCTCCTCCCATAATTGCAGGCCACCATGCTGGCCTTCCTATTTAGCTGAAATAGTAGTTGGTACTTTGAAAATACTTCCAGCAGAGGTAGTGAGTAGGTCAAACACGCTTGAGATAAACATAGATCTATAGTCAGAATCTATACTCAGAAAAAATAAATAAAAATAATAAATGTATAAATTAAAAACAAAATACGGTCAGATTCAATAGACAACTTGGTCCTTTCTCTGTCGTCACTGTTCTATGTTTCTAGGATTCTATCACAAAGCCCTACAGTCTCACAGCTCCCCATCATAACGTCCTGAATTACACAGTCCTCCCCACGGTACCCTGGTTGAGATAACACTGAGTTAAAGCCATAGGTGTGTGCAGCCTATTGCATTAAGGCTGCATTCACACCTGAGCGTAGCTTTTCAGGCAGAAAATCGCGCGAATTGCGGCGTTTTTTGCAGCGTTTTTTACAGCGATTTTTACCGCGATTCGCGACGTTTTTTACCGCGTTTTTGCCACAAATTTTGTGCAGAGCAAAAGGTCACTAATGTAAAAAGAATAAAAACGCCCAAATCTGCCCGATTCGCGCGACAAAAAAGGGTCCGGAACTTGTTTGAGCTTCAGGCCTAGGGCTTCAGGCGTTTTGGAGTCGAGATGTGAACCATCTCCATAGAGAATAATGTATTTTTTCCCCTCTAGCGTTTTGTAGCTTCAGGCTTCAAGCTACAAAACGCTCAGGTTAATGCAGCCTAAGGTGTGCACCTCAAAGCTCAAACACACATGCTGTCAAACACACACATATATACTGTCGGTGTCAGTAGGGCAGTGGATGGTGTCAGTAGTTCTTATTTTTATTATTTTTAATTATTTTTTTTACAATTGTATTTTTTAAATACTTTTTTTTACAAAATTTTTAGGAGCCCCATTAGGGGCTTTGCTGAAATATCAGGGGTTTAAACAGGGAGAATCTACAGCACAAAGGGTGATTAAGGCAGTGCTGGGACAAGGTCATCTAGAGTCCAGGGCGAACATGCCACATTGCGCATCTCCCTCAAGATGTATGAGGATTATGTGTCACCAAAAGTCCCCTCCCTAAAAAAACAAAAAAAAAAATCGAGCACTTATATTCATGCTCATCCCCTAAGCATAAATTCCCCCACCCACAATTTTTTTTTTAATGGTTCAAAGAATGTCACGCAAAATGGTCGGCCCCGGGGGCGTTGCTAGGTCTGCAAAAGATCTGGGGCTAGAGCCCATAGCAGCGGCAACTTTTCGCAGGCAAAGGCTGGTGTTGGCGTTTTCAATCATCATGCCACCATGGGTGATATGGTGTCAGGGTGATGGAAGCGCATTCTTACTATTGTTACATTCTAATATATAATGCAGAATCAGTGGGAGCCCTGGGCGTGTCACTTGCCACATTTCCTGCCACCAGATGCAGCTTTTTAATTTGCCACCGTCACTTGCCACCATTTGCAGATTGTCACTTGCCACGTCACCTGCCACTAGATGCGGGTTGTCACTTGCCAACTGATGTGAATTGTCCCTTGCCATGCCATGCCAGCCGGTGCCACCAAATGTGCATTGTCACTGCATTGGTGGCAGGCTGGCAGCGCTAGTCCATTTAGTGAGGGCAGGAGAGCGGAGATGCAGGGCGGGCAGTGAGAGATGATGTAATCTCTGCTCCCCGCCACACCTCCGACATTTAAGAGGCCTGCGCCGCGAGGGCGGAAGAGTGCTGTGTGGCGGGCAGTGAGATGATGTCATCTCTCTGCTCCCCGTCACACATTGCTCCCACATTGAAGTGGCCCGGCTATGAGGGTGGAAGAGTGGTGAGGTGGAGCGGACAGAGAGAGATGATGTCATCTCTGCTCGTCCGCCCGCTCATCTCTCTCCTCCACCTCTAATGCTGGTTAGGCAGGGACGCAAGAGACTCTGGGCTATGGGCTCCAGATTCGGGGCTCCAGCCTCGATAACCACCCCCTGGCGATGCCTATGGTCGGCCCTCACGCCTGTTCACTTCATCAAATCTGGCCCTTTTTGAAAAAGTTTGGACACCTGGACATAGAACAAAGGTCCATTTATGGTCAAGGGACCTCAGCGCCTGTGTGAATGAGGCCTAAATAAACAGGCTACCAAAAGGGTAAGTATATAGCATGCTATTTTACTTTCAACATTGTAGTGAGTGATAGTGTCACTTAAAGTGGATGTCATAATGTAGAGAATAAGATTTCCTTTCATTTGAGCCCAGTCTTGCCACACAGATTTACTCCAGCCCTGAGAAATCCTCTTTTATTGTTCAGTTAGAAATATCTTGACAAAGTGCTGAAAACTTTGTCAAAAACGCCCCCTTGCTGTGAGTGACAGGTGATTTACATATCTCATGCACTAGCCTGAGACTGGTACATCCTGTGTAATTATAAAAAGTGAGAAATTCACCCCTCCCCCACATAACAAATCCTGGGTGATGGAAAGGAATGTTATCTGTGATCAGGTGACCTCAGACACACACACTGCACTATAACAATCATCAGATCACTGGATGTTCTACTCTGCCCAACTCTGACTACATAGATCTCCCCTATATTCTTCTTGCTGTTCACTCGAGAATACATTTTCTTTCACTCTGGTCTGTGGATCTGTGGTCTGTGCCTGTCTCAGGCTAGTGCATGAAATATGTAAATCACATGTCACTCACAGCAAGGGGGCGTTTTTGACAACGTTTTCAGCACTTTGTCAAGATATTTCTAACTGAACAATAAAAGAGGATTTCTCAGGCCTCGAGTAAATCTGTATGGCAAGACTGGGCTCAAATGAAAGGAAATAGTATTCTCTACATTATGACATCAAACATTAACCAGCCATACAAATTAGACCCATAGGAAATATTTTATCATTTTATAAACTATTTCACAATGCATCTTTATTGAGATGTGTTTGCGTGGCAAAGCAGGTCAAAATCTGACTCTGCTGCGTTTCGCCTTTGAATGCATGTGCTTGAGTAGCACTGCGTTTAAATGCAAAAGAGAGTTCCTAATGGCATCCATACATGGATCGAAATTAAGCTGGATCAGCAAGGGTTGGCTGAATTCCGATCCATGTATGGGGACAGTGACAGTGGATGTATAGAAGTCGATCTATTGATCGACTTCTGTACAACAAGCCTATCGGATAAATGTTGTTCGATCAGCATCGCTCACTATAGCTGACAGCGCCGATCAGCGTATTCTGACGGCAGGGAAGTCTCCCCGTCATCATAACACAATAGTTCAGCAGGAGTGATTTCCCCCATCCACATTGAGTGTGTGGATGGGGGAATCGGATCATTTTTTTTCATTCAACCTGCTGGTTGAACAAAAAAAAAAACGGAATCATCTATGGACTGCTTAAAGTGGTGGTAAACTCTTGTTTTTTATTTCTACCTCCAGGTATGCTTATACCTACAGCTTACCTGTAGGCAAAATTAATATCTCCTAAATGTGCACCATTTAGGAGATATTCTAGTGAGCAGTAGCCAGTGACATCACCGGCACATGCGCTATAAAGGAACAGCATACCCGCGCTGTTCCTTTTGAGCTGTGTGCCATGGCTAAGACTCCTGCGCGCATTGGGGGTGAGTGACGTCTTAGCGGCCTGGCCAATCAGAAGGCCGAAAGTCCGTGAACCCGGAAGCAAGACCGGGTGAAGATGGAAGCCTCTGCAGCGGTGACAGCACATCTCTGGGTGGCTTCATTTTAAGGTAAGTCTCTCATAATGTGCTAGTATGCAGCCCATGCTTGCACATTATGATATTGCCTTGCAGGTGGAAATGTTTTATTTATTTTTATCTGAAAGAGTTTACCACCGCTTTAACCCATTCATATAAGCCCTTATGTGCTAAGGCAGGCCATAGATTATGCAATATTCCTTCCTGAAATAAAGGGTTGCAGGAAAGAAAATTACTTGATTCCCCCATCAACACAGTCAGTGTTACATAGTTACATAGTTACATAGTAGGAGAGGTCGACAAAAGACACAAGTCCATCAAGTCCAACCTACAGTATGTGTGTGATTATATCTCAGTATTACCTTGTCAGTACCCATATCCCTGTATGTTGTGATCATTCAGGTGCTTACCGTGTTTCCCCGAAAATAAGCCCGGGTCTGATATTAGTTTTATCAGTAAAAGACAGAGTAGGGCTTATTTTTGGGGTAGGTCTTACCATGTAATGTGCTGTCTTCTCTCCCCCTGCCTGACAGGAATCCCCAGTGTGAACCGAGTTAAAATGCTTGAAAAATCCTATAATCCACTCTATTACAGTAGTATATAATTTACAATATGTGTGTTTCTGTAATATAATTGTGCCAAATACCTTCATTATAGCGCCGATCTGCGCTTCTGTGACCCGCCGGAGCTCTCTTTCCCGCAATTATATTACAGAAACACACACATTGTACATTATATTCTACTGAAACAGAGTGGATTATATGATTTTACAAGCATTTTAAACTAGGGCTTATTTTCGGGGTAGGGCTTATATTCCAGCCCTGCTGGAAAATAACGCTAGGATTTTCGGGGTAGGTCTTATTTTTGGGGGAAAACGGTATCTAATAGTTTCTTGAAACTATCCATGCCCCCATCGCTGAGACCACCACCTGTGGAAGGGAATTCCACATCCTTGCTGCTCTTACAGTAAAGAACCCTCTACATAGTTTAAGGTTAAACCTCTTTTCTTCTAATTTTAATTAGTGGCCACGTGTCTTGTTAAACTCCCTTCCGCAAAAGTTTTATCCCTATTGTGTAGTATGGTATTTGTAAATTTAATCATATCCCCTCTCTTCTTCAGAGAGATTAAGTTCGCTCCATTTCCAGTACATCCTTCCTGAGGACTGGTGCCCAGAACTGGACAGCGTACTCTAGGTGCGGCCGGACCAGAGTCTTGTAGAGTGGGAGAATTATCGTTTTATCTCTGTAATTAATCCCCTTTTTAAAGCATGCTAATGTTCTGTTTGCTTTGTTAGCAGCAGCTTGACATTAGGGCAGTATTGATGGGGGAATGCCTCCCACAGAGCTATTATGTTCTCCCTGCTGAGGGGCACGAGCTGTCCCTGCTGGGAGAACACAATGATTATTGCTAGTGGCTATAGCCGCTGGCAATAATCGCATGCTAGAAATCTGTCATGCTGGTTGTACTCAAGTTGTTGAGATTCCAACCATCTATAGTCAGCTTAGACAGCGCCTTGAGGCGATTCAGTTTGCATTGTAGCGCTATATAAGTTATTCATTCATTCATTCATTCATTCATTCAGCTTAGGTATGACCCAGCTTCCCAATACAATATTTGCAATAATACTGAGTTGGCCTGCAGCAGCATCATTCGTTCCATGGACTCGACAGGCAGAGCAGCTTAACACCAGCACTGCGCTAAGCACTGATGCAGTTCTTCAGCTTTTCATACCCGTCATTTAACCACATGCCGACCGCGCTATAGTCGAAAGACGTCTACAGCGCGGTCGGGTTTTCCTGAGTGGACATCCTCCCAGAAACTTGCTCCCGCGCGCCCCTTGGGGCGCGCACTCGGGAACATCCGGATCACGGAACATCCGGAACATCCGGATCACGGTAAACAGCCGCTGATAGCGGCCGTTTACCACGTGATCGCTCCGTCAAATGACGGAGCGATCACATGTACACAAACCGGCGTCACGTCATGACGCCGGTTCCTCCCTCCCCTCTCTGTACCGATCGGGAGAAGCGGAGAGGGGGAGAGACGGGACCAGCGCTGTGGGCTGGATGTGTAGTGCCCACAGCGCTGGTCAATACACTGCCACCACTGTGCAATGCTCTGCCACCACTGTGCAATACTCTGCCACCACTGTGCAATGCTCTGCAACCACTGTGCAATGCTCTGCAACCACTGTGCAATGCTCTGCCACCACTGTGCAATGCTCTGCCACCACTGTGCAATGCTCTGCCACCACTGTGCAATACTCTGCAACCACTGTGCAATACTCTGCAACCACTGTGCAATGCTCTGCCACCACTGCAATGCTCTGCCACCACTGCAATGCTCTGCCACCACTGCAATGCTCTGCCACAACTGTGCAATGCTCTGCCACCACTGCAATGCTCTGCAACCACTGTGCAATACTCTACCAATACTGTGCAACACTGTAATACTCTGCCAATACTTGCCGATACTTGCCGATACTCGCCAATACTCTGCCAATACTCGCCAATACTCGCCAATACTCTGCCAATACTCGCCAATACTCTGCAATAATTTTTAATAGAAACAAAGAATTTTTTTTTTTTTTTTTTTTACCGAATTTTCAGTATTTTTGATTTATAGCGCAAAAAATAAAAAACCCAGCGGTGATTAAATACCACCAAAAGAAAGCTCTATTTGTGTGAAAAAAAGGACACAAAATTCCTTTGGGTACAGTGTTGCATGACTGAGTAATTGTCATTCAAAGTGTGAGAGCACCGAAAGCTGAAAATTGGTCTGGTTAGGAAGGGGGGTTTAACTGCCCAGTGGTCAAGTGGTTAAGGGACACTTGTTTGCAGAGATGTGCCCTAAGTGCCCCTTTAACTCTGTATAGACCAAGCCTGCTATCCATAATTGCTCTGGCTCAGGGCCCATAGCCGCATTCTGTACTTTCTCATTATATAAGCCAAACATCGCAAAATGTCTTCACAATTGAGGCTGAAAGAACGACATGTAAATAAATTAACACAACCGTGTTATATTTCACATGTCCTGCCAACATTTGGCTGCCAGTTGTCTCTCTGCAATTAGGCGACGTTTACTATGGTGTGTATTTCGGTAACTCTATTTAACAATCCTGACACAGAAAATCACTTCAGTTGAGAGAAATAACTATCATTATCGCTGCACTGTAAGGGCTAAAAATGTTTTCCAGTAAATCGAGTGATCTAAAGCTCATCTCCTGCATTCCACTGTCCTTCTCCCCGTTTACAGCTGCTATGCATACTTCATTTTTACATTTTTTGAGCAATAAATGACTGTGACGCTGATATGCAACATGGCCCTTGTATGGAAAAAGAATGGGCCCCCCTGCTCTAAACTCATGCTGGCCCATGTCCACAGCCAAGAGCACCTACAATGGACACATGAGCATCAGAACTGGACAGGAGCATCAGAACTGGATCACAGAGCAATAGAAGAAGGTGGCCTGGTCTGATGAATTATGTTTTCTTTTACATCATGTGGATAGCTTGATGCATGTGGGTCACTTACTTGGGCAAGAGATGGCACCAAGATGCACTATGGGAAGAAGGCAAGTCGGCAGAGACAGTGTGATGCTTTGGGCAATGTTTTGCTGGGAAATCTTGGGTCCTGCCATTCATGTGGATGTTACTTTGAGCAAGTACACCCCTTCATGGAAATTGTATATCTTTATCGCAGTGGCCTCTTTCAGCAGGACAATGCACCATGCTACACTGCAAAAATGGTTCAAGGATGGTTTGAGGAACACAACAATGAGTTTGAAGTATTGACTTGGCCCCCAAATTATCCAGATCTCAATCCAATCGAACATCTGTGGTGTGATGTGCTGGAAAAATAGGTCCGATCCATGGAGGCCCCACCTTGCAACTTACAGGACTTAAAGGATCTGCCAAGAATGTCTTGGTGCCAGATACCACAGCATAGCGGAGTCCATGCCTCAACGGGTCAGGGCTGTTGTGGCAGCAAAGGGAGACCTACTCAATATTAGGTGGGTGGTCATAAAGTTATGCCTGTTTGCTGTATATAATATATATATATATATATATATATATATATATATATATATATATATATATATATATATATATATATATATATATATATATATATATATATATATATATATATATATATATATATATATATATAACGCTATGGCTAGGTAAAACAGAAACACAGAGAAGACAGATAGATAGATAGATAGATAGATAGATAGATAGATAGATAGATAGATAGATAGTTGGAGAATGATAATGCCTATAATGTCCAGCATTGGAGTATGCAGATCATCAGCATAAATTAGGACAGCTGAAATAAAATTGTCATTTATACAATGTACACTTGTTTAAACTGCCCAGGGTCATGAGTTGTCAAATCACATGCTACAGCTTCCTGCTCAGACTGTGTACAGTGAGAATAGTTAACATTCTGGACAGGCATGATGATCAGTGATAGCAAACTTTACTCTCTTGTTAAAAAGAAGAACCGAAGTCTACCAACTTTTAGCTCTCCTTAGACATATGAGATGTCCATGGTTTGATAGTCACAATCGTGCTGATATCCAAGCGTGTGCACTTAAAGCAGACGTTGCACCCAAATACAAGGTCCACTTATGCAATACTGGCATTCCTCCCGTCATATACAATTGCTGCATTACAATTGTAGAAAAAAGACACATGGAGAAAACATACTTGCCTTATACCTTGCCTGGCTTCTTTACAGTAGAGGATGGTCCTTCCAGGGAGATTCTAGTAGACATGTGCACTGCCGAAAAAATGTGTTCGTTTTCGTTTTTTGGGCCATTCGTTATGATCGAAATTCGTTATTTCAAATAAATTTGTAACTTCGCAAAAAATTTAATTAGTTATGTTCCATTCGTTTAGATGGAGTTATCGTTAATTTGAAAATTCATAAATTCGAAAATTACTAAATTCCTAAATTCTTAAATTCAGAAATTTGAAAATTTGGAAATTCTTAAATTCCTAAATTCAGAGATTTGAAAATTAGAAATTCCAAAAATTTGAAAATACTAAATAAAAACTAACTAACTAATAATAACTAACTATTAAAATACAGGGTAGTGGAATTTCCTTTCAAAATGTGGCTGTTTATGAATGAATGGAAAGTAACAAATTCATAATAATAAATAATAATAATAAAAAGTTTTTATTATTATTATTTATTATTATTAATTTGTTACGTTCCATTAGTTTAGATGTGGCATTCGTTATTTCGGTTAATTCGTAACTTCAGATAAATTTGTATTCGTTCACTAACAGCCATATTTGAAAAGAAATGCCAATACCTATAATTTAATAGTTAGTAGTAGTTATTATTATTATTAGTTAGTTTGTTATTATTTTCGGGTTTTCAAATTTTCAGATCTTCGTTCTTATTTTTGGAATTTCGTTCTTATTTTCTAATTTACGAATTCATGGAAAAATTTGTTAAATGGGTTTTCATTCATTTGAATATTTCCGAATTAACGAATTTGTTGAATTTTGGCAAAAAACGAAATCAGAACGAAACGAATTGCACATGTGTAGATTCTGGGTCATGCCTGATGAAGGGGTCCTGCGTGGCTCCAAAACATTGCACTTACCCTTGTAATGTGATCTTTCTGCAATAAAAACCTTTGGACGACATTTGAAGATCCTTGGTGCGTTGGCGAATATGTGCCTTTATACCTTACCTGGCTTCTCCGCAGTAGAGAGTTATCCTTTCAGGGAGATTCTGGGTTAGCTAAGTATCCCAAATCTCAAAAGACTCTCCAGCATAGCGCAGGAGCACCTTCTGGTGAGTGCTATGATCCTGTGTTATTAGGATTTCGCTGGAAAGATGGCGACATCACCCTCGTCTAGGTATAACAGGGAGAAGCTGGGCTTAAGGTGATTACTGAATATTTTCTAGTCCCCTTGGGGAGAGGATGTGATTGGGTGCATGTGAGAGACAGGGACAGATCATTGTCACCTTATAACAGGAAATTCCTGAACGTGAACATGCACTGCACTTTTTTTATGACAGTTGCAGATTTAAAAACAATAAATTACATTGAAATAACCTCAACATGTTAAAGTCTATGTCAGTCTATTTTAGCGACTGGGTGTACATCTACAGGAAGGACCGCTCACACTACATGTTGCGTCAATTTGTGAATGGACAATGCACGAAAACATTTTACGTAAACAATTTACGTAAAAAAAAGTAGTGCATCACAAAACACAGCATATGCATTGTGCTGTGTTAAACACTATGCTAGTGTGTTGGGGTGCCTTTCAACCGCAATGGCACCGCATGGCGGTTTGGGCGTTAACGTGTGTTGCAGTCCTGTAGGGTCAACCACGCCAGCATGAAAAGAACGGTTGATAGACTTTCCTTAATGAGTCACTAGAGAAACTTGTGAATGAAAATGAAAGCCAACCTTCCAGATTAACACTTTTCTTGTTCCCAGACTTTGTGACATTCCTGTGTAGGATTACAATAGTTTAAGCACCTCGTCGCTGAACGCATGCTACACATTTGTTGTGCTACAGTGATTCGATATGAAGCTATAGGATTAGAACATTTTTCTTCAGATCATTTTAGGTCACAGAATGTGTGAGTGTGTGCTAATTACATACTACGGACAAGACATATGGGCACAATAGGGTCCTATGGTAGGCTTGTAAAGGCTCTCATTTATACAGGTCACGGTATATGTAGTCACCTCCAACTGGATTGTTCTATAATGTTGAAGATATTTTGTAGCCCAAGCTGCTTCTTCAGTTCAGGAACATCTTCAACATTACGTAATAAGGTTCTCATTTATAGAGGTCATGGTATATTTATTAGTAGATCAATATAAATATTGGAAACCAAGATTGTGTGTGCTATGTGTCCACATCTCCATGTATCAGTATATAGCACAAAATTCTTGAGTAGCCATGGACATTTTGTGGAGCATATAGATATAACATAGATACTACATTCTATAAAAACAATCTTTAATTTGCGACCATTAACCACTTCAGCCCCAGAAGAATTGGCTGCTCAATGACCAAGCCATTTTTTGCGATATGGCAATGCGTCTCTTTAACTGACATTTGCACGGTCTGACGCTGTACCCAAACAAAATTGACATCCTTTTTTTCCCATAAATAGAGCTTTCTTTTGGTGGTATTTGATCATCTCTGCGTTTTTTATTTTTTGCACTAGAAAAAAAAAAAGAGTGACAGTTTTGAAAAAAACACATTATTGTTTACTTTTTGCTGTAATAAATAGCCCCAATTTTTTTTTTAAAAAGCTAATTTTTTCCTCAGTTTAGGCCGATATGTATTCTTCTACATATTTTTGGTAATAAAAATCACAACAAGTGTATATTGATTGATTTGCGCAAAAGTTATAGCGTCTAAAAAATAGGGGATGGATTTATGTAATTTTTTATATATTTTTTTTTTTTTTTAGTTGTAATGTCGGCGAACTTCGATTTTTATTGGGACTGCAACATTATGGCGGACACATCGGAGACTTTTGACACATTTTTGGGACCATTGGCATTTATACAGCGATCAGTGCTATAAAAATGCACTGATTACTGTGTAAATGTCACTGGCAGGGAAGTGGTTAACACCAGGGGGCGATCAACAGGTTAACTGCGTTCCCTAGTGTGTGTTCTAACTGTGGGTTAGAAGACACACAGCCATTTTTCGGCAATAGCAGGGGCGGCAAGTAGTTAAAATAATACCTAGTTATCTTGACAACACTCTGTCCTTGTATCCCTCTCCTGCATTGTTCCATGTCGCAAAGGCTTCCAATGGAGACTGCAAGTGGACTTTTTACATACACAGTCATGGTCCATTGTTGTTACCATCAGCAAATCTGCACTGAGAAATGCCATGCAGCCATCAATGGATTGCATGTAGACAGGGTCACTGATAAGGCAGTACAGCCAGCCCTCCTTTACTGGGCCCGGGCCCCATGAGTTCAAAAGTGGGGCCCAGGCACCTGCTGAGCTGGAGGGCTGGCTATACTGCCTTATTGCTGACACTTGTGGATCTAGTGTAGCTGAGGCTGCAGTGAAAGGGACTGATGAATCTCCATCCTCAGTTCCTTTCTCTATCTCAAATGTGAGACATCAGGGGTCTGTTTTGACCCCTGATATTTGACCAAAGCCCTCCACCCCCCGCAGGGCAGTTAAAAAAAAAATGTAAAGGAAATAAATACAAAATACAATTCTAAAAATGTATTTAAAAACATTAGGAATTTGTTAAAATGTTATATATTGCCTCCTCATCCCCTGCTTTAACCCCACACTAGCACACCACAACCTGATTGGCACTTGCAGAGCAGCACTGTTCAACTGAATAGGTATTTATCCATAAGGGTATAATTATATTATATTCAAATTATATTTTTGCTAAAATCCCATGGCTGCGATACTGAGAAGCACAGCATTGCAGCCATGGGATTTTAGCAAAAATATAATTTGATATTTACGGAGGTGTTGGGGGGCACTGTCAGATAGGTTGTATAGGGCCCCGTGACTTCTAACAGCAGCCCTGCATGTAGATAGGAAAAGAGGCAAGCACTGAGGTGCACTAAAAAAAGGAAATTAAAAAAGTGAAAACAAATCTTTTATTTTAAAAATGCAAATGATTAAGAGGACTGAGGGCCCATTCACACCAGATGTTGTTTCAATGGATTTCATTTTGAAAATCTGGTCACCTTCCATTCTGTCCCCTATGGGGAAAAGTATATGCAGCAGTACTTTGTCCAAAAATGATGTCTCGTAATCCAAGCCTCCTTATAATCTGAAGCTCAAGGTTTACTCGGCTTCTCTTCCTTCTTTTCTGCCGTTCTCATTGACCATTCTAAATCATACAACCTTCCCTTTCAGAAATGTAGATAAAATATGAGAGAACTATTCAAAGCAAGAGACAAGCAAGCGAGGACTGTGAAATGTAAATGGAGCCTGAAATATGTCAGACTTTAGAGTCTATTGAAGTGATAACATGGTGTTTTTGAATCTTCGGTCTCCATGAGTAGCGATAGATGTGTAGCGGGTCACGGCAAAGCAGGGGATCCGATGTTGAGTGTTACATTTGGCCTTTTCGAGGAACAGACTTCAATGGGTGCACACAGAGCTCACCCCTGGGGAAAAGCCTAACTGGGATATTCTGTTTCATGTTACCTTCATTTGTTCTGGATAAAAGTGTGATCTGAGCCTTGTAAAACACTGTGCGCTTACTTCAATCTGCCTAAGTGGTCTTATTCCAGAGCTGTAATAACGGCAATTAAAGTGACTCAAAAAAAGTAATCTCTGTGACTCAGTGTGCGTCAGGAATTTCCACAAACTTTATTGCAGATCCTCTGCTGCTTCTCCCTTGTATGTATTGTGTGTCCAACCATAACTGGAATATTACAGAATAAATGCTAATATGTAACAAATATAAAATAGGTGTTATCCCAATTTGGTCCCAAAAGTGGAAATACGCTTTAAACTGTGCAAAAAGAGCATGCCCACTATGAGATAAGTCCAATTAGGTGCATGTCACCTTTGGGACTTCTCTATTACTTATATGTGACAGGTTTATTGCACTCCTGGAGGATACACTCAGGCTGTGAAAGGAGAGAATCCTACATAGCAGATATACCATCCCCTCCTCTCTGCTTCCCATTCACAGAAGCCTTTGAATTTTGTGAATGAGTTCACATAATTCAAAGGCTTCTGTGAATGGGCAAAAGGAGGGAGGGGCGGCCATAGCAGTTCCAGTGACTCTGCTCTTGAAAGAACTGAGACCAGAGTGAGCAGCTTTGGAGTTCAGAAAGTTTTCTTCCTGGAGCCCAATAAATCAGATGTAAATAACAGAGATAAGTCTACGAGACAGCAGGCACCTCATTAGACTTAAAGTGGTTGTAAACCCTTACAAACCACTTTGACCTACAGGTAAGCCTAGATTAAGGTTTACCTGTAGGTCCAATAAATATCTCCTAAACCTACATGGTTTAGGAGATATTTAGAAAAAAACAGGCATTGCTGTCTACAGCGCATACTAGACTGTCTAGACAGCGGGGCGCAGGCGCACTGAGTATGCAGAGATCACGGCGATATGCTGCTCTCGTGCGCATGCCGCTCCAGCGAATGACAGCGCTGGAGCAGCGAGACCCGGAAGTCACTCCAGGATTGATGGCGGCGGAGGAGGTCGTGGACGAGGGTCGCTTCGGGGACTTCGTTCTCAGGTAAGTTATTCATAAGTTATTATTCATATTATTCATAAGTTATTCTTGCAGGTTCCGTTTTTTTTTTTTTTTTTGAAGGAGGCTTTACTTCCTCTTTAACTCTGTTATGCCTGCAGTTTTTACAATGTAGCTGAATTCCTGGAATTCAATTTTAAGGTGCACAAGAAGAGACCAAAGACAAAAAAATGAAGGTGTAGGGGCAAAAGGATTAGGGACAAATAGATGAAGGTGTAACGAGGGAAAGGTGCAAAAAAAACTCAAAGAATATTACACAAGAGAGAGATATAATAAATAGAACCCTGGTAAGAAATAGTGGTGGCAAAAAGGCACAATTGTACACCAAAGCTAAACTTGATTACAGGTTCAGCTAGGGCGTAATGAATAGCAAGGTAATGCTAAGGGGGAGGAGAACAAAAAAAACCAACGTGTTCCGTGACTGAACCCACTACTTCATCAGGAGACAGTGATAAGAGAATGATCAGATAAGAGACAAAGACAGGAGAGAAACATAATGAGAGAAGGTCACAGACAAAAACTGATAGTTGAATTATATTTCCATCCAAAAAGTTTTTTTGGGTTGTGGATGGAGTAGGAAATGCCCTATCAGGTTTTTACTGCTATCTGGGGCTCCAAGAGATATTCTGTAATGCTGACAACAGTTTTTCTAGACAAGAAATGAGGAAAAATCTGCAATGGGGACAGAGACACAAATAAAATTCTGATTTGGGTACTAGCTTTCCCCTACTCTACAAAAGTTTTTATTTTTTCCTGTGTTGCTGTAGATTCCCCCTCATTTCCTGTCCGGTAAAACATTGTCAGCAGGAAAGGTGAGGGGAAAGTGCTCTGAAGCTTATTTTACACTTTTGATTGGGGGGGTATTGTGAAAACAGGTGGTTGAACTCACTCCCCTGGCATGGTGTTTGTGGGAGTTTGGCCCTGCCCCTTTATTTACTGTAGAAAAGTGGCACCGTCATTCTGCATTATATTTACTTTTGACATTTCTTTGGTGAATACGTAAGGGTAATATGTATCCCATACGCTTTCACATAGGGGGGGGGGGCTGGATCTGGTGGCCTCTTTGTTAAAGGGGCCTTCCAGATTCTTATAAGCAACCCCCCTGCGCCCCCACAACCACTGGGCCAGGGTTGTGGGGAAGAGGCCTTTTTCCTCATTAACATGGGGACAAGGTGCTTTGCCGGGGGGGTCCCCCCACCATGGCAAATTGCCCCTCCCATGTTGAGGGCATGTGGCCTAGTATGGTTCGGGGGAGGGGAGAGGGCTCCCTCATCCCTCCCTTTCTGGCATGTTTGGAGAAAGGTCTGGTATGGATTTTGGGAGGGATCCGAAGCTAAGGGCCTGGTATGGATTTTGGAGAGGACTCCATGTATTTTTTTTTGGAGTGGGTTCCCATCCAAGATAAGACCCAAGACCCACAGGGCTTGGTATGGATTGGGGGGGGGACCATACCTACCTAGGTGGATGCAGCATCAATCCGATGCTGCCTCTGTCTCCCCGCTGTCTCTAAGGGTGAGAACTGAGCAATCAAACACCGCTGTTCGCTCAGTTCTCACCCTTATGCCCCATACACACGCTCGGATTTTCCGCGGACCAGGTCCGTCGGATTTTCCGCGGACCAGGTCCGTCGGATCATGTCCGTCGTACTTTGTCCGATGTTGGTGTTGCGTACACACGGTCGGACAAAGTTGTCGGAAAATCCGATCATTCTGAACGTGGTGACGTTTGTTGCCTACGACGGGACTACGTAGAGGCTAGTAGCCAATAGCTTTGGTCTTGTAATGTGATCTGAGCATGCGTAGCACTTTGTCCGTCGGAATTCGATACACACGATCGGATTTGGTGTGATCGGACTTTGTTGTCGAAAAATCTATCCAGCAGGAGATAGGACTTTGTCCGTCGGACAATCCGACGTACACTGTCCGATGGTGCCTACACACGGTCGGAATTTACGACAACATTGTCCGATAGGACAGAATCCATCGGAAAATCCGACCGTGTGTATGGGGCTTTAGAGATGGTGGGGGACAGACGCAGCATCGCACCAATGCTGCATCCACCTAGGTAAGTATGATTAAAAATAAATAAATAAATACTAAATTACTGTATATCCTTATTCTTAAAAAAAAAAAAAATCTATCAAAACACTTCTTAATGGCCCTGTAATCTATTTTTCCATAAATTCTTTCTTACTTACTTTTCTGTCTCGTGGTAATGTCCTCTGTGAGCTTCGGAGCCTCTCATTTCCCCCCTCACCTTTGTTTACAGTATTTGGAACAAGCAGTGCATGTCATGTATGTACACTAAAAATCCCATAGTTCATTTCAGGAGCAAGCAAGAGAGGGTGGCTACGTTCCTACATACATTGGGTCCATGGAGAACGGATGTAGCCACCCTCTAACAGGAAGTCAGGTCACAGCGGGGAAAAAAAAAAGAAATATGGAGATTTGTAGGAGGCAGAGAGCAAAGTTAAAGCGGTATTAAACTCTAAACAATATATTGCAGCTTACCAATCATTAGACGTGGTGGCTGCATTTGTTTTCTTTTCTTTTGGCTTCTTCCCTCTCTTTTTACCTGGTGATGTGGCCAGTAACACACCTCCTGTATTAGAGTGCCCCTACTCTGGATAAAAGAGAACAGGGGGCACAGCAGACAGCAGCATTAATATTTTGGGAGGAGGAGGGTGTTAAATGTACAAGCAGATTTAGATACACTAACAAATTGAACCCAAATTCCAGCTCACACTTTATAACCAGTTACAGCAAACGGATTTGTTCCTTTTGAGATAAAGGTTTTACACGAATAAATCAGTGATAAATGGTGTGTCTTATCCCTGTAACTGACACATTCTGCTAGATAACTTGCTCTTTTGAAAAACAACAGACTTACTGGCCAGATCACCAGGTGAAAAATAGAAGAAAAAAAAACATAAAAAGAAGAACTGGTAAGCTACAATATAATAAATGTTTGCTTTTGGGTTTAAAGTGGTTCAAAGGCTAAAACATTTTTTGCCTTAATGCATTCCCTGTATTAAGGTAAAAAAAAAAACATTTTGTCAATTGCTGTGTGAGTCTATGGACACACACAGCTCGGCTCAGGAGCAAGCCCGCATGTCCCCATTGCACGCCCCCATTGCAAACAGCTTGCTATGGGGGCAGACACAGAGAAGGGGAGGAGCCAAGATCACCGGCAGGGAACCCCAGAAAAGGGGGACTGGGGACGCTCTGCACAGAGCAGGTGAGTGTAACATCTTTGTTATTTTAATTATTTTTAAATATTACCTTTGCAAATGCTTTAACCACTTAACCCCCAGAGCATTTGGCTGGCCAAAGACCAGATTACTTTTTGGGATTCGGCACTGTGTTGCTTTAACTGACAATTGCGCGGTCGTGCGACGTGGCTCCCAAACATAACTGTCCTTTTTTTCCCACAAATAGAGCTTTCTTTTGGTGGTATTTGATCACCTCTATGGTTTTTATTTTTTGCGCTATAAACAAAAAAACAGCGACAATTTTGAAAAAAAAAACATTAGATTTAACTTTTTACTTTTTGCTATAATAAATATACCCCAAAAAAATATAAAAAAAAACATTTTATTTCCTCAGTTTAGGCCGATATGTATTCCTTTACATATTTTTGGTAAAAAAAAAAAAAAATCGCAATTAGCATATATTGATTGGTTTGCGCGAAAGTTATAGCGTCTACAAAATAGGGGATAGTTTTATGTCATTTTTATTAATATTTTTTTTTTTACTAGTAATGACGGCGATCAGCGATTTTTATCGTGACTGCGACATTATGGCAGACAGATCGGACACTTTTGGCGCTATTTTGGGACCATTCACATTTATACATCGATCAGTGCAATTAAAAAAGCATTGATTACTGTGTAAATGTGACTGGCAGTGAGGGGGTTAACCACTAGGTGGTGCTGTAGGGGTTAAGTGTGTCCTAGGGAGTGATTCTAACTGTGAGGGGGGGGCTACGTGTGTCACGTCACTGATCACCGCTCCTGATTACAGGGAGCGGTGATCAGTGACAGTGTCACTAGGCAGAACGGGGAAATGCTTGTTTACAATAGCATTTCCCCGTTCTTCCTCTCCGTGAGACGATCGCGGGTATCCGCGCAGACATCGAGTACGCGGGACCCGCGATCCTACTCACGGAGCTCGTGGCGGGTGCGCGCCGATGCCACGGCGGCAAATTCAAAGGGACGTACAGGTACACCCATTTGCGCAGCCGTGCCATTCTCTCGACGTATATCTACATGCGGCGGCCGCCAAGCGGTTAATAAAGCTTTAAGAATACTGTACATACTGGAATAGAATCTTTTTTTTCTTTTTTAAACCAGAGTGTAGTTTGGCTTTAATCCTTACCTTTTGTTCAGATGCTCCTGCCTGCACCCACAGCAGCTCCGCCATCGCCATCAATGATCAATAACTCTTGCACGGCAGGATTTGCTCTTAGGCTCTTTCATAAATGATCCTTATAGTAAGTAGAACGACACATCATTCTGAGAAGCTGGCAGTCCGAGATATCATCACGAATCATGTGGAAATAATATTTCACCCGGAGAATCCAGAGAATCAAATTATCAAATTATCCCAGCATGGCTCCTGATTCCGGTGATGAGATTTGTATTTGTAGCCTTCAAGGAATGTTCTTCCCGAATAACCCCGCTGATTTATAACGGTCCCTGTGGTCAGGTCCTAAAGCAAGAACACTAAACTGTAATACGGTAAGGGACATGGATGATCAATGACTGCATGGAAGGTATATAGACAATACAATTTATTAGGGATGCACCAATACCGGTATTGGCACCAATGCCAATACCAAGCATTTGCGCAAGTATTGGTACTCACGCAAATGCTCCCAATAACGAAACCGATACTTTGTGGTGTGATTTGTGTCAATACAAAATGAATGCGTGCAAATTGCGCTGCAAAGAATCGCATGTGATTTGAACAGGAATGTGGTGCTATTCCTGTCCAAATAGCATGCAATTTCCCCCACCGCTCTTGTTTGTGTGTATAGAAAGGTAAAAGCGCCATTTAGTGGGCGATTTATTAAAAATTTTAAAACTCACAGTACATATCTGGCCAAAAGCAAAATCTGCATAGGTGCCCCGGTTCTGCCGATGATAGCAAATCACAGCCGCTGGAGGATCTCATAGGAATGGAGGAGATGTGAAGGCGGTCCACCCCCAAGATGACATTACTTCAACCCTATACCCACAAGTTCCCAGAACTTCTCCTCCAGCCCTGTATGCACCTCCAGTGGCTGTGATTTTCTATCATCGGCGGCACTGGGACACCTATGCAGATTTTGCTTTATTTTTTTGTATTGACGCAAATCGCATCTCAAAGTATCCGTGCTCGTTATCGGTGAGTATTTGACTGAAAGTATCGGTATTCACTGATCAAAAAACTGGTATCGGTGCAACCCTTCGATTTATAACAACATGTAAAGGGGTTCTACATTCTCATTTTATAGCATCAGCATTGTACTACCAATACAAACAATAGTTATATTTGACAAACCAATTAAAGCGGTGTTCTGCCAAAAAAAATTTTAAAAATTAAAAGCCAGCAACTACACATACTGCAGCTGCTGGATTTAACAATAGGACACTTACCTGTCCTGGAGTCCAGCGATGTCGGCACTGCAGCTGATGTTTCCATTGCTGCCCCGCCATATTTCCATTGCTGCCCCGCCATTGTGGGTAAGGGTACTGGGCAGTGTAGCCTTACAGCTTCACGCCGGGAACCCTACTGCGCATGCGCAATACCCTGTTTCTCTCTCCTACTGGCCCGGTGACAGAGAGAGGAGGAGGAGGAGGGAGCCCCGAGGTGATGTCGCGGGCTGCGGCCCAGGCTCCCGGAAGTGGAAACAGGATACCTGTCAAAGACAGGTATCCTGTCCCCCCTCCCCCCCGAAAGGTGCCAATAGTGGCACCGGAGGGGGAGAGGAGACAAATGAGTGGAAGTTCCACTTTTGGGTGGAGCTCTGCTTTAAAGATTATTTGAAATATTTCCTTTCATGTTGTGAGTGCTGCTTGGCTACTGGCCATATCTTCCTGGAAGACCTACATGCTTTGCAGTTTCTGCTCAATTTTGAGGACTACATATCCCATGGTACCTTGCTACCTGCAAGCATTGATTTCCATACTGACTCCGCCTCCTGAAACTCCTCCTCTCAGGACCTCTGTAGATAAGAAGGCACTGCTGTGAAATGTGTGACACAGCAGTGCCTACTCACAGGGCATTGTGACTATGTGTCACAGAACTCAAGGATGTAAATGTGTGGGATCTTCACAAAGTGAGTTTACAAACTTCAAGATCCTTCAGATTAATAGGAGTAGGCTACAAAACTCTGGTTCGGCCGCACCTGGAGTAGGCCATCCAGTTCTGGTCACCAGTCCTCCGGAAGGATGTTCTGAAACTGGAGAGAGTCCAGAGAAGGGCAACTAAACGAATAAGGGGGCCGGAGGACCTATTTATACATAGTTTTTCAGTCTACTAGTACTATATTTATATGCAAGACCCTAGTAGAACTGTCATACTATTATTGACAAACGCACAAGGCAGCCCATTGATGTTAAATAATCCGAGGTGGCTCATGTACCTTTTTGAAGGTGGAGCTTTGTCTCTTATGTTTTGCTGCATTTGGGGTGCCATTATCATTGAATGGCAACACAAGGACGACAGGTGCTTTTCCCACTGGCACAGTTACTGGCGGCTAACGGAAAGCTCCCGGTCTCTACTTGCAATTGGGGGCCTTCAGATCATGTGAGATCATTGCGGTCACATTATCAGAAACCCCCCCCCCCCCCCCTCTAGAATCTGAAACCCATTAAAGGAATGGGAGGTGCCAGCGCAAAGGGGTTAACCACTACCTTCCCCCCATTTTTTAACCACTCTCCCTCAGCCGCAAGTCTAAACAAGCCCTTATAATACAGTGGATGGACAAGAGTCTGGCCTAACTTTATAGGTTGGCAAATGATGGTATGCATGCCTGTACGCACATAGGCTATCTGTTCCACCAACCGCTCTGAACCCGTAGGCAAAGCCAGAATTTCGATCACTTGTTAGAAAGTTGACATTTCTGCAGTTATTCATTCTATATATAGAAAAAGTGAAAGCATCCTAGCAATGTACTTCTCCATATGGATGATGCATCTTGTCACAGTGGTTTGTAAAAGTTGGCCTATAACAAGGCCTTTGTTGGTGGACACATCATGTGACACGACTTTGGCACTCATCTGATAAAGTTCACTCGCTGTGATCATGAGATACGCTTATGAACTCGAGATGGTTAAACTGTGCGTAGTTCAAGCCATGTGCAAAGCCTTCACAGTAATAACCTGACGTACAACTGCAGTACCCGCTGCCTGGACAACAATAGTCTGCAGTGTTTAGCTACCATATGCTGAATGGAAGGAGCCATGCTTGCTCTGCATCATGTGAGTGCAAACCTTACTAGTCAGTGGCGTAACTATAGCCATAGTAGTAGTACCCACGCAGCTGCCTATGGGCCCCGTTGGTGAGAAGTGAGCACCACTAGGGAGGTTGTCTCCATTCCATTTTGGAGGGGGGAGGAGTGTTGGGGCGAGGTTGATGGGGTGTCTCCCGGGGGTGTTTTTTTCTGTGAGGAGGGGTTCAATGATTTTTGCTAATCATACTGTATGTCCAATAAATAGGTTTTGTATTGAAATTGGTAGCCCTCGTAGGTGTATATTCCTTTGGTGGTTGTTGTTTTAGGTTGTCTTCAATCCACAAGAGCTGATGTCAGATTCACAGGCTGATGCTTTGGAATCATGCTGTTGCTAGTCACTTATCTCCTTTGCTCCCTCCACCCCCCGATCTGTTAGTACATTGATTGCCTTCAGAGCTTCGGGTCATCCTGGCCAGCACTTTGATATTAAACCTGCATGCTATGGGCTTGTTCTCACAGATAGTGTTCCTTGCTGATCCTCTAAAATGTGATACAAAAATACTGTCTATACATTTGAAGCCCTGGGATGTACAGGAAGTTCCCAGTGACCCTACTGTGGAAACACTGTGAAAATCCTGGTGGAAATGCTATGGTCAACGGTTCTACTTTGGATATCTTTCTGTGGCTAAACTTTGTGACCAAATGCTGTGGCCAAATGCGGTGGCGGCTGGTGCTAAATATTTTGAGGGGGGGGGGGGCGGCAAACAAACCTGCCCCCCTCAGGCTCTAATCATGTGCTTAGGGGTCAGACGCATGGATTAGGGGGGGCGGCGCCCTTGCGCCCTGCATGAGCGGCCGCCACTGGCCAAATGTTGTTTCTTACTTTGGCCACAAGAATTGGCCAATGGAAGAAACATTTGGCCACAACAACAGCAATTGCTGGTGGCCAATTTTTGTGGCCAGAGTAATAAACTACATTTGTTGAATTTGCAGAATAAAAAAATAAAAATAAAAAAAATAATATATATATATATATATATTATTTATTATAATTATTATACACGATTTATATAGCGCCAACAGGTTACGCAGCGCTTTACAATGTATAGGGGGGACAACACAACAGTACAGTTCAACACAAAAGGTACAGGAGGGCGTACAAAAGGTAATAGCTGCAGAGAATGTGTGGGATAGGCTTCCCTGAATAAATGAGTTTTCAGGGATCTCTTAAAGGTGGACAGGGTAGAGGCTGATCGGACATAGTGAGGCAGGGAGTTCCAGAGGATGGGAGAGGCTCTGGAGAAGTCCTGAAGGCGAGAATAGGAGGAGGTAACAAGGGAGCTAGAGAGCAGGAGGAGGAGCCGAGGGGACGATTTCGGCGATATCTGCAGATGAGGTTGGTGATGTAGATGGGGGCGATGTTGTGGATGGCTTTGTATGTTATGGTTAGCATTTTGAATTTTACACGGTATATACACACACACACACATACACAGTATATACGTAAAAAAATCCATAATTAATAAGGTCATCAAAGGTCACAATCGACATCCTTGTGAAACTGAAAAAAGAATTCAGGATATTTTCTCAGCTCACCATATATGTTTTTTTTTATTACTAAAATAATAAACTTGTCTATACTTACCTGCTCTGTGCAATGGTTTTGCACAGAACAGCCCTGATCCTAATCTTCTGGGGTCCACTCTGGCGCTGCAGGCCCCTCCTCTTCAGTGGGTGGCCCCATGGAAAGCTGCTTTCTATGGGGGCACTCGTGCGGGCTCGCTCCCGGTTTCCGCTGCTGCGTCCATTGACACAGACAGCGGGTCTCGACCCCACCCCCTGCTACCGCCAAAAAGCATGCAAAAATGCGTGAGCTTCTTCAAGCTTTTAGGCAGAGAAATAAAAGCCGAAACTCCCATAAAAACAGCTTTTTTGAGCTGCAGTGTGCATGAGCCCTAACTATGTTAACAGGGCTCCTGCTGCCTGTCCTTTTATGTTAGGATTAGGTCTATTGTGACTCTTGACACTGCCAAGTGTCAAAGAGAGAGGTCGCTTTGACAGCGAAGGAAAATAACCACTTCCATGAGGTCATCACCGTGGTCCTGTAAGCATGGTTACAATGCTAGATGACAGCGCTGAGCAATAGAGCCCTAATCCAATTCCTATATTATTCTCAGTTGTGCTGTGCAGGGGATGGCTACTATAGGCACCTCAATCAACACAGACTTAGCTACTTATGCTATTAATGCTGTTAATCTATCTATTGAATTACTTTATAATGAGTGCACACTTTTCTTTCTTTGTTTTCAAATTTTTAAATGGTTAAGAGTCAATGAGATTTCCCCTCACTTCCTGTCCTGCCACCCCCGGCTCTTCTTATTTAAGTACCAATAGTCTCAAATTACTTTTTTAGTCTGTTCAAAATTTAGTAAATCCTCGAAATCCCTGTCCTACCATCTGTCGCTAAGCACAGCCACTCTAATGGGAGCAGGCTGTCCAACGACCTGATTGGTTGGGTGAGCTGTGAACTGTGCGTACCTCCACCTATTTACTTCCAAAACCTCTTTTTTATTAGTCAGTTCCTGAAAAGTGCATATTTTACCATTATTTATAATATCTTTTAAGCCCCTTTCACACATGCCGTATGTCCGTTTTTCAACCATCCGTTTTTGGATGAAAAACGGACATACATGTACCCCTATGGGATAGCGGGTGTCAGCGATGAGCATCCGCTGACACCCGCTATCGTCCGCCTCCGCTATTGTCTGATTTTGCAGACGGAGGAAAACCCTATTTTTCCATCCGTCTGCAGAGCGGAACGGATGAACACGGATAGACGGTCCGTGTTCATCCGATCCCCCATAGGGGAGAGCGGAGATCTGACAGGGCGGTCCCTGCACAGCGTGCAGGGACCGCCCTGTCATCCGCCAGCTCAGCGGGGATCAGCTGAGCGATCCCCGCTGAGCAGCGGATCTTCACGGGGCGGATCATTACGGATCCGTCCTGTGTGAAAGGGGCCTAAAGGCCCCTTTCACACATGCGGACCGTACATTAGATCAGTTCAGACGTTTTTTTATCATCAGTTGTCGTCAGTAAACATCAGTTTTCATCCATTTTCATTTCCGTTTTACATCCATTGTCATCCGTTTTTCATCCGTTTATGTCCATTTTTCATCCGTTTTTTATCCGTTTTCGTCCGTTTTTTTATCCGTTTTTTTTTTTTTTTTAAGCAGTTTTTCATGAATTACGGGAGTTTTTCCATGATTCCCTGTTTTTTGGCCATAGGTTATTTGTAATGTATGCATATAAAACTACATAATTTGATGAAAAACAGATGTCAGCGGATCGGATGTGAACGGATCGTCCGCTAACGTCCGTTTGTCGTCCGTTCCGTTTTGTTTACAGAAGACAAAATAGGGTTTTCTTCCGTCCAGAAAAACGGAGCTTAACAGAGACGGATGTTAACGGACGTTAGCGGATGATCATCCGCTAACGTCCGCTATCCCATAGAGAAGCATTGATGTTCGTTTTGATCCGTAAAAATGAAAAAACGGATGAACGGTCCGCACGTGTGAAAGGGGCCTAATTGTGCGTCTTTTTGTTTAATCCAGTTACCAAAAAAACTCTCTTTCCCTGGTGCAAAATAACAAGTGTCGCTAAGTGGTATCAGTGGGGAGTTTTACTTTCCCTTTTGTGTACGCCATCCCACATTGTTATAACAATCCGTGTACCGTATAAACTTGAGTATAAGTCGACCCGAATATATGCCGTGGCACCTAATTTTACCACAAGAAAAGGGGAAAATGTATTGACTCGAGTATAAGTCTAGGGTGAGAAATGCACAGCTACTGTAAGTAGAAAAGAGGGTCAACAATGCCCATTTGCAGCCTCACTGTGTCCATTTGCAGCCATAGGTCCCCCGAACTTCAAACTCGGTATTTAAGGGTTCCTAGATGCCCCCTAGCTGCAGACAAAATTTGGGGTCTCTGGACCCAAAGTGTCCCGAAATGACATTGCTGCAGATGGACACAGTTGACCGACTTTGGGGCCCCACATCTCAGGGCCACTTAGTGCTAGGAACCCTAAATTTGGTGTGCAAACCCAGTGTAACTAGCACTACAACATAAGTTGGGATTCCTAGCACTAAGTGGCCCCGAGATACGGGGCCCCAAAGTCGGTTCGGAAAATGTCATTTTCTGCAGCAGAAAAATGCTTGACTCGAGTATAAGCCGAGGGGGGGCAATTTTAGCACAAAAAAATTTGCTGAAAAACTTGGCTTATACTCGAGTATATACGGTAGGCGCATGAGTGTGCACATCTAAATCTCTTATGTGTGTTGGGATCCAAATTACTTTCCTAAGAGTAACCTTACTAATCATACCATTCCAATTTAACCCACCTTTTTTCTTTATTTTTTTTTACCCATTCAACCACCCGTGCCATAAGAATTCCGCTGTAATAGGTTTTAATGTCCGGTACCCCCAAGCCCCCTTGTGCATTATCTCTCATTAGTACCGCCAAACTTATGTGGGGCTTTTTATTCTGCCAAATAAACCTACCTAATAGCGTGTTCAATTTCTTAAAATATATATCTGGGATTGAGATTGGTAACATTTGCATCTTATATAGAATTTTAGGTAGGATTATCATTTTAACCACTTTCAGACCGGACCAATTTGCAGCCAAAGGACCAGGCCCCTTTTTGTGATTCGGCACTTTTTGCGCTATAAACAAAAATAGAGCGACAATTTTGAAAAAAATGCATTCTTTTTTATTTTTTGCTATAATAAATATCCCCCAAAAATATATAAAAAAAATATTTTTTTCCTCAGTTTAGGCCAATACGTATTCTTCTACATTTTTTTGGTAAAAAAAATCGCAATAAGCGATTATTGATCGGTTTGCGCAGAAGTTATAGCGTTTACAAGATAGGGATAGTTTTATAGCATTTTTATTAATAATTTTTTTTTTAGTAGTAATGGCGGAGATCTGCGATTTTTTTTGTGACTGCGACATTATGGCAGACACATCGGACATTTTTGACACATTTTTGGGACCATTGTCATTTTTACAGCAATTAATGCTATTTAAATGCATTGATTTCTGTATTCTGTATTCTGCATTGAAATGACACTGGCAGTGAAGGGGTTAACCACAAGGGGGCAGTGTAAGGGTTAAGTATGCCTAGGGGTGTGTTTTTTACTGTGGGGGGGCGTGGCTGTCAGCTAGTGAATGCTGATCTCTGCTCCAATCACAGGGAGCAGAGATCGGCGTCACTAGTTGCTAGGCAGAACGGGGAGATGCTGTTTATCTCGGCATCTCCCCGTTCAGCCGCCCCGTGAGACGATCGCGGGGGTCCCCGCGGCGATCGAGTCCGCGGGGATCGCGATCGGACTCACGGGGGTCCCGATGGCACGGACAGGCAGAAAGGAGGGACTTATATATACGCCCTCCTGCCTGTACGTGCCATTCTGCCGACGTATATCGTCGTGCGCCGGTCGGCAAGTGGTTAAAGAGGAAGTAAAGCCTCCTCCAAAAAAAAAAAAAACGGAACCTGCAAGGCAAAGGCATAATGAGCTAGTATGCATAGCATACTAGCTCATTATGAATAACTTACCTGAGAACGAAGCCCCCGCAGCGGTCCTCATCCACGACCTTCTCCGCTGCCATCAAGCCCGGAGTGACTTCCGGGTCTCGCCGCTCCAGCGCTGTCATTCGCTGGATCGGCGATGACGTCACTCCCGCGCATACGCACGAAAGCGGCATATCGCCGTGATCTCGGCATGCGCAGTGCGCCTGCGCGCCACTGTCTAAGGCGCATGCGCCGTAGACAGCGATGCCTCTTTTTTTCTAAATATCTCCTAAACCATGTAGGTTTAGGAGATATTTATTGGACCTACAGGTAAGCCTTAATCTAGGCTTACCTGTAGGCCAAAGTGGTTTGTAAGGGTTTACAACCACTTTAAAGCTGTTTATCCTACTAATCCAAGAACTTTGTCTAGAAGCTATTCTATTTAAATCCGTTTTGATGTCATTCAACAGAGGGAGAAAAATTTGTTGGTAAATGGTTTCAAGTGTTGGTGTTATTTTGACTCCTAAGTACTTTAGCTCAATGTCCCTCCATATAAATGGGAAATCCTGTTTATATGTTCATTCCTCCTGTGGCCTAACGCTTATATTAAGTATTTCTGATTTTGAAGGATTCATTTTAAAATTTGCTACATCGCCATACATTTTTAGAGTTTTCAGTAGGATTTGTAATATAAAAACAAAATGTCATCGACATATGCCGCTAATTTATGTTCCTCCTTTTCGATCTGTATCCCCCTAATATCGGTGTTTTGTCTTACCCCTGCCAGTAGCAGTTTGAGTTATAGGACAAACAGTAATGGGGACAGGGGACAGCCCTGTCGGGTTCCGTTGTACATTTCAAAGGGATCCGATACTGTCCCATTAATTTTGACCCTCGCTGTAGGGTGATTATATAGGGCATTTATCCAGTGATCATCTTAGGGCACACTCCAAATGCCTCCAGTACACGCTGCATGAATCCCCAGTCTACTCTGTCAAACGCTTTTTCTGCGTCTATAGACAGTAGTAGTCCTGGGGATTTACTCTCTTTTATCTTCTGTACTAACAGCAGGATTCTAATTCCATTGTCCCTACTTTCCCTGCCTGGGATAAAGCCCACTTGGTCGGTATGCACCATTTCGTTCATTACTGTCTTCATTCTGCCAGCTAGTATCTTCGCGAACAACTTCACATCGGCATTCAATAGGGAGATAGGGTGGTAGCTTGAACACAGGGAGGGGTCCTTTCCTTCCTTAGGGATGATGATAATCGCTGCCTCTAGTGCTTCCCTGCTACCCCCATGTTAATGTACCCTGCTACCCCCATGTAATGTGTCCTGCTTCCCCCATGTTAATGTACTCTGCTACCCCCATGTAATGTGTCCCGCTGCCCCCCATGTTAATGTACCCTGCTACCCCCTGTAATGTGTCCTGCTGCATACATGTTAATGTGCCCTGCTGCCCCCCATGTAATGTGTCCTCCCCCCCCCATGTAAATGCATCCTGCAGTACCCCATGTTAATGTGTTCTGCTGCCATCATGTTAATGTGTTCTGCTTACCCCTATGTTAATGTGTCCTTCTGTGTCTAATGTTAATGAGTCCTGTTGCCTCCATGTTAATGTGTCCTGCTGCCCTCATGTTAAGTCCTGCTGTACCCCATGCTAATGTATCCTGCTGTACCCCCCTGATAATAGGTCCTGCTGCCTCCATGTTAACATATCTTGCTGTGCCACCATGTTATCGTGCCCTGCTGTACCCCTCATGTAAAATGCCCTGCTGTTGCTTCTCTCACAATGTGCCCTGCTGCTGCCTCTCTCGCAATGTGCCCTGCTGCTGCCCCCCATGTGATGTGATCCCCTGACCTTTTGTAATGTGCCCTTGTGATCCCCTGTGCTCTGCTGACCCTCAGTGTTCTGCCCTGCTGCCTCCTGTGCCCTGCCCTGCTGACACCCTATACACTGCTTATCTCAAGTTCAACCCAGAATTGATCATCTGTGTGCAAAGAAGCTAGCACAAGTTTCACATAAAATAGGTACATTTTAAAATGCGTTCTATTATTTCTTAAAATAAGTGTTGTTATATCACAGCTTGACGATCACACCAATATTCCGTGAGCTGTAGATCTAACATAATTTCAGGGGTTGCCCTAGATCTCAAACTTTTTGCCAAGGGTTCCTCCAAGGTAAAAAGGATGAAAAACCCTGCTCTTTAAGATCCAATATCAGCCTTGCCACAAGTAGAAGTCAAATCTGGAGTTTCCGTGCATTTATTGGGCTGTGTATGATATGATATTCCCAAAGAACAAGACAGAATACATTTTAAACAATGGGCTCTGGGTGAAGCTATTGGCCCCAGCTTAACACAATAATTGTGCCAATTACCTTTTACCTTGTTTATATTCAATTAATATTGAGCTCCAAACTGATTAAAAAACACACTAATTTGGTGTGTATCCATTAACAAATAATTAAGTGTAAGAAACTGGTGCAAGAATCTTGATTTGACCTAGTATGAGTCTTGTGTTATCTCCTACAAGGAACATGTTGATAGGGGGAGAGATGAGCTTGCTGGTCTTTGCCTTCTCCTTCACTGTCCAATTACAGGTCAGAAATGGACAACACCTAAATGTATTATGTAACTGCAGTAGGTATCCAGGCTGGCTGTTCTATGTGACAGAGTTGTGTACATCTCTGCAATGAATGAAAAAAGATACAAAACATTTGGCAGGTAACACAGTTTTCTTAAAGTTATTAATCTGTGAATTTAGCTTTTTTCATGAAATTTATCTTTCAGTCAATATTTGGACAAATTACTTTAAAGTGGCAAAAAGGTCCTCTTTCATATATGGGTCCTGACTCTGGAGCCTCCATCCAAAATGTCAATTTTTATAATTTAAAGGTATAAGCCTTGACTAAAAGATCCAAATATTTTATGAACTCTTCCATCTTTCAGGTCAAGAACGGTTCGGAAACATGACTCGAGTCTACTATCGAGAAGCAGTAGGAGCCTTCATTGTCTTTGACGTAACAAGGCCAGCAACGTTTGAGGCTGTGACCAAATGGAAAGAGGATTTAGACTCAAAATTGACTCTGTCTAATGGCGTGCCAGTATCTACTGTACTGCTAGCCAACAAGTGTGACCAGGGAAAAGATGGCTTCAGAAACAACCACACCAAAATGGACCAGTTCTGCAGGGAGCATGGTTTTGTTGGCTGGTTCGAGACATCAGCAAAGGTATAGTAGAAATGGACCCTGCTCTTATTATGTAAAATAAGGATTAATAATGTTATAATCACAGAGGACCTAAAATCACAGATCACTACTAGTAAGTGATCAATGAATATACAGGTACCAAATCAATTTTAAAATTGTGCTGATAGATTTGCTGCCTGGGAAATATTTTTTTTATTCTACCTTTTTATAATCTGGTTAGTATGTGTCTACATTCAAGAATGACTTTACAGGCTACACGATCATGGACATTTATTCATGTGATCAGATTGCATCATTGTGCACTGTGGTTGAAATTCGGAGAATGAGACAAGATCCGGAGGGCACTGAGGTTATTACCTCCAGGTACACAAGATTAAGCTTTGATCAACATTAAAGGAAAAAAATAGAACATGCATCTGCTATATTCCTATAGCTTTCATCAACGTTTCCAGGATAAGGAGGGCACTTAAGACTTTATTCAGTACAAGATTCACTGCTAAGCACACAGTATCCCAAGATACCTGGTTGGCCCATTTAAAGCAAGTAACTCCAGTTACTCCAGTCTGCAGCAACCCTATATTTTTAAACTTCCCACTTGCTTGTAAGGGGGTATTAGGCTCCTTTGGCCCTTTCCTTTTACAGTCAATCATAGGAAGTATTTAGTTGAAGGAAGGACTCCATGGAGGGGGAGTAGAAAAAGGAGACAGAGAAGCTAGCAAAATTCCAAGTGATGAGTAGGTTCCTCTTGTCTTTGGGCACCTTTCTTCTTCTTAAATGGGCTCCTTTAGTTAGGATAAGAACTTTGTAAGTACATGTTTTAGAGAAAGGACTTTACAAGTATCTTGTGGGAACTGGTTGAATATAATGAAGTATTCAGTTGATGGTATGACACAACGGAGGGTGGAGTAGAAGTAGACGGAGGGAGGCTAGCAGAAGTTGAAGTGGGGAGTAGGTTCCTCTTCTCTCTTCACCGTTTCTCTGAAAAAGGCTTCCTTAGTAAGGATAATGACTCTGCAATTACTTGTTTTAGAGAAAGAGCTTTACTAGTATCTTGTGGGAATGGGATGGACACAGTGATACTGGAACACTGGCCTCGGGGGTATGCATACTTCTGTAAGCCATGAAGTTGGAATTGCCAGTGGAAATCTTGTGTGAACCTGCCTAATGTTAGTAAATCAGGTAACCTCACTATGAACCAACTGGACACCCTTTCATTTTGGATTGGTGGAAAGATGTGAAAGTGAGAGAGAAGAAGAGATGCTTGGCATCCCTGTGGGTTATATCTATTAATGGGGCTGGTTTGACCAGTATCCATCCCATAACCTTCCAGTGTTGTAAGTCTCATGACGCACACCTTGTCCCTGGGGTCTGATTTGTGGAAACCCCAGAGGTACTGTGAGGTTCTGAGGGCATTGGGCTCATCCTCAGGGCTAGAGCCTGTGTGTACAGGTTTGCAGAAATTCTACTTGAGGGCCGTCAAAGCTGGGGGAAGCTGGGCAAAGGTAAGTATAAATGAATGTGGAGGGGATTTCCAGAGACTCTGTCATTTTTACTTGAATGGGTAAAGTGACAGAGTCTCTTTAACAAAGTATTACTAATAGGAATCAGTATCTTCTTATCCCACTGTAGTGCAACCAGGCACAGCCTACATGACAGTGGCAACTTTGCTCTATTCATTTCGGCTGGAGACTCTGTATATTTAAATAAATAATGGGTCTCTGGGTCGTGGGAATTCCCTCTGGGTGAGCTGCCGATTGAATGACAGTAGTAGTGACATCCGCTTAACTACATATGCCAGCCAGTGAAGAGATGCCAGAGGAGATGGAGGAGTTGTTAGCCACATGGAAAAGGGGGGGGGGGGTTACCAAAGAGTGATACAAGCACAAGGCTCACATTACTCTTCTAAGCAGAAAAAATGGTGTTGCTCCTAATTAACAAAAAAGTTTTGCAAGCCCCTTTGTTAATTAGGAGTAATCAGTTTTCTGTTCTGCCATGCCTGTCACTGGCAGCTCAAATAACATGAGAGCTGGAGCTACATACTTCAACGTTCTGCTCATTCCAGACCCCCTTGCCCCTGGTTCATAGTGGGTGGGAGGGCTGTTAACCAGACTCTGCTCGTGTAGTGTAATCACTGCATGGGCAGACTGAGGGATGTAAGCTCACTACTGCCAGCTCACACCCAATATGACAGTTCACACCTTGCGGGAATCTACTGCAGTTTTCTATATGGAAACTGGCACATGTCCTCTGTGAATTAGGTGCAGACCTGTTTTTTTATTTTACTCTGAAATAGAAACTGGCACTGATAGACCTGAAACAGGTCTATCTGCTGGGTAATGTGGTGCACGCCACTTCTGACAGTTTCCTACGCCATTATAATGATGCAGGAAGCTTAGTTAATTCTCTAGCTACCTTTGCCATTATGTGCGCCGTTATCAGCCCCAACCATAAAACTGTTGGTTCCTCAGTGTAAAGTGGGGTCTCGCTGACCATGGTTCAGGCAGGAGAGGGCAGATCAGAGATTTCAGTGCTGAACTCATTATTAATATAACTGTGTTTGGGGCCCTTGGGACTCTTATGACACGTACACACGATCAGAATTCTCGTGGGAAAAAGCTCTGATGGTTTCCGACAGAATTCCGCTCAAACTGTCTTGCCTACACACGGTCACACCAAATTCCGACCGTCAAGAACGCAGTGACGTACAACACTACGATGAGCCGAGAAAAAAATGAAGTTAAATGCTTCCGAGCATGCGTCGAGTTGTTTCCGAGCATGCGTAGGAATTTTGCGTGTCGGAATTGCTACAGACGATCGGAATTTCCGGTAGAAACTTTTTCCGTCGGAAAAATTGAGAACATGCTCTCAAATTTTTGCTGGCGGGAATTCGGCCAGCAAAATTCTGATGGAGCCTACACACGGTCGCATTTTCCGCTGAAAAGCTCTCATCGTTTTTTTGCTGCCCGAAATTCCGATCATGTGTACGCGGCATTAGCAATATAGTGTATCTGAAGATACCTGCAGGTGCTTAAATCTCACTTCTGCTACTTCCTATAGTATATCATATACTGTATATTCAATTTTGATAATAATAAGACACAATGAGGCCACTCAGTGAGTATTTGTAAACTGTAATCCTATATAATAGAATGCTCTCAATGCATAATGCAAAATTTAGAGCTGCAGTCACGTTTCCTTGGATTGTCTTTCTGATTCAGTTTTGTTAAACCTGATGTGGAATTGGAGGAAATTGCAGAGTATTCGGCATGTGGTGGAATTATGCGTGGTCTCCGCTGTGTTCAGAGTCTCTGTTCGTGTAACATATTACTGAAATGAACATTCCTCCCTGGAATGAATTGTATTAGCGAAGGTTCTATTGTTTTCAATAAATCTATTCCCAGAAACAATTGAGGTTCTTTCCGTTTGTAGCGTGCTTGGGAATAGGTCTACTGGGGTTTCAATCAGTGGAATTATTATTTTAATACCGTGCTTTTTAGCCTAGATATTATACATCATTGTTGTGTTTATAAACTTTTGATAAAAAAAAATAAAAAATCCTCTCCACACTGGTGTATAGTAAGCTCCATTGCACTTTTGTTTGCATTACGTAAAATCTTTTCCAGGCCTTTTTTTTTTGGATTCTCATGTAAAAGAGCCCAGTTTGACGCAAATAATCGTATCAATATGTTTGAAGATGATAAGCTTATTTCTGTGTATAGCTATACAATTATAAATATTCAAGGTGGGGTGGGGGGTAGCCATTGTAGCTGCCTACATATACAGGCACTGCTTCCAGGCTGTGCTTTATTGTTTTTTTTTATCTCAGTGCAATTCTATGAGTTGAATTGAAAATAATCCATTCTGTGTAGTTAAACTGGTTCTTAGGGCTGAAGGTTTTTTACCTTCATGCATAGAATCCTTCAGTATGCAGCTCCCCCAGCAGCCCCCCTAATGCTTACCCTGAGCCTGATCATGATCCAACCATGTGCACATGTGGCTGCTCTCCCAGATCTCTGTTTCCTCATAGGCTGAGAGACAGCATTGGGCTGCTGTCAATCACAGCTAGTGAGGAGGGAGTAGGGGGGGAAGGGTTGAGCCTCGTTCTGTGTGCCTTCTGGTCACATAGAGCAGGGCTTGGGAGCGAGTATGCATAAGTGCCCCCCCATAGCAAGTGGTTTGCTATGGGGGCAGAGAAAAGGAGGAGCCAGTAGCGCCGATGGGGGACCCGAGATAAGTATACAGTGCCTTGCAAAAGTATTCGCCCCCTGGCTTTTTACCTATTTTGTTGCATTACAGCCTTTAGTTCAATGTTTTTTTTTAATCTAAATTATATGTGATGGATCAGAACATAATGCGAGAGAGGGGGGAATTTGGGACTTTAAATGAAGCACAGTTAAGTGCCTCCATCCTGATAATTGTTAAGTACAAAAAGGAAATTGAGACTTTAAATGAAACACTTGGATAGTGGAGGTAACTTATAACCATGTTTGAATTTCACCATGGAAAGTTTATTAACTGTTAAAAATAGAAACAATAACAACTATCAATTTCATATGCATATAGAGGCGTAAGCAGAGTATAAGCATGATAACAAATATATACATAGCATCGCATAATACATAAAACTATTTTTCAGAAATAAAAAAATTATAATTGGCATGTGCGTATGTATTCACCCCCTTTGTTATGAAGCCCATAAAAAGGTCTGGTGCAACCAATTACCTTCAGAAGTCACATAATTAGTGAAATGATGTCAACCTGTGTGCAATCTGTCATGATCTGTCATTACATACACACACCTTTTTTGAAAGGCCCCAGAGGGTGCAACACCTAAGCAAGAGGCACCACTAACTAAACACTGCCATGAAGACCAAGGAACTCTCCAAACAAGTAATGGAAAATGTTTTTGAGAAGTACAAGTCAGGGTATAAAAACATATCCAAATCTTTGATGATCCCTAGGAACACCATCAAATCTATCATAACCAAATGGAAAGAACATGGCACAACAGCAAACCTGTCAAGAGACGGCCGCACACCAAAACTCACGGACCGGGCAATGAGGGCATTAATCAGAGAGGCAGCACAGAGACCTAAAGTAACTCTGGAGGAGCTGCAGAGTTCCACAGCAGAGACTGGGGTATCTGTACATAGGACGACAATAAGCTGTACGCTCCATAGAGTTGGGCTTTATGGCAGAGTGGTCAGAAGAAAGACATTACTTTCATCAAAAAACAAAATGGCACGTTTTGAGTTTGCGAAAAGGCATGTGTGAGACTCCCAAAATGTATGGAGGAAGGAGCTCTGGTCTGATGAGACTAAAATTGAACTTTTTGGCCATCAAAGAAAACACTATGTCTGGCATAAACCCAACACATCACATCACCCAAAGAACACCATCCCAACAGTGAAACATGGTGGTGGCAGCATCATGCTGTGGGGATGTTTTTTTTTTTGTCAGGACTGGGAAACTGGTCAGAGTTGAGGGAAAGATGGATGGATGATGGTGCTAAATACAGGGATATTCTTAAGCAAAACCTGTACCGCTTTGTGTGTGATTTGAGGCTAGGACGGAGGTTCACCTTCCAGCAGGACAATGACCCCAACACTACTAAAGCAACACTTGACTGGTTTAAGGGGAAACATGTAAATGTGTTGGAATGGCCTAGTCAAAGCCCAGACCTCAATAGAAAATCTGTGGTCAGACTTAAAGATTGCTGTTCACAATCGCAAACCATCCAATTTGAAGGAGTTGGAGCAGTTTTGCAAGGAGGAATGGGCAAAAATCCCAGTGGTAAGATGTGGCAAGCTCATAGAGACTTATCCAAAGTGACTTGGAGTTGTGATAGCTGCAAAAGGTGGCTCTACAAACTATTGACTTTAGGGGGGTGAATAGTTATGCACATTGACTTTTCTGTTATTTTGTCCTTTTTGCTTGCTTCACATAAAAAAAACAAAAAAAAAAAACATCTTCAAAGTTGTGGGCATGTTCTGTAAATGAACCGCTTCCCGACCGGCCACTGCATATATACGTCAGCAGAATGGCACGGGCAGGCAGAATCACGTACCTGTACGTGATCGTGCATTTGCCTGCCCGTGGGTCGGGAGCGCGCCGCCAGCGGCGCACTCGCGACCCGGTCGGGAGCTCCGTGACCACGGCCGCGGGGACCAGCGGACCCGATCGCCGCTGGTATCCCGCGATCGGGTTACGGAGCTGAAGAATGGGGAGAGGTCTATGTAAACAAACCTCTCCCCGCGCTTCCTACACTGACTGTCAGTGATCGGCGGTTCCCTGTCATCGGGAACGCCGATCAATGACGTCAGACGTACAGCCACGCCCCCCTACTGTAAAAAAAACACAACACGTCACACTGACTCTTCCCCGCCCCCTAGTGGTTAACCCCTTCACTACAACTGTCATTTACATAGGAATCAGTGCTATTTAAATAGCAGTGATTGCTGTATAAATGACAAATGTCCCAAAAATGTGTCAAAAATGTCCGATGTGTCCGCCATAATGTCGCAGTCACAATAAAAATCGCTGATCGCCGCCATTACTAATAAAAAAAAATATTAATAAAAATGCTATAAAACTATCCCCTATTTTGTAAACGCTATAACTTTTGCGCAAACTAATCAATAATCGCTTATTGCGATTTTTTTTACCAAAAATATGTAGAAGAATACGTATCGGCCTAAACTGAGGAAAAAAATGTTTTTTTATATATTTTTTGGGGATATTTATTATAGCAAAAAGTAAAAAATATTGCATTTTTTTCAAAATTGTCGCTCTATTTTTGTTTATAGCGCAAAAAATAAAAACCGCAGGGGCGATCAAATACCACCAAAAGAAAGCTCTATTTGTGGGAAAAAAAGGACGCCAATTTTGTTTGGGAGCCACGTCGCACGACCGCGCAATTGTCAGTTAAAGCGACGCAGTGCCGAATCGCAAAAAGGGGCCTGGTCCTTTGGCTGCCAATTGGTCCGGGGCTGAAGTGGTTAAATGATGCAAATCCTCAAACAAGCCATGTTAATTCCAGGTTGTGAGGCAACAAAACATGAAAAATTACAAGGGGGGTGAATACTTTTACAAGCCATTGTAAGATGTTTGTTATTTTTTTGTAATATTTTTTTTAATATCTTTTCTCAACCATGGTTATGCAGCTCAGCTGCCCCTGCTTTCCCCTTCTGGGTCAGCAGCTTGGTGCCTACTGCTCCCTCCTCCCAGAAGTGATTTAGCAGTCATCCAGCCTTCTAATCTGTATTGTAAACACAGAACTAAAGATCTGGGAATGGCAGTGGGTAGTTGAGCTTCTCAGTCACTTTGGGAGGGGTAGCAGGGGTTGCTGAGTTGCTAAGTTAAAGCTGGTGGGGGAGCAGAGCTTCCAAGTCACTGCTGCGAGGGAGAACGGGGTCTGCTAAGCTGCTGAGCCAGAGCTGGTAGAGAGAGCAGGGGGAACTCTTCTGTTGAGTCATTGCTAGGAGGGGGTGAGGAGCATGCCTCCCAACTTTCTGAGATGGGAATGAGGGACACCTATCAGCAAAAGTATACAGGCATAGGACACACCCCTGGCCACACCCCTTAAAGGAGAATTGTACAAAAAAAATAAGATTGGTTAAACCCACTACTATTCCTTTATATTGGCTTTTGGAATCTACAAATGCAGCAATTTAGAAATCAGATGAAAGGTTTAGCACCGGAAAACACCTTTTGATAGATAAAAAGTGCATTTTATATATAACTATATAGATCAGACCAAAATGAGGGACAAATGAGGAGGAATGAGGGACAGAGGGACATTGCTCCAAATCAAGGACAGTCCCCCCAAATCAGGGACAGTTGTGAGGTATGGAAGAGTGAGGTGCTAAGTTACTTGAGGGTGAGCAACAATAATTGAGCTGCCAAGCTTCTAAATTACTGCAGCAAGAGAGAACAGGATCTGCTGGTAGGGAGAGCAGGGGGAGCCGAGCTGCTGAGTTATTGTTAGGAGGGGGGAGGAGGGTGTGAGGTGCTGTGCCACTTCTTTGAGGGAGCACTGAGTTGCAGAGTCACTGCTGGCAGGAGGAGTAGCAACTGTTGGGTTGCCGAACTTCCAAATTACTGCAGTGAGTAAGAACAGGATCTGCTGGTGGGGAGAGCAGGGGGAGCTGAGTTGCTTGAGTTATTGCTAGAATGGGGGAGCCCGGTGAGGTGCTGTGTTACTTGTAGGGCTCATTCACACAGACATTTTATATGCCTAGTATAAAATATCCAATGCTTTCCCATGCCTGGAGATCCACAGTTGGCGTCTACTGCCTGTCATACAAGTGAATGGCTGTACGTGGCTGTAGTCATGTAAACGTTGTTGCTTCTGTGCATCGGTGTTTATCCGCACATATGTATGCAATAAATTATTTTTATATAGTATAATATTATTATAGTATTTTTCGTAATCTGATATAAAAAAAATGAGTGCAACATAATGTTGTGCAGCGCATGCACACAATGTCATGTGCCTCATCTTTTACATGCGCCATATGAGATCTCTTTAATTTCCCCGAACAGTGTAATATGGTACAGCATACTGTATGTGTGAGATTTAATTAGCTGTAGTTAATAGAAATAATTTAGGTATTTAGGTTTAATAAGGAAGAGGAAGGTCCTCTTTAATGGTTGATTCTTCTGTGACCATTCCTGGCAATGCTCACATTTTTGACACAATAAATATAGATTAATGACTAATTGAAAGCAGTTTTTGAGCATTTTTAACCTCTAGCCGACCGCCCACTGTCAAATGACGGTGGAGCGGTGCGGCTCTTGTGGCGGGACGCCGTCATATGACAGCGTCTACATTTTGGCCACTAGGGGGCACGCGCGCCGCGGGAGGCGCGCGCGCGTGCCCGCTGCGTAGCTGGGGAGCCAATGTGTGTGCCCGGCGGCCGCGATGTCCGCTGGGCACCCGCGATTGCCCAGTAACAGAGCAGGACGTGGATCTGTGTATGTAAACACACAGATCCACGTCCTGTCACTGGAGAGAAGACCGATGGTGTGTCCCTTGTACATAGGGATACCGATCGGTCCCCTCCCCCCACAGTTAGAATCACTAACATAGGGAACGCATTAACCCCTGCAGCACCCCTAGTGTTAACCCCTTCCCTGCCAGTCACATTTATACAGTAATCAATGCATTTTTTATAGCACGGATCGCTGTATAAATGTGAATGGTCCCAAAAATGTGTCAAAAGTGTCCGATATGTCCGTCGCAATGTCGCAGTCATGATAAAAATCGCAGATCGCCGCCATTACTAGTAAAAAAAAAATAATAATAAAAAAATGCTATAAATCTATCCCCTATTTTGTAGACGCTATAACTTTTGCGCAAACCAATCAATATACGCTTATTGCGATTTTTTTTTACCAAAAATATGTAGAAGAATAAGTATCGGCCTAAACTGAGGAAAAATTAAAAAAAAAAAAAAAATTGGATATTTATTATAATAAAAAGTAAAAAATATTATGTTTTTTCAAACTTGTTGCTCTTCTTTTGTTTATAGCGCAAGAAATAAAAACCGCAGAGGTGATCAAATACCACCAAAATAAAGCTCTATCTGTGGGGAAAAAATGATAAAAAAATGTATTTGGGTACAGCGTTGCATGACCGCGCAATTGTCATTCAAAATGCGACAGCGCTGAAAGCTGAAAAATGGCCTGGTCAGGAAGGAGGTGTTCGTGCCTGGTAGGCAAGTAGTTAAAGGACCAAATTTCAATTGACTTCAACAAGTATTTTTTTATGGACAATCTCTACTGTGCAGTGGTTTTCAGAAACTATAACATTCAACATGATTATTTTTTGCCACTTGAGTCTCTTTTAAAAAACATTTATCCATGACACAAGAACTTTGAAATAGTTTCTATTGCAGTACAGAGGTAGAAAGTAGCCATTAATTCTCCCTAGAGTTGGATAAGAGTACCATTTGCAGACGTTTAAAGAGCATGAGAAGCTTACATTTTGTTGAGTGCACTTATCAATAGGTCATAATTTGCTGGAGGGTCCTTGTCTGCAGTAAGCTCAGCTGTTCACACACTTTATCACGGAAGGCAGGATGAAGTCTAGGAACCAGGTAGCCAATATGTTTGGTGTCTTTTCCATTTTAGCCCCTATCTTTCCCTATCTTTACCCTTCCACTCTCCCTGCCCCTAGTGAATCACACATTTTTATTGAAAAAAAAACAACATTAAAAACTCCAATTATTTACTTGCATTAGCATGGCACAGGCTTAGGGCTCTTTCACACGGGGCGGATTAGTGCAGATCCGCCCCGTGGATATCCGCTTGCTCAGCGGGGATCGCCGGAGCGGTCTCCGCTGAGCAGGAAGATGACAGGTCCGTCTCTGCACACTGTGCAGGGACGGACCTGTCACAGCGCCGCTCTCCCCTATGGGGGATCGGGTGACGACGGACCGTAGAGTCCGTCGTCATCCGATCCGCTCTGCAGACGGATGGAAAAATAGGGTTTTCCTCCATCTGCAGAAACGGACCATAGCGGGCACGGACGAGATCGGGTGTCAGCGGATGCTCATCCGCTGACACCCGCTATCCCATAGGGATACATGTATGTCCGTTTTTCATCCAAAAACAGATGGATGAAAAACGGACATACGGACCGTCCGCGTGAAAGAGCCCTTAGTCCAATTCTTTCCTCTTCTGGTCTGCAGATGGTGCCCTTCTTGCAGTGCCCAGGTCACTTTGTGGTGATGTGGTCACTACTCATTAGTTGTTGACAGTGTCCATTATTTTGTTTCAATTCTTTATTTAAGACATAGGCCCCTTTCACGCGGCGACCATCAGTTTAGCCAACGTATCAGTTCTTATCAGTTGCTTCATCCGTCTTCTTTCGTCTTCCGTTCCGTTAATTTCCGTTTTCATCCGTTAATGTACACGTTTACATCCGTTTTTGTATCCGTTTTCATCCGCTTACAGCTGTTTCTGTGCCTTTAAGGAAATTACTCAGAAAGCATTGCTCCTCCCATCCTACATTGCCATGCATGAACAATTTGCCGACTACATTCTATCTTCATCAGGAGAAGTTCCATAGCAGTACCAATATATCACTAATGCAGTGCAAATTCAAATTTATTAATTAATTCATTTGGTTATTTCATTGTGTTTTGATAGCATAAAAAGACACGAAAGCACATGATATGTTCAAAACAGTTTTAGTTTTATTATTCTGCATAACCCTTTTAAAATAAATTTTTTTCACTTTGTTTTTTTATTTGTCAAAGTATGAACTTTGAATTATTTCTTCAAAACGGATCTTAACTGGTCAGACGTTGACGGGCATTGTCAGTTAATATCCGTTTTGACGGATCTGGACGTAGCTTTGTACATTAAAAAAAACGGATTAAAAACGGAAGCGGAGGTTAACGGATGGTATCTGATGGTCATCCGTTTGCCCATAGGAATGCATTGTCGTCCTTGACGGATGGAAGAAAAACGGATAGACGGTCCGTCAGTGTGAAAGGGGCCATACGGCAATACAGAGACCATAGTATTAGTAAACATCCACTGGATCACTTCAACATACAAGACCATATGCACGGACATTACATTGTCCACACTATTATAAATGTATGTATAGCTATCCATACATTGGGCTTCAGGATCTGGGAAGTCTCCGCATTCCAGCACAATTTTTGACGGTTATCACTGTGTCAAAAATTGACTGTTGATTGTGTACAAAGTAGGTATGACCCTAGAGGTCAGGCTACTAAGGGGAATAGAAGCTAGGAAAGGGGAAAGAAAGACTGGGAGGAGGAGGGGTGGAGAGAAAAAAAAAGGGGGGGTCATCTACCATCCAGTACCCCCAGTCCACCCTGGGGAGTCCATCAGTTCGTCCTCACTCCTTAGGGAGTCAAGTCACCAGCTCAACATGCTCTTCAGAGTATACAAATTTCTGCCAATAAAACCACTTTTTGAGGTATTCCTCCCGGAGGCTCCTCTCCGTGGCCACCAAGTCCTCCATTGTACTGATTTTGGCTACTCTTTTTAACCAGACGGCTAACGACAGCAGCTGTGTCTGCTTCCAGAGCAGGGGGATGCAGCTCTTCGCTGCAGTGAGCAGGAGAGGCAGGATGGATCTTCTATAGATCTTGCTCGGAATCTCATGGGTGTCCATCATTTTGATCCTCACAGAGTCCTTTAGTCTTAAAGGACTGGCATTATGAAAACACAAGTGGACAATAACAAGACCAGTTGGCAAGCAATCACTGGTTCCCAACCCTAGAAGTGGTTACCTGATGGTGGACTTGGGCAAGCAAAAAGTGCGTTAGAAGGTTTTTTTTTTAAACTGTGAATGGGTGGAAGCAGGGGGTTGGCAAGGAGTGGAAAGGGTTGAGGGGAATGATTTAATTTTGCCTGGGGATGGGCTTTAAAACCGATATTTAGTGGGTTCAATTTTGACGTTAATTCCCCTGATTATCAATCTGCAGTCAATTTAATTTGTGTGTAGCCCCTGATCAACTATACATGTATGGTAGCTGAAGGGAGTACTTGGACTTGAAGAAGGTAGCCAGGTTAAACAGACTAGACATGTGCGATTAGTTTCGTACGAATCGGAAATTCGTACGAATTTTTCGAAATTCGTACGAATCCGAATTACGAATTTTTACGAATACGAATTCTGTACGAAATACGAAATTTCGTTTACGAATTTCGGATCCAAAAAAAAAGAAATTATAGCGGATATAACGAATGATTCGAATGAATTCGAGATTCAGTATAACGAATATTGACACTCTACGAATTATAACGAATTATCCGAAAACGTATTAACATTACATAACACAAGTCTATTGTCTATTGTTCACCAATCACTCAGAGGAAGTACGAAATACGAAATTTCGTATTCGTAAACGAAATTTCGTACTTCCTCTGAGTGATTTGTGAACAATAGACAATAGACTTGTGTTATGTAACACGTTTTCGGATAATTCGTAGACATGTGCACAACAAAAAAATTAGTTTATTTTTGTTTCGTTTTTTTCGTTTCCGAAAAAAAAATCCTTTTTTTTCGTTTCGCTTTTTTCGTTTACGTTGATTCGTAACGATACGTACATTCGTAAGTCGTCGTTGTTCGTATTCGTAACGATTCGTACATTCGTAAGTCGTCGTTGTTCGTATTCGTAACGATTCGTACATTTGTAAGAGTTATTTTTCGTTGATTCGTTTTTTCGTTAGTTTAATTTTCGTTTATTCGAAATTCGGACGCATTCGTAGTTATTCGTACATTCGTAACATTCGTAGATTCTTAATCGGAGCATAATTCATAATTTTATGTAATGTGTATGCTATTATTACATTTTAATAATTTACGAATCGAAAAAAAAAAGTTACGAATCGAAAAAAAAAAAGTTACGAATTGAAAAAAAAGTTACGAATGTACGAATTTTTTTGTTCAATCCATTCGAAGCACGTTAAGCAGCACCATTGTAAGGGACACGGAAGATTACCAATTCAACAAAAAAAAAAGTTACGAATGTACGAATTTTTTCGTTCATTTTCGTTGTTCCTTTTTTTGTTTTTCGGATTTTCGTTGTTTGGTTTTTCGGATTTTCGTTGCTTTTCGGATTCGTTCAATTCGAACGATTTGTTAATCGGATTCGTACGATTCGAACGATTCGTTATTCGGATTCGTTCATTCGTACAAAAACGAACAAACGAAAAAAACGAAAAAAAAACAAAACAAATTACACATGTCTAATTATTCGTTATTATTCGTAGAGTGTCGATATTCATAACGATTCGTAAAGATTCGTAACGATATTAACGATTCATAACGATTCGTACGAAATTCGTATTTCGTACGAATCCGAATTAAATTTCGTACACGAATTACGATTTTTTTTTTATACAAAACGGAACGGAACGAAACAAAACAAATTTTTTGACGGCTCCCATGTCTAAAACAGACATCTTAAAAAAAAAAAAAAGAGATTGATGTAGCCATCTGTTTGTGGTATATGTTCTTGCTTATCAAGGAGGGCTTGGATGGAGATTATAAAAGAGGACATTTTCATCAATTGTTTAAAGTGACCCAATGAAGGTCAAAAGACAAAAATAAAACCTTACAGATATTTTAACTGGTCTATCCAAAACGAATGGGAAAAAAAAGTTGGCTGGAGATAGGATTTAAAGAGAGAAGTGATTCATCATCCCAAAGGAAGACAATAATGTGTGAACTGGAGTGTGATCAGATGGCACGCAGCCATGTTTGCTTTTCATAAACCTCAATTTAGCCAAACTGGTGTAAAAGAATGAGGAAAGCGAGTAAATGTGATTTCCTGCTTCTGCTAGGAATTCTCTATGCTGCCTATTCACTCTATAATGACTTTAAAGACACTTGGAGGATTTACAAAGATTGGCACGTGGAGAAAAATGTGTCATTTTCTATATGCACGCTTATTTAGTGCTTTGCACACCAAGTCAATAAGTGTTGCATGACAATTTGTTCATATGTTGCATGATAATGGTGCCATGTCTTTCCATACACATCCAACTCTCCTCTCCCTCCTGCACTACTACTCAACGCTGTCCAACCTTCCTCACTACAGTATTCACGCCACTGTGGTAATGGTGTTCATTTTAGAACAATCTTGCTCTAGAACAATCAAGTGATTGATTGTTATGGTGCGTGCTATCTGACAATAATAGAAACCGTCGCAAATCACTTTTAGGTTTGTTTCACACTGGGATCCGACTTGTGAGACCCCAAGTTGTGCGACATGTGAAGTCCTATTTTAGTCAATGAGAGCTGTCTTAATTAGTAATACTGAAGTCGCTCAGACTTTAGAAAAGGTTCCTGTACTACTTCAAGGCGACTTCTATCCGACTTGTGCCCATAGACTTTACTGGAAGTCGCCTCCAAGTCGGATCCTCATTTTTATTGATGTGATTTGGATCCGACATTACAGGAAGATTATCCAGGCATTCCCTTAAGTTGCTTCAAAGTCGCACTGAAGTCGCACTGTAAGTCGCACCACTTTCAGGTCGCGGCAGTCTAAACTGAGCCTAACCATGATTTGGTGTGGCTGGTGCAACAAGACATAGAACATATGGTACTCACAATTTAAAAGATCCTTCTTTCCCAGAAGTAGCCTTCTAATAAGGGGTAACATTATCCAACATGTTACTCCCTAATAAGGGGTAACATGTTGGAAGGAGATGGGAGCTGTGATGTGATAATCCATACTTGTTGAGTTAAACCGTTGTATGGTCTTGGCCACCGTGCTGCAGCTCAGTTTCAGGGTCTTGGCAATCTTCTTATACCCTAGACATCTTTATGTAGAGCAGGGGTTTCAAAAACTATGGCCCTCCAGATGTTCAGGTACTACAATTCCCAGCATGCCTAGTCATGTCTGTGAATGTCAGAGTTTTACAAAGCCTCATGGGACGTGTAGTTCCGCAACAGCTGGAGGGCCTTAGTTTGGAGATGTAGAGCAACAATTCTTTTTTTTTTTTCAGATCCTCAGAGAGTTCTTTGCCATGAGATGCCATGTTGAACTTCCAGTGACCAGTATGAGAGATTGAGAGCGATAACACCAAATTTAACACACCTGTTCCCCATTCACACCTGAGACCTTGGAACACTAACAAGTCACATGACACCTGGGGGGGGGGGGCTAATTGGGCCCAATTTGGACATTTTCACTTAGGGGTGTACTCACTTTTGCTGCCAGCGGTTTAGGCATTAATGGCTGTGTGTTGAGTTATTTTGAGGGGAGAGCAAATTTACACTGTTATACAAGCTGTACACTGACTACTTTACATTGTAGCAAAGTGTAATTTCTTCAGTGTTGTCACATGAGAACATATAATAAAATATTTACAAAAATGTGAAGGGTGTACTCACTTCTGTGAGATACTGTATAAAAGCATTGTTGATTGGGGCACAAAAGTCGGCCTGGGGGTGGGGGCTGGTTGTGGTGCTGTGTGTCAGTGTGTGTCAGAGCGGAGAGCAGAGAGCGGCTTGGGGGGGGGGGGATATTGTGCTGGATAGGGATGAGCCGAACACCCCTGGGTTCGGTTCGCACCAGAACCTTCGAACGGACCGAAAGTTCGCGCAAATTTTCGAACCCTATTCGTTATAATGGACGCGAACGTTCGAAATCAAAAGTGCTAATTACAACAGCCAATATGCATGTTAATGTCATAAAACAGGTTTGGGGACCCGGGTCCTGCCCCAGGGGACATATATCAATGCAAAAAGAACTTTTAAAAACTAAAGTTTTTTCGGGAGCAGTCATTTTAATGATGCATAAAGTGAAAAAAAAAAAGTGAAATTTTCCTTTAAATATGGTACCTGGGGGGGTGTCTAAAGTATGCCTGTGAAGTGGCATGTGTTTCCCGTGTTTAGAACTGTCCTTGCACAAAATGACATTTGTAAAGGAAAAAAAGAAGCCATTTAAAACCACTTGCGGCTTTAATGTCATGTCTTGTCCTGGCCGCCATATGGCTGAAAATCCTTGAGAAAAATGGCATGGCTACCCCATCACCCCAGCCCCTTTGGGTCTTGTATGGATATTAAGGGGGACCCCGCACCCAAAATAAAACCCTATACCTACAACCCTATATACTCTGAACAGCAGTATATGGGTGGTGCAAACAAGACACGGACTGTAGGTTTGTTCTTAAGTAGAATCTGAACAGGTGCATTATGAAGTGTAGCTCCATCCCCAAAAAAATCTATTTTTAAACTTTTTGGAGAACATAGGGAGGGGTTATCACCCCTGTAACATTTGCAGTCTTTGCACATCTGTTCAGAACATGTCACCTCACTTTCCGTCCCAATGACAAATGTTTTTGGAAAAAAGTGGGGTTTTAATTGAAACAAGGATTGGTGATAAAGCATCAGTAGAGAGGAGATACCTTTTTCCCAAATTAAATCTAACAGGATAGAATTTCCCTTCCTAGGGGTAGATTTCCTCTCACTTCCTGTTTTCTCTTTCCGTTTGCAAGTAGGAGTCGTTTGTAAGTTGGATGTTTGAAAGTAGGGGCCTGCCGTATATACTCTGCAGAAATTTGCCCTATTAGATGTTGGTGTAGCCACAAGACTGGTGGGCACAGGAATGGGCCTTGCTGTGAGTTAATAGATCAAGATTTGTACTTGCATGCACCTGTTGAACCGGGCAGAAAAATTGGGCCTTTGGTGGTGGTGGTGGTGGTGCCACACGACTGTAAGCCCTCACAGTTACTCTTGGTGGGTGCAGGAATGGGCCCTGCTGTGAGTTATTAGATCAAGATTTGTAATTGCATGCACCTGTTGAACAGGGCAGAAAAATTGGGCCTTTGGTGGTGGTGGTGGTGGACGGTGTTGCCACAAGACTGTAAGCCCTCACAGTCACTCTTGGTGGGTGCAGGAATGGGCCCTGCTGTGAGTTATGCGATCAAGATTTGTAATTGCATGCACCTGTTGAACAGGGCAGAAAAATTGGGCCTTTGGCGGTGGTGGTGGTGGTGGTGGTGGACGGTGTTGCCACAAGACTGTAGGCCCTCATAGTTACTCTTGGTGGGCGCAAGAATGGGCCCTGCTGTGAACTATTAGATCAAGATTTGTAATTACACGCCCCTGTTAAACAGGGGCTGAAAAATTGTGCCTTAGGCACTGGTGCTGGTGCCACAACACTGCAACCCCTCACAGATACTGTAGTCTGAGCACAGCAATGAGACCTGTTGCAAAGCATTGCCTAAAAATTGTAATTACACGCCCCAACAGGGGCTGAAAAATTGTGCCTTAGGCACTGGTGCTGGTGCCACAACACTGCAACCCCTCACAGATACTGTACTTGGAGCACAGCAGTCACACCTGTTGCGAAGCATCTTTTTAAAAAATTGTAATTACACGCCCCTGTTATACAGGGGCTGAAAAATTGTGCCTTAGGCACTGGTGCTGGTGCCACAACACTGCAACCCCTCACAGATACTGTACTCTGAGCACAGCAATGAGACCTGTTGCAAAGCATTGCCTAAAAATTGTAATTACACGCCCCAACGGGGGCTGAAAAATTGTGCCTTAGGCACTGGTGCTGGTGCCACAACACTGCAACCTCTCACAGATACTGTACTTGGAGCACAGCAGTCACACCTGTTGCGAAGCATCTTTTTAAAAAATTGTAATTACACGCCCCTGTTATACAGGGGCTGAAAAATTGTGCCTTAGGCACTGGTGCTGGTGCCACAACACTGCAACCCCTCACAGATACTGTACTCTGAGCACAGCAATGAGACCTGTTGCAAAGCATTGCCTAAAAATTGTAATTACACGCCCCAATAGGGGCTGAAAAATTGTGCCTTAGGCACTGGTGCTGGTGCCACAACACTGCAACCCCTCACAGATACTGTACTTGGAGCACAGCAGTCACACCTGTTGCGAAGCATTTTTTAAAAAAATTGTAAGTACACGCCCCTGTTATACAGGGGCTGAAAAATTGTGCCTTAGGCACTGGTGTGGTGGCATGGATCATTGAGGAGGAGGAAGAGGATAGTCAGTGAACATAACAGGACAGTCACTCAGCATCAGCATAGGCAGTCTTGAAGGGATGTGACATTATAAATTATTCCGTTATATCCGCTTCAGGTGCCTGGTAGCTGGTGGTGATCCAAGACTGATTCATTTTTATGAAGGTCAGTCGATCAACCGAGTCGGTGGACAGGCGCACCCTATGATCGGTGACAAATCCTCCAGCAGCACTGAATGTGCGTTCGGAAAGAACGCTGGATGCAGGACAGGCCAGTAGCTCAATTGCATACTGTGCAAGCTCTGGCCAGTGATCCATCCTCAGGACCCAGTAAGCCAGAGGATTTTCGGTGGGAAAGGTGTCCAAGTCTGACCTTGCCCCTAGGTATTCCTGCACCATGTATATCAGACGCTGGCAAAGCACAACACACAAGAAGTCCTATGGGTGCTGCTGAGAAGAAAATATAGGAGCTCTGTGTGATGCCACTAACACACTAGAAGTCCTATGGGTGCTTCTGGGAAGAAAATATAGGAGCTCTGTGTGATGCCACTAACACACTAGAAGTCCTATGGGTGCTTCTGGGAAGAAAATATAGGAGCTCTGTGTGATGCCACTAACACACTAGAAGTCCTATGGGTGCTGCAGAGAAGAAAATATAGGAGCTCTGTGTGATGCCACTAACACACTAGAAGTCCTATGGGTGCTTCTGGGAAGAAAATATAGGAGCTCTGTGTGATGCCACTAACACACTTGAAGTCCTATGGGTGCTGCTGAGAAGAAAATATAGGAGCTCTGTGTGATGCCACTAACACACTAGAAGTCCTATGGGTGCTTCTGGGAAGAAAAATAGGAGCTCTGTGTGATGCCACTAACACACTGGAAGTCCTATGGGTGCTGCTGAGAAGAAAATATAGGAGCTCTGTGTGATGCCACTAACACACTAGAAGTCCTATGGGTGCTTCTGTGAAGAAAATATAGGAGCTCTGTGTGATGCCACTAACACACTAGAAGTCCTATGGGTGCTTCTGGGAAGAAAATATAGGAGCTCTGTGTGATGCCACTAACACACTAGAAGTCCTATGGGTGCTTCTGGGAAGAAAAATATAGGAGCTCTGTGTGATGCCACTAACACACTAGAAGTCCTATGGGTGCTTCTGGGAAGAAAATATAGGAGCTCTGTGTGATGCCACTAACACACTAGAAGTCCTATGGGTGCTGCTGAGAAGAAAATATAGGAGCTCTGTGTGATGCCACTAACACACTAGAAGTCCTATGGGTGCTGCAGAGAAGAAAATATAGGAGCTCTGTGTGATGCCACTAACACACTAGAAGTCCTATGGGTGCTGCTGAGAAGAAAATATAGGAGCTCTGTGTGATGCCACTAACACACTAGAAGTCCTATGGGTGCTTCTGGGAAGAAAACATAGGAGCTCTGTGTGATGCCACTAACACACTAGAAGTCCTATGGGTGCTGCTGAGAAGAAAATATAGGAGCTCTGTGTGATGCCACTAACACACTAGAAGTCCTATGGGTGCTTCTGGGAAGAAAATATAGGAGCTCTGTGTGATGCCACTAACACACTAGCAGGGCTCAAAATTTCAAGTCCTGAGCTACTAGCCAGGCCTTAAGGGTTACTCGCCACCAGTTGCCCCGCCCAACCCCTACCCTGCCCCGCCCCTTAACCCGCCCTCATAAATTATCTCATTAAATGACACCTTTAATGTTTTATGCAATTAAGTTATAAAAATATTAACCTTAATGTTAATGCAGCCTGTTTCCCCCCCCCCCCCCCCCCATGTGCAGCCTGTGCCCCCCCCCCATGTGCAGCCTGTGTCCCCCCCCCATGTGCAGCCTGTGTCCCCCCCCCATGTGCAGCCTGTGTCCCCCCCCATGTGCAGCCTGTGTCCCCCCCCATGTGCAGCCTGTGTCCCCCCCCCCATGTGCAGCCTGTGTCCCCCCCCATGTGCAGCCTGTGCCCCCCCATGTGCAGCCTGTGCCCCCCCCCATGTGCAGCCTGTGCCCCCCCCCCCATGTGCAGCCTGTGTCCCCCCCATGTGCAGCCTGTGCCCCCCTATGTGCAGCCAGTGTCCCCCCCCCATGTGCAGCCAGTGTCCCCCCCCCATGTGCAGCCAGTGCCCCCCCCCCCCATGTTCATCCAGTGTCCCCCCCCCCCATGTGCAGCCATTGTCCCCCCCCCCCATGTGCAGCCAGTGTCCCCCCCCCATGTGCAGCCAGTGTCCCCCCCCATGTGCAGCCAGTGTCCCCCCCCCATGTGCAGCCAGTGTCCCCCCCCCATGTGCAGCCAGTGTCCCCCCCCCATGTGCAGCCAGTGTCCCCCCCCATGTGCAGCCAGTGTCCCCCCCCCCCATGTGCAGCCAGTGTCCCCCCCCCCATTTGCAGCCAGTGTCCCCCCCCATTTGCAGCCAGTGTCCCCCCCCCATTTGCAGCCAGTGTCCCCCCCCCATTTGCAGCCAGTGTCCCCCCCCCATGTGCAGCCAGTGTCCCCCCCCATGTGCAGCCAGTGTCCCCCCCCATGTGCAGCCAGTGTCCTCCCCCCCCCCATGTGCAGCCAGTGTCCTCCCCCCCATGTGCAGCCAGTGTCCTCCCCCCCCATGTGCAGCCAGTGTCCTCCCCCCCATGTGCAGCCAGTGTCCCCCCCCATGTGCAGCCAGTGTCCCCCCCCATTTGCAGCCAGTGTCCCCCCCATGTGCAGCCAGTGTCCTCCCCCCCATGTGCAGCCAGTGTCCCCCCCCCCCCATGTGCAGCCAGTGTCCCCCCCCCCCATTTGCAGCCTGTGTCCCCCATGTGCTGCCTACCTGTGGAGGAGAAGAGAGGAGAGCTGCCACTGGGAGATCACAGCAGGGAACATTCAGACTTTTGTTTCATAAGCTGTGAGTGTTCCCCCGCGGCGCGCCGTCACATAAGCCCCTCCCCTTGTCCAGGGAAGTTTGATACATGTCACCCGTCCTAGGATTGGACGGGTGATCTGTCTATCAAAGTCCCGGAAAAGGGGAGGAGCTTATGTGACGGCGCACGGCGGGGGAACACTCACAGCTTATGAAACAAAAGTCTGAATGTTCCCTGCTGTGATCTCCCAGTGGCGGCTCTCCTCTCTTCTCCTCGCCAGCCCTCAAAAATCACTCGCAAAATGCGAGTGTGCGAGTGTAATTTTTGAGGGCTGCACTAGAATTCCTATGGGTGCTTCTGGGAAGAAAATATAGGAGCTCTGTGTGATGCCACTAACACACTAGAAGTCCTATGGGTGCTTCTGGGAAGAAAATATAGGAGCTCTGTGTGATGCCACTAACACACTAGAAGTCCTATGGGTGCTGCTGAGAAGAAAATATAGGAGCTCTGTGTGATGCCACTAACACACTAGAAGTCCTATGGGTGCTTCTGGGAAGAAAATATAGGAGCTCTGTGTGATGCCACTAACACACTAGAAGTCCTATGGGTGCTTCTGGGAAGAAAATATAGGAGCTCTGTGTGATGCCACTAACACACTAGAAGTCCTATGGGTGCTGTTGGGGTGCAATGCTGTGCTAACAGCACTGCGGTTGGTACTACTGCAATACTGTACTAACAGTAAGCATGCACCAGACTAATCCCCAGCAGCAGCTAATAACACACTAACTGTGCAATCAGCAGCAATGAACGATCAATGACTTAGGTAGCAATGGTTTAGCAAAGAAATAGCCAATGGTTTAGCAAAGAAGAGCAAATCTTTCTGTAGCAATGAATCAAGCAAAGACACAATCAGCAGACTGATCTCTCCTAAAGCCGGAACTCATGTGACCGGGGCCGACGGCGTGGCGGCCTTTTAAATGGTGGGGCGTGTACTAAAGCCCCTGAGCTTTAATTGGCTACAGGCGTCCTGCCTGTAGCCAATTATTGCTCTCCGAGTTTCCGGCGCTGTGATTGGCCAAGCATGCGGGGTCACAGTGCATGCTTGGCCAATCATCAGCCAGCAATGCACTGCGCCGGCCGCCCCGGCCGCAATGCATTGCGGGGCCGCTCGCATCACACGAATGTGATGCGAACGGCCCAAATAGTTCTGGGCTCGCCGAGCGAGCGAACGCCCGGTGCTCGATGCGAACGTGGGTTCGAATCGAGCACCGGGCCCATCCCTAGTGCTGGACACATGTCATTGTCAGTGCGGAGACCCGCACATTGGGGGGTTGGGGGGGGGCGCTGCTGGACACATGTCAGAGGCTCAGAGCGGCTGCCTGGTAGATTATAGTATTATAGTCGCAAGCGCTGCTCTGTGGACTGTAGGATAACCTGGCGGCTGAGCGCCCTAGGCAGCTGTCTAGTCCGCCTAGTGGTAGCACTGGCCCTGATTACTGAAAGTGTTTTGTTAATTCCCTGAGACTAGAAGGAAAGACCAGCTCAGGGGGCATTGTGCAATCAGTACCCCATAAAGCTACCTTGGCTCTTATTTTCTTGCAGCACCAAACAGTCTTTACTCACAAGCCCAGAGGATATCTGCCCAGACTTTGATTCCTGTTGCCCTCTACTGAGGTCGTAGCAGACTGGATCCTCTAGGTCAGGGGCGTCAAACTCAATGTAATTGCAGGCCGCATCAGCAATATGGTTGCCCTCAAAGGGCCAGCTGTATCTGTAAGACTATATGTATGTATCTACTCATATTAAATAATTGCCTCTGCATTTGATTATTACTAGTTTTAGAAGACTTAAAGGGGTTGTACACCCTTGTGGTTTTACTTACCTGAGCCATTTCTTTCTCCCCCCGGGGACGAGCACACCAGCGCAGTCTTCTTCTCACAGGTAAGGTCTAGGTCTGTCCTGTGTGTCCCTTTGGCGTTCTAAACCTCCCTTTGTCCTGTGGGGGATACTTAGAAATTTTGTAACTAAAGCTCCTGAAGAAGCGACAATTCCCGAAACACGTAGAGCCTATTTGTTAATTTTCATGCCTTCAGTTGGCCATAGATGGATCGAAAATTTCAATCCATCTATGGCCATTCCCACTTGACAGAAGTTGATCTAATGATCGACTTTTGTTGAATGGGAATGCTGGAAAACTTTTGTTGATCAGCTGATCAGTGTTTTCTGACAGCAGAGGAGTTCCATCAGAATACAATAACACAGCGGGGAGGATTCCTCTATCTACCTCACTTGTGTGGATGGGGGAATCCGTTCTTTTTTTCGTTCGACGTGCTGGCTAAAATAATCTATGGGCAGCTTTAGTGTGACCCTAGCTGCCTACTCCAGTTTATTTCATTGTAAACATAACATTTTCCTTTATTTTTTAGACATTAGTTCTGTGCCACATCTGCAGGAACTTGGCAGATTTTCACTGCCAGCAAACTGTTTTGAACAGATCGAGTCGCGCAGCTGACCTTACTAATATAATACAGTAAAATGTTCTGTTACGGGTTTTAGGAGATAAACACGAGAATGTAGAACATTCTTTTCCATGTGTAATAATGTCATTTACTAGTTGTATTTGTCACGCTCTACGCAAACATTTATTTACTGCAGCAAATTTATAAAGGCATCTTGTATATAAAGAGACATCTACAGTCACAGCAAATCATGCAACTGCTATGGGGCCCCGCAGCATTAGGGAGCCAGTACAGTCTAGCCATAGAACAAATAAACCTGGGGCAATGTCATCAGATTTTGGATAAAATTTATATTTATACAGTTTAGAGATCTTTTAGAGACATTTGAGCATTTCAAAGTGGTCTCCAGGGGCGGACTGACCATTCGGCCACTCAGGCACTTCCCGAGATGGCCCCGGGCCACTAGGGGGCCCCATAAGGGTTGCCAGCCTCAGTAAAACCAGGGACAGTATGTAAAAATCTGTGTTTTTTTTACATCTGTTTCTGAAATGTCCCTTACCGACATCCTTTTGGTCTAAAAATCCAGAGATTATAGCTGCCCCACCTCTCCAGTACCTTCTCAGCCAATAGAAACATGTCTGTGTATACTGTGTGATTGTATACTGTGTGGCCCCATAATCTCGGATTGCCCGGGTGGCCCCATAATCTCCCATTGCCCGGGGGCCCAATGAGTTGTCAGTCCGCCCCTGGTGGTCTCCTTGCTGCAGTTCATTAAAGTATAACTAAAGGCAAAACGTTTTCTTTCATTTTGGATAGAGTGGAGATGGATTAGAACCCCGGTCAGGTTTTTATTGATGCCCCTGCCCCCATTAGAGAGATTTACCATCTCTAGTTTTCCTGTCAACCATTATCATTGAAAGTGAAAGTAAAATAAAATTCCAAACTTTGGGTTGTCCCCAGAAAAGTAATAGAGTAGAAATCTTCTAATAGGGACACTAGTTTTGATGGCCTAGGGGTTCCCAGGGATTCCCTTAATTTGCAGGGATTTCCTCTCACTTCCTGCTGTGGCTATGGGACAGGAATAGGGTGACCACATTTGCAAACTGCCATTCAGGGAGGCTCAGGAGGAGAGAAATCTGGCTGCTGGCCTGCCAATGAGCTGCAGGCAGCGGGAGTATTCGGCCCCGGGACTGGCACTGGGCTGCCGTGGTGGATCCTGGCTTACCAGCAGTAAGCAGAATGGACTAGAGTCAGGAGGAGCTTCTCTCTCTCTCTCTCTCTCCTGCAGCCAGAAGAGGTAGGTGGACTAGGAGGCAGCACTGGGTAAGCCTCGCTCAGCCGACGTCACTGGTTGCTAGACGCGAGGCGTGGCACCCCTAGCAACCAGTTAGATCGGCTGCTTCGGCAATGTTTATCAGGGTGGCGGACTGGGGGTATGTTTTTTTTTATTCCGGGCCACTGTATTGTGCCGGAATGAAGGTGCCCGGGATCCAGGACACAAATATGTATTAAGGGACAATCCCGGGCAATCCGGGACATGTGGACACCCTAGACAGGAAGTGAAGGTAAATCCCCAAAATGGATCACAGTTGTCAAAAAATAAACCAACAAGGTCTGGCACTTACCCCATGGTGGCGGGTGTCAGGCAGCGTGGTGCAGCAGGTCGGCTCTGAATCCTCTTCTCCATGGCGGCTTCCAGCTCCTCCCCTCCTCCTCCTAGGCATCCAATATGATCGCCTGTCCTTTCAGACAATCGGGTGACCAGTGTCCAAACCCACTTCCTGATTGGCTGGGAGGAGGATCAGTGTTACAACAGCGAATATTCATTCGCTGTTGTAACACAACTGGGTGGTCTGAGAGCGCACCCTCTGTGATCCGAGCCCACCCTATATTGAAGCCTATTAGAGCCTCCGGCTCTAATCAGTGCTTCAAAAAAACAGCCCCTCTCCGATGGAATTCATGTGCCGATGTCCAGAAAGGGGCCAGATGCATGGATAGGGGAGGCAGAGATGGACGGGGGTAGCGCCCATGCGCCCTTAATGGACGGGCCGCCCCTGGTTATAACCCTCCCTTACTCTATCCAAAATGAAAAAAAAATGGTTTTGACTATAGTTCTATTTTAATGAATATTCAGTTTAACCCTGTCCACACTGCAGACGGATAATACAGCAGTAACAGTCAAGATCCCGAAGGGGGAAAGGTCTCCGCTCGTGCTGCTGACTCTTGGGTCGAGGTGTCTAACTCCATCTGCTGCAAGGCCCAGGCTTCAGCCTTCAGCAGTCCGGTCGCACGGGTTGTCCCCTCAGGAACAAGTCTCCGCCGGCACACGCTCCGTCTGGGAGGGAGACAGTATAGGTGACGGCCTCACGTGAAGAGGAAGTGTCAGAAAGAAGAGGATCAGGCGGTCTCTCCTCTTCCTTTTTATAACCTTCCCCAGCAGCTCGAGGGCGGAACAGAATCTCCCGGAGCCTGGGGAATTATGGAATTGTAGTCTCTTCCCCTAAAGGGGTCGGACCCCGCATTACACACTCCCCCCACTTTGAATCTTTGGGTCCCAAAGACTGTGTTTCAAAATACAAAACTTTCTCGGGAACAACCATTTTCAAATAATTTGGACATGGGTGCTTACCACCAATTGCGTAAGTTGGGGAGCTGTCCTGTCTACAGGTCACTTTCTGTGGGGCGACTGTTTAACTGTGCCAGAGAGTGAGCTGGGTTGCACTCCACACATGAACGTGGATGGGTGGTCGTTCAGCACTCTCTTGCTGTGTACAGAGTCTCTAAACTTTTCCCATCTTGTGGGTAAGTTACTTCTTGGGAGGATTCACAACTTGCGAGCTCTCTGTTTTCTCTTGGAACTTCTTCGGAACTCATTCTGGCATCATCTGGGTTCTGGAACATCTACTCTTATTCTGATTGTAGAGACCAGGGGATATCTTCCCAGCACTCAGGAGAAACAACACTGAATGGCACAACTCTGTGGCTTCTGGGTTCAATGTGTATCTTCACATCTTCGGAGGTGTGAGATCTATGGCAGAATTTCCTGGAGTTGAGGAAGGAAGGCCAATATCCCTTCAAGTTCCCTCTTTCTTCCTCTCGTTGGGGGTCCTGTCCACCCCTATATTGGATGTCTGAGACCTATAGTATTTGGACCTGGGGGGTATCCAGAATGGAAACAGATTCAGGTACGTCTCTTACTGGAGGCATTCTGACTGCTTCTGTGAGTTGAATAGGGTTCAGTTTATAACCCTGTGAAATGTGTTGACTCCAATGTTGCTTCTTCTCTGTTTCCAAAGGTGTCCCACATGTTTACAATAGAGTCCTGTTTAATCCTTTCAGTGGGCATCACTTGTGATATGTGTAGTTTAGGGTCTCCTCTACTCCCAGAGGTTTGGTCCGAATGGATTCTCTGTTGGAGCCATACAGAAATGTACCTAGTTACACATAGAGTGTACGCACAGATGGGTTCGCAGTTAGTGTACTCTACTCCTGATGCAGGGCATCTGTAAGAATCAGGCACAGTCTCTGCTGAATTCCGAGAAGACTAATACAACTTCACTAGCACGTGTAATGGTCACACCTTAATCTCTTTCTTGGCAGCTTCGGTAGACACTATTCTGCTACATCATCACTTGCCACCCTCTGGTTCCTCTCGGGCTTGGGAGTTCATGGCCAAACTGGGTCAGAGTCATCGGAATGGGTTCTTCGGGGATGCAGCCCTATTTCAGGGTGCAGAATCAGATCAAACGCGCAAACATCTGTGTCCAGTTGCATCCAGCAAATAGATGGCAACCGGAGATGTCAACAACTGCCAGAGGGCTAAGAACAACAATAGGGGGGTCAAGAAAGCCAGATCTGTAGCTTGGCTGGCATAACATGTGTCATATGTGTGCATACTAGCATTCTCATTGTGGCAAGTTTTGGTCCTTGGTGCTGATTCAAAAAGGAAGCGTTTAGTGGTTTGGCATTGAGGGATAAAAACCCATCCAACAAACCTGCGGTTAGTAGAGAGCAGAACCCCAAGTATAGAACGTATGTTCTGGTAACTGTTGTGGGTCTGGGCACGATCCTCAACTTCTCAGGGTCTGTTGCCACTCCTTTGTCCAGAAACTATGTGGTCCAGATAGTTAACATGCTGAGTGTAAGTCATTCTCGGGAAAAAGTTTGAGTCCCTCTTCACTGAGCCTTTCCAGTACTTTTCTCCACACTTCATGTTCTTCAGCATGACATCCGTCCAGGTACCACAGGACTTCTAGGAGGTTCATGTCATGTCTTTCACTTAGGCGTTGATTGAACGTAGCAGGAGCTCCAGGTAATAGGGCCCGAGGCATTCCTGTTGAATGAATCCTACTGGGGTTATTGAAGGGCAGTCTTTTCTCTGTCTTCTGGATGCATGGGATTTGGTATACCCCACTCTTGAGGCCACCTCACACACTGAACCACCTTAGCTCCAGATAAACTCTGTAAGCATTGGGTGTACTGGTCAGGAAGGTCCTCTGTTGAGAGTTCTGTGTCAATGTCAGAGCCTCACTGACCCATTCTTCTCCTGACTGGGGAGGGCGTAGGGGCTTGCTGGACTCCCTAATCACTCCCGTCTTCTTCAGTTCCGCAAGTGCTCCTCAGATCCTACAGATCGCTAGCTCAGACTCGCCTCACTCTCTCTCTGAATGGCTTGTCCTCTTGCAGGCGGACTTCGATGGGTGGCACTCTCGAACACCCACATCAAACTCATCTTTAGAGGAAATACTTCCTCCATTTGGTCAGGGGGACTCTCTCTCTTTCCAAGCTCAAGGTAGATTTGGGTTTTCCTTGGTGAGTTTCTTCCATAACATCTTCTCCTTACCCGCTACCTGCACTTCTGACAGCCCAACTGGGACAGCAGACCACCTGTTACCAGAAGCATCCTGGCAGGGATCTCCACGGGCTTGCTCCGATGGGGTTCCTCACACTGACAGGATACTTCCTCTTTGCCTTCTTCAGTCCTTCAATGTAATTACTTCTGGTATCACTTCAGACTGAGTGACCCTCCTTTGGGTCAGGTTCCAACATTACTAAATGGGCCCAAGAAAGTTTCACTGTGGCTTCTGCAGGTCACCTCTCCAGGCTGTAACTTGCACACAGTTCAAATGCAAAATATATCACCGTAGTCAGGTGGGGATGCTGGTGCGGTGCTGAAACAGTGGAGGAAACAATCCCCCTACTTGATTCCATTTCTTGGGACTGTGCGTCTCTTTCGCCACTAGAGACGTCAGTATCTCCATATCTGACAGTCTCTCTTTCGGGGGTTAAGGCCGACTGACCGTGGCTGGGTGCTTTTCCACTGTCTTCTAGGTAACAATGTTCCAGTTGATAGGGTAAGGTTCAGAACGGGAGTTTATGTGTAATCTGCATATTTCCTCATGGTCCATTATCCATGACTTTTGGCAATAGCGCTCTTATCCCTATGGCAGTGTCTATAAAAATGTGCGGCGGCTTGGGGCAGTGGCATGACATTGCCGGCACCTTCTGGCGGCTTTTTCCCGCTCTCTGACTCGGGATCCGGGAATACGTGCCCCCAGTGGTAGCTACCCCCAGTTTAAGGAGCCGCTGCTGGTTTGTTTTAGGGTCCTGGAGTACAGCTCCACAACCACCCGGCAATTGCAGACGGATAATACAGCAGTAACAAAGGAAGAGGTTCCACAGCATTTATAAGCTACAGTCCTAGTTACACTAGTGTACATGTGCAGTTAAGTGTACTCTCCTGACATCTGTAAGATGTGCTGAATTCCGAGATAATACAACTTCACTAGGCACGTGTAGAAGTTACATCATCACTTGCCACCCAATGGCCAAAGAAGGAAGATGCTGGGTGCAGAATCAAACAAGATGGCAACCGGAGATGGAGCAACAATAAAGAAAGCAGATCTGTAGCTTTATAATGTGCAAGTGTGCATACTAGCATATTGTGGCAAGTTTACAAAAAGGAAGCTAGATTTTAGTTATAACTGGCAAATTCCACTTTCTTTGTAGTTCTCCTTTAAGCGTTACTTACTACTAAAATAGCCACCGTCAAAGACTTTCAGATGTTTCTATGAAAAGCTTAGGCAAGTTAGCAACCAATAAATATAATGTGCACTTTCATTAGGCACAGTATTGTATTGACCTGCACACAGGGTTCTGATTATAAAATAATTTAGTACCGAATTGCTGTGCAATTATTAAACAAAAATACATTTAATCAAGATTGAATCGGGAGTAATGATTGCTATGAAAATCACAGCTCTTGTTCATCTCATAGATGAAATGAAGTGCTTGCAGGGAATGCAGTTTATGGTCTGATCTTGGGGTCAATAACACAGATGAGTCAGCACCAGAAAATATATCTCTATTCAGCCTTCTACAAAACAATATACATTTATACATACTATATATATATATATATATATATATATATATATATATATATATATATATATATATATATCACCACCCCTGAAAGAGCTGCTTGATATCTTGGGTTCTCTGTTCTGTGGCTCGACACCGATAACCTCCAACACCCTCAGCCCCTCTGGCACATCAAGTTAAATTGAAATCAGTGCAAGTCACTGGTCCAAATCATTTGGTGGAGGGGGGATTATGGTGTGGGTTTGTTTTTCAGGGAATTCATGTGCCGATGTCCTGAAAGGGTCTGGATGCATGGATAAGGGAGGCAGAGATGGACGGGGGGGGGGGGGGTAGCGCCCGTGCGCCCTTAATGGACGGGCCTCCCCCAGTGTGGGGTTGTTTTTCAGGGGTTGGGCTTGGCACAGTTCCAGTGAAGGGAAATCTTAAAGTGGAGGGCCACACTAAAAAATAAAAAATAAAAACAGCATTAATATTCTTCAAAAAATAAAACATTTGAAAAAAATATTTTTTTTTAACCTTAACAGAAATCCCTGTTGCTAGGAAGTCTTCCTAATCTGCCTCCTTCCTACTCCACGGTGATCTTCGGTCTTCTCTGCTCCTCCGCGTTGTCTTCTGGGTAATGGGGCACGCTGTGTTCTGGGAACTGTGTGTTCCCTAACACAGCTCGTCCCATTCACAAAGCGCCGCGCGACTCGCACATGCGCAGTAGGAAACGGGCAGTGAAGCCGCAAGACTCCTCTGCCTGTTTCCCTTAGTGAGGATGGCGGCGCTGGGACCAGAGCGCCGAGGGACATGTCGGTCTCGGCGGCCGACATCGCAGGCGCCCTGGAAAGGTAAGTCTCATTAAAAGTCAGCAGCTGACTTTTAAAAAAAAAAATATTTTCAGATGAAACACCGCTTTAAGGCGTCAGCATATTAAGACATCTTGGACAACTTCATGCTCCCAACTTTGTGGGAACAGTTTGGGGATGGCCCCTTCCAACATGACTGAGCACCAGTGCATAAAGCAAGGTCCATAAAAGACTCCTCCACCCCAAAAAGGTGATTTTGGGGTGGAGGAACTTGACTGGCCTGACCTCAACCCGATAGAACACCTTTGGGACGAATTAGAGCAGAGCAACTTCTTGTGCAACATCAGTGCCTGACCTCACAAAGGCGCTTCTGGAAGAATGGTCAAACATTCCCATAGACACACTCCTAAACCTTGTGGACAGCCTTCCCAGAAGAGTTGAAGCTGTTATAGCTGTAAAGGGTGGGCCAACTCAATATTTAACCCTACGGACTAAGACTGGGATGTCATTAAAGTTTATATGCGTGTAAAGGCAGGCGTCCAAATACTTTTGGTAATATAGTGTATGTATGTGTATATATATATATATATATATATATATATATATATATATATATATATATATATATATATATATACGTTGGCAATGTGTTTTAAAGATAACATACTGTATATAAAGTAAAAAATATAGCTGGAGAGCAGGCATCAAAGTTGTAGATCAATAGTTTTCAGCATGATAAATTGCATAAGGGATTTGTTGCATTTCTTTTCTTTTTTAATCACATGCTATTGATCATAATCCAAATTTACACAGAAACAAAAAAGAAAGAAGATGTGATACCATCCATAAAAAATAAATAAAAAAAAACACCAGTTAGATATAGAATCACCCAATCCCATTAAATGCTCACCTAGACACTGTTCCACTGTGCAGAATACAGAATACTTTATTAATCTCAAAGGGAAATTGTTACGACACAGACACACTTAACAAAGACAACACAAGATCACAACAATAGACTGAACAAGATGCAAAAACACAACAAAATTACCAATAACAGCCATTAACACCAAATAAAATTAAAACTACACTACAAATAAAACATCCATACAATTAAATTACAACATAGAATAAATAACACAGATTAAAATAACAGGCAAACTACCAAATACAAATAATACACCACTTTCTCTAACACCACCCCAGATAATAACCAACACAATACCAAACATACTATTAAAAATAACAACACAAAATCTTGATCATAAACAACCAGAATTAAATATTCACTTCCAGCCCTCACAGAAAATAATTATATATCTTGATCCCCACGGGAAAACATTTCCTGTCTCGCTCTGTGGTGCATTGTGGGTGTAACAATCTGTCACCGATGGTACTCCGCAGACTCACCAGCGTATTGTGGAGTGGGTGGGAGGAGTTGTCCAAGATAGAACGTAACTTGAACAACATTCTCCTCTCCAACACTGTTGTAAAAGACTCCAATTCCAATCCAACAACCTTAATGGCCTTGTGAATCAGTTTGTTGAGTCTGTTGGTGTCGGACACCCTAATGCCGCGTACACACGACCGGACTTTCCATCAGAAACGTTTTTTCCGACGGACTTTCGGCGGACTTCGGACGGACTTTCTGAATGAACGGACTTGGACACACACAATCACACCAAAGTCCGACGGAATCGAACGTGATGACGTACGACCGAACTAGAATAAGGAAGTTCATAGCCAGTAGCCAATAGCTGCCCTAGCATTGGCTTTCGTCCGTCGGACTAGCATACAGACGAGCGGATTTCTTGATAGGAACTGAGTCCGGCGGAGTTCCGGCGGAAAAATTTGAAACATGTTCTATTTCTAAAGTCTGTCTGATTTTTGGACAGCAAAGGTCTGATGAAGCCCACACACGATCGAATTGTCTGGTGGATTCGTTCCGTCGGACCTTTGCTGTTGGAAAGTCCGGTCGTGTGTACCAGCAGGCCACTGCATACAGGAGAGTGCTGGCCACCACAGACTCATAAAACATCTTCGGCATTGTCTGGCAGATGTTAAAGGACCTCAGTCTCCTAAAAAAGTAGAGGCGGCTCTGGCCCTTCCTATAGAGCACCTCAGTGTTCTTGCTCCAGTCCAGCTTATTATCTATATGCACCCCCAGATACTTGTAACTCTCTACTACTTCTACAGCCACTCCTCAGGTACAGATTGGGGTCACTGGTGGCTTCCTCTTTCTTGAAACCCACAACCAGCTCCTTTGTCTTTGTCACATTGAGATGCAGATGATTAACCTCACACCATGTGACAAAGTTCTCCACCACAGTCCTATACTCAGTCTCTTCCCCATCCCTGATACATCCCACTACCGCAGAGTCATCAGAAAACTTCTGAAGATGGCAAGACTGTCTGGTAGCTGAAATCAGTGGTGTAGACAGTAGACATGTGCACAACAAAAAAATTTGTTTATTTTCGTTTCGTTTTTTTCGTTTCCGAAAAAAATTCGTTTATTTTCGTTTCGTTTTTTTCGTTTCCGAAAAAAATTCGTTTATTTTCGTTTCGTTTTTTTATGTTTCCAATGATTCGTAAGATTCGTAAATTCGTAAGTCGTCAGTGTTCGTATTCGTAACGATTCGTACATTCGTAAGAGTTATTTTTCGTTGATTCGTTTTTTCGTTAGTTTAATTTTCGTTTATTCGAAATTCGGACGCATTCGTATTTATTTCGTACATTCGTAACATTCGTAGATTCGTAATCAGAGCATAATTCATAATTTTATGTAATGTGTATGCTATTATTACATTTTAAGAGACACAGAAAAATTACGAATCGAAAAAAAAAGTTACGAACGTACAAATTTTTCCGTTCAATCCATTCGAAGCACGTTAAGCAACGCCATTGTAAGAGACACGGAAAATTACGAATCGAAAAAAAAATTATTTTTTTACGAATTTACGAATTTTTTCGTTCAATCCATTCGAGGCACGTTAAGCAGCACCATTGTTAAGCCCCATACACACGGTCAGACAATCCGCGGACCAGGTCCGTCGGACCATGTCCGTCATACTTTGTCTGATGTTGGTTTTGCGTACACACGGTCAGACAAAGTTGTCGGAAAATCCGATCATTCTGAACGCGGTGACGATTGTTGCCTACGACGGGACTACGTAGAGGCTAGTAGCCAATAGCTTTGGTCTTGTAATGTGATCTGAGCATGCGTAGCACTTTGTCCGGTCGGACAACCGTACACACGATCGGATTTTGTGTGATCGGACCGTGTTGTCGGCAAATCTTTCCAGCAGGAGATAAGACTTTGTCCGTCGGACAATCCGACGTACACTGTCCGATGGTGCATACACACGGTCTGATTTTTCAACAACATTGTCCGATCGGACAGAATCCATGAAAAAGTCCGACCGTGTGTATGGGGCTTTACAGGAGTGAATTTCCCTTCCTAGGGGTAGATTTTCTCTTACTTCCTGTTGTCTCCCTCCGTTTGTAAGTCAGATGTTTGTAAGTAGGGGACCCCCTGTACTGTGGTCTTCCAGTCAGGTAGTCTACAATTCATGAAACAAGGCAAACATCAACCTGTATTGCTGCTAGCTTCTCGCCCAAAAGATCTGGCCTGATAGTATCAAAAGCACTGGAGAAGTAAAAAAACATGACCCTCACAGTGCTTGCTGACTTCACCAGGTGTGCATACATGCATACTGTAAGGCCCCTTTCACACTGGGGCGGTTTTCAGGCGGTACAGCGCTAAAAATAGCGCCTGTTCCCCCACCTGAAAACACCGGCCCCATTCACACCAGTGTGAAAGCCGGAGGGCTTTCTCACTGGAGCAGTGCGCTAGCAGGACGGTAAAAAAAGTCCTGCTAGCAGCATCTTTGGAGCGGTATAGGAGCGGTGTATTCACCGCTCCTATACCGCTCCTTCCCATTGATTTGAATGGGACACCACGGTAATACCGCGGTAATACCGCGGCAATACCGCCACAAAGCTACGGCGGCGATTTGCAGGGGATTTTAACCCTTTTTCGGCCACTTGCGGGGGGTAAAACCGCCCCGCGAGCGGCCGAATACCGCGACTAAAACGACGGTAAAGCAGCGCTAAATATAGCGCTGCTTTACCGTCACCGCGGCTCCCGCCCCAGTGTGAAAGGGGCCTAACATGTAAAGGGGAAGAGCCAGGAAGACATGTCCCCATGTCCAATATAGAAAGAGGAAGGGAGATCCCCTGTACACATGCCAACATCCCTATTCTAGTAACATGTAAAAAATGTTTCCCCCATTATGTGGGACTTTTTGGGAAAATTTGACAGTATTAAACGTTACAAAATATACTTTATTGTAATTACATCATAAAGGTGATAAAAATATAAAAAAAATGCAAATTCCAATGTGGAATACAAAAACTTATGCCCCCTTGGATGGTTTTTCCGACGGAATTCCGCTCAAGCTTGGCTTGCATACACACTGTCACACAAAAGTTTGCTGAACTTTTGACCGTCAAGAACGCAGTGACGTACAACACTACGACGAGCCGAGAAAATTAAGTTCAATGCTTCCGAGCATGCGTCAAATTGTTTCCGAGCATGCGTAGGAATTTTGCGCGTCGGAATTGCTACAGATGACCGGAATTTCTGATCGGAACTTCTTCTGACCGAAAAATTGAGAACCTGCTCTCAATCTTTTGCTGGCTTTGCAAAAGCCCGATGGAGCATACACACGGTCGCATTTTCCAACCAAAATCTCTCATCTGTCTTTTGCTGGCCGAATTTCCGATCGTGTGTACGTGGCATTCGTTTGCGGAGACTCTGTATGAGTACCCAGTGGTACTCATACAGAGTCTCTGAAAACAAAGTTTTTGTATTGCAATTTTATACGCAGTATCTTGATCACGATCAGAACTATACTAGTGTCCCCAAAAACACAGTGTTACCAGGATCAGCCCCAATCACTGCTAGCACTTGCGACATAAATCAGAATAAATTTCGTCCTAAATTTAGGAAGAAATTAAATTTTATTGGATATGTTTTATATCAGAATGTAGAAAATATGTTTTTTTTTTTTTTCGGGCTTCTTTTGTTTATATAATAACAGAATAAAAAAACAAAGTGGTGATATCACCAAAAGAAAGCTCTGTTTGTGTGAAATAAAATGATATAAATGTAATTTGCATACAGTGTTGCATGACCGCACAATCGGCAATTAAAATAGCGCAGTGCTGAATAGCAAAAAAAAACAGCTGAAATGAAAAGAAAAGAATGCCGGCAATTATTGGTTGGTAAAGGAACAGCGCCGCCGCATCCTTAACAACCAATGACATTTCAGCCACCCTCCAAGAGGGTGATACCAATAGGTTGCACTGTGGTAGGTTTGGAGGGGGGGAGCCGTGCCGATGCTCATAGACCGGCCGTACACTAACAGGCAGCGAGAACTACAGCTCGCACCATGCATAGTTACATAGTTACATAGTAGGTGAGGTCGAAAAAAGACACAAGTCCATCAAGTCCAACCTATGTGTGTGATTATATGTCAGTATTACATTGTATATCCTGTATGTTGCGGTCATTCAGGAGCTTATCTAATAGTTTCTTGAAACTATCGATGCTCCCCACTGAGACCACCGCCTGTGGAAGGGAATTCCACATCTTTGCCGCTCTTACAGTAAAGAATCCTCTATGTAGTTTAAGGTTAAACCTCTTTTCTTCTAATTTTAGTGAGTGACCACGTGTCTTATTAAACTCCCTTCCATGAAAATGTTTGATCCCTATTGTGGGGTCACCAGTATGGTGTTTGTAAATTGAAATCATATCCCCTCTCAAGCTTTTCTTCTCCAGAGAGAATAAGTTCAGTGCTTGCAACCTTTCCTCATAACTAATATCCTCCAGACCCTTAATTAGCTTTGTTGCCCTTCTTTGTACTCGTTCCATTTCCAGTACATCCTTCCTGAGGACTGGTGCCCAGAACTGGACAGCATACTCCAGGTGCGGCCGGACCAGAGTCTTGTAGAGCGGGAGAATTATCGTCTTATCTCTGGAATTAATCCCCTTTTTAATGCATGCCAATATTCTGTTTGCTTTGTTAGCAGCAGCTTGGCATTGCATGCCATTTCTGAGCCTGTCATCTACTAGGACCCCCAGGTCCTTTTCCATCCTAGATTCCCCCAGAGGTTCTCCCCCCAGTGTATAGATTGCATTCATATGTTTGCCACCCAAATGCATTATTTTACATTTTTCTACATTGAATCTCATTTGCCATGTAGTTGCCCACCCCATTAATTTGTTCAGATCTTTTTGCAAGGTTTTCCACTTCCATGCAGAGCGAGCTTCCTAGTTATTGAGCAAGCGGGTGGGTGGCCCCTCCTTGGAGCTCTATCATTGCTGGCTATGACTGCTGTAGTGGGGCTATGAAAAAGAGCCTGGAGTGTGGTCCGGAGTGAGGGCAGCGCTAGCAGAGATGGGGCGGGACAGGACAGCTATGTCTTCCCAGACTCTGGAGCTCCTCCAGCATCAAGGAGCACTGGAGCTGCTTGTCTTCAACTTTTCTGCTAATCCTCACCATCTGGCTCTTCAGGCTTCTGCATGAGAATGTAGGGGCCATGGTGTATGGTGAGTGGATGGGCCAGCACTGTGTGGGTTAAACCTGGGTGCGGGGGGGGGGCAGATTACATAGACAGGAAAGAGAGGTCCTCTGCTGCATACTCATCACCACTGTGCTTCTTCATCCTCATGTTTCCCCTACCCGTCCCTCCCCCCACCCGCCCCCCCACCTTGCTGTCACTTACCCCCCTACTCCCCCCACCCTGCCCTCACCTCAGCCTCATTCAACTTCCTAACTCCTCCCCCAACCTCCCAAACCACCCCTCTACCTACTCTTCCTAGGCGATAGGTATCAGTAATTTCTTATCGGCGAGTACTTAAAAAAAGGTATCGGTACTGGTACTCAGTGTTCGGAAAATGGTATCGGTGCATCCCTAGTACTGTTAAAGGAGCTTGTTTGGCTGCACTTTTCCTGTGGATCACAGGAGTGCAGTTTGTTATGCACTCCTGTAACCCATTTTCAGCAGACAGCGGGCTGAAGCCCCTACTGTTGACTGACGTCACAGAGGTGGTTTAGGCTCAGACAAGAGCGCAACAATAAAGTTGGGATCTGCCCACATGCCTGGAGCGGCACCCAGCTCAGCCTCTCAGCAAGCTGCTTAGAGCCCGAACCGGCTGCTCCCGCCCCCTCCATAGCCCAGCGCTCCAGTGAGTGTATGTGGGGGAGGGGGACATAGCAGAGACCGGTGACTGACAGTCAGCAGCTCTCTGCTCATGGAGCTGTGAGGACCAAGCAATGGGCAGTGTTCGATTGCTCGGTTCTCATTTTCCGTGTCCCTTACAATGGTGCTGCTTAAAGTGGAGTTCCACCCACTTTTACAACTCTTCAGCATCCCTCACTAAACTGTGCACTGTAAACAAATTGGATATTTTTTTTATTTTTTTTTCAGCACAGACTGTATATCTGCTGTATTCATTTTTCACTTCCTCCTCCCTGGCCGCGGCCCATCGCATCATTTCCTGTTTGCAATGCCTCCTGGGAAGGGGCAGCAACTTCCTCTCAAACTGCCGTTGCTATGGAAACCTGACCTGAAACCTATTACACTGCTTATGCTGCACTGAGCATGTGCGAGATCTGCAAGGATGAGGAAATACAGTCTGGCTTCAGATGCCCACACTTAAGATGGCCACGGCCTGCTGCAAGTTTATAAAATAACAAACTACTGCTAAAAACTAACAAAACAGACCTTAGTTTACAGACTAACTTTACTAGAATACATTAAGCTTGTGTATTATAGGGGTATTTTTATTTAAAAAGTATAATTTCGGCCGGAACACCGCTTTAACGTGCTTCGAATGGATTTGAACAAAAAAATTCGTACATTCGTAACTTTTTTTTCGATTCGTAACTTTTTTTTTCGATTCGTAAATTATTAAAATGTAATAATAGCATACACATTACATAAAATTATGAATTATGCTCCGATTACGAATCTACGAATGTTACGAATGTACGAATAAATACGAATGCGTCCGAAAATTAAACTAACGAAAAAACGAATCAACGAAAAAATAACTCTTACGAATGTACGAATCGTTACGAATATGAATACCGATGACTTACGAATGTACGAATCGTTACGAATACGAACACCGACGACTTACGAATGTACGAATCGTTACGAATCAACGGAAACAAAAAAAACGAAACGAAAATAAACAATTTTTTTTCGGAAACGAAAAAAAAAAAACTAAACAAAAATAAACACATTTTTTTGTTGTGCACATGTCTAGCATGCACCTAGGTAAGTATGATTCTTAAAAAAAAAAAAAAAACATGCATCTCTTTTAACGTTATTTTGAATAAATACTACACATTTATGTTGAGTATTTATTAAGTGTGATTAAGACCCTAGGACAGTGATGACAAACCTTGGCACCCCAGATGTTTTGGAACTACATTTCCCATGATGCTCATGCACTCTGCAGTGTAGTTGAGCATCATGGGAAATGTAGTTCCAAAACATCTGGGGTGCCAAGGTTCGCCATCACTGCCCTAGGAGCTCTCTCTGCATACTGAAGGCAATGGATCAGCATGACATAAAAGTAAGAAACATAAACGTATAATAGGAATGGTCAGCGATGGCAATCTATAGATTAGGTCTAATTTAACGTAAACCAAACCCCGATGCAATGAAAGCTTTTACTGCGACAATTTTACTGCCAAAATCAAAGGATCCACCTGTGACCCTGAACACCCTAGTGTGACAAAGCATGCTGGGAAGTGTAGTAGGACAGGAGGCAGAAACTAGGTTGCACAAAGCAGATGTGACAACCGCAGCAGAACAAACAGCAGCGGGAAGAAAGACTTTCCTCTAATCTGCAAGGTCTACCTAAACCCTTGTGATGTTTCTAATGCTAAAAATATTCTCGCCTGTGCATTCCAAATCTCCAGCTATCCATGTAACCTGCTGTGAAGCTCCACTTTCCCGATTGGCTCTTCTCTCTGGTTAGATTTTCACAGCACTCCGAAAATGATATGTTATATAGCCGAGGAATCCGCCAGCCTGACCTCAGAACACCCTCCTGTGACTTATTAATGCTTTTCAGGGGTTCAGCAGTATTCAGAAAACATCTATTAGACAACAGGGGAGTTGTTGAACACATTTTTGTTTAGTTTTATCGATTTTCTTTTTTCTTTTGGTGCTTGTCAGGAAAAAAAAAAAATTGAAAACTGTCGCCACTGACTTGTTTTTGTAGTTGCAGGCTTTGGGGTTGCCACCCTGATCCTTCACTACTTGGGGAGCCATTGGCATGGAACAAGCATGTTTATATAAAATGCATAGTTGGCAAGTGTTAGGGACACTTTTTTCATCTGTATGTCCTTAAAGCCAGTGTAGGCGTAGCAGTATGGAAATTAGGGTAAGGAGGGCATTCATTTGTGGGCGTTGGCTTAACAGGAATAAAAATGCGTTTTAAAAATATGTGTGGTGTAAATTACGCTAAATATTGGGAGTGGCATAAAAGGGGTGTGGTTAGGTTAAATAGGGCCCGACATGATTTACCTAGTGGAGAATGTGGTTATGTTAAATAGGGAATGTAGGTAAGGCATTGTACAGAGGTCAGTAATATGTAGAGCAGTGTACAGTGGTCAGGAGTATGAAGAGCAGTGTACAGAGGTCAGTAATATGTAGAGCAGTGTACAGAGGTCAGTAGTATGTAGGGCAGTGTACTGGGGTCAGTAGTACTGTATGTAGAGCAGTGTCCAGGGGTCAGTAGTGTCAGTAGTTTGTAGAGCAGTGTACAGGGGTCAGTAGTTTGTAGAGCAGTGTACAGGGGTCAGTAGTATGAAGGGCAGTGTAAAGAGGTCAGTAATATGTAGAGCAGCGTACAGGGGACAGTAGTAGGTAGGACAGTGTACAAAGGTCAGTAGGATGTAGGACAGTGTACAGAGGTCAGTAGGATGTAGGGCAGTGTACAGAGGTCAGTAGGATGTAGGGCAGTGTACAGAGGTCAGTAGGATGTAGGGCAATGTCCAGAGGACAGTAGAAGGTAGGATTGTGTACAAGCGGTCAGTAGTATGCAGGACAGTGTCCAGAGGGCCATAGTATGTAGGGCAGCATCCAGAGCTCTGAAATATACAGGTATCAGCAGGACAGAGCACTGGGCATCAGCAGGGCAGAGGACTGGTCATCAGCAGGACAGTGGAGAAGGGTCAGTAGGCCAGGGGACTGGGATCAGCAGGGCAGAGGATGGGGTCAGCAAGGCAGAGGCCAGGGGTCAGCAGGGTGAAGTACAGGGGGTCAGAAGGGTGAAATATGGGGGTCAGGAACATGCAGGGCACAGTACAGGGTGTGAGGAGGGCAAAGTACAGTGGGGTCAGCAGGGCACAGTACAAGGGGTCAGGAGGGCACAGTACGGGGTGGGGAGGGAGCACAGTCTATGGTACATAAGTGGTTTCCTCCACATGCAGAGCAGCGCAGGGAAGCTGCTGTGACATATCTACCTTTTCTGGTGCACTGATCCTATTTGGCCTTCCATCTAGTCCATCCCACATGACACACACACTGAAAATGCTTGGAATGGATGGAAGTGGTGGGCCGGTGGGGTTTGGCGCAGTACACTCGGGCATATTGCATCCTTGCACCACTCTACACATGGGAAAGATGCAGTTTTGGCTGAAGGTTGGCAATGCCAGAGAAGTGAACGCGATCCACCCATTGTCACCTGGACCGTCACCGGATAGATCACGTTCCATGGGTGTTGCCCACTGTTGCTCTTTGGGCAGTGATTCCTTGATGAGCCCAATTTATCACAATGAGTGAGTGCTACATGAAACAATGAGATCTCCTTTGTCAGCTAACAGCACATTACTTCTAGGCTAACTGCAGGCAGACTTATCTTAGCAGCCATCCTACCGCCGGCAGAGCTTACCTCCGCACACTCGCTCTTCTGCTCAGCACACAGGCAGCTCACATGTGATACACCACCTGAAGAACCCCAAAAAGGCGGGCGCAATCTCTGATGCCAGGTGCATGGGCCACCCATTTAAACTGCAAATACAAGGAGATGACAGGCCCGGAGATGTTGATGCAGTCCGAGCCGGTGTTCTGTCAAATCAGCCAATTCGCCAAAATCTCCAACCATGTCACTTCCGGTGACTCTCCAGCAGCAGTAATTGCAGATTTCAACGACTTGGCTATTTTCACAGAACACCGGCAGTGTATACACTACGGCAGTGTTTCTCAACTCCAGTCCTCAAGGATTGCCCTCAGATGAAATGGCTGTGGTAATTACAGGCAGTGAAACTGATCAAAACACCTGTGCAAACTAATGGAAAGCCTGAAAACATGACCTGTTGGGGCGCCTTGACTGGAGTTGAGAAACACTGCACTACGGTACATGATATAATGAGTGGACATTGTTAGTCCGCTCACTAGTAGCCAACAACATGGTCGCCTCCAAGGCAGTGACAACTTTTTTACTCATTAGCCAGTGTTCTGTGAAATCGCTTGATTTTTATTAATCCAATGACTAAAATTTAGAACAAAGCATTAAAAAGTTACAGGTTGATACATGGTTCTCATCATAGTATTTTTTTTTTGCAAATTCTTTTTCTCATCATAGTATTTTAACCACTTCTTCCCAGGTGGACGTCATATGATGTCCTTGGATTGAATTGGGGTCAAAATTTTCAGCAGCCGATGCTCTTTAACTACTTCAATACCGGGCACATTCAGCCCCTTCTTGCCAATTTTCAGCTTTCAGGGCTGTCGCACTTTGAATGACAATTGAGCGGTCATGCAACACTGTAGCTATGTTAAAATTGTATCTTTTTTTTGAGACAGATAGAGCTTTCTTTTGGTGGTGTCAACACTTTATTTTTTATTTTTTGCTAAACAAACAAAAAAGACAGAAAATTTAAAAAAAAAAAAAAAAAAAAAAGTTTTTCCTAGTTTCTGTTATAAAATTTTGCAAATAAGTAATTTTTTTTTCTTCACTGATGTGTCCTGATGAGGCTGCACTGATTATCAGTGCCCTAATTATTAGTGTAAACAATGTGCTGACAGCCTTACAGGTTATGGTCTCTCCATTCCTTACATAGACACAGAGCATGAGGAAATGAATGCCGATAACCAGCGAGTCTGTTTACATGTGATCAGCTGTGATTGGACACACCTGATCACATGGTAAAGGGCTACTGTGATTGGGGCTTTACCCTGATCGGTAATGAGCTCTGTCACAGAGTGTGCAGGGGGTGGGGTTCTGGGAGGGCGTCTATGAATGCCTTCCCAGGACTATATGGCCGTGTTATAGCTGTCTTCTGGCTATAGCGTGGTAATAAAGTCATGGTTAATGTAGAAGTGATTCAAGTGACTACGCATGCACTCAATCACTTCTACAGACAACGGAAGTGGGTTCCCCCCTCCCACCGCTGGCTTTCCTGGGCTCTTCCTGGGTGCTCCGAACGGTGGTATCCTGTGCACTTCACAGAGAGAGGAACTTATATTGTTCCTCCTCCTCTGTGAGATCAGAAACTGGAAACGACAAGGATTTCGTCACTTCCAGTTTCAGTTTGATGTTTACTGTGCGCCCCACTGTGGCCTATATTGATTATGCAGAAAGCCGTGACCATCAGTCAAAGTAGGTTAGGCTCTTAATAAAATTGCCAAAATCCTCTGAATGTTCAGGTTGTAGAAGCCCTGTTAGGAGTTCTTTGATAAAAACAGATTTTTCACTTTAATATTGCAGGAATGTAGTATTTCTGATAAATTCATTTTGTTGTATTTTTGTGATTTTGCTGCAACCATTGGGCTGTAATCATCTTATTTGTGCCTCCATGCATGCATGCTTAGATTATAAATCTCATAAATACCTCCATTCACGCTAAAGTGTATAGATCAAAAAACCTCCTCTGCTGGCTATTGTATTTGCAGCTGAACAGAAACTGTATCTGACAGGATGTGGTCACTGTTTGCCCAAAAATGTTCCAGTTGTAGCACCCTCCTAGGTTTAGAGCAGGATGCTAGGCACATTTAGTTTAGCTCCACCGTAATCAGTGGAGCAGGGGTGGATTGCTTAGGGCTGCTCAGTGTTTCACAGGCAACACTGTTACTTCCCCCTGTCTTCTAGAGATTTCAGGAACATAGTAGGAGGGAGGACAGAGTTTTGCTTAAATATTTATGGCACTCCAGCCAATCCCTGGGGAGGTGTGCCCAGAAGGTAGGGAGGGGTCCATAAATAGCCTGAAGCCGAACAGCAGGGAGAGCATTCCCTGGGTCCAGTTCTGCAGGAGAAGACCCCTGTTGAGGAGCTCTGCCCCCTGGAGCAGAAGTCCGAAACAAAGCCAGCCTGAAGACACCAAGGTTCCAGCTACGCTTAGCTGAGGGGCCTATATGTGAGTCCATTCCAAGGATCCAGTTGGGCCAGGAGAAAGCTCACAAGATAGAGCTGGGAGGAAGCAGTGGGAGAGAGCCCAAGCTGACCAGGGATGGTGTGGGTCTACATCTGCCTCTCTAGGAAGAGTCTGGTGGATATCGGCAGAAAGCAATCTATGGTCTAAGACAGGGGTCTCCAAACTATGGCCCTCCAGTTGTTCAGGAACTACAATTCCCATCATGCCTAGTCATGTCTGTGAATGGCAGTTTTACAATGCCTCATGAAAAGTGTAGTTCCGCAACAGCTGGAGGGCCGTAGTTTGGAGAGCCCTGGTCTAAGAGGAAGACTGCTGAAAATGCCTGTCTGTGTGTGCTCTAAGGGGGGAAATAGGTCTCAATCTACTAGCGGCTCTTTATTGGGTGCGCTACACACCCTACCCCTCTAATTTTTTAGTTGAAGTTTGTCAAGCTTGAATTTGGGCTGATTCAGCAGGAGTTGACCGAAATTGGAGCTGTGTATGGCCACATGTTAATTGAGCTTGTAACCACACCTGCCGTGGTAGGTTGCGTGGTTGACAATCGTAATGTAGATGTTGGTCATATGGCAGTCAACGTTTATTGAAGATCAGCAATAGTACTACAATATCATGAATGATTTTTGTATTTTCAAAAACTTTAAATTGTATAGATTATATATATATATATATTTTTTTTTTTTAAACTTACCTCTTTTTTTTCCCACCCACAGGAAAATATAAACATTGATGAAGCCTCCAGGTGCCTCGTGAAACACATTATTGCCAGTGAGACTGATTTACTGCAGTCTGTGGAGCCAGATGTTGTAAAACCCCAGATGAATTCTTCCAAAATACCTAGCTGTTCTGCTTGCCTTAAGTTCTAATTTTCTATATATATTTTTTTTTTCTTCTTTGGAACTGTTGTTAAATAAAATCCAATAAAGTGTTGTGGTTGCAGTAACTGTGCAGAATGTTGACTCATCTCTCCTAGGAAATGTGACAGTATGGATCAAGGTCGTGTTTTGTCAGTTTTTTTCAAGAAACAAAACACCTTTCAATAACTGAGTTTCAAGTGAAGACACTATAGCCAAAGAATCAAAGAATACAACTTACAAGATAAAAGCATTGTGGAGACTGGGTCCAATCATCAAAAAAAAAAAAAAAAGTTTTAGCCCCACCTTCAGGACATGGTATAGAAGCGCACATGTAAAACTATTAAATTATTTCAGATCATGATGCACTCTACAATAGGGACGACACTAAAAAAAAAAACACGTTCATGTGTCTATGGTGCATTCTTGAATGCATCTCTTGGATTTACAGATTTTGGTCTGTAGTGAAAAATTAAAGCAGTAATAAACCCAAAACCAATAGTGTAATTTATTGCAGCTCACCAGTCATTACATGTGGTGGCTGCATCAGTGGCGTCACTAGGGTTAGTGTCACCTGGTGCGATAAAACATGGTGTCACCCCCCCCCCCCCGTCTATCCTGCCCAGTGCCCTGCAGGCAGTGCACGATCAGGGGGTGCACCCCAATACAGCCCCAATACAGCCCCTGTAAATAATAGTATAGGTTAGAGGTTAGGGTAGTATAGGGTGGTATAGGGCAGATTGGGGTGGTATAGGGCAGGTTGGGGTGGGATAGGGCAGGCTAGGGCTGGTTTAGGGCAGGTTAGGGCTGGTTTAGGGCAGATAAGGTTGGTGTGGTGTAGATTAGGGTAATATAGGGCAGCTTAGGGTGGTACAGGACAGATTGGGTTGGTATAGGGCAGATTGGGGTGGTATGAGGCAGGTTAGGGTAATATAGGCCAGTTTGGGGTGGTATAGGGCAGATTGGGGTAGTATGGGGCAGGTTAGGGTAATATAGGGCAGGTTAGGGTGGTTTAGGGCCAGGGGCGGACTGACCATTCGGCCACTCGAGCACTTCACGAGGGCCTCGGGCCACTAGGGGGCCCCATCAGGGTTGCCAGCCTCAGTAAAACCAGGGACAGTATGTAAAAATCTGTGTTTTTTTTTTACATCTGTTTCTGAAATGTCCCTTACCGACATCCTTTTGGTCTAAAAATCCAGAGATTATAGCTGCCCCACCTCTCTAGTACCTCAGCCAATAGAAACATGTCTGTGTATACTGTGTGTACATGTATGTGTATACTGTGTGATTGTATACTGTGTGGCCCCATAATCTCCGATTGCCTGGGGGCCCCATAATCTCCTATTGCGCGGGGGCCCCATGAGTTGTCAGTCCGCCCCTGTTTAGGGCAGATTGGGGTGGTATAGGGCAGGCTAGGGTGGTATAGGGTAGGTTGGGGGTGGTATAGGGCAGATTGGGGTGGTATAGTGCAGGTTAGGGTAGTATGGGGCAGGTTAGCGTGGTATAGGGCAGGTTAGGGTGGTATATTGGCAGGTTAGGAATCTATGTGGTCACAGTGTGCAGTAACTTACCTCATCCTTGGACATGAGGACACCCGGGGCTGCTGTGTCCTCACCTCTTTCTCCTCCTTCAGCCGCGGGATTAGTCAGGGTGAAGTAGTCTGTGGGAGGAGTGGAGGAGGCAGCCACACCCCCAGCTCCGCCCACAAACTCTGGCTGCCTCGGGAGATATTGGAGATCCCGAGGGACAGCTTAACCTGATTTAATGAAGGTGGAGTGTTATAGACAGCCTTCCCCCGCACGGCTGCGTGTCATGCTTGCACCGCTATAGCTCTGCAAGCGCAAGGTGTGGCGGTGGCCCCGGTGTCACCCCTCTGGCAGGTGTCACCCGATGCGGACCGCACCCCCGCCCCTCCTAGAGATGCCACTGGGCTGCATTTGTTTATTTTTATTTCCCCCCCCCTCTGTTTTCACCTGGTTATCTGGCCAGTAGAAGACCTGTATTAGAGTGTCTCCACTCTGGATGAAGGAGCATAGGGGGCACATTTGTACAGCAGCATTGACAGTCTCGGGGAGAGGAGTGTTATATATATTAGCAGATTTAGATACACTAACAAATTGAAACCACTTAACACTACAGTTACACAAGCAGTTCTAGCCACAGTTTTTATTCTTTTGGAATAAATGTTTGACATAAATAAATAAAACTGATCATGGTAAGCACCCCTGTCAGTGTTAAATGGTTGGTCTCAACTTTAAACTGATACAATTGCAGGAGAGTTTGTTCTGTTGAAAAACAACAGACTTTGTGGCTGGATCACCAGATGAAAACAAAGGAAAGAAAGCCTAAAAATAAAAACGTATGCAGCCATCACATCGAAGAATTGGTAATCTGCAATATACAGTATTAAGTGTTGGCTTTTGGGGTTAAAGTTTAACATAAAGCGGAGGTTCACACAAAAATGGAACCTCCGCTTTTTGGAACTATCCCCCCCCCCCCCCCGGTGTCACATTTGGCACCTTTCAGTGGGGAGGGGGGTGCAGATACCTGTATAATACAGGTATTTGCACCCACTTCTGGGCATAGACTCCCACTGGAGTCTACGCCTCTTCCTGTCCCCCCGCGCTGTCTGCTGGGACACACACAGGTCCCAGAGACAGCAGGGACCATCCGGATTGCACAGCGCGACTTGCGCATGCGCAGAAAGTGAAGCCGTTAGATGTGCTCTAATGCATAAACGCAATGCAATAGCATGAATGAGCCCCCAAACCAAAAACAAAAATTGCATATATTGCAGTTTACCAGTCCTTAGATGTGGTGGCTCGTGGCTGCAATAGTTTTCTTTTTAGACTTACATTTTTTGCAAGTACGGAAAATACCTGTTGATCCTGCCAGAACTGCCAATAGGTTGGGGTGGTATATTGGCAGGTTAGGACTCTATGTGGTCACTTACCTCATGCTTGGACATGAGGACCCTCTGGGCTGCTGTGTCCTCACCTCTTTCTCCTCCTTCAGCTGCGGGATTAGTCAGGGTGAAGTAGTCCGGAGGAGTGGAGGAGGCAGCCACACCCCCAGCTCCGCCCACCAACTCTGCCTCGGGAGATATTGGAGATCCCCGAGGGACAGCTTAACCTGATTTAATGAAGGTGGAGTGTTATAGACAGCCTTCCCCCGCACGGCTGCGTGTCATGCTTGCACCGCCATAGCTCTGCAAGCGTAAGGTGTGGCGGTGGCCCCGCTGTCACCCCTCTGGCAGTGATCCTGCCAGAACTGCAGTGTCCTTGTCACTTCCTGTGAAATAAACTGGAAACAAACTGTTTTATCTTTTTTATATAAACAATCAATCCCATCAGCCCCTATGTAATGGAGATGAGCAAAGACAGACAGGCCCAGCTTGGGCAGTGACCATGGCTTCCTTCCACAGATACAGTAGAGGAGTAAATAAAGGCATGAAAGAACAAGAGCAAGTATCTTACCAGCAGGATTATGGGTTAAAAAAAAGGGAAAAAAAGCCTGATAAAAAGAAAACGAATACAACCACCTCATCTAAAGCCCCATACACACGGTCGGATTTTCCGACGGAAAATGTCTATCGGACAATGTTGTCGGAAATTCCGACCGTGTGTAGGCTCCATCGGACTTTTTCCGTCGGATTTTCCGACGGACAAAGTTTTATCTCCTGCTCTCAAATTTTCCAACAACAAAGTCCTATCGGACTTTTTCCGATCGTGTGTAGCGAATTCCGACGGACAAAGTGCCACGCATGCTCAGATCACATTACAAGACCAAAGCTATTGGCTACTAGCCTCTATGTACTCCCGTCGTAGGCAACAAACGTCACCACGTTCAGAATGATCGGATTTTCCGACAACTTTGTCTGACCGTGTGTATGCAACACCAGTGTCGGACAAAATCCGTCGGAAAAAATCTGATGGATTTTGTGGTCGGATTTTCCGACCGTGTGTATGGGGCATAAGACTGATAATCTGTACAGCATATGAAGTGTTAGTTTTGTTATATAGCCATGCTGGCTGCATGTCCTCCATAGTCACAGCTTCATGATGGGGGAACACCTGCACCCTTCTGCCCAGCGTCAACTGTCCCCTCCACTCCCTTTGATGCAATGAGCACAGGTTCCTCCCAATGGCACCATAATAGAATCATCACTCAGGAGGCCTCTGACTTGGTATAACCAGCACCAGCAGTAGTCTATCCCATACCTTGTGTCAATGGACGTCAATAGCAGTTTCACCCAGGACCTTATTGTTTTCAGAAGTCATTCCTATTAGGAGTTAGGAGAAGACAAAATCCTCACCACCACAGCCTTTAACTTCTTTACAGGCAGGGGTCAAGTCCTGGGGAAAAAAGAGATGTATGTTAGCTTGGGGGGCTGCAAACTCTGCAGGGCTCCAACACACGCTGCTATTCCTAGCCTTCACATATTTCCACATAAATTCCCTCCTGGCATTAAACTGTCCAGGTATTGTGCTCAGCTTACCACCTAAACTGATGTTCCTCCCTCAGCTCACCTCTCTCCCTGCATGTCCTGTGAGCAGTATAGCTGTGCTCCTCCTCTGGGTTCTCTCATCATATGGAACTGAAAGATAGAGGCGGGGGGATTCAGGGGGACAGACAGAGCAAGTATGCAGGAGACTGGGGGGGGAGATGAGGAGACAGAAAATCAGGAGGGGCCGGCGGGGAGGAGCGCATCACGAGAGGTCTTGCTAAACACAATCTCTTAGCAGCAGGGACCTGATCTACCTGTCACCTAGCTGTGATTGACAGGTAGATCGAAGTGGAAGCTGTCATGGGCCCCCTACTGGCAATGCCTGCAGGACTTGAGCCCTGTTTACAGGTACACAGTTGATTACATATGTACATGCTTCTGTCATCCCAAATGGTGAAGACACAGTCTTCCAGTTGAAAACAGATAACAGTACAGTTGGGAGCCGAGTTTGTCAGTTCTGAATACCGGTACCCAAAGGTTGTGAGCAGGCCCGGATTTACTCCCTTTGCCACCCCAAGGCCAGGTCCTTCAATGCCGCACCCCCCCCCCCCCCCACACACACACACACACACCACCATTCTCATCCTTTATCGATGCTACAATAGATCACATTTGCGCAATTGTCAGTTAAATCGACGCAGTGCCGTATCGCCAAAAAAATATTGAAGTGCAATATTTCTATTATTACATTGTTATATAAAATAAAATAGTTCAACTCACCATAAGCAGAATCTGTCGGAGCCTGAGCATGTCACTTGCCAACGTCACCTGCCTTCAGATGCGGATTGTCACTTGCCACATGTTGCAGATTGTCACTTGCCACGTCACTTGTCAGCAGATGCAGGGTGTCACTTGCCACGTCACTTGCCACGTCACTTGTCAGCGAGATGCAGGGTGTCACTTGCCACGTCACTTGCTACGTCACTTGTCAGCGGATGCAGGGTGTCACTTGCCACGTCACTTGTCAGCGAGATGCAGGGTGTCACTTGCCACGTCACTTGTCAGCGGATGCAGGGTGTCACTTGCCACGTCGCCTGCCACCGGGTCAAAGGGGGCCCCGTCAGGTAGGATGTACGGGGCTTCATCATTTCTAACAGCAGCCCTGATGCCCACTGACTGTGGGCTGTCGTGTCTGGACCAAGAAGGGACTCTGTGGACAGGGGATATTCAGGGGCACATTCAGGGGGGCGGCAAACTCCCACCCGCTAGCAAGCCCGTTTCGCCGGCACCGCTGCTTTTTTTCACGGGGACCGATCAGGCTTGTGTATTTCCACTTCTTGGTTAGTGGTGTAACGCATGATAAGGCAGACGTGATGTCATCAGCCGGAAATGATGCAAGACATGGGTGGCAACGCGCCCATCATTTCGGGGTGATGACATCACGTCTGCCCTATGGTGCGTTCCAGTCACCAGGAAGTGGGAATACACAAACCTGGTCGGTCCCCGTGGGAGTTTCCAGCTAAAGCAGGGAAGTCGCCGCAGAAGCGGCGCCGCCCCTGCACCACTGCCGCCCCGAGGCCTCGGTGGCCTTGTGGGGAATCCGGCCCTGGCTATGCACAAGACGCCTGTTGCAGATTCCCACCAAGCTGGCGGGGGCAATGCTGGCCCTTCACTATGTATGGTACACTCCACTAACTATTCTGGGGACCTCTAGTGCCTACCTAGGTACTGCCTACTCTCGCTACATGGTTTCCATCCTTAACTATGGCTATTTCTAGTGGCCAGTTTGGGGAATTGCATAGGGCACCTATTACCCTACACTTTAAAGTGGTTGTAAACCCTTACAATCCACAATCCACTTTTTGGTACAGGTAAGCCTATAATAAGGCTTACCTGGAGCTACCCCGGATTTTTTTCTAAGCCTGCACAGTTTAGCAAATATCCCCTGTATCTGCATGTGCCGTGGAGTGATGTCATCGCGGAATCAATCACAGCACTGGAGCGCTCATCGCGGCCAATCACAGCGCTGGAGCCTGCGATACCCGGAATTAACTTGCAATGCAGCTGGCCAGTGCTGTGTACGGGTACCACAGTGGGGGCTTCGGTCTCAGGTGAGTATTACATAATGAGCTAGTGTGCTATGCATACTAGCTCCTTATGCCTTTGTCTTGCAGGTCTTTCTATGTGGGTTTACAACCACTTTAACCTCCTCCATCTACCATATGTTCTAACATGATGTCAAATCAAAGTCAGACTAAGGGGCCAATTTCATTTATTTTGCACTTCCACATTCCTGCTACAGGCCTTACAGACATAAGTCCTGCAGCAGCCTGGAACCACCCAAGCTCGTTACCCAGACACATTCCCAAATTAGGTTAGGAGAAGGAAGGAGTCCCAAAGCAATATACCTTTTATAGCACCCTCCTAAATATGCTGCAAGTAAGGATTAGGAAAATTTAGTTTTGTGGCTCTGCTGTAATCGACAGAGCAACATGTGATTGCTTTGGGCTGCTCTGTGCTCTGCAGGCTGCAAGTTTGATTGCTTCGCCCTGCCTTCTGGAGACTTCCAGAATATATGGGTGGGGGAGTCAGATAAGCAGACTGAATATTTATGCAGCTCCATCCAATCCCTGGGGGAGGGTGCCCACAAGGTGGCTGGGAGAGTGTATAAATAGTATGCAGCCTGAGAGAGCAGTGTTCTTCCCAAGGAGGAAAGGTTCACAGCCAGAAGGGCTGCTGCCCTTCTTGGCAGTTTAGCTGAAGATCCTCCTAGTTTCATTTAGGTTCCAGCTGTGTATAGCTGGGGAGGACTATTCTGGAATATGCCACAGTCTTCTTAAGCCCATCCAAGTTATCCTGCAAAAAAATAAAAAAAAAGGCACCCCTAGACAGTTTATTTGGGTCAGAGGAGTGAATGTTGTTGTTTGCCTGGCTGCTGATAGCCTGCTACACAGAAGGAAAAGAACCTGGGGCACAAATCAGCATTCTAGTACATTATGACATTACCTTCCAGGGAGAATAGTTTTTCTTTTTTTTTTTTTACAGTGTAGCGCATCCCATAAGGAGTCAAAGAACTGTGCAGTGCTTTGTTTTATGTTTTATTGAGAGGAATAAACTTGGATAGAGATTAGGATATTATGGGATGCCCACTTGATCAAAGCAGTAGAACTCTTCAGGGACACAACTATATACAGTCTGTATATACACTTCTCCTTTGCCTCCAGCACAAATCTTGCTTGTAGAACTTAACTCCCAGGACCAGCTGGCACTGTTTAGATGTTCTGAAAGGGCTCAGTCATACTGGTAGCAAATGCCCTTTACAGGCAGGGACTACGGGCCCCTTTGGTAGTGTAGCATAAGTCCTAGTGCCCAGCTGTATTCCTCCTGTGGCTACTGCTCCCAGCACCACCTCTTCTGGCACTGCCAACCCTCCTTGCTGCAGCTGCCCCTTTCACTAGCCCTCCTGGCTAAGACTCCACGGTCCTCCCTGACTGACTCTGCATCCATCCCAGACTGCTTGCACCCAGTCCTCTCAGGCATGCCTCTCAATCCTCTCCGAATGTAACAGTCAGCAGCCCTCCTGGCGATGCAAGACATGGGCGGCAACGCGCCCATCATTTCCGGCTGATGACATCACGTCCACCCTATGGTGTGTTCCAGTCACCAGAAAGTGGGAATACACAAGCGTGATCGGTCCCCGTGGGAGTTTCCAGCTAAAGCAGGGAAGTCGCCGCAGAAGCGGCACCGCCCCTGCACCACTGCCGCCCCGAGGCCTGGCCTCGGTGGCCTTGTGGGGAATCCGGCCCTGGCTGTGAGTAGACCTATAGTCCTACACCTCTCCTTGCTTGTTTCCACCTCCAAGGGAAACTTAAGATTTTGAGTCCTTGAATATTACACCTTCGCTGCTTTGGTCCTCAAACTGCTTCCTATGTACAAGACGCCTGTTGCAGACTCCCACCAAGCTGGCGGGGGCAACGCTGGCCCTTCACTATGTATGGTACACTCCACTAACTATTCTGGGGACCTCTAGTGCCTACCTAGGTACTGCATACTCTCGCTACAGGGTTTCCATCCTTAACTATGGCTACTTCTAGTGGCCAGTTTGGAGAATTGCATAGGGCACCTATTACCCTACACTTTAAAGTGGTTGTAAACCCTTACAATACACAATCCACTTTTTGGTACAGGTAAGCCTATAATAGGGCGTACCTGGAGCTACCCCGGACTTTTTTCTAAGCCTGCACAGTTTAGGAAATATCCCCTGTATCTGCATGTGCCGTGGGGTGATGTAATCGCGGAATCACAGCACTGGAGCGCTCATCGTGGCCAATCACAGCGCTGGAGCCCGCGATACACGGAAGTAACTTGCAATGCAGCCGGCCAGTGCTGTGTACAGGCACCACAGCGGGGGCTTCGGTCTCAGGTGAGTATTACATAATGAGCTAGTGTGCTATGCATACTAGCTCATTATGCCTTTGTCTTGCAGGTCTTTCTATGTGGGTTTACAACCACTTTAACCTCCTCCATCTGCTATGTTCTAACATGATGTAAAATCAAAGTCAGACTAAGGGGCCTATTTAATTTATTTTGCACTTCCACATTCCTGCTACAGGCCTTACAGACATAAGTCCTGCAGCAGCCTGGAACCACCCAAGCTCGTTACCCATAGACATTCCCAAATGAGGTTAGGAGAAGGAAGGAGTCCCAAAGCAATATACCTTATACAGCACCCTCCTAAATATGCTGCAAGTAAGGATTAGGCAAATTTAGTTTTGTAGCTCTGCTGTAATCGACAGAGCAACATGTGATTGCTTTGGGCTGCTCTGTGCTCTGCAGGCTGCAAGTTTGATTTCTTCGCCCTGCCTTCTGGAGACTTCCAGAATATATGGGTGGGGGAGTCAGATAAGCAAACTGAATATTTATGCAGCTCCAGCCAATCCCTGCGGGAGGGTGCCCACAAGGTGGCTGGGAGAGTGTATAAATAGTATGCAGCCTGAGAGAGCAGTGTTCTTCCCAAGGAGGAAAGGTTCCCAGCAGGAAGGGCTGCTGCCCTTGTTGGCAGTTTAGCTGAAGATCCTCCTAGTTTCATTTAGGTTCCAGCTGTGTATAGCTAGGGAGGACTATTCTGGAATATGCCACAGTCTCCTTAAGCCCATCCAAGTTATCCTGCAAAAAAACTTGAAAAAAGGCACCCCCTAGACTGTTTATTTGGGTCAGAGGAGTGAATGTGGTTGTTTGCCTGGCTGCTGATAGCCTGCTACACAGAAGGAAAAGAACCTGGGGCACAAATCAGCATTCTAGTACATTATGACATTACCTTCCAGGGAGAATAGTTTTTTTTTTTTTACAGTGTAGCGCACCCCATAAGGAGTCAAAGAACTGTCCAGTGCTTTGTTTTATGTTTTATTGAGAGGAATAAACTTGGATAGAGATTAGGATATTATGGGATGCCCACTTGATCAAAGCAGTAGAACTCTTCAGGAACACAACTATATGCAGTCTGTATATACATTTCTCATTTGCCTCCAGCACAAATCTTGCTTGTAGAACTTAACTCCCAGGACCAGCTGGCACTGTTTGGATGTTCTGAAAGGGCTCAGTCATACTGGTAGCAAATGCCTTTTACAGGCAGGGACTACGGGCCCCTTTGGTAGTGTAGCATAAGTCCTAGTGCCCAGCTGTCTTCCTCCTGTGGCTACTGCTCCCAGCACCACCTCTTCCGGCACTGCCAACCCTCCTTGCTGCAGCTGCCCCTTTCACTAGCCCTCCTGGCTAAGACTCCACGGTCCTCCCTGACTGACTCTGCATCCATCCCAGACTGCTTGCACCCAGTCCTCTCAGGCATGCCTCTCAATCCTCTCCGAATGTAACAGTCAGCAGCCCTCCTGGCTGGCTTCCTCCCAGGAGATTTGCACAGCAGTGTTTTCCTGCTGTCCTTCTCCTTGCTCCGGTGCCTCCTGGCCATGACTCTGTGTGTCGCAAAGAGGGTCCCTTCCACAACCGAGCCCAGGCCTGAGTTCACCCCCCCAGGACTAGGGGGTACCCTCAAGGGTCACCGACAGCCTAAAACTCCATCTCCAGCTTCCACCCGAACTCCACTACACCAGCTGGGCTGACCCTGAGTATTTGAGGGGGCCTGCCCCCTGCCAACCCATCTGTTGGGGATTGGTCAGGGCCCTCATGAATACTCCAGGGAGCTCCTCCTCACCTCCACTCCTATTCTTCTAGAATCTTCTGCAAGTTTATAAAAGTAGGGGGAGGTCTCAGAGATGCTGCCTGTGAGTCAATTATCCCTCCCTGAGTCACTCACCTGACCAAGAAAAACACACAGGCAGCCAGCCAAGCCTGAATTTACCTACACTAACAAAACAAAAATCTTAGCACTCTGGCTAGGGGGTGCTAAATTAGTAAAGTTTACTACCATTTTAAACAGACCACTGGAGCATGGGGGAGAAAAGGCTGCAGGGACTGATCTAGCGGCATTGAGGAGCAGAGGATTGGATAAACAAGCAGCTACCCCTTGCAATGTGGGCACAGCCCGACTGCAAGGAGGTATTTTAAAGTTTCCCAAAAATGGGCTTTACGGTATAAAGAATATGAAGTGGCATTTTATTACAGTTTTTCTCTATTGTTTTGGCTCATTTCTTGAAACAGAAATTACATTCTCAAAACTCTAAGATCATTTGGCTAAACAGTCTTACAGTTCAGCACAACACTATGACTGACGTGCAAAAGCTCATATCTCTCCCAAAACTGATCACTCGTGCTTCAAAACCATATTCCTTTCCCATATAAAGAGTCAGTGCACCCAAAATGGCAAAGATTCTTCTCAATTGCTTTGGCTCATTTCTTGAAACAGACCAGACTTTCTCAACTCTCTTGGTGCTTTTGCCAAAATAACCTGGATGGTTCTGCACAACACCATGGTTCACCTTCAAAAGCTCATATCTTTCCCAAAACAGTTCATTCATGTGTCAAAAATAAATTTCTTTCTCATTCAAATAGTCAGTGTCCCCAAAATGCTTCATCCCTTTGGCATTGTGTAAGCACTGCAAGTCAAAATGTTTAGATGTTTTGTCTCTATGGCAGAGGACCATTGAAATATCCCTCATGTCCACCTTTCAATCTTAGCCCAGTCCTTCATTGACAATGGTTACTGTACAGTTTTGGTCTAGCTAACTGAATACAATTGTGTATAAAACTGAAAAAAAAGATTTTAGGCTGCATTCACACCTGAGCGTTTTGTAGCTTGAAGCCTGAAGCTACAAAACGCTAGAGGGGAAAAAAATACATTATTCTCTATGGAGATGGTTCACATCTCCACTCCAAAATGCCTGAAGCCCTACGCCTGAAGCTCAAACAAGTTCCGGACCCTATTTTGTCGCGCGAATCGGGCAGATTTGGGCGTTTTTAATCTTTTTACATTGGTGACCTTTTGCTCTGCACAAAATTCGCGGCAAAACGCGGTAAAAAACGCCGCGAATCGCGGTAAAAAACGCCGCAAATCGCGGTAAAAGACGCCGCCAAAAAACGCCGCAATTCGCGCGATTTTCTGCCTGAAAAGCTACGCTCAGGTGTGAATGCAGCCTTAGGGTAAGAGTAGCCTTCAAGGTTTGACATCACACATTGCACTCATACTGCCAAGGAAAAATTACTTTACTTCCATACATCAGAGTAAAAAGAAAATGTATACAGCCTTCAAGGTTTGACATCACACATTGCACTCATACTGCCAAGGAAAAATTACTTTACTTCCATACATCAGAGTAAAAAGAAAATGTATACAGCATAATATATGGAAATATAAACACACAAACAAAAAACAAGGAAAAGTTACAGTTTTTCTCCATTGTTTTGGCTCATTTCTTGAAACAGAAATGACATTCTCAAAACAACATGGACAAATCTCCAAACCACTTGACAATTGTTCACAACTGAATTGAATTTCTCATTCATTTCTTCAAATTGCAAATGTCTCAGTACACATCTCAATGTCTCAGTACATCTTTCAAATGATTAAGTACAAGTAGCCTACATTTAGCACAATTTCCAAGTGAATAGATCTTGTTGATCTAAACTGATTATCAATTCTCAGTCTAATGGTCGTTCACTCCAAAACATGTCAGCGTCATTTCATTGTTTAAGTCATCACATGCACAATAGTCTGTTCAATTGTCAAAATTATTCAGGAACATAATAGCATGAATACCATATATGAATCTCTTGGAACATTTGATAAAATTATTACAGCAATTGACAGTCAGGTGCAACTAGAACTTGTCTAACGAAGGAGGAGTTGGAGTTGGTCTCAGATGACCGATCAAACAGTATGTTTAGTTACCTGACAGGTGCTGTCCATGATTGTGAATGCTGCCAAACATGTATATATATAGCTTGACCATGCAGGACCAGTACAATTTCTGAACATGGAGGCACCTGGCCAAGTAAATGAACAAGGGCAACTGCCTGCTCGAGGAAGAGGAGGAGGAGTAATGCCCCGTACACACGGTCGGAAATCCCGACCACAAAATCCGTCAGATTTTTTCCGACGGATTTTGTCCGACGCTGGTGTTGCATACACACGGTCCGACGAAGTTGTTGGAAAATACGATAATTCTGAACGTGGTGACATTCGTTGCGTACAACAAAACTACGTAGAGGCTAGTAGCCAATAGCTTTGGTTTGGTAATTTGATCTGAGCATGCGTGGCACTTTGTCCGTCGGAATTACCTACACACGGTCGGAAAAAGTCTGATCGGATTTTGTTGTCGGAAAATTAGAGATCCTGCTCTCAAATTTTTTCCAGCGAAAATTACACACGATCGGATTTTCCGACAACATAATCCGATTGGACTTTTTCCATCAGAATAAGATACGGGGCATAACATTTCAGTAAGTCTACTCGTTGATAATTTTTCCCCTCCCCTTTCTGTCAAATACCCCCTGTAGTACCTCTGCATAGGGTACATGTACCCCAGGTTTGGAACCACTGGAATACTGGCCAGTAGTATATTGAACTTGTGTAGAACATAGAACATTCCTATGTAACTGTCTGTAACTGTGTCACGTACCGGGTACGGCGGGGAACAGGCGGTGGATCCCCTATGCCAGTGAGGCGATAGCACGGGTTGTATTGGAGGACCGGTTCTAATGTTGCTACTGGTTTTCACCAGAGCCCGCCGCAAGGCGGGATGGACTTGTAGCGGCGGTAGCAACCAGGTCATGTCTTCCAATAGCAACTCGACCCCACTGACAGCTGAGACAGGTGCGGTACACAAGGATTAGGCAGAGGCAAGGTCAAACGTAGCAAAGGGTCAAGGCAGGTGGCAAAGGTTCGTAGTCGGGGGCAACAGCAAAGGTCTGGATACACAGAAGGAGCAAAACACACAAACGCTTTCACTGGGCACTAAGGCAACACAAGATCCGGCGAGAACAGGAAGGGGAAGTAGGTTTTTAATGGGATTGGGAAAACTGTAATTGGACCAGGCACTAATTGATAGTGCACTGGCCCTTTAACTGGGGGCGGAGTCGCGCGCGCGCGCCTGGGGAGTGGGGGCGCGCGCATGCCAAAGACAGCCTGCAGGGGACAGGTGAGAGGAGCGGGATGCGATCTCTGGGCGGACCGAGGATCGCATCCCGGAAACAAAGCAGCGCCTGCGGTCAGGGGAGCTGACCGAGGCGCTGCAGGGCAGAGACCGCCGTGAGCGCTCCGGGGTGGAGGGGATGCCCGGAGCGCTCGGCATTACAAACTGCAGTGTATGACTCTTCTGTATGACTAATTTGATGTTTTCTTGTTTTACTCTATTGTAGAGAATAATGGCATTGGAAGGAAACGAGACCTCTCACATACTCGTGTATGTGGATGAGGCTGGCTTCAACCTGGCCAAGGGCCGAAGACGTGGCCGTAATTTTATTGGCCACGGTGGATGTCCCAGGTCAGCGAGGGGGCAATATAACTATGTGTGCTGCCATTTCTGAGAATGGTGTGGCCACTCACATCCCCAGTCTTGGCCCATACAATACACAGGAGCTCCTCATCTTCTTGGACCGCCTTCATTTGGATTTGATCCCTGAAAATGAGAGAGGTCTCATAGGGCGTCACCTACCACGATATATAATTGTATGGGACAATGTGAATTTCCATTGTGGCCCGCTTATCAGGGCCTGGTTCACTGCTCACCCAAGGATGGATATGGTGTTCCTACCACCTTACTCTCCTTTCCTCAATCCTATTGAGGAGTTTTTCTCCGCTTGGAGGTGGAGAGTGTATGAGCATCGGGCTCAAGACCAGAGGTCCCTGCTCCATGCAATGGACGCTGCCTTTGAGGATATTACAGGAGATCAGTGTAGGGGATGGTTGCGACATGCACGTCGTTTCTTCCCTCGTTGCATCGCAAGGGAGGATATACGCTGCGATGTTGACGAGAATCTGTGGCCAGACAGACAGCAGCGTGTGGATGGGCAGGAGGGTGAGGACGGTGGCCAGTGAAGAGATGTTACAGTAGTTGTGAAACTCCAGCTTTATTTACAGCATTGTAGGCTAAATTTAATTTTCCTTGTTTTTTGTTTGTGTGTTTATATTTCTGTATATTATGCTGTATACATTTTCTTTTTACTCTGATGTATGGAAGTAAAGTAATTTTTCCTTGGCAGTATGAGTGCAATGTGTGATGTCAAACCTTGAAGGCTACTCTTACCCTAAGGCTGCATTCACACCTGAGCGTAGCTTTTCAGGCAGAAAATCGCGCAAATTGCGGCGTTTTTTGGCGGCGTTTTTTACCGCGATTTGCGGCGTTTTTTACAGAGATTCGCGTCGTTTTTTACCGCGTTTTGCCGCAAATTTTCTGCAGAGCAAAAGGTCATCAATGTAAAAAGATTAAAAACGCCCAAATCTGCCCGATTCGCGCGACAAAAAAGGGTCCGGAACTTGTTTGAGCTTCAGGTGTAGGGCTTCAGGCGTTTTGGAGTGGAGATGTGAACCATCTCCATAGAGAATAATGTATTTTTTCCCCTCTAGCGTTTTGTAGCTTCAGGCTTCAAGCTACAAAACGCTCAGGTGTGAATGCAGCCTAAAATCTTTTCTTTTTTTTCAGTTTTATACACAATTGTAATCAGTTAGCTAGACCAAAACTGTACAGTAACCATTGTCAATGAAGCACTGGGCTAAGACTGAAAGGTGGGCATGAGGGATATTTCAATGGTCCTCTGCCATAGAGACAAAACATCTAAACATTTTGACTTGCAGTGCTTACACAATGCCAAAGGGATGAAGCATTTTGGGGGCACTGACTATTTGAATGAGAAAGAAATTTATTTTTGACACATGAATGAACTGTTTTGGGAAAGATATGAGCTTTTGAAGGTGAACCATTGTGTTGTGCAGAACCATCCATGTTATTTTGGCAAAAGCACCAAAAGAGTTGAGAACGTCTGGTCTGTTATAAGAAATGAGCCAAAGCAATTGAGAAGAATCTTTGCCATTTTGGGTGCACTGACTCTTTATATGGGAAAGGAATATGGTTTTGAAGCATGAGTGAACAGTTTTGGGAGAGATATGAGCTTTTGCACGTGAGTTATAGTGTTGTGCTGAACTGTAAGACTGTTTAGCCAAATGATCTTAGAGTTTTGAGAATGTAATTTCTGTTTCAAGAAATGAGCCAAAACAATAGAGAAAAACTGTAATTTAGCCTACAATGCTGTAAATAAAGCTTGAGTTTCACAACTACTGTAACATCTCTTCACTGGCCACCGTCCTCACCCTCCTGCCCATCCACACGCTGCTGTCTGTCTGGCCACAGATTCTCGTCAACATCGCAGCGTATATCCTCCCTTCCGATGCAACGAGGGAAGAAACGACGTGCATGTCGCAACCATCCCCTACACTGATCTCCTGTAATATCCTCAAAGGCAGCGTCCATTGCATGGAGCAGGGACCTCTGATCTTGAGCGCGATGCTCATACACTCTCCACCTCCAAGCAGAGAAAAACTCCTCAATAGGATTGAGGAAAGGAGAGTAAGGAACACCATATCCATCCTTGGGTGAGCAGTGAACCAGGCCCTGATAAGCGGGCCACGATGGAAATTCACATTGTCCCATACAATTATATATCGTGGTAGGTGACGCCCTATGAGACCTTTCTCATTTTCAGGGATCAAATCCAAATGAAGGCGGTCCAAGAAGATGAGGAGCTCCTGTGTATTGTATGGGCCAAGACTGGGGATGTGAGTGGCCACACCATTCTCAGAAATGGCAGCACACATAGTTATATTGCCCCCTCGCTGACCTGGGACATCCACCGTGGCCAATAAAATTACGGCCACGTCTTCGGCCCTTGGCCAGGTTGAAGCCAGCCTCATCCACATACACGATTATGTGAGAGGTCTCGTTTCCTTCCAATGCCATTATTCTCTACAATAGAGTAAAACAAGAAAACATCAAATTAGTCATACAGAAGAGTCATACACTGCAGTTTGTAACGCCGAGCGCTCCGGGCATCCCCTCCACCCCGGAGCGCTCACGGCGGTCTCTGCCCTGCAGCGCCTCGGTCAGCTCCCCTGACCGCAGGCGCTGCTTTGTTTCCGGGATGCGATCCTCGGTCCGCCCGGGGATCGCATCCCGCTCCTCTCACCTGTCCCCTGCAGGCTGTCTTCGGCGTGCGTGCGCCCCCACTCCCCAGGCGCGCGCGCGCGACTCCGCCCCCAGTTAAAGGGCCAGTGCACTATCAATTAGTGCCTGGTCCAATTACAGTTTTCCCAATCCCATTACGTAAAAACCCACTTCCCCTTCCTGTTCTCGCCGGATCTTGTGTTGCCTTAGTGCCCAGTGAAAGCGTTTGTGTGTTTTGCTCCTTCTGTGTATCCAGACCTTTGCTGTTGCCCCCGACTACGAACCTTTGCCACCTGCCTTGACCCTTTGCTATGTTTGACCTTGCCTCTGCCTAATCCTTGTGTACCGCGCCTGTCTCAGCTGTCAGTGGGGTCGAGTTGCTATTGGAAGACACGACCTGGTTGCTACCGCCGCTACAAGTCCATCCCGCCTTGCGGCGGGCTCTGGTGAAAACCAGTAGCAACATTAGAACCGGTCCTCCAATACAACCCGTGCTATCGCCCCATTGGCATAGGGGATCCACCTCCTGTTCCCCGCCGTACCCGGTACGTGACACAGTTACAGACAGTTACATAGGAATGTTCTATGTTCTACACAAGTTCAATATACTACTGGCCAGTATTCCAGTGGTTCCAAACCTGGGGTACATGTACCCTATGCAGAGGTACTACAGGGGGTATTTGACAGAAAGGGGAGGGGAAAAATTATCAACGAGTAGACTTACTGAAATGTTATGCCCCGTATCTTATTCCGATGGAAAAAGTCCAATCGGATTATGTTGTCGGAAAATCCGATCGTGTGTAATTTTCGCCGGAAAAAATTTGAGAGCAGGATCTCTAATTTTCCGACAACAAAATCCGATCAGACTTTTTCCGACCGTGTGTAGGTAATTCCGACGGACAAAGTGCCACGCATGCTCAGATCAAATTACCAAACCAAAGCTATTGGCTACTAGCCTCTACGTAGTTTTGTTGTACGCAACGAACGTCACCACGTTCAGAATGATCGTATTTTCCAACAACTTCGTCGGACCGTGTGTATGCAACACCAGCGTCGGACAAAATCCGTCAGAAAAAATCTGACGGATTTTGTGGTCGGGATTTCCGACCGTGTATACGGGGCATTACTCCTCTTCCTCGAGCAGGCAGTTGCCCTTGTTCATTTACTTGGTTAGGTGCCTCCATGTTCAGAAATTGTACTGGTCCTGCATGGTCAAGCTCTATATATACATGTTTGGCAGCATTTACAATCATGGACAGCACCTGTCAGGTAACTAAACATACTGTTTGATCGGTCATCTGAGACCAACTCCAACTCCTCCTTCGTTAGTCAAGTTGTAGTTGCACCTGACTGTCAATTGCTGTAATAATTTTATCAAATGTTCCAAGAGATTCATATATGGTATTCATGGTATTATGTTCCTGAATAATTTTGACAATTGAACAGACTATTGTGCATGTGATGACTTAAACAATGAAATTACGCTGACATGTTTTGGAGTGAACGACCATTAGACTGAGAATTGATAATCAGTTTAGATTGTGCTAAATGTAGGCTACTTGTACTTAATCATTTGAAAGATGTACTGAGACATTGAGACATGTACTGAGACATTTGCAATTTGAAGAAATGAATGAGAAATTCAATTCAGTTGTGAACAATTGCCAAGTGGTTTGGAGATTTGTCCATGTTGTTTTGAGAATGTCATTTCTGTTTCAAGAAATGAGCCAAAACAATGGAGAAAAACTGTAACACATGTCGGATGCATTCAGGTGCTCTGCTACAGTAACAGTGGGGTGCAAGCTTTAAGTTACATAAAGTAAACAGGGAATCTCCCATGTAGTCATAATGACCGAAACCAAGAACCAGAGGAACTCCCCTTGTCTGGGAAATGTCTAAGCTACTCCAGATAATAAATCCCATCCTTGTAATCTTATCATATTTCTTAAAGAAGGCTACACTGCGGGGCCACATAATTGGAATCTGTCAAAATGTAAGGGATGATTAGAGGACCTTGTGAAGAGTCCCCATGTGATGACAGTTTTCAATTTCCACTCTGTGACATTAATTCTCACACTATCCGGGCGAGGTGAGAAAACTGTAAGAATTCAGTTTGTAACACAAAATCATTCTTCTCCTTTAATGATACACATGAGTCAGGTTGGAGCATGTTGCACTTAAACTGACTTATTCCGCGTACACATGATCAGAAATTCGGCCAGCAAAAGACTGATGAGAGCTTTTGGTCGAAAAATGCGACCGTGTGTAGGCTCCATTGGACTTTTGCTGGCCGAATTCCTGCCAGCAAAAGATTGAGAGCAGGTTCTCAATGTTTCGGTCAGAAAAAGTTTCGATCGAAAATTTACCAAAAATATGTAGAATACATATCGGCCTGAGAAAAAAAATCGTTTTTTTATATATTTTTTGGGGATATTTATAATAGAGAAAAGTAAAAAATATAGCCTTTTTATCAAAATTGGCGCAAAAAATTAAAAACGCAGAGGTGATCAAATACCACCAAAAGAAAGCTCTATTTGTGGGAAAAAAGGACATCAATTTTGTTTGGGTGCAACGTCGCACAATTGTCAGTTAAAGGGACGCAGCGCCGTATCACAAAAAGTGCTCTGGCCAGGAAGGGGGGAAATCCTTCCTGGGCTGAAGTGATTAAATCAAAACTTCACTTTTGTTGAGAAAAATGTTTTCCCCTCTGGGTGATACATTACAAGGATTTTAACAAACTATGTTGCAGATTCCTACCTTTTTTTATTCTGAAGAAATCCATGTGTGTTTGTCTGTGTCAGGCAGGCAACTGAGACAGGCAACTAGCTAGGCCTGCCTACATTTTCCTACTCTATCAGAAAAATCATCTACCTAACTAGAGGGTGCTACAGGTAGTTTTTAATAACATTCAATTACAATATGACTTGTGTCGCAATCGTATACGCTATATTATTTTTTCTTTATGTGATATTTTTTTCCCCACGAAAGTGGAGCTACCCTTTAAGGACAAAAAACAATCCATACATTTATTACATATAGGTATGTAGCGATACCCCCAGTTAAGAGGGCCGCAAGTTTGATTTGGGTCCCTGAGTACAGCTCCACCAACCCCCCGGCAATCTGCTCTACCCACTCTGGCACAGTTAATAGACAGATATATATATATATATATATATATATATATATATATATATATGCACATATAAAATCACTTATACTCTAAGTGTAATGGACTCAAACTCACAGACAAGCTGCTAGCTGAAATAACTGTCTTTACTTCTGGTAATGTGAAGACAATAGTAACATGCATCAAACATTTGGCTTACAACACATTTGCAGGTCCCTGCAGTATGTACTACAAATATATCTATATATAACTGAACCGCAATGGGGGACGGAGCGCCACGTGTAGCGACCGTTTGCTAGGCACCCTTGAGGTGCAACAATCTAATTGTGACTACCTAACGGACCAGGCCTGATCCCTAACAATAAAGCTAAGTCCTTGAGGGAACACAGTATTCTTCACCGGCACAGCATCTGTAGAGGTGGTGCACATATAGGATTAAGCAATGTATTTGTAATCCACAAGAAAGAAACAATCCTCTGCTCTCTGAGGTAAATAGCCTTGGCAGTCTGATAGGCATAAAGTGTAAAAACAACAGCATAGACTGAGCTTCCGCTCTCTCACCACTCCGGATACCGTCCTTGGTTCTGGGGCCCCCACTGGCTGTGTCCGGCCTCGTTCGTCGCAACCCCTGCGTTCCGGTCTCCGTTCTGACTGACGGCTGCCAAGCGAAAGTCTCCGTTCTGCACAGGCTGGCAGTGAGGTATATGGGTCTCCCTCAGTCTGCTGCAAGGCCCAGGCTTCAGGCCTTCAGCAGTGCCGGTCCGCACAGGTGTCTCCTCTCTCTGTGGTCCCCGCGTCAGAAGAGGAAGAGGCGGGCCTTCTCTCCCCCTTACATCACTTCTCCCATCAGCCTCTGGGGCGAAAACCACCAACCTCCCGGGAGCCTGGGGGATTATGGGAATGGTAGTCTTATCCCCTGCTTCTGCTGACTGTCCTAAAAGGGGAACACCCCCCGCTACACACTCCCCCCACTTTGAATCTTTGGTCCCCAAAGACATTGTTCAATCTACAAGCCCTTTTTGACTCAATGCGTTCACATAAGACAGACAGAGGAGCCTCCCACCAATTATCATAGGGTGGGGAGCTGTCCTGTCTACAGGTCGCTTCAGTGAGGGCGACCTGTCTAACTGTGCCAGAGAGTGAGCTGGGGTTGCCCTCCACTAAATGGACAGTGGATGGGTCAGAGCGTTCAGCACTCCTCCTTGCTGTTGTAACAGAGTCCTCTGAATTTTCTCCCATTTGGGGGTAGGTTAGCTTCTTGGGAGGCCTCACAACTCTGCGAGTTCTCTGTTCTCTTGGGACTTCAGGCTCTGGCGCCACAGGCTCTTCTTCAGGAACACACTCTGGCAACACCACTGGTTGTGGAACATCTACTTCCTCTTCTTCTGAGTAGAGACCAGGGATATCTTCCCAGCACTCAAGCACATCACTGGTGGGAACGAACTCTGTAGCTTCTGGGTTCAATGTTCCACCTTCCACATCCTCAGTAAGTGGAAGATCTATGGCGGAATTTCCTGAAGTTGAGGAAGGCCATAGCCATTCAAATTCTCCTTTCTCTTCTTCAGCCGGTTGGGGGTCCTGTCCATCCCTAGTTTGGGAGGTCTGGGACCGAGTGTTGGGTCTAGGGGTATCCAGAATGGGAACAGATTCAGGTAAGTCTCTCACTGGAGGTATTCTGACTGCTTCAGTGAGTGGGAGCAAGTGATTCCTATGCCAGGTCTTCAAGGGCCCCACTCTCCCTTCTGGCTTTAACTTATACACAGGCAATCCAGGTAGCTTTCTGCAGATGATATATGGCTCTGATCTCCATCTATCAGCAAGCTTGTGCTTTCCAGGGATCCCTAGATTGCGTAACAGTACACGGTCCCCAGGCTGCAGGTCTTGTACTCGAACCTTCAGATCAAAGTTCCGCTTGTTTCGGGCCCCCCTCTAGTCAGAGGCCGCCTGAGCTTTTTCGTAAGCTATTTTCAAACTGTGCCTCAGTCGGTCCACATATCCTTTGTGGGAGGCAGCAGAGGCATGGTCTAGGGAAATGCCGAAGGCCAGATCCACTGGCAATCTTGCTTCTCTCCCAAACATAAGCCGGTAGAGGGAGAAACCCGTCACATCACTGGTTGTGCAGTTGTAGGCATGCACCAGAGCTGATATGTGTTGGCTCCAATGTTGCTTCTTCTCTGTCTCTAGAGTTCCCAACATGTTCAATAGGGTCCGATTGAACCTCTCAGGCTGGGCATCTCCTTGAGGGTGATATGGTGTAGTTCTAGTCTTCTCTACTCCCAAAGAGTCCAGTAACTTCCGGATCAGGCGACTCTCAAAGTCCCTTCTTTGGTCTGAGTGGATCCTCTGTGGTAGTCCATAATGAACAAAGTATTTTTCTAGGAGCACCTTGGCCACTGTAGAAGCCTTCTGGTCCTTGGTTGGGAAAGCCTGGGCATAACGGGTGAAATGATCGGTTACCACCAGAACATTTCCCAATCCACTCAAATCGGGTTTGAGGCAGAGAAAATCAATGCATACCAGATCCATTGGGCCTTGACTCTGTAGATGGCCCATTGGGGCAGCTTGATGGGGTAAAGTCTTCCTCTAAATGCATCGTGCACAGGAATGGCAATATTCTTCCACTTCGGCCCTCATACAGGGCCAATAGAACCGGTCCCTGACAAGTTGGAAGGTTCTCTCTGCTCCCAGGTGACCATGCTGCTCATGTAAGGCAATCAGCACAGTTTCTCTATGCTTTTCGGGGAGAAACAGCTGCCACTTATCTTCTGAGCTATCAGAGGGGCCCCTTCGGTAGACCACCCCCTGATGCACCTGTAGTTTATCTAACTCTTTCCTCAGCAGGCGAGCCTCTTTGGAAGGGTGATGTCGAAGTCCCTCTGGACTCTTGTTTTCCAATGCTTCCAGGACCAATTTCCCCATGGGGTCTTCCAATTGGTCGCACCTTAACTCCTTCTTGGACAGCTTCGGCAGGCACTCTTCCTCTAGTTGAGTTACCCCACAGTAACATTTCGGGACTCCCACTGTGGTGACTCCTATCTCTTCAGCTCTGGATCCTCCTCTGGCTTGGAGTTCAGCCCCCTGACAAAGGGCTCGCACTCCTTCTGGTGCCACTTGAGTCCAGTCTTCCCAATCATCGGCCATGACATGAGATCTTCGGGACAGGGCATCTGCATCCCTATTTCCAGCCCCTGGCCTGTACTTGAGGCTAAAGTTGAATCCAGATAACGCCGCTAACCATCTGTGTCCAGTTGCATCCAGCTTGGCGGTGGTGAATAGGTAGGTCAAGGGGTTGTTATCTGTTTTTACAGTAAATTCGGCCCCATAAAGATAGTCTTTTAGTTTGTCGACTACTACCCATTTGAGGGCCAAGAACTCCAACTTGTGGGTGGGGTAGTTCTTCTCCGAGGGAGTCAGGCTCCGGCTCACATAGGCTACTGGTCGTAGCTGATCTTCATACTCTTGGTAGAGTACTCCACCTAGGCCCTCATGGCTGGCATCAACATGTAGCTCATATGGTCTGGTGGGGTCAGCATAGGCCAAAACTGGGGCCGTGGTGAGACTCCTCTTCAAGGTTCTGAAAGCCTCTTCACACCTTGAGTTCCACTGGTCTTGAACCGACTCACCGGGCCTCCTTGGCCCCAAGCCATATTCCTCTCCCTCTGTCTTGAGCAGCTCGTTTAGGGGTTTTGCAATACGGGCAAACCCATCCACAAACCTTCGGTAGTAGGAGCAGAACCCCAAGAAAGATCGAAGTTCGGTGACTGTTGTGGGTCTTGGCCATGAAGTAACTGCCTCCAACTTCTCAGGGTCTGTAGCCACTCCTTTTTCAGACAATATGTGTCCCAGATAGTTCACAGAAGACTGGTAAAACCGGCACTTCTCAGGGGAAAGTTTGAGTCCCTCCTCACTGAGCCTCCTCAACACTTTCTCCAATCTGGCTTCATGTTCTTCCAAAGTTTTTCCGAAGACAATAACATCGTCCAGGTACACAAGGACCTCTATGAGGTTCATGTCTCCAACAGTCCTTTCCATGAGGCGTTGAAAAGTAGCAGGAGCTCCAGACAGGCCCTGAGGCATCCTGTTGAACTCAAAGAACCCTACTGGGGTTATGAAGGCGGTCTTTTCTCTATCTTCTGGATGCATGGGGATTTGATAGTACCCACTCTTAAGATCCATCACACTGAACCACTTGGCTCCAGACAAACTCTGTAAGGCATCCTCTATCCTTGGCGTGGTATACTGATCAGGAATGGTCCTCCTGTTGAGAGTTCTGTAGTCAATGCAGAGCCTCAACGACCCATTCTTCTTCCGGACCACCACTATTGGGGAGGCATAGGGGCTTCTGGACTCCCGAATCACTGCAGTTTTCTTTAGTTCCGCAAGCTGTTCTCTCAGATCCTCCAGATCTGCCAGCGGAACCCGTCTGACTCTCTCTCTGAATGGCTTGTCCTCTTGTATACGGATTCGATGGGTGGCACTCCTCGCACACCCCACATCAAACTCATCTTTAGAGAAAATCTTCTCCCATCTGGTCAGCTGGGCCTTGGCTCTCTCCTTCCAAGCTCCAGGTAAGTTCGGGTTCTCCATGGAGAGTTTCTTCCAAACATCTTCTCCTTCACCCGCCCTTTTCACTTCTGACCAGCCAACTGGGACAGCAGGACTCACCTGTCCCAACAGCATCCTGGCAGGGATCTCCACAGGCCGCTCCGTGGGGTTCCTCACACTCACTGGGACTCTTCCCCGGGCCTTCTTCAGTGCCTTGATTGGGATTACTTCCGGTATCACTTCCAGGCCTGAGTGACCCTCCATTGGGTCGGATTCCAGCATGACAAAGGGGCCAGGCTGCTCCCAGTTAAGCTTCACAGTGGCCCTAAGGCAGGCTACCTCTCCGGGCTGTAACACCGCCCCTTCTCTCCCAAGTCTCCACACCTTCCCTATCCCCTCACTTGGGGTCTTCTGCTCTAAGACCAGTCGCTGGTAGGCCGCCTTCAGCATGGGATGGATCTTGGGAGCTGACTGATTCTGCTTCTTTACCAGGGGGGTCAGAAGCCTTCGGACTAGATCCGTGTTCGTCCCTATAATCAGGGAAGTCTTGCTGGTTCCTGGCGGGCGAGGGCACACAACTGCTAAGGTGTCAAACACTTCAGTCTTCCCAGCCACGGATGGGTCAAAGGTCAACTGTATAGGTAGGTAGCCATCATAGGGGAAACTCTGAGTTCCCAGCCCCCATATCTCCAGCTCCTCTATCTTCTGAATAGGCAAATGACTCAGGTATCTATCATAGAAGTCCCTGTACAATAAGGTCACTTGTGCTCCAGTGTCTAGGAGGGCCTGTGCGTATACTCCTTCCACCTGGATGGGTACAGTAGGAGATGGACCAACCAGCTCCTCTGGGTAGGGCCGAGTTGATGCTATCTTCTTCTGTGGACTCTTTTCTTTCCAACTAGATTTGTGCTTTATTCTTTCCTGAGCCTGGTATGCATTAATTTTCTCCCTCTTTGTGGGAGTACGAACCCGCTGAGGGATATTGTTATTTCTCTTTTTTAGAGGTTCTCGCTTAGGAGTGCTGTGTCTCTTTGGAGGGGTCTTGTCCCCTCTCTCTGGGGTGTATCTTGGTTGAGGCACCCTGGGTTCCCTCCGAGGAGTTTGGTCTCCTCTCTTTCTTTTCATCATGTTCTTCTTGGAGCTCACTGAAGGTGGTGGGCACCCGGTTGACTCCTTCACTGGGGCCCTCTGGAGTTTCCCGCCGGCTGGCGACTATCTGTTTTCTTCCTCTTGGAACTGGAACATACAGCTGCAATATGGCCAATTCCCCACAGTTAAAACAGATCATCTCTCCCCAGTCAGGTAGGGATGCTGGTGTTGAAACAGCTGGAAATAATTCCCTCCTGCTTACTTCTTTCTTTGGACTGGGCGCCTCTTTCGCCACCAGAGATGTCAGTATCTCCATCATCTGGGACATCTGCAACTTCAGAGCATCTACTTCTGTCTCTCTTTCAGGGGTTAAGGCCGACCTGACCGTTGCCACTGGAAGTTTTGTAGGCCCCATCGCTTGTTTTTCCTGTTTCTCTTCCAACATGGCCTCTTCCTCTCTGACCATCCGAATGAGATCGGGGTAGTCCAGGCTCTTCCCATCTTGTCGGGTGCGTAGTACTAGTGCAATAGGGTCTAGGGGTTGGGCTCCCCTCATCACCTGCTGAGCACAGGCTTTGTCTACTTTCCCCGGATCTATCCCCTTCTTCAGGATAATCCTATGCAGGATCTTGTCTATACGTCCCATATACTCCGATAGCTTCTCCCCTGTCTTCTGGTAACAGTGTTCCAGTTGATAGGTAAGCTCCGTGATTTTCTCTGTCCCACCAAACACACTCTCCAGGATGTCTAAGTAATCCTGTGCAGTGCAATCTTTCTTGCTTGTCTTCAAGTTGCGTATGGCCTCTAAGGCAGGCCCCTTTAGGCTCTCAACAATCCTTTGCTTCTTTCTACCTTCTGGGACTTCCCATTCTTCCAAAGCCTGTGTGGCGCCATCTAGCCACTCTTCAAATCCCTCTTCCCCCGAGGGTACAGGTTTCCTCCCTGAAAACATCCGGAGTTTCCTGTATCCCGACATCGGGTAATCCCCGGGATCTCTTCTGCACTGAGTCACAATCTCCCCTATGACAGCGCACAGTTCTGCACTAAGAGTGGTTTGTACAGGTGTGGGACTCTCTGTGCCCTTCTGCTCTTCCGCCTTCGGGGATAGCATGGTTTTCATTTGAAAACAGTCTCCCTTGCGCGGCAGCGCATGCAGCAATTGATAGGTCTGGCCATCCAGTGCTTGTATGCTTTGACTCTTAAACTGCTCTGGGGTCTCACTTCTCCACTCTATCAGGGCGTATGTACACCCGGCATCATTTCTCATGTCCATTACCCGTGCTTTGTGGCATGGGGATAGGGACATTATAAGCTGTTTCACTGCCTCTTCCTGCCATATCCCCGGTAGTTCAATGACTGCTGCTGCGGCTGGATCAGTGCCCCATATTGTGTACCACCGTCCAACTTCTATCGGGTCCATGCCGGTACCTTCTGGCGGGTTTTTCCGCTGTCTCAGTATCCCGGACGAGCCCCCACGTGTAGCAATACCCCCAGTTAAGAGGGCCGCAAGTTTGATTTGGGTCCCTGAGTACAGCTCCTCCAACCCCCCGGCAATCTGCTCTACCCGCTCTGGCACAGTTAATAGACAGATATATATATATATGCACATATAAAATCACTTATACTCTAAGTGTAATGGACTCAAACTCACAGACAAGCTGCTAGCTGAAATAACTGTCTTTACTTCTGGTAATGTGAAGACAATAGTAACATGCATCAAACATTTGGCTTACAACACATTTGCAGGTCCCTGCAGTATGTACTACAAATATATCTATATATAACTGAACCGCAATGGGGGACGGAGCGCCACGTGTAGCGACCGTTTGCTAGGCACCCCTGAGGTGCAACAATCTAATTGTGACTACTTAAACGGACCAGGCCTGCTCCCTAACAATAAAGCTCAGTCCTTGAGGGAACACAGTATTCTTCACCGGCACAGGATCTGTAGAGGTGGTGCACATATAGGATTAAGCAATGTATTTGTAATCCACAAGAAAGAAACAATCCTCTGCTCTCTGTGGTAAATAGCCTTGGCAGTCTGATAGGCATAAAGTGTAAAAACAACAGCATAGACTGAGCTTCCGCTCGCTCACCACTCCGGATACCGTCTTTGGTTCTGGGGCCCCCACTGGCTGTGTCCGGCCTCGTTCGTCGCAACCCCTGCGTTCCGGTCTCCGTTCTGACTGACGGCTGCCAAGCGAAAGTCTCCGTTCTGCACAGGCTGGCAGTGAGGTATATGGGTCTCCCTCAGTCTGCTGCAAGGCCCAGGCTTCAGGCCTTCAGCAGTGCCGGTCTGCACAGGTGTCTCCTCTCTCTGTGGTCCCCGCGTCAGAAGAGGAAGAGGCGGGCCTTCTCTCCCCCTTACATCACTTCTCCCATCAGCCTCTGGGGCGAAAACCACCAACCTCCCGGGAGCCTGGGGGATTATGGGAATGGTAGTCTTATCCCCTGCTTCTGCTGACTGTCCTAAAAGGGGAACACCCCCGCTACAGGTACATATGTACCTATATGTAATAATAAAGTTGTTATTATTATTATAATAATAATCATTATTATTATTATTCTACAGGATTTATATAGTGCCAACAGCTTGCTTTGCAAAATAAAGGGAGACAATTACAATTCAGTTCAATACAAAAGGGTTCAGAGGAACCTACTTGATAGCTTGCATTCAAAAAATCTGTAGTATTACTGTTTATATGAGAATATATCAGTAAAGTAGTGGACATGGTACAAAGAATTAGAATGACTGGTGACTTAGGAGTTAAACATTCTAAAGGGACCTTTATTCTTGGCTTGTTTTTGCTAAAAAACGATGTGATTGCCAGGCTGCAGTTCGAGCACACTTTGAGAATGGAAATCGTGACTGCATAGAATTATGTGCTGTTGCCGCTTCTGTCTATCCCTTTACAAAAGCTCAGGATCCACGATTTTGTTTTCCAAAGACAGCATTCTCTAGAAAATTGATGTTGGCTTTATTTCCTTAAAATAACACTGTGGATCAGGTGGAGGTGGTTTGAGGCTCCCAGCTGCTGTAGAACTATAGGTACAAACACATATGCCTGCTGGATACTGGATCTCGTGCTGTGACAAGGTAATACTTGTTGTCCAACACTCATATTTCCTATAAAGATGACAATCAGAATCAGATTGGTACAACTGTAACATAAAATTCTGCTGTCCCTGCTCATATTTGAGGTACATTAGCAGATTGAGTGCCCATAAGGTTAGGGCACCCTGCTGAAAGATAAAAGGCAATTGCCCCAGGGCGCGCAAAATCAGGGCACCCTGTGCATACAGAAAAGGCAACTGCTCCAGGACGCGCAAGATCAGGGCACCCTGTGCATACAGAAAAGGCAACTGCTCCAGGGCAAGCAAGGTCAGGGCACCCTGTGCATACAGAAAAGGCAACTGCTCCAGGGCCCATAAGGTCAGGGCACCCTGTGCATACAGAAAAGGCAACTGCTCCAGGGTCCACAAGGTCAGGGTACCCTGTGCATACAGAAAAGGCAACTGCTCCAGGGCCCATAAGGTCAGGGCACCCTGTGCATACAGAAAAGGCAACTGCTCCAGGTCCCACAGGGTCAGGGTACCCTGCACATACAGAAAAGGCAACTGCTCCAGGGCCCACAAGGTCAGGGTACCCTATGCATACAGAAAAGGCAACTGCTCCAGGGCGAGCAAGGTCAGGGCACCCTGTGCATACAGAAAAGGCAACTGCTCCAGGGCCCACAAGGTCAGGGCACCCTGTGCATACAAAAAAGGCAACTGCTCCAGGGCCCATAAGGTCAGGGCACCCTGTGCATACAGAAAATACAACTGCTCCAGGGCCCACAAGGTTAGGGGACTCTGTGCATACAAAAAAGGCAACTGCTCCAGAGTCAGCAAGGTCAGGGCACCCTGTGTATACAGAAAAGACAACTGCTCCAGGGCGTGCAAGGTCAGGGCACCCTGCGCATACAGAAAAGGCAACTGCTATAGGGCGCGCAAGATCAGGGTACCCTGCGCATACAGAAAAGGCAACTGCTCCAGTGCGCGCAAGGTCAGGGTACCTTGTGCATACAGAAAGGACAATTGCTCCAGGGCACGCAAGGTCAGGGTACCCTGTGCATAAAGAAAAGGCAACTGCTCCAGGGCGTGAAAGGTCAGGGCACCCTGTGCATACAGAAAAGGCAACTGCTCCAGGGCCCATAATGTCAGGGCACCCTGCACATACAGAAAAGGCAACTGCTCCAGGGCCCACAAGATCAGGGTACCCTGTGCATACAGAAAAGGCAACTGTTCCAGGGCCCACAAGGTCAGGGCACTTTGTGCATACAGAAAAGTCAACTGCTCCAGGCCCCACAATGTCAGGGCACCCTGTGCATACAGAAAAGTCAACTGCTCCAGGCCCCACAATGTCAGGGCACCCTGTGCAAACAGAAAAGGAAACTGCTCCAGAGTCGGCAAGGTCAGATATCTATAGCTCATTGTACATTACTGTGATGGTCAATTGGAAGTATTTACCAGTACGTGCTAGTTGTGCCCACCCACATGGTAATATTATACACTTAAGTTGGAGATTTCCCAAGCTCAGGCATTATTGGCAAGGAGTTATTTCAGTGTTGAATGATCTATATGGCATAGCCTTGACTCCTGAACCCACCTTGTGTATCCTAGGGGTAGGATAATGATAATCCCACTACTTTAGATCCTAATCTCACCCTAGCCATTGTAAGATCTTTCTTATTGCATGCAAGTTGATTGTCTCATGATGGATGTCTGCTACTAGACAGTCTGTAGATGACTTGAAATCTGAAATGAATAAATACGTTTTGTTTGAAAAGCATACGTGCCTCCTTCAGAACGAAAGTTTGATGTGATTTGGGCCAAATGGATAGATGTGATGTGTCCTCTTATTACTTTTTATTAAAAAGGTCACCTTTACTGTTACTCGTGGGTTAATTTATCCTAACACTGCAGAGGTGTGTGGTGGTCGTACCCATGTTGAATTCAGCATCAATAGTCTATGTGTTTTGCGCTGTACTATGGTTTTATGTACCTGTAGCGGGGACACTTTCACAAGTGTGCGCTATATGTGGAAATTTAGTTTTTACCCTCAGAACAGTAATGGGGTTCTGAGGGTTAATTGTGCAGGTTAATTTTGGCATTGGTTTGGCTGGGCTGTACTGGGGTTCTGCCTGGTCATAGGTACAGTAAGGTACACATGACAGGCCTGGAACCAGGCCTGGTTGGACGTCTTAGGTATCAGTCTTCCCCGGAGCCAATCAGTGGGCGCGCCTGGCCCTGCTGTGTAGTCTGGGGAAGGGTACTTAAGGTACTGAAGTCACGTGTTCGGCCACAGTCCTGTTTCCTGGTTCTGGACCGGGGTAGCCCCGCGAGGGGTCCCGGGCCTGGGAACGATTGCCGTCCCGCAACATGGTCAGTTTGACTAGCCCCACAGATCCGCATGGTCTGGGGCAGGGATCCGTCTGTTCCTGAGTCTCTGAGCCGCTTAGCCCGAGGCCCAGTAACTGAAGGAGGATTCAAGGTGTCCCGGTGTGCTCTCATCACTGGAGGGGCACCACAGCTTGCATAGGTGACCGGGGGAGGACTCTTCGGAGGAGGGTCAACAAACTGGCATTTCAAGAGGAGCCTGGTTGCTGAGTTGTATGGACACTAACGAATCCACATTTCCATGGTACTGCCAAGGAGACAGAGAAAGTTCCAGGTACTGGGGAAAGGTTCCTAATTACCTTCGGTTGCAAGTTCAATCGGTGTCTGAGACTTTTGACAAGTTTACGGATCACATTGCCAGCTGCCATACCTCTGGCTAGAGGTTTGTCTGGCACTGAAGTACCCAGCTGCGAGTGGCTACTCTCTGGGTTTGATAAAGGACATTTGCGGATGTCAGCAGTTCAAGGTGCCTGAGTTTCTTCAATCTTGCCCTCTGTTCCCATCTAAGACTGTGTTTTGTTGGATGTCACCACTGCAAGAATAAAAACCTTCAAAAGGACTTTTATTGTGTCAGTATCCAAAGTTGTTGGGTACTAACCCTGGGAACCCCTGGGCATTGATCGACAAGCCAAGCGGAGGTAACAGGTAAGCCCAAAAGTCAAGGCCACCCCATTGAGGGTTATGGTTGCTACATACCTTTTTTCTTTATATCCAGTCGCACTGTCCTGCGCAACACGTTGTTACTGTAAACTTGAAAAACCTCTTTAAAATTAAAAATAAAATCTGATTTAAAAAAAAAAAGATTATATGAGCTTTTAATGTTTGGGTTAAGGTCTACTTTACTCTAACACCCTGTGCTCACCAGAGAAACTTTTCTTTTGTTCTTATTTTTGAACACTTCCGAAGGCTATATGGAAAAACATGGTTTACCTTTGGAACAAAAATAAGTTGTTAATATAGCATAACAGTAATATTAATGTAATATGATTTAATAAAAGCAGCATTTGACATTAATTAGTGCATGTACTGCAAGTTTGCCAGATTCATCATTCAATAATCTCACTTGCAAACTATTCTTCAGACAGTAAATCATCTCTATGCCACAATGGTGGAGTCTCCATTGATAAAGCTCATTACGTTTTCACTTGTGAAGTAAATCACACAGTATGATTACTATAACCAAACAATTTCTTGTAGCTTGGATAATTAATGTTCAAGATAGATCAAAGCAGAGGTCATATTGGTCAGTGCGCTAATTTCACTCCATCGTTGGTAGGAGACATTCCTGTCATACTACAAAGCAGCAACAAGGCTCAGAAATTCCACACATTTTTTTTTTGATTTTCAGTCATTACAGTCTAATAGTGTTATACAATTAGCAAAACACGTGAATAGCTAATTAAACAGTCTAACTAACATTCCAGGTCATGTAGACCAGCAATTCACTTGACAGTTTTCAGTGTGTGAGGCAGCTGGTTCAATCATCACTACCGGTGTTGTTGAAGTGTGGCCAATTCAGGACAAAGGGTCTGTTTACATTTATGGTGACCCTCAAGAGTAATGTGAAAAGTGAACCAGTGTACAAGGAGTTTTACAGGTGGCACTGCCCGCCAAACACAACAGGGGGATAATTGATGCCGCAATGTAAACCAATGTGGCTGCAGCATGGGTATGCTCCCAAATGAGCGGCCTTTGCAGCTCAGCATAGGGTGGTAAAAATGTAGCTCCACTGCCCTCCAACCTAGTGCTGCTAGGAGGAAGTGCTAACTCACTGTGCTGCCCTCATTCGATCCAGCGCTGTTCCCCATCTGCAGATCTTCTCTCCTCTCACTTCCTGGTCTTACTGGCATGGATGAGGCAGCAGGAGCCATTAGCTCCCGCTTCTGTCAATCAAAGCCAATGACAAGGGAGTGGGGGGTGGGGCCGAGTCCCACTGTCTGTGTCTCTAGATGCAGACAGTGAGGCTCGGGAGTGAGCTTGCACAAGTGCCCTCATAGGAAGCGGCTTTCTATGGGGGCACTCATCTGATAAAAGAAGCCCGGAGCTTCGGATGGGGCCCAAGAAGATGAAGTTTGCACAGAGCAGATAAGTATAAACTTGTTTGTTTTTTGGTTTACAATCACTTTAAGTCTGTGGGTTTAGGTAGAGTCCCACAGATCCAAACTTTCAAGAATAGTTTTACCCATGGATTTTTTTACTACTCCTTTCTTATATATTGTATTGTATTTAGGGCGGCACAGTGGTGTAGTGGGTTGCACTCTCGCCTAGCAGTAAAAGGGTCGCTGGTTCAAATCCCAACCACGGCATTACCTGCCTGATGTTTTCATGTTCTCCCTGTGCAGGTTTCCTCTGGGTACTCTGGTTTCCTCCCACACTCCAAAGACATGCTGGTAGGTTAATTGGCTTCTGTCCAAATTGGCCCTAGTATATGCATGTGAGTTGGGGACCTTGGATTGTGGGCTCCTTGAGGGTAGGGATAGGGACAATTGTAGACACACACCCACACTCACTCAGGTTGAACTAGATGGACTGGAGTCTTTATTCAACCTTACTAACTATGATGATAATTTATTGTCGGCTGAAAATATGTCTCATGTGATGCATTGAATTGTTTGATTTAATTTAATTTAATTTAATTTAGCAAATTTTGCTAATTTCAGATTGTTCCATTTGCCAGTTGTTCCCAGACAAAAGCCCAATGGCGTATTCACCATTTATTCTTCCCAAAAAGGGCTCATTGAAAGACAGTATTCAGGAGATCCTAACCACGGCCTCAACCTTGTGATTTGATTACGTGTTGGCTGTGTTTAGGCCATTTGGTAAAGGGGTGCTGTTAACAAAAGCTGATGGGAAATCAACAATAAATCTCTAATTGCCAATTTAAATTCCAATCTTTTTGTGCTCACCACAAACTCAAACCGATGTGAACAACGTATGCAAAATGATGAAACTAAAGACAGCTGCAGCACACACAGCCAACTGCCCATCCAAAGTTGTACTTACAAATAGAGCCCCACTATCAAAATTAGGATCCATGCAAAATTAGATTAAATAAATGAAAATGTGCGAAATAATGTGAATAAAATAAAAATACATAATATTGATAACAATATTAAAGTGTGAATAAACATGACATTTAAAACCACTGTGCACTTTCAATAATGTATCTGTATTTTAACAGTCATTAAACTACTTTAAAGTTCCACAATAGCATCTGAAAAATAAGTCTCAGAGTCATATCGATCATAATTTTGATAGCGCGACACTATTGGTAATTATAATTGCCAATTTGACTAAGGAATGTTAGTTTATTGAACTTTTATATTTAAGAGGGCTGACTATTTTGAAAGATTCTTGGTAATTGGTCGCTCCCTATCCTGTTTTTACTTTTAGGCATTTGTCACATTTTGCAATGGCTTGTTGGTAATGATTTGTAAGGTGCTCCAATGGTTCACTACCTTGATAATTTTATATTCATTGGTCCAACTGATTCTCTTATTTGAAAACATTTTGCTCACCCAACTACCTATCAACAGCTAAAGAAAAATAACCCAATCCCAGGTAACACGAAAACAATCAGGAAAAAACACAAGCCACGCTTAAAAATAAAATCCACTGGCCTCTGCTCTCTTACCGAATCCATTGGACCAACGTAAATGTAAGTCAATACTGTACACACTGGAACACAGAAAATGGTAAACTGTCATATACCACTTATATACGACTCACTCTCTTTTCTTAGCCTTGTGGTATGTTTAGAAACAACTTAATGCAGTTTGGAAAAGCAAACATTTTTTTACATTCCTGTCAATTAATGCCAAAAAGGCCTTTGATAGGTTGGACTGGTACTATATACTTTCAGCATTATGACATCTGGGGGTGGGCCCATGTATGTAAAAATGGATAGAGGCATTATATTCCATCCCAACTGCTCAAGTTCGAGTGAATGGGACCCTGTCACGACCATTTGCTTTATATAATGGAACGCGGCAGGAATGCCCACTCTCTTCATTGTTATTTTTGCTATCTCTAGAACCCCTCTTGGCCATGATATGAGAAAATCAAGAAATACAGAGCATAGAATTAGCTGGGCAAGGACATAAGATATCTGCTTTTGCAGATAGCATGCTTTATATTTCTAACCCAAGACAGACATTGCCTAATATCCTAAGGGAACTGGGAAGATATGAGGAAATTTTAAATTTAAAGGTTAGTATAGAAAAATCTGAAATATTAAACAATTCTCTGTTCCCCAAGACGAGTTCAGGGCTCTTAGACCCCTGTATCTATTTAAATGGAAACAGAAGGGTTTGAAATATCTGGGCATAAATCTATCTACATCTGTGATGGATTTGTATCAAGATAATTATTTACCTTTTCTTAATAAAATTAAACAACACTTGCATGATTATCCTGCCGGCAGGTTATCCTGGTTAGCTTCCACATGTTTGGATAATAAAATCAGAAGAGCTTCCTCTCATTTCAGATCTTCCCCTCAGATTTACAGCGACTTTTTTTCCGACGGATGTTGGATCAAACTTGTCTTGCATACACACGGTCACACAAATCTTGTCGGAAATTCCGAACGCCAAGAACGTGGTGACGTACAACACGTACGACGAGCCGAGAAAAATTAAGTTCAATAGTCAGTGCGTCGGAATTGTGTACACGTGATCGGAATTTACGAGAACGGATTTTGTTGTCGGAAAATTTGAGATCCAGATCTCAAACTTTGTTTGTCGGAAATTCAGACGGAAAACGTCCAATGGAGCCCACACACAAGCTCCAATCAAACATTTCTCTTTGGAAAATCTGACCGTGTGTACGCGGCTTAACTACGTCAGAATGGTTTAGGGTGGGAGACAGAACCAGATTAATGGAAGCCTTAATACATCTACAAAATTACTCCTATTCAAATTTTGTTTGAAACATGTAAGTTTTACCTGTATCTCCTAAACCTGTATGCATACTAGCTCATTATGATTTGGCCTTACAGGTGTTTTTTTTTTTTACTAGGGCAAACAACCGTTTTAAGAGTTCCCTTCACTGGAACTAAGTGGCCAACCCCTGAGAAACAACCCCACACCATAATCCCCCCTCCACCAAATGATTCACAGAGCAAACCACCTCAAATCCTTCTCCCAACTACAATCCAAATATAGCCTTCCTGCCTCAGAGCACTTTACCTACCTACGCTTCCACCACTGCCTGTGCAATTTATCACTTCCCACTACACTATACACCCCAAAACCTGGGACTACCTCACCAACCCAACCTCCAAAATCAAAGGCATATCCCACTTCTACAACAAATTTCACCAAAAAAATCACCTTCACCAAAATGAACCCACACCACAGATGGGAGACGGATCTCGCACACACTTTCTCCGACACCCAATGGCAATATGCACTCCAGACCATTTACAAAGCCACAAAATGTGCTGCCCTTTGGGAACTCACACAAAAAATCTCATTACGATGGTACCTCACACCATCCAGACTGTCTTCTTTTGATCCTCAAAACCCCTTCACCTGCTGGAGGTGTAAATCAACTGTTAGGGACATACTCCACATCTTCTGGATGTGTTCCAAATTACAAGAGTACTGGAAAGACGTATTTCAGTTTGTTACTAACATCACCAAACATACAACTCCCCCTTCACCTGCACTAGCAATCTTAAACCTAACCATTGACAACCTTCCTTACCCCACTAGATACGTAACAACCCACATACTTCTGGCAGCTAGACTCAACATAACTAGACACTGGAAATCTGATGCTCCTATGACCCTATCCCAAGTCATAGATCTAGTAGCCCTACCACACAGCTACAAAAATATGACGGTAGCCAGCAATGGCCAGTCTACCAAAACTTGCACACACTGGCAACCATGGACCAATTGAAAGATACCAACCCACAGACCGATCCCTCACCTCTTGACCGAGCAATACTACCGACCCCTTTAACGGATATGTATCACCTGCTCTATTAAGTTACTAAAAAGAACTGTTCGCAACGTTTAGTTTCACTAGTGGATCCTCTCCACTATTGTGGCACTAAAGCTCCCATTCGGGGTGCCACATCAGCGGACAGGATTACTTTACTGTTAGCTACTCCTTACTGTTAGATACTCTCTTCGTTAAATAATAAATATTCATGGTATTTGCAATAAGTTAGTGAACACACATTTAATTGTTTCATTTAATTGTTTCATGTATTCATCAACGTTGTTGCACAACGTACAATGACTAATTGTACTTTGTATTCTTAATGCAAAACCAATGAAATATTTGAAAGAAAAAAACATGGATGAGCGAGTTTGGGTTGGAGGAACTCGACTGGACTGCACAGAGTCCTGACCTCAACCTGATAGAACACCTTTGGGGTGAATTTGAGCGGAAACTGCGGGCCTGACCTTCTCATCCAACATCAGTGCCTGACCTCACAAATGTGCTTCTGGAAGAATGATCAAACATTCCCATAGACACACTCCTAAACCTTGTGGACAGCCTTCCCAGAAGAGTTGAAGCTGGTATAGCTGCAAAGGGTGGGCCAACTCAATATTGAACCCTACGAACTAAGACTGGGATGCCATTAAAGTTCATGTGCATGTAAAGGCAGGCATCCCAATACTTTTGGTAATATAGTGTATATTGTGTAATGAGGTAGCCCGGAAACATCAGCCAGCCAAGTGAGTAAAAGCAAAAAGTCCTATTATTGGTATATTTAAATAGCTTTCTTCAGCCAAAAGAAAAGCAAAACAGTGCACAGTTCTGGTCAGTGGTGGGCTGCTCATTTGGGCACAGGGGCACCACCCCCCTAATCAATGGCCCCTAATCTCCATGCAGGGCGCCGTACGCCCCCACCCACTTGTGTGACATTAGCAAATTAATATTAAACATTAACTAATGTCTTCCTGCTTCTCCTCCTGGACAGGCCTGGAGACCTGATTGGCCAGGGAGTATTAGGATCAAGTGCCCGGGGGGAGGGGTCATGTTGGTTTGCCGCCGCCCCCAAAATTTCGACCACCAGCCGCCACTGGTACAAGAGAAAGAATCACACCACAGGTTCACTGCCACTCTCTTAGTCCTGTACTGGGTTAGGGTGGCAGACAGGCCGCAGGGGCTCAGTAATAAATTATTGCCAGGGAGTTCACCTTGCTCACAACCTGTGAACCACTCCACTCTACCTCATTGACACATGTGCTGATACCTTTCTGCTGCCTTTAAAAACTCCCTTTGCTGTGGCCTAACCCCTTCAGGACCATGATCCTTGTAGTCAGGGTTAGGAGGTCATTCCCTCCCGGAACTCTTTGAACCTCTGAAGTTCCGGGTGGCTAATAAGATCTTATCAATTAAGAGAGCACTGACAATCAGTCCCCTTTGTCAGAAAATGCCTATCAGACGTTTGGCTCACAGAAATGCACATGCGTGCAGAGTTATTAGCAGGATACTGATCAGGCGTGCGCATAGGAATGCACAAGTGCCCACACGCACTCAGTACATGTTGGAGCCAGACGGGCTATTTAAGGATGCTTCCGCTCATGTTTAAGTGCTGACTAGTCTTTCAGCTATTCCCTGAGTCCTGCTGCTACTTTGCTTGTTCCCTTGTTGTTGAACCAGCTTGCCTCTGACCTTTACTTGGATCCTGATTCTGCCTTGTTGCCTGTTCCTGACCCCTAACTCCGTTCCTGATCACATCCTTGCTTTATGATTTTGTTCCTCTCTGCCTGCCTGCTGTTGACCTTGGCTATCCCTGTGACCACACTTATGTTCCTGACTCTGTGTCCACATCCGATTTGAATGCCTACCAGGCTGTCTTCTGTATCAGCTCTGCTCACCACAGTGACTTTCTGTCTCAAGCCTGCTGGGAGCACTGACAAGCCTCACATCTGGAACCTGCAGTCCACACAAAGGGCCCCTTTAACTTTGGCTGGATCTCCGTGCATAGTTACTGTTCCTGACCTGATGTCCTGCCTGTGATCGCATCACCTGCTGCAAGCACTTCTATCAACGTCTGCCAGCACTTGTCTCTCTCCTGTCCCTCTGTTCCATCTTCAGTGGGACCTGGGTTGGAGAAGCAAGAGGGGCCTACCTCGTCATTTCAGTCTCCGATCAGGTACGTGACACTCTTTCCAGTTATCCCAGAACCCATCACCCTGCATGGGTGAGAACCCCTGGGTACTCAACCAAGTCTTCAAACTGTCCCCCTTGAAGGGACCACAACTTAAATATTGGGGAAATATACTTGCCGTTCAGGACACATGCACACACGCTTCTTCTCTGGTGGCGGTGGTGGGTGTTTCTTTCTCCGGGACTGACAGCACCTTCATAATGACATGTAAACCCACATTCAATACAGTAGCACTCCGAGCCAAAGCTGTATGATGATGTTACTCCTAGGGGGAGGGTCCATGACAGCCTGGGCTCAGAGTAGGAGGGTTCATAAACGGTTGCCATCATTAGTCCCAGAAGACTGAGGAAATCTATTGGTAGAAAGGAATTACTGCAGACCCTAGTTCTGGATTGAAGGTGAGTATTGAAGCAAAACTGCTGATTTTTTATTTCTACTCTTATGGGCAATTTATTTATTTCTTTTGCTGGAGTACAGCTTTAATTATTTACACATTTGCTTATTTTGTATATTACTGAAGTCATTTTACTATTTTATTAACACTGGGGGGCTGATAGGTCAGAGCCCCCCAGGAGCATTCCCCAATTTGCAGGCACACTCAGAAGTACAGACCCTTCAAGAATTGCCTTATTGGTAGTCCGGGCCTATAGAGGGTATGGTTAATTTCTACCAGTGGGACCCCGGATGCCCCTAGCTATGCCCATATCACAAGGCAAAGAAACCAACAAAAGTCAAACATAACAAAGAGCTAACATAAAACGCATGAATCTATATTTATTATGGATGCAAAGGGCCTGGGGAAAAACCTGACTGAGCTCAGAGACGGCAGCAAAGCTTTAAACTCCATCTGCTTGGGACTGGGAGACAACGATGCTCCAGTTAATGGGTTTAGGATAAAGGAATAAAGCACATCACTGCTTGACAATAAAGTACAAAGCGGAAGAGAATAAAAGCAATTTAAAAACACATAAAAATATGACTGTTGTGGAAATGACAGAAGCGTAAATAATTTTGAAGAATTTGTTCTCTGCTCTGCATAAAATATGGAACAGTCGACAACATTTTAAAACACTTTTTAAAGGGACACTATCAGGCTTACTGAATAAGGCAATAGAGCGCATTTTCTAGTCAGCTACAATCTGATGTCTGGGGTTGCTGCATTTTAAATTCCATTACTGTTCTTTTGCACAAGATTTAATAATAATATTTCACACCATGCAAGGTTGTAATGCACCATGCACACCTTGGTGTGTTGCAATATCACTCACTTTAAATGGTACCCTAATAGTGCATTTTCTAGTCTATTATAGTGCACTGGCAGACTTTTCATATGAATAGTCCAATTAGAGTGCATTGGCAGCCTTTTCAAATGAATACAAAACATAAGGCACATTAATCCATTAGACCATGCCAATGTACAGTGGAACCTTGGATTACGAGCATAATCCGCTCCAGGCGAATGCTTGTAATCCAAAGCACTCGCATTTCAAAGCGAGTTTCCCCATAGAAGTCAATAGAAACGAAGATAATTTGTTCTGCATCGACTTCTATTACATGCAATACCGCATGTGGCCAGAGGTGGGGCGCCAGAGAGCCTCGGAAATACTCGGCTGAACTCGGAAACACTCGGGAATGGAGTATTTCTGAGTGTTTTCGACTATTTCCGAGTGATTCTGAGTATTTCCAAACGGCACCGAACCGCTCAGAGTGTCACCGGCGCACCTGCACCTCTGGCCAAATGTGGTACTGCACACCTCATTAGCTTGAATTCTGCTTGTTTTGCGAGTCAACACTCGCAAACCAAGTCAGAATTAAAAAAAAAAAAAGTCGGTCTTCTTTAAAAACGCTTGTTAACTGTGTTACTCGTAAACCAAGGTTCCACTGTATTAGGGTTACCAACTTTTCCAGGGATCAGGACGCAGTATATACAGAGTTCAGGGATCAGGACGCAGTATACACAGAGTGCAGGGATCAGGATGCAGTATATACAGAGTGCAGGGATCAAGGCATGGTATATACAGAGTGCAGGGTTCCGGACGCAGTATATACAGAGTGCAGGGATCAAGGCATGGTATATACAGAGTGCAGGGATCAGGACGGTGTATGTACAGAGTGCAGGGATCAGGACGCAGTATATACAGAGCGCAGGGATCAGGATGCAGTATATACAGAGTGCAGGGATCAGGATGCAGTATATACAGAGTGCAGGGATCAGGACGCAGTATACACAGAGTGCAGGGATCAGGACGCAGTATATACAGAGTACAGGGATCAGGATGCAGTATATACAGAGTGCAGGGATCAGGACGGTGTATATACAGAGTGCAGGGATCAGGACGCAGTATATACAGAGCGCAGGGATCAGGATGCAGTATATACAGAGTGCAGGGATCAGGATGCAGTATATACAGAGTGCAGGGATCAGGATGCAGTATATACAGAGTGCAGGGATCAGGATGCAGTATATACAGAGTACAGGGATCAGGATGCAGTATATCCAGAGTGCAGGGATCAGGATGCAGTATATACAGAGTGCAGGGATCAGGATGCAGTATATACAGAGTGCAGGGATCAGGATGCAGTATATACAGAGCACAGGGATCAGGATGCAGTATATACAGAGTGCAGGGATCAGGATGCAGTATATACAGAGTACAGGGATCAGGATGCAGTATATCCAGAGTGCAGGGATCAGGATGCAGTATATACAGAGTACAGGGATCAGGATGCAGTATATACAGAGCGCAGGGATCAGGATGCAGTATATACAGAGCGCAGGGATCAGGATGCAGTATATACAGAGCGCAGGGATCAGGATGCAGTATATACAGAGTGCAGGGATCAGGATGCAGTATATACAGAGTGCAGGGATCAAGGCTCAGTATATATATATATATATATATATAGAGAGAGAGAGAGAGAGAGAGAGAGAGAGAGAGAGAGTGAGTGCAGGGATCAAGGTATCATCAGTACCATGTATCAGTGTCATCAGCGCCACGTATTAGTGCCATCTGTTATCAGTGCCACATCAGTGTCACGTGTCATCAGTGCCATCTGTCATCAGTGTCACATGTCATTGTCCTGGTGCTCCAGGGCCTTCAAAAGTGTAAGACCACTTTCACACTGAGGGGCTTTTCAGGCGCTTTCACGCTAAAAACAGCGCCTAAAAAGCTCACGAAAACGTATTTCCATTAAAATCAATGAACGCTTTCACACTGGGGCAGTGTGCTGGCAGGGCTGTGAAAAACTCCCCTCCCCATTGAAATGAATGGAAAGCTCTTTAAAAGCGCCTGAAAAGCTCTTCAAAAGCGCTCAGTGTTTTTACTGGCAGTTTAGAAGCGCTTCAGTGTGAAAGTGGTCTAATAGGTAGTCAACAAGTTAGATGTGTAATTTATGCTCCTAGACCACCTGGTGGTGCTCCTTACATGTTGGGCCTCTGTATGTGGCCAGGTTGTGAAAAAGTCCCACACATGTGGTATCGCCATACTCGGGATGAGTAGCAGAGTGTATTTTGGGGCGTTATTTGTGGTATACACATGCCATGTGAGAGAAATAACCTATTACAATGACAATTTTGTGGGGAAAAAAAAAATCTTAATTTTGCAAAGAATTGTGGGAAAAAATTACAACATAAAAAACCTCACCATGCCTCTTACTAAATACCTTGGAACGTCTACTTTAAAAAATTTGTATTCGTATTTGTTCTTTCCTGGCTTGTTCGGGTCGCAAGAAATGAGATAGGCCGTCAGTACATCAGGTGTGATCAATTTTTTTATGATTTGCACCACAGCTTGTAGACTCTCTAACTTTCACAAAGACCAAATAATATCCACTAATTTGGGTTATTTTTACCAAAGATATGTTGCAGTATAAATTGTGGCCAAAATTTATGAAGAAAAATTTATAATTTGCTAAATTTTATCACAGAAACTAAGAAAAATGCGTTTTTTAAAAAAGAAATTCAGTCTTTTTTTCATTTATAGCGCAAAAAAAAAAAAAACACCAGAGGTGATCAAATACCACCAAAAGAAAGCTCAATTTGTATGAAAAAAAAGGACAAAAAAATCATTTGGGTACAGTGCTGCATGACTGAGTAATTGTCATTCAAAGTGTGAGAGCACCGAAAGCTGAAAATTGGTCTGGTCAGGAGGGGGGTTTAAGTGCAGGGGAGGGCTGGCAGCCTTAGGCCTGGGGGGGGAAGTCCAGTCAAGTGGCCCATTGAACCACTGAATCAGCTCACCATCCATGCCCAGCTGGTTTTTCAATGCAGCCTGACCAGTGCCCCTTAATGCAGCCTGACCAGTGCCCATGAATGACGCCTCATCAGTGCCACCTCATCAGTGCCCATCAATGCAGCCTCACCAGTGTCCATAAATGCAGTCTCACCAGTGCCCATCCAATGCAGCCTGATCACTGGGGCAGGGTAAATGGGGTGTATGGGGGGGTGGGATGTGGGGGTCAGCTGGGGGTGTCAGGGTCTCTTAACTGGCAGCTCAGGTTGCACGCCATGGCCAGCTCAAGCCAGCACCCTGCCTTACAGCCCGAGCCAGTCACGGGCACCCTGCCTACAAGGCTCTGGTCTCTGGGGGTTGTAGTTTCCTCTGCACTGCTTGGGAGCTTGAGTGTGGACTACAACTCCCGGAATGCCACAGTGGTTGACCGATGCAGGCATAAAAATAGCAGCGCCGGCCGTTTTCAATGTAAGTTAGGGTGGCCTGGGGGGCAATTGCCACTCTGCCCCCCAGCCCAGCCCTCCCCTGTTTAAGTGCCCAGTGGGCAAGTGGTTAATATTCTATACTTTTTATGTTTACCAAACAAAGAAATACATATTTTATTTATTTATTTAGTTAGCTGCCCTGAGCATCATGAATAAAGAATGAATACACATACTGTATAACACCACTATAATGAAACTACTTTTATTAAAAAAAGAAAAAATCATCTCATTGTCGCTCTTTATATTGCTTACATTTTTAAAGCAAATTTCATGCAGCTGTGTATACTGAATACAACTCACATTTATATGTGGGCTAATTCTTATAGGGAATTATATTTAATTCAAGCAGTGAGTATGCCAGGTCTGCAAATAAATTGCCAATATTATTAAACAGCAAATGGCAGGTAAGCTGCCCCTGCAATGATGTAAGTTTATATAATGCACATTTATCAGTATAAGCCAAAAACAAACAAGAAAGGATTACTAACAGCCCCAACTCTTCTGTGAAGGCTGTCCACAAGGTTTAGGAGTAGTGTGTCTATGTGAGTGTTCAACCATTCTTCCAGAAGCGCATTTGTGAGGTCAGGCGCTGATGTTGGTTGAGAAGGCCTGGCTCTAATTCATCCCAAAGGTGTTTTATCAGGTTGAGGTCAGGACTCTGTGCAGGCTAGTCAAGTGGACCAACTCAATATTGAACCTTATGGACTAAGACTGGGATGCCATTAAAGTTCATGTGCGTGTAAAGGCAGGTGTCTCAGTACTTTTGGCAGTATAGTGTATTTCTTTATATATCCATGTGAATGTGATTACTCCAGGTAGATATAAAAGAGGTGGAGAGGAAATTATTTACAGCTTGAAGCGCCGTCTCTGAAGGTATGGAGGTACAGTATCTCACAAAAGTGAGTACACCCCTCACATTTTTGTAAATATTTTATTATACCTTTTCATGTGACAACACTGAAAAAATGACACTTTGTTACAATGTAAAGTAGTGAGTGTACAGCTTGTATAACAGTGTACATTTGCTGTCCCCTCAAAATAACTGAACACACAGCCATTAATGTCTAAACCGCTGGCAACAAAAGTGAGTACATTGTAGAAAAGTGTAATTTCTTAAGTGTTGTCATATGAAAAGATATAATAAAATATTTACAAAAATGTGAGGGTGTACTCACTTTTGTGAGATACTGTATATACCCTTTGGCAGGACCAGTATTCATATGACAGTACTTCCTTCAGTGACCTTTGCCATTACATCTGTTCTACATGGATTTAGACATTTTTTTAATATCCTTCCCTCATATATACTGTATAAACACACACATAAATATATGTATATACAGTCATAAAATAATTTACCATATTTTTTTATCATTTTTCGTACACCTGTTATATTCTACTCAGTACAAGTAATATGTAATTTTACCCTGGGGTTAGTTTTATATGTATACTATTTATTTATACTTTTATTTATATTCATACTCTCATATATTTATGTATGAGCTTTTTACCTAATCATACTGCTGCTTCTTAAATAATACATTCCCGTGTAGTCATGCATAGCCCCATTATGTATTTCTATCAATTGAAATCAGATTTTAGATATTAGGTATCGTTTTATATCTTTTAATTATTTTGTATCCTTTATTCCAGCTTTAGGAAGAATGTATGTAGTTGTTTTTATTTTACTCCCCATTATTGGTTTGTGTATGCCCATAGTTAGTTTATAGCATCAATAGTTACTGTATTCAAGACCGACATTTCCACGCTACTGACAGGCTTGACAAAGAGGCAGGGCAGCCTTGAAATGCATAGCAATACCCCCCTACATGCCCACCGGCGTGTGACATAATTCCCCATCAGTTTCTATGTTTGTTTGAGGCTTCTGATATTCCCGGCTCAGCCAGCTGGTAACGGACTCCTCCTTACTTTGGCTCGGATGTTTTACTGCCACCAGCTGCTACAGCTATCACAAAGAGGGATACCACACCCGGCTAAAGACCCATGATAAGCGCTTTCTTGCCATACAAATATAAGTTTCCATCTGGCTTTCCATGCTAAGTGTATTTTAATACTACACTCTGGTGTTTCTTTGTCTTATTGTGATTCAGAGATTTTCTTCAAGTCCTTATGAAGAGCTGCCATGAGTCTATGGAAACAATTCAGTGTTTTGTTGGTGTGTTGCAGTGTGTTGCGTTGCTGTGCCGTTCATTTTGAAAAAATAGTAGCAAAAGTGCATTGTGATGCATTAGATAAAAAAAAAATGGTTAATGTCTTATTTTGGTTGTGCTTTGTTGGTAGCCCATTTAAAAGCTCCACCTGTTATCAGTAAAAAAGCTGTCCTTGAACTCAAGTCCTAGGTTGAAATGAGGTCATCAGTCTGCTGCAGGCAAGAGGAAGCATTTCCTCAGTTTTCTCTCCCCATTTAGACTCATCCCCTTCATTCCAAAGGAGGACAAAGCAGTGGTAGTTGGAACAGTCATTAATTCACGACTTGACTACGCAAACTCCCTTTACATAGGACTACCCCAATATCAACTTGCGCGCTTACAACTTATCCAAAACAGGGCGGCAAGGCTGATAACAGGAAAAAAAACGTGGGAATCCATCTCCCCTTCCCGAGGAGACTACACTGGCTAACCGTAAAGAATCGGGTCATATTCAAGACCCTCTGCCTCACCCACAGATGCACCCACGGAAACGCTCCTCAATACCTTCTCGAGAAAAAAAAACACTACACACCCAATCGCAGTCTTCGATCGTCCGACCAAAACCTCCTCCTCATCCCCAAGTCCCGCTACAATTCAAAAGGGGAACGAAGATTCGCTGTCCAAGGACCACGGCTATGGAATGCTCTACCAACCGACATCCGCATGGAAGAAAACCATCAGGCCTTCAGGAAAAAACTCAAGACCTACCTCTTCTAAGAAGCGTGACAACAAAGCACTAATACAGCGCCTTGAGGCGATTCGGTTTGCATTGTAGCGCTATACAAATTATTCATTCATTTATAAAACTATATATTGTAACTTTTTGACAATTCATGTCAGAGATAATGAGAAACTGCCCGAACACCACCACAGAACTGATGCAAAATAGTTGATTTAATGTCTTCACAATCAGGAGAGCAAAACAGGACAAACTGTTTGTTAAACTCTGGTGTAACAAAAAAATGTATTCAAATATCTATTTTTATCTTAAAGCCCCTTCTATTGCTGTCAACCGCCTCAAAAAGACGTTTCAACATGTCAGGAAGTTAGGAGAAATTTTCTTAGTGGAGGTCTAACAGCAATAAAACATTTCTTTTAATAGACTAGGGGAAGAGGGATGAGCCGAACACCCCCCGGTTCGGTTCGCACCAGAACATGTGAACAGACAAAAATATTTGTGCGAACATGTGAACACAGTTGAAATCTATGGGACACAAATGTGAAAATTCAAAAGTGTTCATTTTAAAGGCTTATATGCCATGAAAAGTGTTTGGGGACCCGAGTCCTGCCCCAGGGGACATATATCAATGCAAAAAAAAAAATTTTTAAAACAGCAGTTTTTTCAGGAGCAGTGATTTTAGCCACTTCAGCCCCGGATGATTTGGCTGCTAAATGACCAGGTAATTTTTTTGCGATTCGGCACTGCTTTGCTTTTACTGACAATTGCACTGACAATTTAACTGACAATTGCACGGTCATGCGACGCTGCACCCAATGATGTCAGAAGGGGCGGGGTCACTCATTTACGTGACCGGGTGGCCCCGCCCTTGCCTATATAACAGCTGTCAAGGCAAAAAAACAGCAGTTGGCGCGAAGCCTCCCATGGAGGCAGAGAATTTCCTTTTTTTTTTCGGGTCAGTCGGCGCCATGATTGAAGATGGATGGACATCGCAAGAGACTTTTTTTTTTCAATAAAAGAATTGTCAAAAACTGTGTATTGTGGAATCCTAATGGGTAGAGCTCCAGAGGGATGAAGCTAGGGGGAAAATATTACTGGGAGTATGTTATAGTCCCCCTAACCTGAGGGAGGAGGGGGAGACGGATCTCCTATCACAAGTTGGATTATCAGCAAGGATGGGAAGTTTTATAATAATGGGGGATTTTAATTATACAGACATAGACTGGGCGGAGGGAACCACGCATTTGTCTAAGACTCGCCAGTTCCTAAATGTCTTGCAGGACAATTTCATGGTTCAGATAGTAGACGCACCAACTAGAAATAAACCGTTACTGGATCTACTGATTACCAACAATATAGACCTGATCATGAATGTGGAAATACGGGGCAATTTAGGAAACAGCGATCACAGTTCAATTGGCTTCACAAAGACACTGAATTTCAAAAGAGCCAACTTCCCTAAACTACGAACCTTGCTAGAAGGCATGGATTGGAATAAAATCAAAGGAACAAAGAACACGGAGGAGAGATGGGTTTGCTTTAAGAGCATATTAAATAAGGGCATTAGCCAATGCATCCCATTGGGTAATAAATTTAAAAGAGTACGAGCGCGCTGTGGCCAAAGCATGTAGGCCAGGTCATGCTTTGGCCAATTATCAGACATCAATGCACTGTGATATCGCAATGCATTACGGGGCGTTCTGCGGCACTCGAATTTGCTGCAAACGCCCCATAATGTTCAGAATTTTGCGGAACGGGCGAACATCGGGCTCATCCCTAGTGTAAATAGGGAGGAAGTTGTCCCTTGGTTCTGTGTTCTGGACATTGTTGGGTATCCCATAAATTCCCTACGAGGGATGTGCTATACCTAACCTGCCACTCGCTTAAAGCTTGCCCAAATGACATGGGATCACCTATTTAAAGGCTCCCATGTTAAGATGGCCACCTCAACTCTCTTGAGAACTCAGCATCAAATCAGATACCTACTTCCATAGAGAGGACTAATGTAGTCTCTAAGTGACATACTTCCCTTATAGCCTCCTCTTCATCTGTAACAATGGCACAGTGCCACCTACCAGCCAGAAGAGTTCCTGCACCTGTCTACAAGCCTCAGACAGCAATAAGAACCCAAAAGAGGTTCAAGCCCTTTCCTGCACATCTAAAAAAAAAAAGAAAGTGTGATTTGGAGTTACACTTTACATTATTTGGTCTTAGTTACTCAATTATGTTATTTCCTTCTAAAAAAAAATGCAGAAAACAGCATCCAATCATATAAATATTATGGAACTATTATCTTGGCAGCCATATGAATAGACTGAATAAAAGGTGCTATGATTTTTCTTTATTCTGTCACTTTTCATTCATCCAGAGACAATGGCACAGCTGACGTATATCCTGAAGATTTCCCGGCATCATTAAATGCGCAAAGCACTCGCAATTTCTCCCACTCGAGCCCACCACTTTTCTTATCAGCAGAGACAGAAACATTTATCAATTCCATGAAGTGATTACAATCTGAGATACATCATCTTGCTCTGTCCCATCTCAATGTATTCTGCAGATCTATTTCCCTCTGAGCCATGCCCTTGCTGTAGAGGTGGCTTTTTTCGAGTGACAGGTAGACGAAAACAAAGAAAAATTTAACGGAGGTCACAAAGATAATCCGTAGATCCATATATTATCCTGACAAGCTGCTCAAAGCTGTAATCATAATTTTGCGGTCCAGATGAATCCACCCGAGAAAGGAAAAATAATGTTTTTTGTATGTATTCAGCTCTGATCATCTGGACAGCAACTGATTATTATTCCTGCACTCCCAAACTCAGTTCCTTCCCTGTGTTTGTGTGGGTTGTTAGAATTTGCTTCAGCAAGCTTGAAACCCACTGGTAGGTAGAATGTCTTATGTTTAAATTAGCTTTTTTCAAAATTTTTACCCTGGAGTAACCCTTGAAAAAATGTTCAGGTCTCTGGGAACCCCTTCAAAAACCAATCCATTGGGAGGTTGGTGGTAAAAATTCCCCAGTGGGAAGAAAGTCCCCCTTAATGACAGCTAAATAGGTAATTCAGGGCTCAAAATTTCAAGTCCTGAGCTACTAGCCAGGCCTTAAGGGTTACTCGCCACCAGTTGACCAACCCAATCTCTACCATGCACCGCCCCTAATTCCGCCCCTATACACACCCTCATAAATGATCTCATGAAATTACACTTAAATGTTCTATGCAGAATTAAGTTGCAAAAATAAATATTAACAACAACTTTATCAGTGCCCACCATTGCAGCCTCAGCTCACCTGTGTCCACCATTGCAGCATCACCTGTGCCCACTATTGCAGCCTCACCTGTGCCCACCATTGCAGCCTCAGCTCACCTGTGCCCACCATTGCAGCCACAGCTCACTGTGCCCACCATTGCAGCCTCAGCTGACTGTGCCCACCATTGCAGCCACAGCTTACTGTGCCCACCATTGCAGCCTCAGCTGACTGTGCCCACCATTGCAGCCTCACCTCACCTGTGCCCACCATTGAAGCCTCACCTCACCTGTGCCCACCATTGTGGTCTCAGCTCACTGTGTCCACCATTGCAGCCTAAGCTCCCCTGTGCCCACCATTGCAGTCTTAGCTCACTTTGCCCACCATTGCAGTCTCGCCTCAACTCACCTGTGCCCACCATTGCAGCCTCAGCTCATCTGTGCCCACCATTGCAGCCTCAGCTCACCTGTGCCCACCATTGCAGCCTCAGCTCACTGTGCCCACCATTGCAGCCTCAGCTCACTGTGCTCACCATTGCAGTATCAGCTCACTGTGCCCACCATTGCAGTCTGAGCTCACTGTGCCCACCATTGCAGCCTCAGCTCACTGTGCCCATCATTGCAGCCTCAGCTCACCTGTACCCACCATTGCAGCCTCCACTCACTGTGCCCACCATTGCAGTCTCAGCTCACTGTGCCCACCATTGCAATCTCACCTCACCTCACCTGTGCCCACCATTGCAGCCTCACCTCACCTGTGCCCACCATTACAGCCTCAGCTCACCTGTGCCCACCATTGCAGCCCTTAGCTCACCTGTGCCCACCATTGCAGCCTCAGCTCACTGTGCCCACCATTGCAGTCTCAGCTCACTGTGCCCAACATTGCTGTCTCAGCTCACTGTGCCCGCCATTGCAGCCTCAGCTCACTGTGCCCACCATTGCAGCCTCAGCTCACTGTGCCCACCATTGCAGCCTTGCCTCACCTGTGCCCACCATTGCAGTCTCAGCTCACTGTGCCCACCATTGCAGTCTCAGCTCACCTGTGCAGAGGATCATCACAGGGAAGAGGAAAGCTGATGGATCACAGAGCGATAGCCTGCTGTTACAGTTTACATTGCAATTGTCTCCGTTCGTGATTACACACAGCCCCGCCCTCCTGACCCCGCACTGTGATAGACACTGTAGGGTCAGTAGGTTTAATGAGGAAAACTGCTGGGTCTGCATCCCTTTAGATGTGATTTCCTATTGGGAGTATCTTACCAAATCAAAAATTACATTTTTATTGCAGTGGATGCCAAAAATTTTACTTGTATCTTAGTGTAGACTTCTGGGAAAATCAGTGAATCAATTACACAAGCAGGAAATTATGTTTCTGGGGGGCGTTCTGTATACATCATGTGTACAGAACACCTCCAGGTAGCCATATTGCATGGCATTTTATAGAACATGACACCGGCTGCAGATTGAAAAGGAAAGGACATTTTTAATAACATCCAATTACAATATGACTTGTGTCGCCATTGTATATGCTATATTATTATTTTTTTATTTGCTAATTTTTTTTTCCCATAAAAGTGGAGTTACCCTTTAAAGTGTTTGTTACCCCAGCATTTCATATTCCTGATATGTGCCTTCTGTACCATGTACTTGTATGAAAAACTATCCTGTTCTCTTTGTATCCCTTTGTATTTGTGTGAAATCCCTGATGTGCCTACCAGTCCCTCTGGTTCCTTATTAAAAAATGACCACACTAAGCATGAAAGCACAGTGTAGTCTGTTCTCTAGCTATGCTGGAAACTCAGCCTGCTCTCCTCCAGTGATCAGACTTGCCCCGACACACCCATCTGCACAATCATTCACTGGGAAGGCCATATAACGCAGCACTATAAAAGGGAAGTTTAATGCTTCTGAGCATGCGTCGAAAACTGTTTCCGAGCATGCGTCTGAATTTTGCGTGTCGGAATTGCATACACACGAACAGAAAATCAGATAGAAAGGTTTTCCGTCGGAAAAATTAAGAACGGGTTCTCAATCCAAAGTCCGTCGGAAATTCCGACAGAAAAAGACTGATGGGCATACACACGGTTGGAAAATCCGATGAAAAGCTCCCATCGGACTGTTTCCATCGGAAATTCCGACCGCGTGTATGTGGCATTAGCAATATTCTGTACAGTGAAACATAGTATGTACAACAATGATATAAACATAGAACAGTATTTCCAAATGAAATCAGTGAACATTTACAAAGGGTTTATTCACATAATGTAAAGTGCACAACACTTATGCCCTGTACACACGATCGGAAATTCCGCCAGCAAAAGTCTGATGTGAGCTTTTGGACGGAAATTCCGACCGTGTGTATGCTTCACCTGACTTTTGCTGGCGGAATTTCCACCAGCAAAAGATTGAGAGCAGGTTCTTAATTATTTGTTCAGAAAAAGTTCCCGATCAGAAATTCCTATCGTCTTTACCAATTCCGACGTGCAAAATTGCTACGTATGCTTGGAAACAATTCGACGCATGCTCTGAAGCATTGAACTTAATTTTCTCGGCTCGTCATAGTGTTATACGTTACCGCGTTCTTGACGGTCGAAAGTTCAGAGAACTTTTGTGTGACCGTGTGTATGCAAAACAAGCTTGAGCGGAATTCAGTCGGAAAAAAAAAAAACACGTTTTTTTTTTTTTTTTTTTATTTTTTTTTTTTTTTTTTTAAAAAAAAAAACACGTTTTTTCCGACGGAAAATCCGCTCGTGTGTACGGGGAATTAAAGTGTGTCACAATCTAATTTCAAACCTGATAACAACATTGAACCTTCTGTGGCTCAATTGCTCTTCATATGTCTCACTGCTTACAAGAAAAAAAAAGACCCTCAATCAATTAGAAGTCAAACAATGTTCTAAATGGTGACCAATCATTTCACTCAAGGCGTCACATCAATAAGGCTCCAGATTCAATCTGCGACGTTCCACACAGTAGGACATAATATAAAAAAATATAGATAACACACATAGTGAAGTATATCCAAAAACTAGTTGGTGAACCATCACACAAGTATTTACTTATATGAAAAGTACATAATACACTTGTATGTGACCTGTATTCAGCCGATCCAGGCTCTGGAGTGATCCCAACTATAATGTCCTGAGCCTGAGCCAGCCTCTCCCACCCACTCCAAAGCCCAGCACTCCAGTGAGTGCTGGAGGGGCAGAGCAGAGAGCTGGTGACTGACAGTCACAGACTCTCTGCTCACTGAAGACCGAGAACTGAGCGATCAGCCTTTTTGACTGCTTGCTTCTCAGTTTTAGAGTCAGCGGTGGGGACAGATGCAGCATTGGTCAACCAACGTAAGCATTACTCTCTATTTTTTTAAATTCCTGAACTTCTTTAAATGTGTCACGTGAATCCAATAAATTCAGATAAGCCGCACAGTGGCAGCCAATCTCCAAACAGAGAAAATCAACCAAAAATAAACATACAGTCTGCTTACCAAAGTGCATGTGCCCATCAGATAGACTTAGGATCAATGTTACCCTCCAGATCTCAGAGAAAATTTGTAACAACAAGCTTTTGTTTCTACCTACTTCTTCTAAGGTACAAGCAGTACTTAAAGTGGTAGTAAACCGCAGTTGAAGAAAAAAAGTAAATGCAAGTAAATGTCATAATGTGCTAGTTTACATCACATACTAGCACATTATGAGTGACTTCCCTCAAAACAAAGCCCTACAGCACTGCGCTGTGACCGCTGAGAGGGCTTCTATCTTTACCTGGTCTTTCTTCTGAGTTTGCAGCCTCCGGCTACATGAGTGGCCGGGGGCACCAAATTATCGCTCCCACGCACACACGCGGGGGCCACCGTTTGCGTCACGGGCTCTGAGGGTCCGGCACTGTATGCCGGACCTTTAGAGCGCATGCACTGGTGACGTCACTGGCTGTATGCGCTCTGATTATCTACTGAACAGTGTAAGTTTAGGAGATATTCACAATACCTACAGGTAAGCCTTATTATAGGATTACCTGTAGGTATAAAATTGGTATAACAGAGTTTACTAACACTTTAAGTACTGGTCAAGTACTGATGTTGGATGGGAGGACCTGGCTCCCAACTGGCATTCCAATTCATCCCAGTCCCACAGGTGATCAATAGGGTTGAGGTCAGTAACCTGTGCAGGTCTCCTTCTTTTAAAGCCCAATCAGTACTCAAGTACTGCTTGGACCTTAGAATAAGGGATTAAACACCCCAAAATTTACTTGTAATCCAATAAAAAAAGTATCACAGATGTTGCTCAAATTAGTGAATCTATGGGAAATTGTAAGGTATGGATTCTGGATGAAAAGGCCGGGCTCCCAAATGGCATTCCAATTTATTGTAAAGGTGCTCAAATGCAGGGAGTGGGGCTACCTGGATTATCACAATATGCCACTATTAAAGATGGGAAGGCCTGGAAATGGAAAAATTGGGAAAAAAACAGGCTCTTTGGAAAATGGGAAAAAAAGAAGTGTGGAATATGTTCTTTTACGATGATAACTAATATATCTATGACATGGTATTCAAATGATATAACATGAAGACCGTAATTAAAGATTTCAGAGACTTTAGGTAAAGTCCTAAATTATTGCAAGTTCTCTCAGCTGAAGACAAGCAAATCCTAGAATACGGTTCAAGTAACACTGTACTTCTCAATGCAGTTCTCAAACAAGAGAAAAATATATTTCTTCCACTAGGGGGCACTGTCTGGGAAAATTTCCTGTTTAGTTTGCTTGTGTGCTTCATCTTGTGCCTTCTACAGTTGGGTGATCGTTGGAATACAGTAGATAATAGTTTTTGTCCTCTCAGGCCTTAATTGACATCTAGAGTTTGGGAACTTTTACACAGTGCAATTTCTGCTGAGAACAAAGCTGTTCTCAGCATGGGGGGGGAGTTACTAAAACTGGCGCACTCAGAATCTGCTGCAGCTGTGCATGGTAGCCAATCCGCTTCTAACTTAACCACTTCCCGCCCGGCCAATGCATATAAACGACCGGGTGGGCGCTCTCTCCTTCTGAGTGGACGTTCAGGAATGTCCCTCAGAAGGAGGGGGATCGCGCTTGCCCGCGCAGCGGCGCAATCCAGATGTGCTTGTGTCACCCGGACATGGCGCATCTCTGATCGGCAGGAGGGCTCTGTGATTGGCCCTCCTGATCACATGACACCCATGTCCAATTACAGCCGTCATGTGATGTAAACACAGTTGCTAGGCAATCGGCTCTCCTCTCCTCACACGGAAGTTGTCGGTGAGGAGAAGAGAGCGGATCTCTGCAGCTGGCTGGTGATCAGTGAGTAAGTGCTGTTTTTTACAGCTTTTTACTCACTGATCGCCAACCTAGTGTAAACACACGTCACCACACCATGTAAACACACATGTCCCCACACAATGTCCCCAAATAATAAAAACACATGTCCCCCACATATGTCCCACTAAAATCACATGTCCCAATGATTATCTGCACACATATGTCCGTGATCACCTGCGCACATCTGTACATGATCATTTGCCTACATATGTCTGTGATCACACAAACCTATTATTATACACTTAATATAATTTTTTTTACCGAAAACATGTAGCAGAATACATTTTGGCTTAAATGTATGACAAAATTCGATTTTATTGGATTTCTTTTAAATAGAAAGAAGAAAATATAGTTTATTTTCCAAATTTACGCTCTTTTTTTCGCTTATATCGCAAAAAATTAAAAAACACAGTCGTGAATAAATACCACCAAAAGAAAGCTCTATTTGTGCAAACAAAATTATAAAAATGTAATTTGGGTACAGCATTGCACGACCGCGCAATTGTCATTGAAAGTGCGAGAGCGCTGAAAGCTGAAAAATGGTCTGGGAAGGAAGGGGGCGAAAGTGCCCAGTATTGTAGTGGTTAAAGACAACAAAACCTGGAAGCTGATTGGTTTCTATACAAAGCTGCACCAGATTTTGTATGCTCCAGTTTTAGCAAATTGTGAGAAGAAATATTATTTTACAAATGCTACAAGGATGACAAAACACATCCTGGCATGCCAGAGATAACCCAAAGACATTAAAAAAGTATTTATGGAATGAAATGATGAGGACCAGAATAAAAGTGCAAGTAGCTTTTCTCTCCAACGTTCTCATTCCAGAAATACTCTTTCTGCTGCTTCTGGATCAACACAACGCGTTTCTTCACCAGCAGCATCTTCAAGTAAATGTTAGAAGCCACGGCCTCCCAAAAATACACAAGAGAAAATTACAGCTGAAAATCAGAAGAACATTCATCAAGCTCCTACAAATGCAATATATTCTTCTGGATCAGCATTATTTATAACTGAAAATGCATATTGGCAGGAAGCTGTTCAATTATTATAAAGAAAAGTGTTCTCATGTATAGTTGAAATGTTCTTAACATTTACAGCCCTTGTTATTCCATTTGTAATAATAAAAAATAGAATTTTAAAAAGCAAGCACAATGCTTTTATTTACACTGCATTTGATGTCCCCAGTGTAACAAAGTTACTTTCAATTTGTAAAACTACTCAACTCTAGCCACGAGCAATGAGCACATGTGGCAAAGTTCTAGAAATTCATAGTTATTACTGATAACATCTATAAATTTCTTAAAGGCATTGTACACTTTCAAACGTTTTAATTTCTTTAAAGAGGAAGTAAACCCTGATGGGTTTTACTTCCTCTTCTGATCCCGGTATAGCCTGCAAAAGAAAAGCATAATGGGCTAGTATGCATCGCATACTAGCCCATTATGTACCACTTACCTACAAAAGAATCCAGCAACGTCCGCTGTGGGCATCGTCCATCTTCTTGCCCTCTTCCTTCAGGGCCGCGGACTCCAGGTCTGTGATTTGCCGGAGCCGCATGACGTCACTTCCGCGCATGCGCATGGGAGCCGCGACCTGCGGCATATGCTAGGGAAGAAACGGCCTTTAGTTTCGTTTCTTCCCTGCGCATGCACCGTAGCCATTTCCGGCGGACTACAAGTGAAATATCTCCTAAACGGTGCACGTTTAGGAGATATTTCCACTACCTATAGGTAAGCCTTATTCTAGGCTTACCTATAGGTAAAAGTGCAAAAAGTGGGTTTACAACCACTTTAACTATTAGGATAGTAATAAAACCGGTGTTGTTTGTTTTACCTTGTAATGATGGGTCACATGTTTTGGCTGCAGTTTGTAGTGTCATGGCTGATCAATTTCCCTAGGTCTATGCATTGCTTCAGCTGTATTGTCCCTATTCTCCAAAGGGACAGGACAACTTCCTGTTCCCAGTTTACAATGGATGCTTTGCCTCAGTCCTGTGTCACACATGAGGGAGTGCTAATAAAAACATCTAGCTTCATGGTGAGCTCTCTGTGTATCTGTTAATGCTCTGCCTGTTTGTGTCTGTGTCAGATCTAATTACTGCATAGCTCTCACCTGCAGAGCACTAGATTGTGAGAGCAGGGATTGTGGGATATATAATTTCTTTACAGGAAGTGTCAGTTCTCTCACTACAGACATATGTCATGCATTAAAGTAGTTCTAAAGGCTCAAGGTTTCTTACCTTAATGCATTCTGTGCATTAACTGCTTGCCGACCAGCCGTGGCAGTTTTACTGTGGCAGAATGGCACGGTTGGGCGAAACAACGTTACCTTGCGTCGCTTCGCCTTTTGGCTACTAGGGACGCGCTGCCCGCAGCGTGTGCCCGGAGCCGATGCGAGTGCCCGGAGGGCGCGATGACCACCGGGCACCCGCGAACGCTCGTGACAGAGCGAGAACCGGGATCTGTGTGTGTTAACACACAGATCCCGGTTCTTTCAGGGGAGTACAGACAGATCGTGTGTTCATACTAAGTATGAACACTGATCTCTCTCTCCTCCTAGACAGTTCCATCCCCCACAGTTAGAACACACCTAGGGAACACAGTCAACCCCTTGATCGGTCCCTAGTGTTAACCCCTTCCCTGTCAGTGTCATTTATATAGTAATCAGTGCATTTTTATAGCACTGATTGCTGTGTAAATGTCACTGGTCCCAAAAATGTGCCAAAAGTGTCCGATTTGTCCGACGCCATTACTTTTGTTGTCGGAAAATTTGAGAACCAGCTCTCAAATTTTGTGTGACGGAAATTCCGATGGAAAATGTCTGATGGAGCCCAAACAAGCTCCCATCGAACATTTTCTGTCAGAAAATCCGACCGTGTGTACGGGGCATTAGAACAGGCCAGAGACAGGCCAGACCTAAATCCAATTGAGAATCTGTGGCAAGACTTGAAAATTGCTGTTCACAGATGCTCTCCATCCAATCTGACAGAGCCTGAGCTATTTTGCAAAGAAGAATGGGCAAAAATGTCACTCTCCAGATGTGCAAAGCTGGTAGAGACATCCCCAAAAAGACTTGCAGCTGTAATTGCAGTGGAAGTTGGTTCTACAAAGTATTGATTTAGGGGGACTGAATACAAATGCAATCCACACTTTTCACATATTTATTTGTAAAAATTTTGGAAAACCATTTATCATTTTCCTTCCACTTCACAATTATGTGCCACTTTGTGTTGTTCTATCACATAAAATCCCAATAAAATACATTTACGTTTTTGGTTGTAACATGACAAAATGTGGAAAATGTCAAGCGGTATGAATACTTTTTCAAGGCACTGTATTTCAAGGGATGTTTACATTCCTTGTAATAGGAATAAAATAAATAATAATAATAAAAAAAAAAAAAAATTCAAAGGACAGTGTAAAAATAAAAAGTAAAATAAATAATAAAAAAATAAATAATAAAAAAAAATTAAAGTGCCCCCATCCCAGAAGCGAATGGATACGTAAGTCATGCATGCATATGTAAGTTGTATTCGAACTACATATGTTAAGTATTGCCGCGAACGTTAAAGCAAGCGCAATAATTCTAGTGCTAGACCTCTTCTAACTCCACAGGTAACCTGGAAAGGTGTTTAAAGTGTTGCCTATTTTTAAGTACTGTAGTTTGTCGCCATTCCACGAGCGTGCACAATTTTAAAGCATAGCAGGTTAGGTATCTATCTACTCGGCGTAATATCATCTTTCACATTATACAAAATAACTATTGCATTTTTTTTTTTATTAACCGCTTCCTGACCGGCCACTGCATATATACGTCAGCAAAATGGCACGGGCAGGCAGAATCACGTACCTGTACGTGATCGTGCATGTGCCTGCCTGTGGGTCACGCGCGCGACCTGGTCGGGAGCTCCGTGACCCCGGCCGCGGGACCAGCGGACCCGATCGCCGCTGGTATCCCGCGATCGGGTTACGGAGCTGAAGAACGGGGAGAGGTCTATGTAAACAAACCTCTCCCCGCGCTTCCTACACTGACTGTCAGTGATCGGCGGTTCCCTGTCATCGGGAACGCCGATCAATGACGTCAGACGTACAGCCACGCCCCCCTACTGTAAAAAAAAAACACAACACGTCACACTGACTCCTCCCCGCCCCCTAGTGGTTAACCCCCTAACTACAACTGTCATTTACATAGGAATCAGTGCTATTTAAATAGCATTGATTGCTGTATAAATGACAAATGTCCCAAAAATGTGTCAAAAATGTCCGATGTGTCCGCCAAAATGTCGCAGTCACAATAAAAATCGCTGATCGCCGCCATTACTAATAAAAAAAAAATATTAATAAAAATGCTATAAAACTATCCCCTATTTTGTAAACGCTATAACTTTTGCGCAAACTACTCAATAATCGCTAATTGCGATTTTTTTACCAAAAATATGTAGAAGAATACGTATCGGCCTAAACTGAGGAAAAAAAAAATGTTTTTTTATATATTTTTTGGGGATATTTATTATAGCAAAAAGTAAAAAATATTGCATTTTTTTCAAAATTGTCGCTCTATTTTTGTTTATAGCGCAAAAAATAAAAACCGCAGGGGCGATCAAATACCACCAAAAGAAAGCTCTATTTGTGGGAAAAAAAGGACGCCAATTTTGTTTTGGAGCCACGTCGCATGACCACGCAATTGTTAGTTAAAGCGACGCAGTGCCGAATTGCAAAAAGGGGCCTGGTCCTTTGGCTGCCAATTGGTCCGGGGCTGAAGTGGTTAATTAAAGTGTATTTTTCCCAAAAAAATTGCATTTGCAAAACCCCTGTGCAAATACTATGTGACATAAAAAATTGCAACGATCGCCATTTTATTTCCTAAGGTCTCTGCTAAAAAAAAATGGATACTGTTTGGGGGGTTATAAGTAATTTTCTAGCAAAAAATACTGATTTAAACTTGGCAGAAAAAGCCTGGTTGGCAAGTGGGATGAGTAATGGGCTCAAACAGCCCAAGCTTATGAATTGCGTTCACAAACTGGTATCTAGCAGATATACACTATATTGTCAAAAGTATTGGGACACCTGCCTTTACAGGCACATGAAATTTAATGGCATCCCAGTCTTAGTCCGTAGGGTTCAATATTGAGTTGGCCCACCTTTTGCAGCTATAACAGCTTCAGCTCTTCTGGGAAGGCTGTCCACAAGTGTTAGGAGTGTGTCTATGGGAATGTTTGATCATTCTTCCAGAAGCTTTTGTGAGGTCAGGCACTGATGTTGGACAAAAAGGCCTGGCTCACAGTCTTGGCTCTAATTCATCCTAAAAGTGTTCTATTGGGTTGAGGTCAGCGCCACCTGCAGTGGAGAAAGCAGACTGCACCTGCCTACATATGTATGTTGTGCTTAGATGATGCTATACGTATAAATTCACCCCTATATATTGTTTACAGGATATGATAAAAACGTAGGTATAAATCAAATAGATTATATAAAACGTAGGTATATATTGTAAATTATATAAATTATATCAAAATTTATATAGAATTACATATATATATATATTTATAAAGGCAGTAAAAAACTGAATAAAACACCTCTAATACTTTGTGAATAAATAACTGTGAAAAGTGATCTCGTGACTGATAAAATTCAATAAAAATTCAAAAAATGGTGAACAGTAAAAACTGTTAATATTGTGAATATATACACATAAAACCATTCAGAAAAATACATAAATGACAAGTGGATATTCGGTGAAAAAGGTGCCAAACTGTATGTGTAAGTTATACAGTTAGTCCATGTGGGTGCTACAATATATGTGGGTAGCCGTAAACAGTAGTGGTGTTTCTAAGTGGGGTGATGGTGATCCTGTCCCGTCGGCGTCAGCACTTATTGAAAAGAGGCTTACCGGAAGTCACAGACTAAATGAGACGTACGCCTCATAAGTCGTGACAAGCTTTGTTTGTGGAAGGTTACCAGGTCCCTGTTCCACGGTTGGATTCCAAGGTAGGTGTAAACGTATTAGAGGGCAGGAGGGATGCGGTCATCAAAACTCCAATAATTCTCCCGTGTTCATAAATATTAGGTCATATTTGAGAGAGAAAAACTCACATAGTGTGATACCGTAATAAATACTTTTAATGTGGTAAAAACTGATTAAAAACACTCACATTTCAATAGTAATTTTCAGGCACATAGAAAAAATAATGGATATCAGAAGTGCTGCTGCTGTAGTCCACCCAACACGTTTCGTCCTCTGGGACTTCATCTGGGGTGTGGACTACAAGCATCAGCAGTGCTATTTATAGGGAGAGTGACCCCCATCTGATTTGGAAGTTTGCCAGACCGGAAGTTGACCTCAAGTGAGGTCCATTACTTTTTCTATGTGCCTGAAAATTACTATTGAAATGTGAGTGTTTTTAATCTGTTTTTACCACATTAAAAGTATTTATTACGGTATGACACTATGTGAGTTTTTCTCTCTCAAATATGACCTAATATTTATGAACACAGGAGAATTATTGGAGTTTTGATGACCGCATACCTCCTGCCCTCTAATACGTTTACACCTACCTTGGAATCCAACCGTGGAACAGGGACCTGGTAACCTTCCACAAACAAAGCTTGTCACGACTTATGAGGCGTACGTCTCATTTAGTCTGTGACTTCCGGTAAGCCTCTTTTCAATAAGTGCTGACGCCGAAGGGACAGGATCACCATCACCCCACTTAGAAACACCACTACTGTTTACGGCTACCCACATATATTGTAGCACCCACATGGACTATACCACTGTATAACTTACACATACAGTTTGGCGCCTTTTTCACCGAATATCCACTTGTCATTTATGTATTTTTCTGAATGGTTTTATGTGTATATATTCACAATATTAACAGTTTTTACTGTTCACCATTTTTTTAATTTTTATTGAATTTTATCAGTCACGAGATCACTTTTCACAGTTATTTATTCACAAAGTATTAGAGGTGTTTTATTCAGTTTTTTACTGCCTTTATAAATATATATATATGTAATTCTATATACATTTTGATATAATTTATATAATTTACAATATATACCTACGTTTTATATTATCTATTTAATTTATACCTACGTTTTTATCATATCCTATAAACAATATATAGGGGTGAATTTATACGTATAGCATCATCTAAGCGCAACATACATATCTTTTTCAAACTATTTTTCCCGTTAGTCTATCGGCAATGTTTGCAGCATCTATATAACATCACTCATACTCAGCGCAATATTTCCCAACCTTAAACCTACATATGCTACATCACTGTGCGGTATTTTAGGATCCTGTGATTTTTTTCGTTTTTAATATTGCACTAATAAATCTTTTGTAAATGTTATGTGCAGGCCAGTCAAGTTCCTCCATCCCTTGGCCCCTTAGTTCCAGTGAAGGGAACTCTTAAGGCATCAGCATACCAAGACATTTTGGACAATTTCATGCTCCAAACTTTGTGGGAACAGTTTGGGGATGGTCCATTCCTGTTCCAACATGACTGCGCACCAGCAAACAAGGTCCATAAAGACATGGATGAGCGAGTTTGGGGTGGAGGAACTTGACTGGCCTGCATAGAATCCTGACCTCAACCCGATAGAACACCTTTGGGATGAATTAGAGTGGAGACTACGAGCCAGGCCTTCTCTCAAACATCAGTGCCTGACCTCACAAATACGCTTCTGGAAGAATGGTCAAACATTCCCATAGACACACTCCTAAACCTTGTGGACAGCCTTCCCAGAAGAGTTGAAGCTGTTATAGCTGCTAAGGGTGGGCCAACTCAATATTGAACCCTACGGACTAGACATGTGCACTGCCCAAAAATTCGTTCATTTTCGTTTTCGTTTCATTCGTTTTTTTTTTGTTTCGTTTTTCGGGTCATTCGTTATGATCGCAATTAGTAAATTCGTTCATTCGTACATTCGTAAATTCGGAAATTTGTACATTCGTAAATTCGTACATTCATACATTCGAACATTTGTACATTCGTACATTCGAACATTAGAAAATTTGTATATTCGTACATTCGTAAATTCGTACATGCGAACATTTGTACATTCGTACATTTGTAAATGCGTAAATTCGTTCATTCTTAAATTAGAAAATTTGTATATTCGTACATTCGAACATTTGTACATTCGTACATTTGTAAATACGTAAATTCGTTCATTCGTAAATTAGAAAATTCAAAAATTTGGAAATACGAAAATCTGAATAACCATAAAATAGAAAATCTGAAATAGTGACTAACTATTAAATTATAGGTATTTGTCAAATTTGGCTGTTAGCGAACACGAATTTATCTGAAGTTACCAATTATCCGAAATAACGAACGCTGCATCTAAACAAAATGGAACGGAAAAAATGAATAACAAATAATAATAATAATACATTTTTTTTATTATTATTAATGCATTACGTTCCATTTGTTTGTATACGGCATTCGTTATTTCGGATAATTTGTAACTTAAGATAAATTTGTATTTGTTACATTCACTAACAGCCAAATTTAAAAAGGAAATTACAATACCTATAATTTAATAGTTAATAATAGTTAAGTTATTATTAGTTAATTATAAATTCAGATTTACGAATTTCCGAATTTATGAATGTACGAATTTGCGAATGTACGAATTTACGAATGTGCAAATGTACGTATTTACGAATGTACGAATTTACGAATGTACGAATTTACAAATTTTCCAATATTCGAATTTACGAATATTCGGAAAAAATTTGTTAAATGGATTTTTCCGAATATTTGAAAATTTGTAAATTCGTACATTCGGAAATTCGTACATTTGCACATTCGTAAATTCGTACATTCGTAAATATTTACATTTGCACATTCGTAAATTCGTATATTTCCGAATTAACGAATTTGTCTAAATTCGTTAAAAAACTAATTCGGAATGAAACTAATTGCACATGTCTACTACGGACTAAGACTGGGATGACGTTAAAGTTCATGTGCCTGTAAAGTCAGGTGCCCCCAATACTTTTGACAATATAGTGTACTTCAGATGCAACAAATCCCAAGAACAGTGCTCACAGATGTACAAAGACATGAACGCTGGGCTCCAATTAGTATAGGGAGCACAAAGTCCCAAGTTAATAATAAGATGCGCTGTGCGGTGTGAATGATGCTGTTACTTTGCTTGCATGGGAACAGCGCAGGTTCACATGAAGCTGCTATAGGGCACAGGTAAGCAGATGTCTCTTTCCAGCACAGCCTAATTACACTGCCGTTTTGCTTCATCAGAGGTTCCCTTTATTGATCTGGTAATGATTTTTAGCAGAAACCGACTACGATTTTCTTTCATTTTGCAACCAGATATTTTTTCCAGCAAGCTGAAGAAGACATATTAAGCTTTCATAAAAACATTGGAACACAGAGAAAGCATTCACAAAATGATTCCATTCTTCTGTGAAAGCTTTTCTTCACCCGAGCAATAATAAGCCATTAATGACATCAGTTGTTGCTCCTATAGCTCTGCAAACGCGTTTCCTAGAGAACTGCGCTGCAAATGAGGAAAAATACCCAGAGATGTTTGGAAAATGAAATCTTCTGTGTAATTATCTTTAATAATAATCATTTATTAGCATGAATAGAATGATCTGTTGTGTCAAAAAATACTAAGTACAAAGTGGTCCATAAACACGGTAATTAATTCACTTTCTACCATAACCGATGTATAGAAAAAGTCGTTAACAAAGAATGTGACGCTGATGTGTAGGACTCAGAATTGGCACACGTTTTAATTAATAGGAAGTAATAAAAATCAACTCATTATTGGATCTTAGAGGTTATTGTGGGTCTGATTTAAAGTGTAAAGTACATTTTCTTGTTGTCCTAAGCAACCAGCCTGCTTCTTTGTTTTATTTTCATTCCTTTACTGTTGTAAGCAGAACGTTTTCTGTTGTCTATGTAGCACTGATCCCCGAAGGAGCCGCTGGTTTGATTTGGGCGTACCGTTACCCGTTTGACCTCGTATGCGTCTAGGGGTTTCCCGAGGTAGATGGCCCAAAGAACTTCAGAAACTGACACTGGATCCGCTTTGGGATTTTTATGTGCAAAAAAGGGTAGACAAAACACAGTCTCTCAGTATGGGATAGAGGGTTTAGGTAGAAAGTTCAGGTACTCTTTGGAACTGATCAAAACTGAATGTGCATTCACAACTGGATTTTCACAGCTATCGGATAAACCTCCTCTCACTAGGCCTAGCAGCCGATAGAGTGCTCTAATGAAGCAAAGTCTCTGCCACAGACTTGATTGTAGAACTTGTGAATAAAGACTCTGACACAGACTTGGTTGTAGAGCTTGTGAATAAAGTCTCTGCCACAGACTTGGTTGTAGAACTTGTGAATAAAGTCTCTGCCACAGACTTGGTTGTAGAACTTGTGAATAAAGTCTCTGCCACAGACTTGGTTGTAGAGCTTGTGAATAAAGTCTCTGCCACAGACTTGGTTGTAGAACTTGTGAATAAAGTCTCTGCCACAGACTTGGTTGTAGAACTTGTGAATAAAGTCTCTGCCACAGACTTGGTTGTAGAACTTGTGAATAAAGTCTCTGCCACAGACTTGGTTGTAGAACTTGTGAATAACGTCTCTGCCACAGACTTGGTTGTAGAACTTGTGAATAAAGTTTCTGCCACAGACTTGGTTGTAACTGAAGGATGTAGACAAACTTAAAGAGCCCTCATACGGTACCAGTATCTTGCAGCCGGTCCGGCGATACCATACGAGTGTAGATAAACTTGGTGTCTTTCAACTTAGCTTCCAGGCTCTTGCTGAGGAACCAGCCTTATGTGTGGCCCTCTCCCGAAGAGTCCTCCCCTGGTTGCTTTCTCAGTTGCTGGGCCTCTCCACAGACGAGACGGCACTGGACCACCTTGGAATCCTCCTTCCAGTTACTTTGCCTCGGGCTAGCCAGCCCCGAGACTCGGAATTGGATGGATCCGCACCCCAGGCCATGAGGGCCCTGAGGGCTGGTCAGGAGGACCAGGACCATACAGACAGAAAGATCTTCTGGACCGGAACCCAGAAACATTTGATCTCAGTACCTTAAGTACCCCCTCCCAAAATTCACAGCAAGGCGACACTCTCACTGGTTGGTTCAGAGAGAGATTGGCACTCAATTTGCCCAGCCAAACTGCGTTCTCGTACTTTCCAGAAGTACGGTGTCACCACACAGGTGGGGTATCAGCCATTGTTCACAGATAACATCACATAGATCATAACTCCCAACATTTTGAGATGGGAATGAGGGACACCTACTAGCAAACGTATGTAGGCATAGTACACACCCCTCTGTCACACCCTCTTAAAGGAGAATTAACAAACAAAATGGTTATTTAAATCCACAAGGGCTTTTTTTTTAATACCACTACTATTCCTTTACGTTGGCTTTTCAAATTTACAAATGCAGCAATTTAGCAATTGGATGAAAGGTTTAGCGCTGGGAAACACTTTTTGAAGGATAAAAAGTGCATTTTATATAGAAATTATATAGATCAGACCAAAATAAGGGACAAATGAGGAAGAAAGAGGGACAGAGGGACAATGCTCCAAATCAGTTATCAGTTAAGATTCACAGTTTTATTGTTGGGGTCAGTTTAGTAGGTTTTCGTAGGTGGTTGAGACATTGAAGGCAAACCACGGAGACCAGGTTTCCTGGTATCTCTCTAATTTATCGGAGGTTTGCGCTAACATTTCCTCCATTTGGCATATTTCGGATACCTTTCGCAGCCAGTCTTGTACAGATGGGGTCGGGTGCTTTTACATAGCAGCAGAATCAATGATTTGGCTGCATTTAGTAGGTGTTTAGTCAAGGACTTTTTGTACCGTCTAAGTGGAAAGTTAGAGATGTGTAATAGGCAACAGGCTGCATCTAGCGTGAGTCTGGTCTCCGTGATCAGCCTAATGGTCTCTCTAATTTTGTTCCAGTAGGTACTTATTGTTGGACATTGCCACCAGATATGCAAGAGAGAGCCTGTCTCCTCACCACATCTCCCGCAACTGCTGGAGATGTGGGGGAACCATTTGTTTAACTTGACCGGGGTGGAGTACCAATGTGTCAAGAGCTTGTATGCTGTCTCTTGTGTTCTAGTGCTAATGGAGCACTTATGAGAGAGGATAATTGACAGATATTCTAACTAAATCCCAGGCTACCCAAAACTTCAATAGAAAGAGAACCTCAATCTGATGTATGATAACAAAAGTAAAAATGTGAACAGGAGTTACCCAAAAAAGTAAAAAATAAAATACAATAGCACCTTTATTCCAAAGCAATCTGGCCTTTTTAAATTTCCAAATTTATATTTTTAAAATCCAGTTCCAGCCCAAACTTTTTTTTGAAGACTTGAAAAGGATTAGAGCATCTGTTTTTTAATGATGTAACCTCTTTGGAGAAAATTCTCCTCATTTCCCATTGCATGGACAGTCATTGATGGCAAAGACAGAGCTAAAAACCTGACACAACTATCCCTCCTCCACTAAATTAGAAACAAAAAAAAAATGTTTTATGAATGCCAGAGTCACTGTTTGAGGAGACTATCCTTTTCTTTATCTTCTGTAGGACAACTATCAAATTTAAAGCTGATCTTGCACTCCAAAGAAAGGTGCACAAATTAACTAAAGCCTCCTCCCCATGCCCAAATGCTGGAGAAAAAAAAAAAACCTGTTGAGGAAAAAATAGTTAAATATTACAGTATACTCTCCCTTTCCCAGCATCCACAATGCAGGGCGTGACCTCTTTCTCCTGCCAACAAGATCCCGGGGAATGCTAAGTAGCCCAGTCACCTTCTCGTGAGATTTGGGTAACTAAGCATTCTCAGAGAATGATGACACCCTTGCCTCTGCGATGCAGGAGAAAGAGGTCTTTCTTTTGCACAGTATTTTCGGGAGGGGGACACCTTCAATTTCACTGAGGTGCAAGGTCCTCTTTAAATCACACAATAAGATGATCCTGCACAGTGCTGGAGCAACATCTCTCCAGATCTGGATCTGCCTGACAGATGGTGACTGACACTCCTAGGGTTAGGGTTTATTTTAACTTGACTGCAGTGTTTTGGAGTAAGTAAAATAAACAGACCCTACCTTTTTAACGCAAGGACCAACTCCAGCGAAAAACATTTGATGCTGCTTTGGATAGGGTGGAGAAAGGTTAGAGCCAGTACTGGGATTTTTATGGCTGTCTATGTCCCTACTGGGGAGTAGGGATGAGCCCGATGTTCAAGTCAAACGGGTGTTCTCCTGTTCAATATCGAATAGCGAACAATTTGGGGTGTTCGAAAAAATTCGAAAGCTGCGGAACACCCTTTAAAAGTCTATGGGAGAAATCAAAAGTGCTAATTTTATAAGGCTTATATGCATGGTATTGTCATAAAAAGTGTTTGGGGACCCGGGTCCTGCCCCAGGGGACATGTATCAATGCAAGAAAAAGTTTTAAAAATGGCAGTTTTTTCGGGAGCAGTGATTTTAATCATGCTTAAAGTGAAACAATAAAAGTGTAACATTCCTTTAAATTTCGTACCTGGGGGTGTCTATAGTATGCCTGTAAGGGGGCGCATGTTTCCCGTGTTTGGAACAGTCCGAGAGCAAAATTACATTTCTAAAGGCAAAAAAGTAATTTAAAAGTACTCGCGACTATAATGAATTGTCGGTCCTGGCAATTCACATAAAAGTTCATTGATAAAAACGGCATGGGATTCCCCCACAATAAAAAATGCATGGGGGTCCCCCCAAATTCCATACCAGGCCCTTCAGGTCTGGTATGGATTTTAAGGGAAACCCTGTGCCAAAATAAAAAAAAATGGCATGGGTCCTCCCAAAAATCCATACCAGACCCTTATCCGAGCACACAACCTGGCAGGCCGCAGGAGGCCTAGTAGTGCCTGAAAGCGGTGTAGCTGGGAGCAGTTCTACACAAGGAGAGGATACACTCCTGCAAGCAGTTTGCTAAAATCTTTGTGCTATTTCCAAGAGGGTCTGAGAGCTCCTAATCTGTAATGGACTTTTGCTACCAATCTACGTATTAGTGGGAGCTACACCTCCATTGGCTGCCCAATGGATGAAGACACGACAGAAGACACCAGGCAGGAAGAAATATATACTGTATATTAAAATATATATTTTTACCTTTTTTCCCCATCTTTTTCTACATTTCAGTGCTGCTCATCTCTTTCAGCCTCTTTTAGTGTATTCTAGTGGTGGCTCCATGGCATTTCTCAGGGTGGATTTCCTGATGTTGACACCTGTGTACCATGCCTGCCTAACATATGTTTAACTTGACGAAGTCTGGGTGACAGGGCGGCAGTGCATAAGGACAAATGGGAGATAAGGACACCACATAACAGGAAGTGACTGAACAAGGACCTTCATGGCAACCAAGTATTATTCAAATGAAAGATGCAGATTTAGTAATACTTTATTCATTCTTTTATCATTTAAAGGACTCCCGTTGACATATAATGCCTTAATCCTTTGATGACTATCAAATGTATGATCAAAATGCTGCAAGGCAGTACTTTTAAACCACTCAGCCATGCTGCCTGTTATTTACCAGTTGTGTACTATTTTCATATTCATTCCAATTATGTTGAGTCAAAGCACTTATTCTCTTGTAGTATTATTAATGACATATAGACGCCAATCTTACGCCTTCTTGGTGCATGGATGCTAAGCTCCTAGGCCTGTTGGCCTAGGAACAAAGAACGTTGATTAAGACTAGCAAGTCTATCATTATATCTCATTGTAAATATTTCTAATATATGGCATATGACGGGTTTCCATGGCTTTGAAGATAAGGGAGAATTTGTCTCTGACACTTTATGCAATCTTCATAATTGCCTATTGCAGGAACCTATTACATATATTTTATGCATATGCTAGATTATGTAAAGGATAGACTATTACTAAAATAAAATTAAATACACCTCTAAATCTCATTTAGAAAGGGTTAATTACAAACCAGAAAAAATAGGTATTGAATTATAGACATCAAATTGTCCTATCACCTGTTGTGTGCAATCATTAACTGTAGGTTAGTCTTCAGTGCTATAGTTACCCCGCTATAATGGAAGTAGCTGGACAAACAACATCTGCCTGACACATACCATGGTGATTGGATTAATGAGACTGGGTTACCTGTGTGGTATGCTGGGCTTTGATTCTGACACTCATTAGAACTGAAAAAGCAGCTTGCATAAAATATCTTTAGCATTACAGAACAAGTCCAACTGAATGTGGCTAACCACTACTAGCTACATCATGACTTGGATAAATGAGAACCTTCACAGAGACGGTTTATGTCATTTGGACAACTCGAGTCAAGTAGTGAGTTAGACTGAGCTTTGGGTTAGAGCTGGCAGAGGTTTCGACCTGAAATCTAAATGATTGAGTATCACTACCACTATCACAACTGCCAGTAGAATATATTAATACACAAATAGGAAAAGAAAAATGACTGCAATATTGTTATAATTATACAATTGTCACCATCCATGGCAGTACATAAGGCTGAATTATTTCATAAAGTACCATATTTATCGGTGTATAACACGCACAGGCGTATAAAACGCACCACAATTTTAGGAGGGAAGTTTAACCACTTTCAGACCGGACCATTTTGCTGGCTTAAGACCAGACCACTTTTTTGCGATTCGGCACTGCGTCGCTTTAACTGACAATTGCGCGGTCGTGCGACGTGGCTCCCAAACAAAATTGACGTCCTTTTTTTTCCCCACAAATAGAGCTTTCTTTTGGTGGTATTTGATCGCCTCTGCGGTTTTTATTTTTTGCGCTATAAACAAAAAAAGAGCGACAATTTTGAAAAAAACACATTATTTTTTACTTTTTGCTATAATAAATATCCCCCAAAAATATATAAAAAAAATGTATTTTTCCTCCGTTTAGGCCGATACGTATTCTTCTACATATTTTTTGTAAAAAAAAATCACAATAAGCGATTATTGATTGGTTTGCGCAGAAGTTATAGCGTTTACAAAATAGGGGATAGTTTTATAGCATTTTTATTAATAATTTTTCTTTTTTACTAGTAATGGCGGCGATCAGCGATTTTTATTGTGACTGCGACATTATGGCGGACACATCGGACATTTTTGACACATTTTTGGGACCATTGCCATTTATACAGCAATCAGTGCTATTTAAATGCACTGATTCCTGTGTAAATGACACTGGCAGTGAAGGGGTTAACCACTAGTTGGCAGTGTATGGGGTTAAGTGTTCCTAGGGGCGTGTTACTAACTGTGGTGGGGGCGTGGCTGTGATTTAGTGAACACTGATCTCTTCTCCAATCAGAGGGAGCAGAGATCGGTGTCACTAGTTGCTAGGCAGAACGGGAAGATGCTGTTTACTTCCGCATCTCCCCGTTCAGCCATCCCATGAGGCGATCGCGGGTATCCCCGCGGCGATCAAGTCCACGGGGCCCGCGACTGGACTCATGGGGGCCCCGACTGTCGCACTCGCGTGCCGCCGGCGGCGTGCGTGTGATGGCACGGCGGCAATCTTAAAGGGTACGTACCTGTACGCTCTTTTGTCTGTCCGTGCCATTCTGTCGACGTACATCGTCGTGCGCCGGTCGGGAAGTGGTTAAGGGAAAAAAACGTACATTTTAAATAAAGATCTTTGAAGCAAAATTAGGGTCACAGCTCATCAATGCACCCTGCTTAGTGCCAATCTGCAGCCTCTAAATTGCCCATCAATGCAGCCTGTTCAGAGCCCATCTGCAGCCTCACCTTTCCCATTATTGCAGCCTCGCCAGTGTTGGATTATGCCTGCTGTCTCAGAGGGAAGCGGAGAAGCGAGTGCCACTGAATTACAGAGAGCCGCCATCTCCTGTGTACCCGGCGCTCTGTCGCTCACAGCCACGCCTCTTGGCCCTGCTCATAGGATAGACAGAACAGTGGCCCAATGCGGGACCAGGAGGCGTGGCTGTGAGTGACAGAGCGCCGGTTACACAGGAGATCACGGCTCTATGTAATTCAGCGGCGCTCGCTCCTCTTCCCTCAGAGACAGCAGGGATCGATGTATAACACGCACCCGCGATTTTCCCCTGATTTTAAGGCGTTATACGCCGATAAATACGGTAATTGAGACATAATCCATTTGGGTACCATCTCCTTTTTACAACACATAATTATAATGATTCACATTTGATATATAGCCCTTAAGTACTAAATAATTCAATAATAGTTGCCAGTGTGATAGGTGGTAATAAGCACATACAAAAGTAAATAACATTGCATAGCAAGTGGCTAGTGCCACGGCATACAGACTAAGGGCTGGTTCAAACCAGCCAATGCACTCCAACGCAACAGCTGGTGTGCAGTGTTATCCGGCTCAGATCAGCACAGTAAAGATGCGCTTCTTCCTTTCTTTTTTTTTTTTAACAAACTTTATTGAGATGTCACAAAGACATTTTATTAAGTTCAATTACCAGCCGCGTGCTGCGAGACAGTGGATGGCCTCTTGCGGCGCTGTGCAGATAAAAAGGACAGCATGCAGGACTTTTTCTCAGTGTACCGTGCCCGAACACCACTGCAATGCAGTGGTGTGAACCAGGCATATAGGAGACAAGGCATTTTGCCTTGTCCATTGATGGGACTGCATTGAAAAAGCCACCCAACACAGTCCCACTGCATCTGGGGTAAATATACGGTTAAGGATTCCCCATATATCTATTGGGGTGCGGGTGGAGGGGGGCACATAGGTGGAGGGGGGAGGGGACACAAACAAAAAATGGAGAGCCTAAACTATAAAAATTGATCTGGGTGCTCAGACTATAGGAATACCCACATTTATTAATGTTATGCTCTCTCTTTTTGTTTGTGTTTCCTACCCTGGGCAGAGTGATGAGGGAACAAAAGGAAGGAGAATATTAGCTAATAGGGATGCAGGAAAAAGTAAACCCTCTGCTTTGCCCTGCCCTGCCATGTCACGAAGTGGATGGAAATCTTTCCAAAGTTAGGGAACACCCCTTTAAGAAAGTTGTTGCCAGAACAAGTGCCCCCTTGGGAAGATTTCCCCTCTATTCCTGTTCGGGCAACAACTGAACATTTGGGGTTTTCCTTCACTTTCAGTCCCGGTGACGATGGTCGTCAGAACAACTACTGAGAGTAAATCTACCCAGGAGGGACACAGACAGTAAAAATTACAAATGTGTGAAAATCGGCAAGGGCACCACACCAATGGGTATAGAGTCCAGAAACGTTCTTAATTGAATAACTGTTATAAGTAGTGGTTGAACATGTTTCAGGGTTCAGACACCCCCCCATCATTGGGGCTTATATAATACATAAGATTGGCTGAATTCAATCGGACATTAATGATATTTGTAGTCCTTGATATACAACCGCCTAGGGATGTTAGTTGACTTTATATACAGATATTATCAGTGGCCTATAGATGTTAACGCTACATGTTATATAAGGCCAGATGAGGTCTGGCCTCATTCACATGGGTGTATTTATATGTACACCCTTGTGATGGGTCCGCACAGGCGTTTCATGCATCTGTGTGTAGCCAGTCCCATTTATGTCTGTTAGTATGCATAGGCTTCACGGACACACATGCTGTCTGCAACACCTGTGAATCCTGTGTGGATAAAAGCAAGCATAAGTACACCCATGTGAATGAGGTTTCGGAACCCCTGAAACTTGTTGGCTGTTTATTTCAGTTTTTATTTAAGTAAAGCCTCGTACACACAATCAGATTTTCGGACGATTTTTGTGGCATCCTAGTCTCATGTCGAAAGTGAAGAGGTTACTCACAATATAAGAAAATTTTCGTACGACAGAATACAACGTCAGAAGTGACGTAATGTGTTGAATGGTTTTGTATGTAGTCTTTCGTTTCTGAGCATGCGTAGTCTTGATGTTATAATTTTTTTCGTACGAAAACTGTACTAATTTGTTTTTAGTCTGCACATTCAGCTTTTGTCTGACGAAAAAGCAAAATCGGCTGTCGAAAGCACCGTACTAACGATCCAAAAATCGGCAGACATCTCGTCATACAAATTTTTCCATCCGATTTTCATATCGTGTGTACAGGCCTTAAGTCCCATCGCTGGCCTGAATTCCCATTGGGTGTGTTTCTCACTCTTTTGGTTTTAGTTGTAGAGAGACTCTATAGAGATTGGATACATAGAGAGAAATCATGGATTTTATAGGCACCAATATATTTAAAAAAACAATTTTAATAAGATATTTACAAAATATCTTAAAAGCATATAAAAAGTGAATCTAGACCTTTACAAACAATAAGCAACACAACCAACTCTAACCGCTGGGCCGGGTTCGGTAGATGTAACAACCACTGGGATTATCCCTTAGCAGAGTGGAAGCAGAATGGCGTTTTGGAGATGCAAGCTCTACATGTTTCGCGATACAACGCTTCTTCAGGAGATTATCAATACTTTACACTGAATAAATGGAAAAAACACATAAATAAATATACAAATTGTCAAACACAATATATGCATTTTGTTTTGTAAAGGAAGAAGTTGTGAGAAAAAAACATCCAATCCCCCTTAAAAATGTGGTAATAAATCTCACAGTGGGGGTACAATACTAAAGAAAATGATACCCCCCACCGTGAGATTTATTACCAAATTTTCAGGCCAAAAATGCCAACAACAACAAGGAACAACAGGAACATTCTATCACACCATTTGCATTTGTTGCATAATGATCCCACTCTTAGGAAATATACTCGCGAGTACCCAGATATTACCTTTAGACGTGCCACCTCACTTCAGGACAGACTGACGCATAGTCATTACACCTCTGCCCCAAGTGCAGTGGCACGTGCTAGAGGGATCTTTAAGTGTGGTCAGTGTACATTTTGTCTGTGGATTTCCACTGGTTCTCGATTTATACTCCATGGACTTCAGGTGCCATACTGGGAGAGCCTGTGTCTAATGAGAAAAGGGGGCAATTTAATTTAGCATTTGCTCCACTTTTCTGTTGTAAATGTTGTAAGAATATCCTGCCCTGGATTCAGAAAAGCAATGTGACAGCTAAAGCTATTATCAAGTAATAAATGCAGGTACTTCTTAAAGGTAATGGCAACACTTTTGCATTATATTGCAATAGCTGTGAACAATTCATAAAGAAATACTTCTGTTTCAGAGATAAGAAAACTTGTGTAAAAAAAAAAAAAACGGTCATTTTGGAGTAATTTGTGTCGGCAGTGAGAAATTTGTCCTGCCCCCTGTTGGTTGCTAGCATAGTGACAGCCCTGAGTCTGCCAGCATCCTAGCAACCAAGTAGGCTCAGCTGCAAAATATCATTGGCTGCTAGGATACCAACAACCCTGAAGCCACCAGCCTTCTAGCAACCAATGAAACTTGGCTGCACAGAGTCTTTGAGACCTGTGCACAATGTAGGCTTTGCAACACATTTGTCACGTTCACTGGTGGTTGTTGTATGGTGGCACAGACATTCTTCTAAAGACTTTCTGCTCCACAGAGTTCAGTTAGATGTGGGCAGTCATATTGGGGAGACAAGAGTTAAATAGATAGCATTTGTCTGTGTAAGGTTGCCCATACATGGATCGAAATTAAGCTGATTCGGCAGAGGCCAGTCAAGTTTAAACCAAGTGTGGGCAATGTGGTTGAGCAGAAGTCGATCTACCGATAGACTTCTGATTAACCACCCTGGTGGATTTTTTTTTTGCTCGGTCAGCACTGAAAACGAAGGCCTCCAGCGATAATCTGTGTATTCTAATGGTGGGTAAGTCTCCCCACCGTCAGAATACAAAGAGACAGTGGGGAAGGTTCCCCCATATGTGTGGATGGGGGGGGGGGGGGGTGGGCCAGAGTGGGAAGAGCTTGGAGTTAGCACAGGTAACCACTTTTTAGGGACAGCTAGGGCTAACCCCTCAGTCTGAACAGGTTGGAGCCCACCTTGAGTAGTCCCTAAATTATAAGACCAAAACTTTGTCTTCAACTTTTTTGTGTTACTCGTTGTTCATCACCACCAAGGGGATGGAAGAACATTACAGTAGTGGGTTGTTCATTGGATAAAACTCTTGTTAAAGCTAAATTAAATTAATTAAATTAATTAAAGCTGAAGTTTAATTATAGCATTTTTTACACAGCTTCATTGAGCCAGCTTGGACCAATGTAGTGTATAGTGTATAGTAAGTATACAGTTGTGCTCATAAGTTTACATACCCTGGCAGAATTTATGATTTCTTGGCCATTTTTCTGAGAATATGAATGATAACACAAAAACTTTTCTTTCACTCATGGTTAGTGTTTGGCTGAAGCCATTTATTATCAATCAACTGTGTTTACTCTTTTTAAATCATAATAGCAACATAAATTACCCAGCTGACCCTGATCAAAAGTTTACATACCCCAGTTCTTAATACCATGTATTGCCCCCTTTAACATCAATGACAGCTTGAAGTCTTTTATGGTATTTGTGGATGAGGATCTTTATCTTCTCAGGTGGTAAAGCTGCCCATTCCTCTTGGCAAAAAGCCTCCAGTTCCTAAAAATTCTTGGGCTGTCTTGCATGAACTGTACGTTTGGGATCTCCCCAGAGTGGCTCAATGATATTGAGGTCAGGAGACTGGGGTGGCCACTCCAGAACCTTCACTTTATTCTGCTGTAGCCAATGACAGGTCGACTTGGCCTTGTGTTTTGGATCATTGTCATGTTGGAATGTTTAAGTACGTCCCATGCGCAGCTTCCTGGCTGATGAATGCAAATGGTCCTCCAGTATTTTTAGATAACATACTGCATTCATCTTGCCATCAATTTTGACCAAATTTCCTGTGCCTTTGTAGCTCACACATCCCCAAAACATCAGCGATCCACCTACGTGTTTCACAGTAGGAATGGTTTACCTTTCATCATAGGCCTTGTTGACTCCTCTCCAAATTAACCATTTATAGTTGTTGCCAAAAAGCAAAATTTTGGTCTCATCACTCCAAATAACTTTGTGCCAGAAGGTTTGAGGCTTGTCTCTGTGCTTTTTGGCATATTGTAAGTGGGATACTTTGTGGCATTTGCGTAGTAATGGCTTTCTTCTGATGACTCGACCATGGAGCCCATCCTTATTCAAGTGCCTCCTTATTGTGCATCTTGAAACAGCCACACCACATGTTTTCAGAGAGTCCTGTATTTCACCTGAAGTTATTTGCAGGTTTTTCTTTGCATCTCGAACAATTTTTCTGGTAGTTGTGGATGAAATTTTAGTTGGTCTACCTGACCGTGGTTTGCTTTCAACAGAACCCCTCATTATCCACTTCCTGATTAGAGTTTGAACACTGTTGATTGTCATTCTCAATTCCTTTGATATCTTTTTAAATCACTTTCCTGTTTTTTACATGTAGCGGTACCCCAGTAAGGGCTGCTGATCGACTCTATACCCCTCTGGCTATCCCGACCCTGCAGCTCCCCTCTTACCTCTGGCACCTCGGGTTCCATGGTGTAATGTGATGTTATCAATGAAAACCACACACAGAGTTACAGAACCACTTAAGTAATTTACTGTTATAGATGTTGAACATTAAAGAAAGTGCAATTCAGTGTAACCAATAAGTGACAATGGATAACATTAAACATAAACTTGAGAGTTGTAGATCAAATAGTTACCGTAATGAATGTATGCGAACAGGTGCACAATGGGATAAACGTCCAATATACGCCAACACTTATATTGACCGCCTTCCCGCTGCAACCCCAAAGCACACACACACCAAATCTGCAGTATAATGTTATGAACATGCAACAGTACAATATATATATATATATATATATATATATATATATATATATATATATATATATATATATATATATCCTGTACTCAAGGGCTCCCCCTATGTTGTAATGCCATGTTCCAAATGCAAAGTCAACTGTGATGCTTTGTAGAAGATCATAAAGAAAAGTCCCTTGTCTTCTTGGGATCTTCAGCTAGCTTATGTTATTTAAACTGCAGTATTTGTAAATCCAAACAGGGAAACAAGTAGAGAGCAAATTGTAGAATAGATGATGCGCTAGTAATCGTGTACTTGCACTTGTAAAGCACTTGTAATACTTTCTCCTTAGCAGCGGGTACAGCTCAGCATTAACTTTATAGCACAGGGAAGGCAAACTCTGAAGTTCCACTGTAGGCAGCCTATAAATATGAGAGACCACTCCTGTAGGACTACAAGTCTCACCAGCAGTCTGCAAGGATATCACACAGCAACAGTGCCCTATATTAATCTGGGCAAGTGCCCGCTCACCAGATGTCTGTAAGGCTCTTTTCCTGATATCTCAGTCTAATCCGAAACTGGCGCCATCACATTGCACCGTCTGATGGCTGATGACTGTAATGCTGGAGACCTCCAAATATCTTGGGTCCTCCGGTCCATCCCCACTCTGGTCCAGCTGGCTGTGCTCTGGAATACCTCAGAGGCCAATCGATTCTGCTCCGCGCCTCACAGGCGGCAGTCTTCCAGTCACTCACACAGACCTCACTGCAGGCAGGTATTGAATGGCGTCCCAAGAGGCCAAAATATGGCCGTGCTGTTACTTTTATCACCGCTCCCAGCATGCAGTACAGTAACTTAGCCTTGTGGGTCTGTGACTTAGCACTGTGGGTTTAGTAGTTCCCAAACTAAGTTAACACATGAGTCACTTCCTCATTAAACTACATCTCCCAAAATGCTTTGTAACTCTGCGTCACAGAAACTAAACAAAGTCTTAATAGCATACAAAGGACACTAGAGAGAGCCAAACTCGTTGGTAACCAGCATAACTGTAATGCCTATTTTAGCAAAGCATGGCTACATACAGTTCAACTACTATTTCCCGCAGATCCTTTGACAATTCTTTTGCTTTCCCCATGACTCAGAATCCAGAAACATCAGTGCAGCACTGGATGAAAGATGCAAGGGTCTGTCAGGAGTCCAGAAACTCATTGACCTTTTATACACACACACTAATTACAAGCAAACAGATCACAGGTGAGGATGGTTGCTTTTAATAGCCATTCAAACCCCTTTGTGTAAACTTGTGTGCATGTTATCAGGCCAAAATCACCAAGGTATGTAAACTTTTGATCAGGGTCATTTGGGTAATTTCTGTTGTGATTATGATTTAAAAAGAGTAAACACAGTTGATTGATAATAAATGGCTTCAGCCAAACACTAATGATGAGTGAAAGAAATGTTTTTGTGTTATCATTCATATTCTCTGAAATGGCCAAGAAATCATAAATTCTGCCAGGGTATGTAAACTTATGAGCACAACTGTATATGTGCCATACCTGTAGTGTCTCTGTGGAAGCTGAAAAATCACATTAGTAGGCATGACTACTCCAGTGATCTTCACTAGCTTCCAGATCCTGTGCTGAGTGACTGCCCTGCTGCATGCTAAACACAGGCGGTTGCTCACTTGTCATGGGTGCTAATCAGGGAATCTTTTGCATTTTCTCACTAAATGCAATGCATTATCTGACTAGATGAGGAGGAGGTTGTGAAGTCAACACCCCATCTTTCCACATTCTCCAATCAGAGAACTCTGCAAAGTGTTTCCTGAATGGTGCCCAAATCCCCCCCCCCCCCCCCCCCCCCCCCCGGAACCAGGAACAAGGTATTACAGCTGAGCATTGCACTCAAGAACTAGAAAACACTAGCTTCGGTGCAAACTGGAATTGACTTTATTATAAATCCACAAAGAATACATACCCCTGCAAAACCACATAAGAGCCTGATATATTATCCTAAACAATGTAAACTGTAAACAATACTATCACTAGCACATCTAAGGAACAGCCAACATAAACAGTAATCTAAATAACCAGTAAGCTAGTTGAAAGAGAAGTATGGGTTTTTCCTCCATCATACTTACCTAGGTGTATGCAGCATCGGTTTGATGCTGCATCTGTCCCCCAGCACCTCCATACTGAAAACTGAACGATCAAACATCATCGATGGCTCGGTTCTCAGAGCTCCCCAAGCAGAGGGCTGCTGACTGCCAAACAGCAGCTCTCTCCTCTGATCCTCCATGCTCACTGGAGCGCTGAGCTGTAGAGGGGCAGGAAGCAGCCATCTCAGGCTCTCATCGGCACCTGGCGGATCCAGACTCCCATTGTTGGGATGATGCGGTGCCTGGACTCATCGCCAGAGAGCGGACTTCACTCAGCTCTGCTGAAAACAGGTCACAGGAGGGCAAAACGAATTGCACTCCTGTGACCCATAGGAGAGGCCCAGTCAAACGAGCTTAGGCTGGATTTCTCCTTTAACAACTAGTCACCTAGACAAGCTTAGGTGACTCAGGTTAATGCCCACCCAGACAGTTTGGCATCAGTATTCAAGAAGACCCAGGGCTGTCCAAATCTCATTAACCAGCTTTATTTTCACATACATCTTCTCACCGAGTTTCAAATTGGCAGAGACCATCATGGCTTCCTTGAGTATTAAATGTGGTAATGTCCACTTGCATTATATATAAGGACATCTTCCTGAATGTTTGTAGCTCCCTCAAATGCCAGGGCTCATGGTCAGTAGGCCAGAGGCTACTGTGCATGCCCCCTCCAAAAGCGCCTGTCCTGGTTGGGTCTGTCACAATACCTAAAGTTACATTTTAAAGAAATGTTTGCACTGCCTCCTTCCCTTCACAATATTCTCCTTGGTAACCACCAACATGGTCCTGTACGGAGCCAGTGCCAAGATATGCTATTGCAGAGACCTAGAGCTGGGCATTATGGGATTATGTGCTTTCACACAGTAATTTTGCTTTATGAAAAATATTCTTTAACAAATATTAAAAATTACATATTACAAAATTGCCACTATTTTAAGGTTTTATGTCATAAATTATAAATTTCTTATAAGCAATTGTTAACATAAAAAAAAAAAAAAATCAGCCACCATAGGAGTCTATTGTTTAAAATATCTGATGCCATCGTTTAGATATCATCAGCCACAAAAGAAACATAAATCTAGTCTCTCTATGACATTGCGGTGGAACACAAAGAGGGATCTGCATGTGGTATCTTTTCTTCTTAGCGTTGAACAATCAGTGTTATTTCGAGAATTTCACAATTGCATACCCGAAATCCATACACTATCTCAGCTGTCTTTCATTTAAAAGCCCACACATAGTTGAGAACAACAGCAAAACAATAGTTACACAACCTTTACTTTGCTAACTCGCATTTGGTGCAAGCGGTTGCCATAGAAACAGGGCTCGTGTTCTTCGGAGGCAGCGTGGGTGATTCACCTTCAGCAGTGGCTGCGCACTGTGGAAGATAGTTAGTAACATCCACTGGGATTTGCAAGTTGTTGTTTTTTTTTTTATACAAGCCCCAAAACTGTGGTGTAGAGAGGATGGGCAGAATCAAGGTTTATACAGTGCTAAAATGGAAATGGCAATAGCTATAAATACTGTCACAATAACTGGGAACCTTTCCAATGTCCTTATTATAAAACATTCTAAGTAATCCTCATTGTGATGTCATTTATGTTAAGTTTGATTTTTATTTTTTTGTTATGGTAGAAGTATTGCAGTTCAATTTTCAGCTTGCCTTACCAACAGAACTGTATGCTGAAATTAAAGCGAACCTTTGGGTGCCCCAAGGAGAGTAGTAATGCGGCGCGCATAGCGTGCTGCAGCAAACAGTGGGCGTGGCCAAATTGCGCTTGTTGACATCAGCGCCCTGCCCCCCAGCGATGCCAAACCTGCCCCCAGACAGCTGCCCGCAGCTCTCGAACAGCAACAGATGTGTATGTGACTATCTTGGTTACTTGGGGAGCCACAGTCCAGTCTGAATAATGTGTCCAGGTTTAAGCATACCTGACACATGATTCAAAACCCAGACTGTCTGGGTGAATCCCAGACAGGTGGCAACCATACTAAGCAGGTAGATAAAAATAAACTGCAGCTCTGACTAAATGCCAACAGTGCCTTGCTATAGATGTAGGTAATTTATGTACCTCCTGAAGCCTGACTGGAATACTCTCAGGACTCCCAGGATACTTCCAGGACCTAAGAGGGGTCTAGTCACTACTGCTCACCTTTACCATCATAGAAGTGAGCTGTTTCTTTGATTCAAACCCCCTCACATACTCTTTTTCTCTCCTGATGCAGTATCTCTGAGCTCAGTGTTTAAGGCGCTTACGTCCTGGCAGATTTTTCTGGTTCACTGTGACCATCCACCCCATCTCCTTGTGGGATTTGAGGGCCAGGCCATCATGGACATTGGGGCTTTCCAGAACAAAGTCTAATATTTCACTTTCACTGCTAACATAATGTCGTGTAAGTGCTGCTCCGTTCAGAAGTCTTGTGTGCCCTGGCCGGCGTGATGATGCACCACTCAGGGTGTGTATCCATGACTACCAGGGCTCACGGGATATGGCTGGATGGCGCTGGGTGTCCTTCAGCCTAGAAGAAAAGCAACAACCAGAAGTGGTGAGTTTTTGTGGGAAAGCACCAGAGAGGAAGTGAGTATTAAAGCCGAAGCTGCTTTTTTAATTTTTGCAAAACATTTTATACTTTGAAACATGCTACACTACTTATTTAAACAAATAAAAAGTAAAGTTGGTCTTTCAGTAAAATTAATGGAGATATAAAGGGACCCAATTAAACGAGGACTAATTTAGAAGGAAAACATTGTTCTGATGTACAGATTTGGTTAATTGATATTAATATATTCAGAGTGAAAGGCTGTAGAACGAGTATATTATTGGTTAGGCAGAAGGGGAGTGGGAGTCAATGGCGTCATCCTGCTAAAAGGAGAGCTTCATTATTTTAGTGCATTTATGTCAAATGTAAACACAGAGCTCTTCTCATACAGGTCATGGGAAATTCAAGGCTAATGCAGGCTATTATGCCTATATTATCTCCATGGGTTTGTTCAGGAATGACAATCACACATAGAGTCACATCCATCCGGTACCTCATTATTGGAGAACTACAAGCCCCAACTTACCTTCAGGGATAAAAAAAAATAGAAGTATCCGGGGGAACCTTTGGAAGGCTATAGGTTTCCCACAAAAAAAGCACTTGGAATTCTGTAGTTCACTCATTAATTAAATTATTCTTTTAATGATGAATCTATCAGTTTCCATTTCCATTCTACAAGGTAAAGATGGCTATGGACATCTACATGTGGTTGGATGTGCAAAATATATTTTGCCACAGCTTCTGCCCTATGCATGAAGAAGGTTCTAAGGGTATTCCTCTGAAGGGTGGAGAACAGATAGCAAAGTCTATTGAAAGTCTGTTGCCTCTGAAAGTAATCCTGCCATTGAAGTCATAATGATAGGTTAAATGTCCCAAATATGTTGAGTCTCAAATTTTTTTCAGTCTTGCAATATAAATCTAAATGGTAGTGTACATGGCCATATGCAATTGCTTTCAGATGCATTTACTTTCCATCTGAAATTTTTCACAGGCGCAGCTGGCCCACAGTTGACCTCCTTCTGACTAGCAGTTGACCTCCTTCTAACTAGCAGTTGACCTCCTTCTGACCAGCAGTTGACCTCCTTCTGACCAGCAGTTGACCTCCTTCTGACCAGCAGTTGACCTCCTTCTGACTGGCAGATGACCCCTTTTTGCTAGTGTAGCGCACTACTCCCTTGGGAGCTGCAAAGTGTGTTCATTACCTTTCTGTTAACTTGTTCCGTTCCTCCACCCCATGCACGAATTCCGTAAACAGCAGACAGTCCATGAAACTTTATGAAACTTTATTGCTTGAAGAATGTTACATTGCAAGTAGAGGATATGAGTTGCCTCTAGTATTCTGGTTCCTGACTCTGTCTCCATGTACTTTCCTTTGGTGAACCGACCAGCGTCACTCTGAATGAGCTGTGGGTTATGGATTTTAAAAGCCCCAGGTCTCACCGCCTATCCTGACTCCTGCAATCCCCCCGGGGTCAGTTCTGGAAAGTTTCCCTCACTAGGTCCTTGAACACATAGTGAGTTGACGGATAAGCACCGCTGGGTTGCACTCCCTTTGCTCTCTCCCATCGACAGTCCATGATTGTCACAGAAGGTCGATCCCAGTTTCCTCCGTCCGCTTTTCATCTACTTCCTCCTCCGCATGATTCAGTACATCCCAGGCTGGGATGCCCCGGGCCCCTCCTCCAGATTACATAGCTGCTGTTTGGACTATCCAGCACTGAGGTCTCTGAACCCTCAGGCCTTCAAGCCCGCTCCTGCTATCCAGCACTGGGATCTCTGAACCCCCAGGCCTTCAAGCCTGCTCCATGCTCGCTACATCTTTTCTGCTTCTCTGCTCTCAAGTCCTCCTCCAGGAAGCATGTGACCCCCAGCTTATATACGAGTCCTACCCCTGCCAACAAAAATGAATGATTGGTCCAGAGCTCTCCATACAAGCTGCCTGCCACTCCAGTCCCAAGTCCGCCTCCCTTCCAGAATATTTCCAGTGGAAAGTAAAAGGGATCCCTCTGAGCCAGAGTGTAGGTGGCCACACCCCCCTCTATTCCGTCACTTCCCTCTCCCAAAACAAACAACCAGGCCTAAAAAGTGTAAGGCCCTGGCCAAATTTACCTGTCACTTACCTATATAAACCTATATAGCACCCACCTAAATGGGGTGGGCACTACACTAGCATTTGACCTCCTTCGAAAGAGCAGTTGACATGCTTCTGACCAGCAGTTGATTTCCTTCTAAAGAGCAGTCGACCTCCTTTTGACCAGCAGTTGACCTCCTTCTGAAGAGTAGTTGATCTCCTTCTGAGCTGTGTCCACCTGCTTCAAGGTGCCTTTCCAACCCCATTGACATGTTTGTGAAGAAAAACAGTTCTCTTACACAAATATAAGCCCACACACACGCCCTTGTGATCTGTTTTAACAGACTTTGGGTTGTGTTTTTTGGCAGTTGCAGCTTTTTTTCAGGTGCATTTTGTTTGCATTTGGGACCAGTTTGACACTTCTTGGTAGGTACACCAGGCATGTCACATTGTCATTCTCAGTTCTGTAGAGGTGGTCTTGGCAGCTTAAAGTGGACCTTCACTTCTAAGAGAGTGTTTGTTCCACTCCAACCCTCACCTCCTGCAATTTGAAACAGTGGGATTTGTTATTTTTTCCTGATAGTTTACCTTTTTTTTTTCTTCTGGCCCTTCCCCCACTGCCATCCTCAGTATGTTAGGATCCTAAGTCAGTATGACCTGTCCTCAGTCCTGTAGCCTCCTGGGATACCATGTCATATCTCCTATTAGGCTTTAGGACCCAAACCCCCCTCTCATCGGCGAGGAGGACCTACATGGCAGCTGGGGACTCAGGTTATGTCACCTGAACAGCAGATCACAGCAGGACCACGCTGATTTCACTGGTCAGGTGAGTATGTGTATTGAAGTAAACCCAACAATTCGGGTAAGAGGGCAAAAAACAAACATTAGGGGGAGTGAATTTCCTCTTCACCTCCCAACTTTGCCCCCTCCTAGTTCATCTCTGGGATAGGAGCGTCGCCACATGCTGTTCACAGTCTCATTGCTTGTATTATTTTCAGGATGGCGGGCAAGTAGATCGGTGCAAATGAGTCACATGTTCATTGATCTTTTTGTGGCTGAATCAATAAACCAGTTTGAGTACTTCTGGGTTTATTGTCAGAGTGGCACCAAGAGGGCATTGGAGAAGGAGACTGAGAACTCTGCATCCTTGATCTCTCTCTGCCTTATGTAGTGGAGGTACGTCCCAGATACTGATCTTTCATTTTGCCTATGGTTATGTTGACCTGCAGTGATGCGTACAGTATATCTACCTTCCTGAGGTAAGGGAAAGCTCTGTCTAAGCATCAAGTCACCAGAGTCATAGCTTACACAGAGCTATGGACTCCCCATGGGACAACTCTCATTGGCCCAGTGCAGTCATCAAGAGCCTGAGTCGCATGCTCCTCCATACCTGAATCCACATACTGGGTATTCCCTACAGTTCCTGGAGCTGAAGAGAGCAGTGGAGGGGTATATGCTGCTGGGGAAGGGGTAATAAAAAAATTTTTTTCGCTTGACCTGAAGGGGCAAAGTTCAGGTTTGCCTCTCTTCCCCCTACAATTCTACAGGAATGCAAAAACTGTTGGAAGAACAACAACACGTAATGTAAAGTTGTTAATAAACTGAAATACGGTATGGATTATACCTATCTATGCAGCAGGTGGCGCTGTGGTATTATACTGTATAGTTCTTATTCTTATATTCTATGCTAAATGCACTCCTGTATGTTCTCTTCCTGTCTGTCTCCATGATGATCAAAGGCATGTAATATATTTCTCCATAAAAGTAAAGTTGTTTGCTGTATCCAAGAAGCTTCCAAAGCATGATTTCAAAACTCAACTAATAGGTTATGGGCCCGGGCACCCAGCAGCAAACCCAGCAGCACCCAGGCACTGTGAAAAAAGAGAATTTTGCAAGACAGTGAGTCAGTGAGTACTGTATGCAAGCTACTGAAAGATGGCAAGCAGTTCGGATGTGAAGTTTGCAATAGCAGAGCTAAACAATGCCAATTACCAGCTATGAAAGTTTAAACTGGAAATGCTTTTTAGCATTGATGACTTGTGGCAAGTGCTAAATACAGACAGACCCACAGATGGAGAGATGGAGGAATGGGATAGGAAAAATTTGCAGGCAAATGCAATTACCTTCACCCCCCCGAAAGATTTCCCCCCCTTAACTTGCGATAAGGCATTGCGTCGCTTTAACTGATAATTGCGCGGTCGTGCGCCAATGTACCCAAACAAAATTGACCTCCTTTTTTTCCCACAAATAGAGCTTTCTTTTGGTGGTATTTGATCACCTCTACAGTTTTTATTGTTTGCGCTATAAACAAAAAAAGACCGACAATTTTCTGCTATAGTACATATAAAAAAAATAAAAAATCAGTTTAGGCCTGATATATATTCTTTTACATATTTTTGGTAAAAAAAAAAAAATCACAATAGGCATATATTGATTCGTTTGCGCAAAAGTTATTGCATCTACAAAATAGGGGATAGATTTAGGGACTTTTATTTATTCTTTATTGTTTTTACTGGTAATGGCGGCGATCTGTGATTTTTAGCAGGACGGTGCCATTTCGGCAGAAAAATCTGACCCCAAATTACACTTTTTGGGGACCAGTGACATTATTACATTGATCAGTGCTATAAAAATGCACTGATCAATGTAAGAATGACACTGGCAGGGAAGGGGTTACGTGTGTTCTAACTGTAGGGGGATGGGCTACCAGGGACATGACAGAGATCACTGGGAACAGAAGATCTCTGACATGTCATCTGGCAGAACTGGGAATCGCCTTGTTTACATAGGCAGTTCCCCATTCTGCCTCTGTTCACCGCGATCGTGGTTCGCCGGCGGACACGCTATCTGCTGTGCAAACACCAACGTACACCAATGGTGGTTTGCGCAGGAGAGCCGACCTGCCGCAGTATAATGACGGCGGCTGGTCGGCAATCGGTTAACAACTTGCCGACCGCCGCATGTACATATACGTCGGTAGAATGGCACGGCTGGGCAAATGGGCGTACAGGTACGTCCCTTTGAATTTGCCGCCATGTGGTCACGTGCGCGCCGGCGGCGGCGCGCGCGCGCGCGACCTTGCCGGAAGCTCAGTGAGTGGCATTGCTGGTCCCGCGGACTCGATCGCCACGGGGATACATGCGATTGTCTCACGGAGCTGAAGAACGGGGAGATGCTAATGTAAACAAGCATCTCCCCGTTCTGCCTAGTGACACTGTCACTGATCACAGCTCCCTGTGATCGGGAGCTATGATCAGTGAAGTGTCATTCGTAGCCATGCCCCCTAACAGTTAGAATCACTCCCCAGGACACACTTAACTCGTCCCTAGCCATCTAGTGGTTAACCCCTTCATTGCCAGTGTAATTTTTACAGTAATCAGTGTAATTTTATAGCACTGATCTCTGTAAAAATGACAATGGTCCCAAAAATGTGTCAAAATTGTCCGATGTGTCCGCCATAATGTCGCAGTCACAATAAAAATTTCAGTTTGCTGCCAACACTAGTAAAAAAAAAATTATTAATAAAAATGCCATAAAACTATCCCCTATTTTGTAGACGTTATAACTTTTGAGCAAAGCAATCAATAAACGCTTATTGCGATTTTTTTTTACCAAAAATATGTAGAAGAATACGTATCGGCCTAAACTGAGGAAAAAAAACGTTTTTTTTCTATATTTTTTATAGCAAAAAGTAAATAATAATGCGTTTTTTTCAAAATTGTCACTATATATTATAGCGCAAAAAATAAAAACCGCAGAGGTGATGAAATGCCACCAAAATAAAGTTCTATTTGTAGGAAAAAAAAGGACGTCAATTTTGTTTGGGAGCCACGGAGCACGACCGCGCAATTGTCAGTTAAAGCGACGCAGTGCCAAATCGCAAAAAGGGGCCTGGTCTTTGGCCAGCAAAATGGTCCGGGGCTTGAGCAGATAAAGTGGACCTGCCACCAAATGTGTATATTATTATTATTATACAGGATTTATATAGTGCAGCCCTGTCATTAACACAGTAATAGAATGAAGTGGGGAAAAAATAATAATAAAAGGTACTAAAATAATTGTAAAAATACAAAAACAAAACAAACCCATCCACACGTAATGCAATCATACACCTGTAAATGCCATAGAAGGATTTCCTGCACACAATTCACGTATTTGAGGCTGCGTCTCAGGGAACACCGCCGCCTCCTCGTCTGCTGTTAAAGTTCATCTCTGCTGCGTCTCTATTGCAAATGAACTCCAGTGCAGCTTCTGTAAATGCCGTGGCCAGTCGGTACATCCTGGCAGAGTGGGATTAATAATTGAGAGGTTTAATTTAAAATTGTCCTCCGCTGTCTATTCTCCTAAGTTTTTCATTAGACGTTCACTATTTTTTGCTATTTCACCTTTCAGCTGTAATGACCCTGCTGGTGTATTGAAGGTAAAGCCACACACTGGTTAATAATGCAGAGCTCAGGTCAACCAGTTATTTGGGAGCCTGTTAGTAAAAGAGAGAAGGATATGATCTCACCTTTATATGGCTGTTAGAAGAAAAGTGTTTACTCATTTAAAACCTATTGTGCTTAACTACATTGTCATGGACCTCAGTAACAACAATATACATCTTTAATTAAAGGTACAGTCCACAGAGCAGACTATATTATTGACGTATACAGTACTTGGAGGGGATCCGTCTTCCCTGCCAAATTATGTTTGTTTTTTTTTCATCCATCCAATCCTGAAATGTATACAGTGCAATCCCCTTCACACCACAGCTCCCCTTTACATCACAATGCCCCCTTTACAGTGCAGCCCCCTTTACATCACAGTGCAGCCCCCTTTACATCACAGTGCAGCCCCCTTTACATCACAGTGCCCGCTTTACATCACAGTGCAGTCCCCTTCACACCACAGCTCCCCTTTACATCACAGTGCCCCCTTTACAGTGCAATCCCCTTCACACCACAGCTCCCCTTTACATCACAGTGCCCGCTTTACATCACAGTGCAGTCCCCTTCACACCACAGCTCCCCTTTACATCACAGTGCCCCCTTTACAGTGCAATCCCCTTCACACCACAGCTCCCCTTTACATCACAGTGCCCCCTTTACAGTGCAGTCCCCTTCACACTACAGCTCCCCTTTACATTACAGTGCCCCCTTTACAGTGCAATCCCCTTCACACTACAGCTCCCCTTTACATCACAGTGCCCCCTTTACAGTGCAATCCCCTTCACACCACAGCTCCCCTTTACATCACAGTGCCCCCTTTACAGTGCAGTCCCCTTCATACTACAGCTCCCCTTTACATTACAGTGCCCCCTTTACATCACAGTGCCCGCTTTACATTACAGTACTGTCCACCTTTACATTACAGTGCCCCCTTTACAGTGCAGCCCCCTTTACATCACAGTGCCCCCTTTACAGTGCTGTCCCTTTACATCACAGTGCAGCCCCCTTTACAGTGCGGTCCCCTTTACATCACAATGCCCCCTTTACAGTGCAGCCCCCTTCATACTACAGCTCCCCTTTACATTACAGTGCCCCCTTTACATCACAGTGCCCGCTTTACATTACAGTACTGTCCACCTTTACATTACAGTGCCCCCTTTACAGTGCAGTCGCCTTTACATCACAGTGCCCCCTTAACAGTGCAGTCCCCTTTACATCACAGTGCCCCTTTACAGTGCTGTCCCCTTTACATCACAGTGCTCCCTTTACAGTGCAGCTCCCTTTACATTACAGTGCCCCCCCATTACAGTGCAGTCCCCTTTACATCACAGTGTCCCCTTTACAGTGCAGTCCCTTTTACATCACAGTGCCCCCTTTACAGTGCTGTCCCCTTTACATCACAGTGCCTCCTTTACAGTGCAGTCCCCTTCACACCACAGCTCCCCTTTACATAACAGTGCCCGCTTTACATCACAGTTCCCGCTTTACATTACAGTGCTGTCCCCTTTACATCACAGTGCCCCCTTTACAGTGCAGTCCCCTTTACATCACAGTGCCCCCTTTACAGTGCAGCCCCCTTTACAGTGCGGTCCCCTTTACATCACAGTGCCCCCTTTACATCACAGTGCCCCCTTTACAGTGCAGTCCCCTTTACATCACAGTGCCCCCTTTACAGTGCAGCCCCCTTTACATCACAGTGCCCCCTTTACAGTGCAGTCCCCTTTACATCACAGTGCCTCCTTTACAGTGCAGTCCCCTTCACACCACAGCTCCCCTTTACATAACAGTGCCCGCTTTACATCACAGTTCCCGCTTTACATTACAGTGCTGTCCCCTTTACATCACAGTGCCCCCTTTACAATGCAGTCCCCTTTACATCACAGTGTCCCCTTTACAGTGCAGCCCCCTTTACATTACAGTGTCCCCTTTACAGTGCGGTCCCCTTTACATCACAGTGCCCCCTTTACAGTGCAGCCCCTTTACATCACAGTGCCCCCTTTACAGTGCAGTCCCCTTTACATCACAGTGCCCCCTTTACAGTGCAGCCCCCTTTACATCACAGTGCCCCCTTTACAGTGCAGTCCCCTTTACATCACAGTGCCCCCTTTACAGTGCGGTCCCCTTTACATCACAGCCCTCCTTACACTACAGTGCCCCCTTTACAGAGCAGCCCCCGTTACATTAATGTAAAGTGGACTGTACTGTAAAAGGGCACTGTGATGTAAAGGGACCTGAACTGTAAAGGGGCATTGTAATGTAAAGGGGGGCTGTGATGGTTCTTAGATTGTAAGCTCTAAGGAGCAGGGCCCTCTGATTCCTACTGTATTAAAGTGTATTGTATTTGTACTGTCTACCCTCAAGTCGTAAAGCGCCAAGTAAACTGCTGGCGCTATATAAATCCTGTATAGCAAATAATATAATAATGTGAAGGGGAACTTTGCTGTAAAGGGTGGACTGAGGACACTTATAAGAAGGGGGGACTGTGCTGAAAAGGGGGACTGAGGACAGACTCCTTAAATACCCCCCCCCCCCCCCGGGTCCCGGGGAAAATTGGCTGCTGTGAAACTGGCCAAAAAGGTTATAAAAATATCCATACCTGGAATTCTCCAATAAAATACTGTATGAATTTTTACAGAGCTGCACTCATTTGTATCTCTTAAAGTATATAGGCAAAGAGTGAAGTGTGGGAATTAGAAAAAAAATATGCATGCTAACCTAGATGGCTGCAACATTGATCCATTGCTGCAGATGTCCCCCACCATCTCTACACCAAGAACTGAGCGATCAAAGACTGCTGACAGCTCAGTTCTTGGGTCCGCTCTGTGCTCTGCCCCTTCAGCACCCACTGGAGCACTGGACTTGGGGATGGGGCGGGAGCGGCTGGCTTAGGCTTTCAGTGACACGCTGAGAGGATGAACCAGCTGCCGGTCAGGAATCTGGGTGGATCCCATTATTATTATATATATATTATATTATTGTTGGTATCCCTGCAAAGCCTGAACCGGCTCTGTGACATCAGCCAATGGAGAGCTTTAGCCCATTGTCAGCTGAATCTGGGTCACAGGAGTGTAGAGGTAAGTGCAGTCCTGTGACCCACAGGAGAAGTATAGTCAAAAGAGATTTCGCCATACATCTTTAACCGCTTGCAGACCGCCGCACACAGATGTACGTCGGCAGAATGGCACAGGCAGGCAAATGGGCGTACAGGTACGTCCCTTTAATTTGCCGCCTTTCGGGCACGCTCACCCGCTGCAGGAGCGTGCCCACGGGTCCCGGGAACTCCCGGCGGCCCGCGATTGCGGTGTGGAGAGGTAGAATGGGGAAGTGTCTATGTAAACAAGGCATTTCTTTGTGCTTCCTTGTGTCATGACAGAGATCCACTGCTCCCTGTCATCGGGAGCAGTGATCGCTGTCATGTCCTAGGTAGCCCATCCCCCCCATAGTTAGAATCACTCCCTAGGACACACTTAACCCCTTCATTGCCCCCTAGTGGTTAACCCCTCCCCTGCCAGTGTCATTTGCACAGTAATCAGTGCATTTTTATAGCACTGATCGCTGTATAAATGACAATGGTCCCAAAATAGTGTCAAAAATGTCCGATGTGTCCGCCATAATGTCCCAGTCATGATAAAAATCACATTTCGCCGCCATTTCTACAAAAAAAAATGAATAATAAAAATACCATAAAACTATCCCCTATTTTGTAGACACTATAACTTTTACACAAACCAATCAATATACTCCTATTGCGATTTTTTTTTCCCTAAAATATGTAGAAGAATACATATCGGCCTTTCCGACGACAAAATCCGTCTGATTTTTTCCGACGACAAAATCCGTTACATTTTTTCCGACGGATTTTGGGCCAAACTTGTCTTGCATACACACGGTCACACAAATCCAATTGTTCTGAAAGAGGTACGTCGGGACTATAAACGTGCCAATAGCTTTCGTCTCTTAATTTATTCTGAGCATGCGTGGCACTTTGCCGTCGGAATTGTATACACACGATCGGAATTTAAACGTTCGGATTTTGTTGTCGAAAAATTTTAGGTCCGGCTCTCAAACTTTGTTTGTCGGAAATTCCGACTGAAAAAGTCAGATGGAGCCCACACACAATCGGATTTTCCGACACCACGATCCGATCGCACATTTTCCGTCGGAAATTCGACCGTGTGTACAGAGCATATCAGTTTGGTTAGACTTTCTTAGCCAATCACTATTGTCTGCCACTATTGTCTGCAAAATACTCCCCCTCCATTCTGAACAGAAACTCATATTACTATTAGTAAATAGGGATGAGCTTCGAGTTCGAGTCGAACTCATGTTCGACTCGAACATTGCCTGTTCACCAAACAGCGAACAATTTGGGGTGTTCGCGGCAAATTTGAAAAGCTGCGAACATCCTGTAAAAGTCTATGGGAGAAATCTAAAGTGCTAATTTTAAAGGCTTATATGCAAGTTATTGTCATAAAAAGTGTTTGGGGACCCGGGTCCTGCCCCAGGGGACATGTATCAATGCAAAAAAACTTTTAAAAACTGACGTTTTTTCAGGAGCAGTGATTTTAATAATGCTTAAAGTGAAACAATAAAAGTGTAATATTCCTTTAAATTTCGTACCTGGGGGGTGTGTATAGTATGCCTGTAAAGGGGCGCATGTTTCCCGTGCTTAGAACTGTCCCTGCACAAAGTGTCATTTTTGCAGGAAAAAAAGTCTTTTAAAATCACTTGCGGCTATAATGAATTGTCGGCTCCCGTAATACAGAGAACAGTCATTGAAAGTCATTCATAAAAAAAAAAAAAAATATGCGTGGGGTTCCCCCCAAATTCAATTACCAGGCCCTTCAGGTCTGGTATGGATATTAAGGGGAACCCCGGGACAAATAAAAAAAAATGATGTGGTGTTCCCCCTAAATATCCATACCAGGCCCTTCAGGTCTGGTATGGATTTTAAGGGGAACTCCACGCCAAAAAAAAAAAAAAAATGGTGTGGAGTTCCACCCAAAAATCCATACCAGACCCTTTATCCGAGCACGCAACCTGGCAGGCCGCCCCCCCCCTCCTGAACCGTACCAGGCCACATGCCCTCAACATTGGGAGGATGCTTTGGGGGTCTGTGACCCCTCAAAGCACCATGGCCTCATCCCCACAACCCTGGTCGGTGGTTGTGGGGGGTCTGCGGGCAGGGGGGCTTAACAGAATCTGGAAGCCCCCTTTAACAAGGAGACCCCCAGATCCCCCCCCCCCCCCGTTTGAAATGGTAAGGGGGTACCCCTACCATTTCACAAAGAAAGTGTTAAAAGTTGTTAAAAAACACACTGACACCGTTGGGAAAAGTCCTTTATTAAAAATAAAAAAAAGATTCCAGCGGTGGTAATCCACTCTTGCTATCCAGCGAAGGGTGATCTCTTCTCCGGGGTCCAGCGATGGCTGATCTATTCCGATGATGTCCAGCGCAGCACATCCTGTCTCCAAGGAGACACTGCAGGAATCCCGTCTTAGCTGAGGAGGACGGGCCACCCGTCACCTGACCCCGCCCCCCTCTGACGCAAGGGGGAAGTCGGGCTTCCCCAGTGACGTACGGGTGACCCCGCACCCCTCTGATGTAACGGAAACCTGCTTTTCCCTTGCGTCAGAGGGCGGCGGGGTCAGGTGACGGGTGGCCCGTCCTCCTCAGCTAAGACCTGGGATTCCCGCAGTGTCTCCACAGAGAAACCCACACTTTCCCAGTGATGTATGGGTGACCCCGCCCCCTCTGACGCAAGGGAAAATCCGGGCTTCCCCAGTGATGTACGGGGTGACCCCGCCCCCTCTGATGTAATGCAGGTTTCCGTTACATCAGAGGGGGGCAGGGTCACCCGTACATCACTGGGGAAGCCCGACTTCCCCCTTGCGTCAGAGGGGGGCGGGTCAGGTGATGGGTGGCCCGTCCTCCTCAGCTAAGATTCCCGCAGTGTCTCCATGGAGACAGGATGCGCTGCGCTGGACGTCATCGGAAGAGATCACCCATCGCTGGACTCCGGAGAAGAGATCACCCATCGCTGGACCCCGGAGAAGAGACCACCCATCGCTGGATAGCAAGAGTGGATTACCACCGCTGGAATCTTTTTTTTATTTTTAATAAAGGACTTTTCCCAACGGTGTCTGTGTGTTTTTTAACATTTTAAAACATTTTTTGAAATGGTAGGGGTACTTTTGTACCCCCTTACCATTATTATTATGTATTATATTCCGCTTTTCTATCTTTATACAAGACAAATACAATAGGAAACGTTTAAAAATGTGTGTAGATGTCCTTTAACAGAGCTGCGAGATTTGACAGTTTCAAAAGTACAGTAAACTTTTGTACTTTTGCGATCAGTATATATACTGTCTTTTGTGTTTTGTACCTTTTACCTTTTTTTTTTTTTTTTGTGTCATTTTGCTCAGGAAGAATTGAAAGCTGTACAAAGCATTTTAGCGGCTTTGCATCTGGATGTTTTAACTTGAATGCCACATACCACTCCATCTTCAAACAATAATTCAATTATTTGCAGCCTCGATAAAAGCATATTTTTGGCTGTACAGGCTATTATTACAGATATGTGGAGAGGGCTTTCAGCGCCTAATGAAAAGAAAATGAAAAAAATTATTTTTATTCGATTTGTAAACTGTATCTCTCCCATGGTGTTTACTTAAAAAATGTGCTAATCTGCCTGGTTGAGTAGTTTCCCCCAGTTACTGACGATGAGAGCAGATTATATTGCTGTACCTATTAAAATGATGCCTTTGATGAAGGGGAAAATGTTTGGAGTTAATCATATTTCACAGTTAAGAAATCTAGTTCTAGAGACTGGAAGTTGCAAGTTCAAAATCTTTTGTATAATCTGTTTTTCTTATGTATTTTTAACCACTTCGCCCCTTTGTCATATGACGTCCGCAGATGGGATCTCCCATCCTGGGCGGGCGTCATATGACGTCTTGGGCTTCCCGGCCGTCTGGAAGGCGCGAGCACCCTGTCGACGGCGCGTGCGCGCCCCCGCCGCGTTACTCGGGACCCGATGCGTGTGCCCGGTGGCCGCGATGTCCCCCATTCACCCGCGATTGCCTGTTAACCGAGCATCTGTGTGTGTAAACACACAGATCCACGTCCTGTCAGAGGAGAGGAGACCGATCATGTGATCCTAGTACAGAGGAACACTGATTGGTCTCCTCCCCTTGTGAGTCCCCTCCCCCTACAGTTAGAATCACTCCCTAGGACACACAGTTAACCCTTTGATCACCCCCTAGTGTTAACCCCTTCCCTGCCAGTGACATTTATACAGTAATCAATGCATTTTTATAGCATTTTTATAGCACCGATCGCATGGTCCCAAAATGGTGTCAAAAGTGTCCGATGTGTCCGCCGCAATATCGCAGTCACGATAAAAAAATCGCAGATCGCCGCCATTACTAGTAAAGGAATAAAAATAATAAAAATGCCATAAAACTATCCCCTATTTTGTAGACGCTATAACTTTGGCGCAAACCCAAAAATATACGCTTATTGCGATATTTTTTTTTACCAAAAATATGTAGAAGAATACATATCGGCCTCAATTTTTTTTTTTAATTTGTGATATTTATTATAGCAAAAAGTAAAAAATATAGTTTTTTTTCAAACTTATCGCTCTTCTTTTGTTTAAAGCACAAAAAATAAAAACCGCAGAGGTGATCAAATACCACCAAAAGAAAGCTCTATTTGTGGGGAAAAAATTATACAAATTTCATTTGGGTACATCGTTGCATGACCGCGCAACTGTCATTCAAAGTGTGACAGCACTGAAAACTGAACATTGTCTTGGGCAGGAAGGGGGTGAAAATGCCCTGTATTGAAGTGGTTAAAATGTAACATACACTATATTGCCAAAAGTATTGGGATGCCTGCCGTTAGACGCACATAAACTTTAAGCACTTCAGCCCCGGAAAAGATTTACCCCCTTGATGACCAGGCCATTTTTTGCGATACGGCACTGCGTTACTTTAACTGACAATTGCGCGGTCGTGCGACGCTGTACCCAAACAAACTTGATGTTCTTTTTTTCCCCACATATAGAGCTTTCTTTTGGTAGTATTTAATCACCTCTGCGCTTTTTATTTTTTGTGCTATAAAGGAAGACAACATTAGTTACTTTCTGCTATAAAACATACCCAATAAAAAAATAAATTAAAAAAACAACGAATTTCTTCATCAATTTAGGCAAATGTGTATTCTGCTACATATTTTTGGTAAAAAAAATCCCAAGAAGCGTATATTGATTGGTTTGTGCAAAAGTTATAGCGGCTACAAACTGTGGGATATTGTTTTTTGTTACATTTTTTACTAGTAATTAGGGATGATCTTCGCGTTCGAGTTAAACTCATGTTCGATTCGAACATTGTCTGTTCGCCCGTTCACCGAACAGCGAACAATTTGGGGTGTTCGCGGCAAATTTGAAAAGTGAAATTTGTTTCTTTCCCCCCAAGCACATGATTAGAGCCTGAGGCTCTAATTGGCTTGAAAAAGGTTGAGCTTGGGGCACAGTGAACCCACCCACTTGTGACAATAGCAAATTGATATTCGCTATTGCCTTCCGGCTTCTCCTCCCAGCCATTTAAGACGGAAGGTGGATCAAGGAAGCCGTGGAGGGACCGTGCTGTGGAGGGGTGAGTGCGGGGGGACGGTGCCGTGGAGGGGTGGGTGCGGGGGGACCATGCCATGGAGGGGTGGGTGCGGGAGGACTGTGCCGTGGAGGGCTGGGTGCGGGGGGACCGTGCCGTGGAGGGGTGAGTGTGGGGGGACCGTGCTGTGGAGGGGTGAGTGCGGGGGGACCGTGCCGTGGAGGGGTGAGTGCGGGGGGGGACCGTGCCGCGGAGGGGTGAGTGCGGGGGGACCGTGCCGCGGAGGGGTGAGTGCGGGGGGATCGTGCCGCGGAGGGGTGAGTGCGGGGGGACCGTGCCGCGGAGGGGTGAGTGCGGGGGGACCGTGCCGCGGAGGGGTAAGTGCGGGGGGACCGTGCCGTGGAGGGGTGAGTGCGGGGGGACCGTGCCGTGGAGGGGTGAGTGCGGGGGGTCCGTGCCATGGAGGGGTGAGTGCGGGGGGACCGTGCCATGAAGGGATGAGTGCGGGGGGACCGTGCTGTGGAGGGGTGAGTGTGGGGGGACCATGCTGTGGAGGGGTGAGTGTGGGGGGACCGTGCCGTGGAGGGGTGAGTGCGGGGGGGGACCGTGGAGCGGTGAGTGCATACCTGGGGGGGGGGGGGGGGGGTCTGTTTGCTTTGACTGGGGGAATGTAAATGGTCCACAGCCAAGGCTCACCAAGGACAAGGAAAGGAGCAAGTGGACTATCTCGCTACAATACAGGAAGGATACAATGGAATATATAGACAATCATAAAAATTTAAGAAAAATGTATTAGTACATAATACAAGACAGTAGACTTAAGACAAAAGTGACTTGGTCATACACAGTATTTCGACTAGTTTCATGGGATAAACCACTTCATCAGGAAATACACCTGTAAATAGATACAGGATCAATGACAATGTAATCAAAGACATATAGAGAAATATATAAATTGTACAATTCAACAGTACATATGTGTAAGGGAGGGGAAAAAACAAAGGAAATGTAAGGCTGGTTACCCAAGTCCTGGTGCATACAAAGCACAGGGCGTAACCAGTAGGGGCTGGAGTCTGAGTGAAATAGAGTACATAAGGTAAATATGCCAAAACTATTAGGTAACAAGTGAGGGGAAGGCCCAGTGATGTGTTGACTGAGTGAATGTATGATATAGAAGTTGAACTCTACTGTTTTGTATTATGTACTAATAAATTTCTCTAAATTTTTATGATTGTTTATCCCCTTCCCGCCGAGCGTACGCAGATGTGCGTACTCGGCTTTTTCGAGGGTTATACCGGTATGATGCCCACCGGAAGGCCCGATCGAACATCCGGTGCTTCCAGCAGCTAGTGACAGACTGGAACGGCTTTGTTCCAGTCTCCTGGATGTAAACACGGAAGTGACATCACTTCCTGTTTACTCGGCTGCCAATGGCGCAGGATTTTAAAAAATATACAGTGATCTAAATACTTTGAATTGCAAAGGAGGGATTGGAGGTCTTTTAGACCCTCGATCCCTCCATAAAGAGTACCTGTCACCACCTATTACTGTCACTAGGGATGTTTACATTCCTTGTGACAGCAGTAAAAGTGATCACATTTTTGTTTATTTTTTAAAAACACAATTTAATAATATAAAAAAAAATAAGAAAAAAAAAATGTTCAAAGCGCGCCCGTCACCGCGAGCTCGCGCAGCAAAGAAAACGCATACAGAAGTCGTGCCCACATATGTAAACGTGTTCAAATCACACATGTGAGGTATCGTCGCAATCGTCAGAGCGAGAGCAATAATTCTAGCATTAGACCTCCTCTGTAACTCTAACCTGGTAACCATAAAAAAAATTAAGGCGTCGCCTATGGAGATATTTAGGTACCAAAGTTTGTCGCCATTCCACGAGTGCGTGCAATTATAAAGCGTGACATGTTTGGTATCTATTTACTCGGCGTAACATCATCTTTCGCATTATCGAAAAAAAATGGGATAACTATACTGTTTTGTTTTTTTAAAATTCATGAAAGTGTCCCTTTTCCCAAAAAGTTGTGTTTAAAATACAGCTGCACAAATACCGTGTGATGTAAAATATTGCAACAATCGCCATTTTATTCTCTAGATTCTCTGCTAAAAATATATATATATATATATATATATATATATATAATGTTTGGGGGTTCTAAGTAATTTTCTAGCAAAAAATAGGGATTTTAACTTGTAAACACCAAATTGAGAAATAGGCTAATGCCGCGTACACACGGTCGGAATTCTCGTCGGAAAAAGCTCTGATGGTTTTCCCGTCGGAATTCCGACGGAATTTCTCTCAAACTGTCTTGCCTACACACGGTCACACCAAATTCCGACGGTCTGTAACACAGCGGCATAAAACACGTTCGACAGCACTATAAAAGGGAAGTTTAATGCTTCTGAGCATGCGTCGAATTGTTTCCGAGCATGCGTCAGAATTTTGCGTGTCGGAATTGCATACACACAATCGGAAAATCCGATAGAAAGGTTTTCCGTCTGAAAAATTGAGAACAGGTTCTCAATCCAAAGTCCGTTGGAAATTCCGACAGAAAAAGACTGATGGGCATACACACGGTCGGAAAATCCGTTGAAAAGCTCCCATCGGACTGTTTCCATCGGAAATTCCGACCGTGTGTACGCGGCATAAGTCATGAAAGCCTATATATTCCATTGTATCCTTCCTGTATTGTACCGAGATAGTCCACTTGTTCCTTTCCTTGTCCTTGGTGAGCCTTGGCTGGGGACCAGGCTTCCAAACCCATATTCCCTCTCACAGAACAGCAGTCTGCCTTGTTTACAAAGGCAGACCACCGTTCGTTCTGCCTTTCCCCTGAACGATCGGCCTGTCCTGGCAGACATCGCGTCCGCCAGGCCCGCTGATTGGCTCCCGCTGTGTCCAATGACAGCGGGAGCAGGTCGCCAGGGGCGCGCGCGCGCCCCAGACCCTGAAGTGTCAGATCACGTACAGGTAGGTGTTATGGCTCAGAGCTGCCCCCTGCCGCAGTGGGCGGTCCACAACTGGTTAACCTTTAATATCATCAACTTTCTGTCCTTGTTCTATTTAGATTCAAATACAACAGGGTGCAGATTTACCAGAATCATTTAAATGAGACAAGACAAACTCCGAGCTTTTCTCCATTTACACACATTGGGATGCAGAGACACATAATCCTGGGATAGATGTGCAATAAAAAGGCACATTACAACAGGCTGGCTGCTGTACTCTGCAGGGGGAAAGTGCCAGAACAAGATAGACTCTCCCCCTACCCCTTCCAATTTCACACTGCCAGGGTATTTAGGAACACAAAATTCTAATGAGCTTTTTTCTTTTACAAGATTAAGTTAATTGGAAATCATTTTAAAGCAAGCGAAATGGCCAAGCTTGCCAGACAGGAAAATTGCCTTTCCATTAGCGTACATTTTCCACAGCACACGAGAAGACAAGGATGCTGTTATATAGCATCTGTGGAGTCAAGTTAAGCGTAGCAAAGGTGGTAAAAGCCATGGAAGTGCAGTTATTACCAAAGTTATCTGTTTTAAAAGGCAACTCTAGACAAATGGCTAACTGCACAGGTGTAACAAGGAGAAAAATAGGGAGGAACTTTAACCGCTTCAGCCCCGGAAGATTTGGCTGCTGAATAACCAGCGACTGCGTTGCTTTAACTGACAAGTGCGCAGCGGTACGACGCTGCACCCAACCAAAATTTACGTCTTTTTTTCCCCACAAATAGAGCTTTCTTTTGGTGGTATTTGATCATCTCTGCGTTTTTTATTTTTTGCGCTAGAAACAAAAAAAGAGCGACAATTTTGAAAAAAACACAATATTTTGTACTTTTTGCTATAATAAATATCCCCATTTTTTTAAAAAAAGCTAATTTTTCCTCAATTTAGGCCGATATGTATTCTACATATTTTTGGTAATAAAAATTGCAATAAGCGTATATTGATTGGTTTGCGCAAAAGTTATAGCGTCTACAAAATAGGGGATAGATTTATAGCATTTTTTAATTTTTTTTTTACTAGTAATGGCGGCGATCTGCAATTTTTATCGGGGACTGCGACATTATGGCGGACACATCGGACACTTTTGACACATTTTTGGGACCATTATCATTTATACAGCGATCAGTGCTATAAAAATGCACTGATTACTGTAAAAATTCACTGACAGGGAAGGGGTTAACATTAGGGGCGATCAAGGGGTTACCTGTGTTCCCTCTCTGTGTTCTAACTGAAGGGGGGGTGGGACTGTGTAGGGGAGATGATAGATCGCTGTTCATACTTTGTATGAACAGACGATCAGTCTCTTCTCCCCTCAGTGAACCAGGGAGCTGTGTGTTTACACACACAGATCCCAGTTCTCCGATCGCGGGAGCCCGGCAGTCATCGCGACTGCTGGGCACTCGCATCGGCTCTGGGGGCAAGCAGCAGGCGCGCGTGCCGCCATAGTGGCCACAGGGCGAAGCGACGTTGCATAACGTTGTTTCGCCCAGCTGTGCCATTATGCCACAGTGAAACTGTGGCGGCTGGTCAGCTGGTGGTTAATAGATGCTAAAAATATAGTGGGGGAGACCCTGCCTTAACCACTTCAAAACCGGCACTTTATCCCCCTTCCTGCCCTGGCCAATAGCGCCATCACACTTTGAATGACAACTGCGCGGTCATACAACACTGTACCCATATAAAAAAAAAAATAATAAAAAATAAAAATAAACAAAAAAAGTAAAAGAAATTTTTTTTTTCTTTGCTTCTGATATAAAATTTGGCAAATAAATAATCTTTCTTCATAAATTTAGGCCAAAATGTATTCTGCTACATTTCCTTGGTGAAAATAACACAAATCAGTGTATATTATTTAGTTTGTAGGAAAGTTATAGAGTCAACAAACTATGGTACATATATATCTGAAAATCAATCAATCCCGATGTAGTGGTGGCCTATCTCATTTCTTGAGGCCCAAAAACACCAGGACAGTACAAATATCCCCCAAATTACCCCTTTTTTGAAAGTAGACAGTCCAAGGTATTTTTTGCGAGTTTTTTGAAGTTGTAATTTTGTTATCTAGAATTTTTGGAAAATTAAAAAAATTTAAAGATTGTCTTTTACACAAATTCGTCACTAGTGCAGTACAGCGTCATCATATTTCTGGTGTGGTGGTGATTAGAAAAAAAATACAAACATTTTTTTTAATTAAAATTTTTTTTTTTATTACATTTTGTAACAACATTTTTTTAACACACTGTGACCAGAGCAATACAGTGTTACCATATTAACACTGTACCACTCTGGGGAAGTGATCAGGATTTTTTTTAACACATTATGATTGCTTATACCAATGAATTTCATATAAGCAACCATTTTACTGACTGAAACAGATTCATATTGTGTCTTTTGTTGTGATTAGCTGTGATTGGCCAAAGCTAATCACATTGTACAGATGGGCTGTGATTAGCCCTGTCTGTACCATGTGAGCACTGTGACCAATCACAGCTAGAAACACAATTGTATACAATTGATGGCATGAAAGGAAGACATCCATTGTTTACAATTGTCATATGATCTGCTGTGATTGGTCACAGCGATCACATGATACTGGGCAGCGGGCAGCCGTTGACAGATCAAGCTGCTGCGCAGCCCCAAGGCCGTGTGAGTGACACCCTTTTGGCGTCCACCCAAAAGGACGAAAGGGTCCACCCAGCCGTCAATCTGTTATAGGCCAGGCGAGAAGGTGCATAAAGTGTTAATGTGTATGTAGCACTCCCCCCGGATGGGCTGCTGATTCTCCTTAAGTAGTTCTCCTTAAGTAGTACAGAGGCTGACAGTCACAACTCTATGCACACTGGCCATTCAGGCTCAGTCTAGGGAATGTCTTTTTCATAATTTATTGCTGAGTAACTTGAAACAGGAGATGGGTTCAGAGATCAGGATACGTCAAACAATATAATGTCAAAAAATATAACAGGAGGACAGTTTCTCACAAATTTTATATTGGAGGGAACAAGGGATGGCCAGTATATCTAGAACTCTATAAGAGCAATTCCAATCCATATAGTATCTTCTGGCACTTATATCTCTTCTAGAACTTGCACACCCAAGAGTCTAAAGCAAGGTCTGTACTCACAATGTACCACGAGCTGTCTGCTACCCAGCATCCACAGGTAGGTTCTCAGTGAGGGAGACAAAAGATCCTTCTCCAGTCTAGGACTTCAGGATGATGCCTCCAGCAATTAACCCATTAGCAATATTTCCCAGGCCCTCAGCCCAGTTCCTGGAGGAGGGGGTTATGATGTGAGGGTTGTTTTTCAGGGGTTGGACTTGGCCACTTAGTTCCAGTGAAGGGAACTCCTAAGGCGTCAGCAAAGCAAGACATTTTGGTCAATTGCATGCTCCCAACTTTGTGGGAACAGTTTGGGGATGGCTCCTTCCTGTTCCAACATGACTGAGCACCAGTGCACAAAGCAAGGTCCATAAAGACATGGATGAGCGAGTTTGGGGTGGAGGAACTTGACTGGCCTACACCTTTGGGATGAATTAGAGTGGAGACTGCGAGCCAGGCCTTCTCGTCCATATCAGTGCCTGACCTCCTTGTCCATATCAGTGCCTGACCTCACAATTGCGCTTCTGGAAGAATGGTCAAACATTCCCATAGACACACTCCTGAACCTTGTGGACAGCCTTCCCAGAAGAAGCTGTTATAGCTGCAAAGAGTGGGCCAACTCAATATTGAACCCTACGGACTAAGACGCCATTAAAGTTCATGCGGGTGTAAAAGCAAGCGTACCTCGGAATCATGGACACCTTCTTCGGAATCATGGACACGTTCTCCGTTTTCACCGGGTTGAAGGTGAATTGGAGTAAATCTCAGCTCTTCCCGGTAGACGAGGGGGCCAGGTCCTCCTCACCCTCCTCTACCCCGCTTCAATGGGTGGATGAGTTTACCTATTTAGGTATCATTATTTCAAGAGAGAGCAAGGACTTTGTCCGGCTCAATCTTGAACCTGTCCTGATAGGGATTAAATCCAAACTGAAGGCGTGGGGCAATCTTCCCCTCTCCCTCATTGGACGCATCAATCTCCTAAAAATGAAAATCCTCCCCAAACTAACGTACATCTTTAGAAACTCCCTACAATGGCTGACCAAAACCTTCTTTAACTCTCTTAAACAAATCTTCCTCTCCTTTATTTGGGGGGTCTAAATCTCCTAGATTCAAATACACCACTCTGACCAGGCCTGTGGACACTGGGGGTTTGGCGCTCCCTGATTGCCACAAATATTTCCTGGCCACCCAGCTGGTAACTGCCCATTGGTGGTTGCAGCCAGACCTGACCAATGCCGCGGTGGTGCTGGAGGCAGCTATAGTGGGGTCTCTGGAGGCTTTGAAGGGGTTGATATTCAGGGGGCCAAAAACACCAAAAACACCAGGACAGTACAAATATCCCCCAAATTACCCCTTTTTTGAAAGTAGACAGTCCAAGGTATTTTTTGCGAGTTTTTTGAAGTTGTAATTTTGTTATCTAGAATTTTTGGAAAATTAAAAAAATTTAAAGATTGTCTTTTACACAAATTCGTCACTAGTGCAGTACAGCGTCATCATATTTCTGGTGTGGTGGTGATTAGAAAAAAAATACAAACATTTTTTTTAATTAAAATTTTTTTTTTTATTACATTTTGTAACAACATTTTTTTTAACACACTGTGACCAGAGCAATACAGTGTTACCATATTAACACTGTACCACTCTGGGGAAGTGATCAGGATTTTTTTAACACATTATGATTGCTTATACCAATGAATTTCATATAAGCAACCATTTTACTGACTGAAACAGATTCATATTGTGTCTTTTGTTGTGATTAGCTGTGATTGGCCAAAGCTAATCACATTGTACAGATGGGCTGTGATTAGCCCTGTCTGTACCATGTGAGCACTGTGACCAATCACAGCTAGAAACACAATTGTATACAATTGATGGCATGAAAGGAAGACATCCATTGTTTACAATTGTCATATGATCTGCTGTGATTGGTCACAGCGATCACATGATACTGGGCAGTGGGCAGCCGTTGACAGATCAAGCTGCTGCGCAGCCCCAAGGCCGTGTGAGTGACACCCTTTTGGCGTCCACCCAAAAGGACGAAAGGGTCCACCCAGCCGTCAATCTGTTATAGGCCAGGCGAGAAGGTGCATAAAGTGTTAATGTGTATGTAGCACTCCCCCCGGATGGGCTGCTGATTCTCCTTAAGTAGTTCTCCTTAAGTAGTACAGAGGCTGACAGTCACAACTCTATGCACACTGGCCATTCAGGCTCAGTCTAGGGAATGTCTTTTTCATAATTTATTGCTGAGTAACTTGAAACAGGAGATGGGTTCAGAGATCAGGATACGTCAAACAATATAATGTCAAAAAATATAACAGGAGGACAGTTTCTCACAAATTTTATATTGGAGGGAACAAGGGATGGCCAGTATATCTAGAACTCTATAAGAGCAATTCCAATCCATATAGTATCTTCTGGCACTTATATCTCTTCTAGAACTTGCACACCCAAGAGTCTAAAGCAAGGTCTGTACTCACAATGTACCACGAGCTGTCTGCTACCCAGCATCCACAGGTAGGTTCTCAGTGAGGGAGACAAAAGATCCTTCTCCAGTCTAGGACTTCAGGATGATGCCTCCAGCAATTAACCCATTAGCAATATTTCCCAGGCCCTCAGCCCAGTTCCTGGAGGAGGGGGTTATGATGTGAGGGTTGTTTTTCAGGGGTTGGACTTGGCCACTTAGTTCCAGTGAAGGGAACTCCTAAGGCGTCAGCAAAGCAAGACATTTTGGTCAATTGCATGCTCCCAACTTTGTGGGAACAGTTTGGGGATGGCTCCTTCCTGTTCCAACATGACTGAGCACCAGTGCACAAAGCAAGGTCCATAAAGACATGGATGAGCGAGTTTGGGGTGGAGGAGGAACTTGACTGGCCTACACCTTTGGGATGAATTAGAGTGGAGACTGCGAGCCAGGCCTTCTCGTCCATATCAGTGCCTGACCTCCTTGTCCATATCAGTGCCTGACCTCACAATTGCGCTTCTGGAAGAATGGTCAAACATTCCCATAGACACACTCCTGAACCTTGTGGACAGCCTTCCCAGAAGAAGCTGTTATAGCTGCAAAGAGTGGGCCAACTCAATATTGAACCCTACGGACTAAGACGCCATTAAAGTTCATGCGGGTGTAAAAGCAAGCGTACCTCGGAATCATGGACACCTTCTTCGGAATCATGGACACGTTCTCCGTTTTCACCGGGTTGAAGGTGAATTGGAGTAAATCTCAGCTCTTCCCGGTAGACGAGGGGGCCAGGTCCTCCTCACCCTCCTCTACCCCGCTTCAATGGGTGGATGAGTTTACCTATTTAGGTATCATTATTTCAAGAGAGAGCAAGGACTTTGTCCGGCTCAATCTTGAACCTGTCCTGATAGGGATTAAATCCAAACTGAAGGCGTGGGGCAATCTTCCCCTCTCCCTCATTGGACGCATCAATCTCCTAAAAATGAAAATCCTCCCCAAACTAACGTACATCTTTAGAAACTCCCTACAATGGCTGACCAAAACCTTCTTTAACTCTCTTAAACAAATCTTCCTCTCCTTTATTTGGGGGGTCTAAATCTCCTAGATTCAAATACACCACTCTGACCAGGCCTGTGGACACTGGGGGTTTGGCGCTCCCTGATTGCCACAAATATTTCCTGGCCACCCAGCTGGTAACTGCCCATTGGTGGTTGCAGCCAGACCTGACCAATGCCGCGGTGGTGCTGGAGGCAGCTATAGTGGGGTCTCTGGAGGCTTTGAAGGGGTTGATATTCAGGGGGCCAAAAACACCTCATTGCCTCACCCCCTCCATGCGCACCACTATACGGGCATGGAGGGTGGGAGAAGCGATGAGGGCACCCCAGCCGAACTCTTGGTCTCCTCACACCCCCCTGTGGCTGAATCCTAACTTACCGCACTTTAACACCATTCCGGACCCACAGGCCTGGGCCAAATACAAGGTGCTGACCCTTGAGCATGTTATCACTAACGGAGAGCTCACTCCCTTTCCTGTATTGTGTGCCAAGTATAATGTACCTGCACGGGCCCGCTTCAGATATCTACAAGTTGCTCATGCTCACAGGTGTCAGTTCTTAGGCCAACCAATTACACTAGAATACTCAGAGCTTGAATCCACCCTCCGGGTGCAGGACCTGGAGAAGCCCACGTCTCAGATCTATGGGTCCCTGCTGGTTGCTGCCATCCCCGAGCTGTCCTCCCTCCGCAGGAAATGGGTGGAGGACATACCGGAGCTGGATGAAGATGATTGGAGGGAGATCTGGGAATTTCCATTCTCTCCTCTGATCTCAGCCAGGGACAAGCTGGTCCAATATAAAATTGCACACAGAGCTCACTACACACCTCATAGGCTGCACCAGATGTCGCCGGCGTACTCTCCGGCATGCTGGCGCTGCTCGTACCAGCCGGGAGATTTCTTTCACATTTTCTGGACCTGCCCAGCAATTGTGCATTATTGGAAAGAAATACTCCGAGTGATTGCTCAGGACACTAAGACCAGTGTCCCTTATGATCCCAAACATTGTCTGCTGGGACTGGTTGAACAAATGTCAATGCTCAGAGCCAGGAAAATACTTATATCCTTGTTATTGTATTATGCACGCAAGTCCATCACGATGACTTGGAAACAATCATCTCCCCCCTCTGTCAAATTCTGGAAGGACCTAGTGAATGCCAGCTTGCCCCTATATAAAGCCACCTACTCGGGCAGAGGTTGTCTACAGAAATTTGAAAAGATATGGACCTGTTGGTTAGAAGATAGCACCACAGCAACTGATACGGTAGCCAACTCCTAGATTCACATTCTGGTTGTAGTACGGTGGTAGACTGACCCAATTACCTTCATGTCATATCATCCTGTCATTATAACTTTGAGCACGGATTCTCCTAAACTAAACCTCTCCCCACATTGGGGTATAGATAAGTTAAGTTGTTTCAAATGTTTGTTCTGCCCTGTTGTGGCCTGTTGCTGCATCAGTGTCAGGTTATTTATATGGTAGGATGCGCCCCGTTGTGGACTGTTACCGCATCGGGGGATCTGCCCCTGCGAGGGCAATGTTTGGCCCCGGTGTGGGCAAAATTGTATGTAATTGAAAAACTCAATAAAAATGATTTTCAAAAAAAAAAAGCAGGCGTCCCAATACCTTCGGTAATATAGTGTATATATATATATATATATATATATATATACATATATATATATATATATATACATATATATAAAATATATATATACGTGTATATCAGGGGTAGGCAACCTCGGCCATCCAGCTGTTTTGAAACTACAAGTCCCATGAAACATTGTAAGAATCTAACAATCACAAGCATGACTCCTAGAGGCAAAGGGCATGATGGGCTTTGTAGTTTCACCACATCTGGAGGGCCAAGGTTGCCTACCCCTGGTGTGTGTGTGTATATATATAGTTGATGATACACAGTGCTTTTTGTTATTTAGTTAGGGTTTACATCTACTTTAAAGCAAATACTGCAGCTGCTGACTTTTAATAATCGGACACTTACCTGTCCCAAGGTCCAGTGATGCGGGGGATCGAAGCCCCACTCGTCTCCCCCTCGTCTCGGCGGCGCCGGCAATGTAACTGTGGGCGCCCAGCTGTGGTGGCTTCACAGCCGGGCACCCACTGTGCATGTGACTGGCCGCGCAATCATCTGGGACCTGTGACATGTCCCAGAAGATTGCCTAGAGGGAAGGAGGAGAGGTGATCTTCCTTCCGGTGCCAAGGGTGCGCAAGAAGGAAGTGGGAGCTGGAACCCATCCTTTTTTCCGCACAAATAGAACTTCCTTTTGGTGGTATTTGATCACCTCTGCGCTTTTTATTTTTTTTTGCGCTATAAACCAAAAAAGAGCGACAATTTCTTAAAAAGCACATTATTTTTTTACTTTTTGCTATAATAAATATCCCCCAAAAATATATAAAAAAAACTTTTTTTTACCTCAGTTTAGGCCAATTTGTATTTTTCGACATATTTTTGGTAAAAAAAATCGCAATAAGTGTTTATTGATTGGTTTGCGCAAAAGTTATAGCGTCTACAAAATAGGGGATAGTTTTATGGCATTTTTATTAATAATTTTTTTTTTTTACTAGTAATGGCAGCGATCAGTGATTTTTATCGTGACTGCAACATTATTGCAGACACATCGGACAATTTTGACACATTATTGGCATTAATACAGCGATCAATGCTATAAAATTGCATTGATACTGTAAAAATGTCACTGGCAGTGAAGGGGTTAACCACTAGGGGCGGGGTTAAGTGTTTCCTAGGGAGTGATTCTAACTGTGGGGGAGAAGGGCTATCAGTGACACGACACTGATCGCTGCTCCCGATGACAGGGAGCAGACGATCAGTGTCCTGTCACTAGGCAGAATGGGGAGATGCTATGTTTTTCATTGGCATCTCCCCGTTCTTCAGCTCGATCGCGAACACCCGGCGGACATTGAGTCCGCGGGTCCCGCAGGCACGGTCACAGAGCTCGCGGCAGGCGCACACGACGTGAAATTCAAAGTAACGTACAGGTACGTTACTTTGCCCAGCCGTGCCATTCTGCCGACGTTAATGTACAGGAGCCAGTCGGCAAGCGGTTAAGCATCAAAAAATGTACATGCAAAATTGTCATGTTTAAGTGAACTTTTTGCTGTTAGCTGATTATGTAACATTAGCCTAAATAAGTGAACATACCAAACCCATAAAAAAAGTTATTTAAATTTAAAATGATTTGAAATGCAAAGAATATGAACAATCAGTTTATATCTGGCATTAAAATCCGATCTGTAAACTAATAATTTACAAGCGCGCATTAGCATGGAATGATGATTTATGTAATGAACCTAGCTTGGTTTTAGCAGCGTTGCTCGATGCCAAACTTCTGCTGGGGTCAGATAAAGCCCTGGCAAGCGATGGGATTATTGTGAGTCATGGCTGGTAGGAGAATCGTTGAATTTTTTGCTAAACAATTTGTTATGAAGCGTGTTTGTTTGTGAAAGTTTCCTTCAAGTGAGAAATATTAATCTAAAATCCTTGCAGCTGAAATGTACGACAAACAACATATTAAGTCAGGAATTAAAGCAGAAGGTTGGGAAATTAAATAGCAAATAAAATTACAAACTTTTAGCACAGTTATGTATTTATTAAAGTAGATGTAAGCTGAATTGTTGCATATCATAAACAATGGCCTTTTTTTTTTTTCCGCTATTTTCTCATCCTGCTGACGTCCTGCAACTAGGACCATACCTGTACAGAAATTGGGGATTTTAAATGTGCTTCCAGGAAAACATTAAGAACTGCCATGTACACCAAAAAAAAAAAAAGGATTCTTCATATGAACCAGTCCTGAAGAAGCCTGGAGATGGGCAGAAATTCATATGAATAGTCTTTTTGTAAACATTGTACTTTCCTTTTAAACCATGGTGCATATTTTATGGATATCTTTCACATGATTTGTATGTAGAATAAAATTAGATTTTTGTACCAATTTTTTTTTTTTTTATGTACATAGGGATTCTCTATGTTTTCCTGGAATCACTATAAAGTCCCTAACTTCTGTGTAGGTATGGTACTAGTCTCTTGTTCGGATGGTGCTCCCAGGAAAAGCTATATTCCACTTCCGCTTTTAACTTTGTTTCTGATATAGATGCCATCATTTTGCATTCAGTTTGATTTCCTACAATCTTGTTTAAGCCATTTTCTCTCTACTTCCCTTTCAAAGATGGCATTTCTCAGGGTAGGATTCCCGATGATGGCAACATTGCAATGTGCCTGTATGACAGAGTGACAATGCAGGAGCACAACTGAGAGACAGTGAGAGAACATTGTCATCCTATAATGCCGCGTACACACGATCGGAATTTCGGCCAGCAAAAGACCGAAGAGAGCTTTTCGTCGAAAAATGCGACCGTGTGTATGCTCCATCGGACTTTAGCTGGACGAATTTCCGCCAGCAAATGTTTGAGAGCATGTTCTCGATTTTTTCGACAGAAAAAGTTTCTATCGTAAATTTTGATCGTCTGTACCAATTCCAATGCGCAAAATTCCTACGCATGCTCCGAAACAATTTGACGCATGCTCAGAAGCATTGAACTTTATTTTCTCGGCTTGTTGTAGTGTTGTACGTCACCGCATTCTTGACGGTCAAAAGTTCAGCAAACTTTTGTGTGAACCGTGTGTATGCAAGACAAACTTGAGCGGAATTCCGTCGGAAAAAACATCCAAGGTTTTTCCAACGGAAAATCCGCTCGTGTGTACGGGGCATAACAAGAAGTTGCCATTACAGGATCATCGGATATTATTTTAATTAAAGATATTTCAAAATATAGCGCAGCGAAAATCCAAGTAAGTCGTAAGACGCCCGCCCAGGATGGGAGATCCCATCTGCGGACGTCATATGACTATGGCCCCGTATTGAAGTGGTTAATAATAAAAATTGAATTAATCGTAAAAAAAGGCAGCTTATTTTTCTAGTCTGTGTCATGTTGGGGAGATTTCCCTTCATTTCCTGCTGCTCAGAATTCCTCTGATGCACTTCTCCTTCCTGTCCAGGGGCCCATCTTTCTATTTAAATGTATATAAACCCTAAAAAATAATCAAATGGTAGCTTACCCCTCCTTGTGTCTTGGGCAAGAGAGGAGGAGGATGTGTATCCCTTTTATGAGTCATTTAGCAGTCTTTGTGATCTGATTTATCCTGCTATTTAGGTCTGTTGCACATTGAGAGCAAAGTTCTCTTAATAGAACAACATTCCCCATTTTTCCCAATACCTGCCCTGTGTTTCCCCCTTTGTCCTGTTCACCTTTAAGAGCACTGAGCTGAAAATTCCTATATAAGCTTCATGTTTGTCTATATCAAAGCTTATACAGGATTTATAACCTTTCCCTCATTACCCAGTGACAATACTTATGCCCCATACACACGATCGGAAATTTGGCCAGCAAAAGACCGATGAGAGCTTTTGGTCGGAAAATGCGACCGTGTGTATGCTTCATCGGACTTTTGCTGGCCCAATTCCCGCCAGCAAAAGATTGAGAGCAGGTTCTCAATTTTTCGGTCGGAAAAAGTTTCGATCGGAAATTACGATCATCTGTAGCAATTCCGACGCGCAAAATTCCTACGCATGCTCGGAAACAATTTGACGCATGCTCGGAAGCATTGAACTTTGTTTTCTCGTTTCGTCGTGGTGTTGTACGTCACCGCGTTCTTGACGGTTAAAAGTTCAGAGAACTTTTGTGTGACCGTGTGTATGCAAGCCAAGCTTGAGCGGAATCCGTCGGAAAAAAACATCCAAGATCTTTCCGACGGAAAATCTGCTCGTGTGTATGGGGCATCAGGCCTGAAAATTGGGTGCTCAGGCATTAAGCAGTGTACAGTATATAGAAATGCAGGTCAAATGCTTTCCTGTACCTGGAAGTACCCAGTATTATAAATATTATCCATACTTTAAAGAGCACCTGTGCTTAGACTATGAACATGCCAGCCAGTATTTATATGATTTTAAGCAGCAAAAGAGCTTTAAATGAAAGCGTTTGTAACCCTAAAAACCTAAGACCCTTTTCCTTTAGGGCATGAATAACAGCACAGTGCTTGTGCTGCACAATTCTTCTCTTCCTAACTTGTAATAAACCTGGTCGATCCTGCCAGTTCCTGAATCCCCCTGCCTCTGCTGACCACGATAATCATGGCTGCTGAGCCCTGATTACCGTGGTCAGGTTACATGCCTCCGTCATCCGCAGCTCTTGTCTCTCCTCTGATAGTCCCTCCCAGTCCACATGAGAGCGTTTACCCCCCCCCCCCCCCCCCCCGGCCCCTCCAGCCTCTTTTCCGCTGCACATATCAATGTATCTAATGCAGATACTGTATGCAGCCAATAACAAAACTGTAAGTGTTTGTTAGAAATAAAAAGGCAAAATACAGTTTCTAACGCCACAGCTGTGTGGTCACGTGATCCCTCTGTGCTGGCCGGCCTCAATCTATGGAGAGAAGCAGGAGGGGCAGAAATTCCCCTCTGCTGGCTGGCTGACGTCACCTGGGAATCTCGGTCCCTCCTGCTTCTCTTCATAGATTGAGGCCAGCCAGCACAGGGGGATCATGTGACCACACAGCTGCGGCATCAGAAAAGGTATTTCGCCTTTTCATTTCTAACAAACACATACAGTTTTGTTAATGGTTGCATATCTGCATTAGATACATGTAAAGTCACATAGTGACTTTACAAACAATTCAGCCATCACTGACCTCTGTAGCAGCCGGCACCATGGAGTCAATCAGCCCAATAGATCACACCAAAAACCTGCTGCTTGTTTACAGTAGAAGGTTTCTATAGAAAACAATGAGACGGGGCTGTTATATCAGTACTCTTGTTATGAAATTTGAAGGTTAATTTCTCCACAATGCCAACAGCTACCGAGGTCAGTGAGGGCTTCCTAAACTATTTTACTGATTGGTAAAAATATGTAAATAGTCAGTGAGCATAGCTCCCAACCTTTTGAGATGGAAACGAGGGACACGTATTAGAAAAAGTATGTAGGTATAAGATACGCCCCCATGCCACGCCCCTTTTAAGGAAAATGATACAAAAAAAGATTGATTAAGCACTACAAGCATGTTTCTGGAACTAATTAAGAAATTGGAAGAAAGGTTTAGGCACAGAGGGACAGAGGGAAAGAGGGACAGAGGGACTTTGTTCCAAATCAGGGACAGTTGGGAGCTATGAGTGAGGGCTTGTTTGTAAGCTATTTTATTGCTTGCTAAGAACATGATATAAATGTCTATATTCCAGGCACAGGTGCACTTTGAGTTTCATGCGTACAAAAGCGCTCTGTGTAATGTGCCTGAATCTACTTCATAATACCAGATAGATCAGTAGAGACATTTCCAATTTTGTCTTTCGTAGGTCTTTCTCTCTGCAGCCTGCAATACATTAAACCTCCTGATGCCGTGTTTCCCAGCTCATTCTGAATGCTGCTACCCAACATTAAAATTATAGTCTAAAGAAGCATAATTAGAGGGGGGGGGGGCTGTGGAGATGTGCTCATTACCAAGAATCCAAATGCTGCAGATGTTTAATGATGAAGTGTATGGGTTTGCGATGTCACATTTATATATATATATATATATATATATATATATATATATATACTGCATTAAAAATAATATGTCAGCCAAGCAACCAGGAGAGGCTGTATCTCAGACTAAAGTGTCATATACAGTAATTATATTTTTCTAAGATATGAACAGCACGTAGCAAATGCACAGCTGAACTAACAGCAATTTTAGCATTTGGATCTGGGGGGAAAATTCAGCGACTGAGATATAATAAAGAAGCACCACTGACTGGATTGCAGTTAAGGTGACGTATGGAATTCTGTGAGCTGGGGTGTAGAGGCAGTTTGAAGCACAAAATAATAGACATGTGCAATTCGTTTCGTACGAATCGAAAATTCGTACGAATTTCCGTAAATTTGTACATTCGGGAGGATCCGAAATACGAATTGCTATGCTTCCGAATTTTGTACGAAATACGAAATTTCGTTTACGAATTTTGGATCCAAATTCCGTTACAACGGAAACGTGACTGGTGATAAATTGAAATTCATCATAACGATCATCTTCAATGGGAGAAGGACTTGGCCAGAAGCTTGAAACCATAGGACTGGCAGCACATGACGGTATCCCTTACAAAAAGCTCCAAGAATGTACTGATCTTGGAAAACGCATACAAAGTTTTTTACAGGTGGTACTATACACCGAGCAGGATAGCCCGCTTTATTTCTTCTTATTCGCCTAATTGTTTCCGAGGATGTGCCATGGAAGGCACGATGGCCCACATTTGGTGGACATGTCCTAAGGTTTGCAGACTATGGGTCAGGGTCTATACCCTTTTACGTAATATGCTCCACTCCAATCTCAAAAGGGACCCGTATGAAGCCCTTTTATGTAAGCCCACTCCTGAACTTTTCCGCTCGGAACGGCAACTGGCTCAGCACCTCTTTAGTGCTACTAAATTGACCATCGCAAGGGCCTGGAAAACTCCTGCACTCAGCTTTGAGGCAGTTAAAAACCGCATGAATGACATCATGATAAATGAAAAGCTAACATCCTTCACCTCTGATACCCATGATAAATTTCTTAATGTTTGGTGCCCATGGATAGCATACCACCAGCCCTCTAGATTCAACACCAAGCTTCTCTCAATATAACTGGTTTCTGGATGCACCCCTCACCAAAAGGAACTTGTCCCCCTTTTCCTATCCCCCCCCCCTCTTTTTCTTACTTTCTCTCTCCTAGCAAGTCATCTTTTCTACGACTCGCAGGCTGCCTAATCTCCGTCTTTCCTCGCATACCTTTCTCTGAGACTCCCGATTATGTGGAGCCGGGCTACTGAAGACGCTCATCCTGCAGTAAAATATGTCAAATAAAGTAGCCATGAGATGAGGAAGTACATAAACAACTATCACTAGATCTTTGATGGACTGCACTGTAGATAGTTGCTGTATATTGTCCTTTTTATTCCACTGAATGCTATGTTATGTTTGCAATGTCCCACTATTGGGACCCCCTTCCTTTCTCGTTATATGTTTCGATGTATCTGTTACATGCTTGTACTCACCTGTTATGTATATTTTCAATAAAACATTTGTAAAAGAAATTCATGATAACGAACATTCGTAATTGTTACGAAAAGTTAACGAACCTAAAAGTTAAAAACCCAGGAAGTCAGCACAGCACAGGGATGGTGGGAGCCCCTCATAATGATAAATTCATCATAACGAACATTTGTAATTGTTACGAAAAGTTAACAAACCTAAAAGTTAAAAACCCAGGAAGTCAGCACAGCACAGGGATGGTGGGAGCCCCTCATGATGAATTTATCATTATAACGAACATTTGTAATTGTTACGAAAAGTTTACGAACCTAGCGAAAAATTTATTTTAATACAAAACGGAACAAAATAAATTTATTGATGGCGCACATGTCTACAAAATAATGAATATTGCATATAGAAATAGACCAGACACATTGAAGTGTGGCACATTGGCGCTCAATACAACAAACTACATTAGTACAATTATTGTCATCAGTAAAATTAAATATAGCGTCAGAGTGGTGGACTTTCTCCAAGTAGAATACAAAAATAAAATTATAGAGTGTAGAAAAATTGTCACAAACATGCAAGATAATTTGTACATTTAGAAAAACAAAAATTGTTGCGCTAAGGTATTTTTAAGATTGTGTCATCTGTGGGATGGGGGAAGGTTAAAAATGTCTAAGGTCTGAACATATAGTCCAAGAATACAGAGAGGTAAAATATCAGAGAGTCAACCATAGGATAAAATTTTAATAAAAGGACTTCTGATAATGGTGTAAGGATTTTTTGATGGGGGTCTGTAGCCTGGGTGGTTTACCACAGGGGGTGTAGCCGGCACTGGGAAGGCAGCGTGCTGAAGAGTAGAAGAACCTCTGTCAGAAACATAAAAAGAACAAGCAGCACCAATCTAAGTGCAGCAATAAGTTAACGTGTTTAATGTAAGGTAATGCACTTAATAAAAGCAGGGTAAAAGCAGGCACATCTTTAGTCAAAGAGTCAAATAGGTGACAGGATCCAAGTTAAAACATTTATCGCCGGTGGTCTCCAGTGTCCCAGGCTTGAAACTGCAGGAAGGAAGTCGTCAGTTGGAGTGTTCCAGGTCGCGGTGTGGTAATGCTGTGACGTGCACATGTTCGGAGCATGCATGCTCCTTCATTAGCCATCAGATGTGAAAGGGCTCTAAATGGTTCACACAGGGACGGCTTCAAAGTTGCCCGACTCCCGCTTGACTCTGAAGCTGCCCCGTACAGCGCGACTTCAGCGCGGCTTGCAAAACGATTTCTGTATAGAAATAAATGCAAGCTGCTCTGAAGTCGCCCGAAGTAGTACAGGAACCTTTTCTAAGTTGGAGCGACTTGAGTTGCTCCTATTAGAACAGTTCCATTGTACTGCATGGAGCGCGACTTGTCAGTCTGACAAGTCGCCTGACAGGTCGCCCTGATACAGGAATGCTAGCCTGGGAAAAAATCTGTGAACATCTGAGGCCGCAAACTCTGAAACATGACTTTGTAGGAGGTCGACTGTATATTGTTTATAGAGCTCAAGTTAAAAACTACACATACAAGTGAATGAATGAGAGCTGTGATTCCTGCCTTTCTTTCTGCGGTTTCGGTGAAATACATTCTCCCGGAACAGAGATAACTTCTGCCCTCTCTTTATTGTATTGTTTATTTATTGCAGAAATGTATATAGCGCCTAAAATGTATGAGGAGTTTTAAATATTGTACATTCCACAATCAGTGCCTGGCCTTATGCCGCGTACACACGAAGGGACTTTGTCCGCCGGACCTAGTCCAGCGGACAATCCGCCAGACTTTCCAGCTGGGCTTCGGCGGACTTGAAAGCGAACGGACTTGACCACACACGATCACGCTAAAAGTCCGGCGGTTCACGCGATGACGTACAGCACGTACGACGGGACTAGAAAAAGAAAAATACTAGAAAAATACTTGCTACTGAGCATGCGTCCTTTTTGGTCCGCCGGACCATACTACAGACGGCTGTATTGTCCGCCGGACTGCCAAGTCCAGCGGATAATTTTAAAAACAAAACTTAAAACCTAGTCCGCCGGACTTTTGGGAAAAAAAGTCAGTCGAAGGCCCACACACGAGGGGATTGTCCGGCGGACTCGAGTCCAGCGGATAATCCCGCGGGATAGTCCCTTCGTGTGTACGCGGCATTAGAAAGCTTACAATCAAACGTTCCTACTTCACAAGCATACATGCCCACTCTAGGGCCAATTAACCTACCATGTGAATAAGGGGAAAATTATCGCGCTAAACTCAAATACTAAAGAAGGAAAGGGCTACAAACAAAGCAGCTACATAAAAATGTGACAAGAATTCAAAAGACAATGTGGGAAAAAATGTAGCGCTAAATGTAAATAAGCATGAAACTAATATACAGTGCCCAAAAAGTGACTCAAATAAAAAAAAGTGTATATCAGGATTTCTCCCTGTGTAATAGTAGACAGAAAATGTCCAATATAAATAAAGTACAGGTCAATCAATATCAGTGTCCCAGTAAAGTGAAGTGATGATGATATCAAAAAACACGGATGACTGGAACTTGATCCTCTCTTCAGACACTTCCTGGAAAGAATATAGAAAAGGATGTGTGCTTACCAGAGCAGGTGGACCCCCTGTCAGCGACAGGAAGTCAAACAGGCATAAAGGATCCGAAAACCCTGTCAGGTTGGACACCCCCGAACTGGACTGATGAAATCCGTGGGACTTTCACTGAAGTGGTGCAGACGGCCAAACCATGGAAAGCCAAAATGGAAGGTGGAACACGACCATAGAAGGGAGTCCTAGGGGAGTCCTAGGGGAGGATTTCCTCTCACTTCCTGTTGTCTCCCTCCGTTTGGTTGTGAAATATTTGGAGAAAACTTCATGAGAGCTCTCACCATATCAATAGTGGTGATTTGACATTAGTTTATGTTCTGTCCATCCTTTGGATCCATCACCTGGAATTTGCGGTTCCTGTTCTATGGTCGTGTTCCACCTTCCATTTTGGCTTTCCATGGTTTGGCCGTCTGCACCACTTCAGTTAAAGTCCCACGGATTACATCAGTCCAGTTCGGGTGTGTCCAAACTGCCGGGGTTTTTCTGATCCTTTATGCCTGTTTGACTTCCTGTCGCTGACAGGGGGTCCACCTGCTCTGGTAAGCACACATCCTTTTCTATATTCATTCCAGAAAGTGTCTGAGGAGAGGATCAAGTTCCAGTCACACATGTTTTTTGATATCATCATCACTTCACTTTACTGGGACACTGATATTGATTGACCTGCACTTTATTTATATTGGACATTTTCTGTCTACTATTACACAGGGAGAAATCCTGATATACACTTTTTTTTATTTGAGTCACTTTTTGGGCACTGTATATTAGTTTCATGCTTATTTACATTTAGCGCTAAATTTTTTCCCAAATTAACCTGCCAGCATGTCATTGGGGGAGGAAACCCACACAGGCACAAGGAGAACATGCAAACTCCATGAAGGTAATGTCTTGGTTTGGATTCGGACTGTGGACCCTAATGTTGCAAGGCCTTATGGCTCTAGGGGACCGTTGTTTTGCATTACAGACCAACATTAATTTCAAACTACAAAATAAGTAGCCTATTGGATATTTAAAAAACAGCTTTTTCTGTGATGCTTCCCCTGGTGCTGGCTTCCACAGGTTAACCGCTCTGAGGTCCAGTGCCAGTTCTTTTAGTAAGGAACTTCAAATGTACAACATCAAGCTGCTCCGGTCTCACTGGAGAATTCTGTCATTACGTATAGCCAATATTATATATATATATATATATATATATATATACACACACACACATATATTTTATATATACAGTATCTCACAAAAGTGAGTACACCCCTCACATTTTTTTGTAAATATTTTATTCTATCTTTTCATGTGACAACACTGAAGAAATTACACTTTTCTACAATGTAAAGTAGTGAGTGTACATCTTGTATAACAGTTTAAATTTGCTGTCCCCTCAAAATAACTCAACACACAGCCATTAATGTCTAAACCACTGGCAACAAAAGTGAGTACACCACTAAGTGAAAATGTCCAAATTGGGCCAAAAGTGTCAATGTTTTGTGCGGCCACCATTATTTTCCAGCACTGCCTTAACCCTCTTGGGCATGGAGTTCACCAGAGTTTCACAGGTTGCCCCTGGAGTCCTCTTCCACTCCTCCATGACGACATCACAGAGCTGGTGGATGTTGGAGACCTTGCGCTCCTCCACCTTTCCATTTGAGGATGTCCCACAGATGCTCAATAGGGTTTAGGTCTGGAGACATGCTTGGCCAGTCCATCACCTTTACCCTCAGCTTCTTTAGCAAGACAGTGGTTGTCTTGGAGGTGTGTTTGGGGTCGTTATTCTGGAATACTGCCCTGTAGCCCAGTCTCCGAAGGAAGGGGATCATGATCTGCTTCAGTATGTCACAGTACATGTTGGCATTCATGGTTCCCTCAATGAACTGTAGCTCCCCAGTGCTGGCAGCACTCATGCAGCCCCAGACCATGACACTCCCACCACCATGCTTGACTGTAGGCAAGACACACTTGTCTTTGTACTCCTCACCTAGTTGCCGCCACACACTTGACACCATCTGAACCAAATACGTTTTCACTTAGGGGTGTACTCACTTTTGTTGCCAGCGGTTTAGACATTAATGGCTGTGCGTTGAGTTATTTTGAGGGGACAGCAAATTTACACTCTTATACAAGCTGTACACTCACTACTTCTTCAGTGTTACATAGTTACATATTAGGTGAGTTTGAAAAAAGACACAAGTCCATCAAGTCCAACCTATGTGTGTAATTATATGTCAGTATTACATTGTATATCCCTGTATGTTGTGGTCGTTCAGGTGCTTATCTAATAGTTTTTTGAAACTATCGATGCCCCCTGCCGAGACCACTGCCTGTGGAAGGGAATTCCACATCCTTGCCGCTCTTAAGCCCCATACACACGGTCGGATTTTCCGACGGAAAATGTCCTATCGGACAATGTTGTCGGAAATTCCGACCGTGTGTAGGCTCCATCGGACATTTTCCATCGGATTTTCCGACGGACAAAGTTTTATCTCCTGCTCTCAAATTTTCCAACTACAAAGTCCTATCGGACTTTTTCCAATCGTGTGTAGCGAATTCCGACGGACAAAGTGCCACGCATGCTCAGATCACATTACAAGACCAAAGCTATTGGCTACTAGCCTCTACGTAGTCCCGTCGTAGGCAACAAACGTCACCACGTTCAGAATGATCGGATTTTCCGACAACTTTGTCCGACCGTGTGTATGCAACATTAGTGTCGGACTAAATCCGTCGGAAAAAATCCGATGGATTTTGTGGTCGGATTTTCCGACCGTGTGTACGGGGCATTACAGTAAAGAACCCTCTACGTAGTTTAAGGTTAAACCTCTTTTCTTCAAAGTTTAATCAGTGGCCACGTGTCTTGTTAAACTCCCTTCCGTGAAAAAGTTTTATCTCTACTGTGGGGTCACCAGTACGATATTTGTATATTGAAATCATATCCCCTCTCAAGCGTCTCTTCTCCAGAGTGAATAAGTTCAGTGCTCACAACCTTTCCTCATAACTAATATCCTCCAGTCCCTTTATTAGCTTTGTTGCCCTTCCCTGTACTCGCTCCATTTCCAGTACATCCTTCCTGAGGACTGGTGCTCAGAACTGGACAGCATACTCTAGATGCGGCCGGACCAGAGTCTTGTAGAGCGGGAGAATTATTGTTTTATCTCTGGAGTTAATCCCCTTTTTAATGCATGCCAATATTCTGTTTGCTTTGTTAGCAGCAGCTTGGCATTGCATGGCATTGCTGAGCCTATCATCTTCTAGGACCCCCAGGTCCTTTTCCATCCTAGATTAGATTTTGTGTTGTCACATGAAAAGATATAATAAAATATTTACAAAAATGTGGGGGGGGGGGGGGTCTTTTGTGAGATACAGTATATATGTATATATATGTGCTTGTGTGTGTGAATATTAAAAACAGCACAACTCATCTTTTTTAACCTCTTCAGGTCCACCCTATAGCAGTTTTACTGCTACAGGGTGGCACCCGTGTGCTGGATCACGTATATATATAGGGTGCGCGCATCATGTGCACCATCAGTGTCTTACTCCCGCTGTGATCACACACAACTGGAGCCCAGCGGCGGGTACCGTGGACTCAATGTCTGCCGTCACCCATCGATGATTCAGCAGAGAGGAAGAACAGCGGCCTGCCTATGTAAACAAAGCAGATCACCATTCTGTCAGTAGGGAAGTCATGGATCCTGTGTTCCTGCCTTCATGGATCCCTGCCTTCCCCTAGTAAAAGCACCTCCCATAGTTTAGAGAAACACTGGCTAGGCCCACAATTAACCTTTCGATCGACCCTGATGTTAACCTCTTCCCAGCCAGTGTCATTAGTACAGTGACAGTGCATATTTTTAGCAGGGATCACTGTATTAGTGTCACTGGTCCCCAAAAAGTGTCCAAAGTTTCAGTTAGCGTCCAAAGTGTCCACTACAAAGTATGCAGTGCCGCTATAAGTCGCTGCTCGCCATTATTATTAAAATAAGTAAAAATAAATACAAATATTCCATAGCTTGTAGACCAATCAATATACGCTTTTTGGGATTTTTTTAACCAAAAATATGTAGCTGAATTGGCCAAAATTGATAAAGAAATTCGATTTTTTTTTAAGTTTTTTATTGGATGTGTTTTATAACAGAGAGTAAAAAAAAATTTTTTAATTGTGGGATTTTTTTTCGTTTATAGTGCAACAAAATTAAAACCACAGAGGTGATCAAATACCACCAAAAGAAAGCTCTTTTTGGGGGAAAGATAGGACATTAATTTTATTTGCGTACAGCATCGCACACCCACGCAATTGTCAGTTAAAATAACGCAGTGCCGTATCGCAAAAAATGGTTTTGTCATGAGGGAGGGGGGCACCTTTCGGAGGTCAAGTGGTTAACACATACTTATAAATTTCTTTTAAAAATACATTAAACTAAAATGAACCTAAAATTGTAACCTAGAGTTATAGCTTCCTTTTACCACATGTGTTTGCTGTTTCTTCCTCACCAATGCAGCATATGATTGGCGTATTATTACAGAAGAATGAAATTGGCACTATGAGCCTGGCATTGCTCACATGATCAGTCCAGCACTGGGTAATTAGTGCCCATGTATGCCATTGCCAGAGTCAATCTGTTCTATGAGAATATGAACTTGGAAAGAGCACACAGTGCAATAGTAATCAAAATGTAATTTCACAAAGACATTAAAAAGGTAGAAAAATGGGGAGATAGTAATCATCTTAATAGGTATAATACTATTTCAATTAAAATAAACTGGCAATCTCAGGGGCAATATTATATAAAATAAAATTTAATTAAAAGTCTTGGTAAGGGCCTATTAATGTCAAGATGCAGTAACTGTATATAGGCATTTGTAATAAACACAATAGTACAAAATAATAGCCTCAAATAATGTAATGTGATTACCAATTACACATAATTAGGTAATAAAATATCAAATGATTGGCTTGTTTTTTTTTTTTTTTTTTACCTTGAATAGAAATACAATATGACCAACTGTCAGAAAGTGTATAGAAACCCAAGAACAAAAATATATTGTATTTCAGCTTACAAGTCCCTAGATATGGTGACTGCATTATTTCTTTTTCTTTTCAGGCTTTATTTTCCATTATGTTCACCTGAGAATCCGGGCAGTAACACACTTTGGGGTTGATTTACTAAAGGCAAATATACTGTGCATTGCAAGTACACTTGCTCCAGAGCTTAGTAAATGAGGTAAAACTTTGAAAAGAATACTCAATCACATGCAAGAAAAAAAAAAGCTTTTTTTTTTGTTTGTACATGATTGGATGATAGAAACCAGCAGATCTAGAGCAAGTGCACTTCAAAGTGCAATTGCAGTGCACAGTATATTTGCCTTTAGTAAATCACCCTCCCTGTGTCCTAGGATGGCAAAGTGCAGGGTTTAAGGCTGTGGCGGCTGGTGTTTTCTATTGTTAGTGTGGCAAACAACCCCCCCTCCCCTTCCCCCGCTGTTTGCCTGTCCACCGCCACTTACCCGATCGGTGGGCACATCGGGGATCATTGGACAGGGGGTCAAACTGTGGCAGGCATCCTGCAGCGTCTTCCTTGTCCTCTTCCCTTCTGAGATCACGGCGGTTTCCGCCAATGCGTCTCCTCCCCTCTTCCTAGTTGTCCAATAGGATCGCCTAACCTTTCAGCCAATCAGGAAAAAGGTAACAGACCCGTGCTTCCTGATTGGTGGAGAGGCGATTCAGTGTTAGAAAAGCAAATATTCATTTGCTTTTTTAACACATCTGGGCGGACTCCGAGTGCAATGCTCTGCGCTCCGAGTCCACCCTATTTTGTAGCCTATTAGAGCCTATGGCCCTAATCAGGTGCTTCAAAAATACACCCTCGCCACTGTAAATCAGGCGCCCGGTGTCCGAAAAGGGGTGCCTGAATAGGGGGTGAGCATCGGCGGACATGGATAGATTCATGCAATGCATGAATCTATCCATTAACCCTATATTGGCGCGGCGAGGATAGAGGGGGGCACCCTTAATGCACGGGCCGCCCCTGGTTAAGGGGTAAAGCAGACGGTGAGGAGGCGACATAACGCTGCCACATGAGCAATCCAAAAAGGAGAATAATTGAGCCCTTAGTGTTTAACCTTTTTACTGTCACCAACTGTGGAGCCACCAGATCACTTCCACATACCCCCGTTACTGTGGGCCCTCCTGCACACACCCAGCATGGCGAGAGTAGCATGGGACTGGCATTGCGGGCACCGCCAGGTAGAGGGGAGGAGATCAGCAAACATCCATTCACTGATCTCCCCTTCATGTTACTGACCCGGAAGCGACATTTAAAATGTCACTTTCAGGTCTCGGTAAAACAAATATTGTGCGATCTGCACTGCATTCGTTTAATTGGAGGAAAGGTGAGACATCTTTTAGACCCCTAATGTTTCATTAAAGAGAACTTGTCACCAAAAAAATACATCGCATAGGGGACTTTTTGTTCCCTGTGTGATTGAAAAAAAAGTTTATTATTTATTTTTATTTTTTTAAAGTGTAAAGAAGTTACACCCAATCACTTAAAATCCACCCTCCACCAAAAATGTTGAGCCCCCCCACTCCAACATACACACACACACATACATGGATAAATGTAAATGCATGCATAAGGTGCACCTATGCAGTAAAACGTTGATTGTTCTCCATGTTACATAAAGCTGCACACACCAGAGGAAGAGCAATCATTCATCAATCTTCTTTGTCCCCTGAAGACGTCCCTTGCATAGACAAAATGCGCAGGGCGGGGCTAGTGGCCTATAACACCATTACACCCGCCAGTGTACCGCAGTGAGGTGTTGTTTGAGCCTCTTTAACCCTAAAATGCTTGTGAGTATATACAATTGAAAAAAATTGTGTTTTTTAGCATTATTACGCTAGGGTCCTTTGTATTTCTTTCTGGACATTATTGCAGATAATTGCAGACAGCCAGAGGAGGACCCTGTGGGTTTTGAAGTGGCCATTATATCCTTGAGTGATCCATAGTGGGTGTTTTTTGCACTGTTGATCTCTTATCATTTGGAGATCACGTTTATCCGGGAAGAGAATTTGCACACTTGAGTCCAAGACAGCTTGGGACTATCTCACGTGGAACTGTGTCACTTGACTGTTATTTAAGATCTCACATTGGCCCCTTTAATGGAACCCTGAACGTGTCTTTTGGGAGCGGACTTGCATTATTATTAATAATATTATTATTATTATATTATATTGATTTATAATGAACACTAATTTATGTGATGTATTATTTTATTTTGTAACTTATTTATGCTGATAGTATTTATATCACTTTATTGTCTAACTCTATCAGTATTTTGAGTTTTTATACTCAGTGGTTTTGGGCACGCTTTTTGTATATTGTTGTTTCTATCCTGTATTTGTTGGTTTATTAGAGTATTGTATTTGTCACAGCTTTTATATTCTGTGTGTGCAATAAATGTTGTGTATTGTGTGAGAAGCAGTTTCCTATATATTTTTTCTGATATATTTTTGTTATACGTCTGTGGTGATATACACTCACCGGACACTTTATTAGGTACACCTTGCTAGTACCGGGTTGGACCCCCTTTTGCCTTCAGAACTGCCTAAATTCTTCATGGCATAGATTCAACAAGGTGTTGGAAACATTCTTCTAAGATTTTGGCCCGTATTAACATGATAGCATCACGCAGTTGCTGCAGATTTGTCGGCGGCACATCCATGATGTGAATATCCCGTTCGGCCACATTACAAAGGTGCTCTATTGGATGAGATGTGGTGAGTGTGGAGGCCATTGGAGTACAGTGACCTCATTGTCCAGTGGTGAGATGATTGGAGCTTTGTGACATGGGGCATTATCCTGCTGGAAGGAGCCATCAGAAGATGGGGACACTGTAGTCATAAAGGGAAGGACATGGTCAGCAACAATACTCAGGTAGGCCGTGGTGCTTAGAACTGTCCCTGAACAAAGTGTCATTTTTGCAGGAAAAAAAGCTATTTAAAATCACTCGCGGCTAATGAATTGCCGGCTCCCGTAATACAGAGAACAGTCATTCATTGAAAGTCATTGATAAAAAAAAAAGTAATTGATAAAAAAATAAATAAAGCGTGGGGGTTCCCCCAAATTCAATTACCAGGCCCTTCAGGTCTGCTATGGATATTAAGGGGAACCCCGCTTCAAATTAAAAAAAAAAATGATGTGGAGTCTGGGATGGATTTTAAGGGGAACCCCGGCTTTTCGAATTTGCAGTGAACACCCCAAATTGTTCACTGTTCGCTGAACAGGCGAACAGGCAATGTTCGAGTCAAACATGAGTTCGACTCGAACTCGAAGCTCATCCCTACATTGGTTCTAACAAGTGGTTATTTGAATTACTGTTGCCTTTCTATCATCTCAAAACAGTCTGCCCATTCTCCTCTGACCGCTGATATCAACAAGGCATTTTCATCCACACAACTGCCGCTCACTGGATATTTTCTTTTTTTCGGACCATTCTCTGTAAACTCTAGAGATGGTTGTGCCTAAAAAATTCAGGTAGATCAGTAGTTTTTGAAATACTCAGACAAGCCTGTCTGGCACCAACAGTAGCCAGTGCTGGGACAAGGTCATCTTGAGCCCAAGGTGAACATGCCAAACTGCGCACCCACAAGATGTATGAGCATTATATGTAAGCAAAAATTATCCCCAAAAAATTGAACATGAATATGCATGCTTAAAGCAGAGTTCCACCCTAAAGTGGAACTTCTGCTTATCGGATTCCTCCCCCCCTCCGGTGCCACAATTGGCAACTTTCAGGGGGGAGGGGGGTGCAGATACCTGTATAATACAGGTATCTGCCCCGCCCATATCCGAGGATGCCCGCCCATATCCGAGGGTTCCCGTTGTGTCTTGGGAAACACACAGTTCCCAGGACACAACGGGGACCAATAAAGACGCGCAGCGCGACTCGCGCATGCGCAGTAGGGAACCGGGCAGTGAAGCCACAAGCTTCGCTTCCTGGTTCCCTGACAGAGGATGGCGGCGGGGCAGCCGAGAGACGAGCGGTCACTCGTCATCTTCTGCCTACACCGCTGGAACCTAGGACAGGTAAGTGTCCATTTATTAAAAGTCAGCAGCTGCAGTATTTGTAGCTGCTGACTTTTAATATTTTTGGTGCGGGTGGAACTCCGCTTTAATCTCTAAGCATAAATTCCCCTTCCTCCCATGACAAATCCGCCCCCTGCTGAAATCCCCCCTCCCAGCACAAATCTTTGGGCCGCATCCCCCAACCCCTGAAAAAAAATCACCACTCCTAGCACAAATCTTCTACCCCTCAAATTTCCCCTCTGAGTACATATCCTCACCCCTCCCACTCCAGCATAAATACTCCCCAATCATCCTTACTAGCACAAATCCCCCCCCCCTTAAAAAAAATCCCCCCCACCATATCACTTCTTCAAGCACAAACCCCTAAAATCCCCCCTCCTAGCACAAATCATCTTCTCCCATCCCCCATCCCAACACAAATCCCTCTAAATCACCACTCCCAGCACTTCCACCCAAGTTTCCCCTCTTAGAAAAATTCTTACCCCCTACCACCCCGCATATTTCCCCCCCAAACAAAAATCCCCCCCCCCCCCCCCCCCCCCAGTCTCCTGACAGTGCCCCCCTCCCACCTCATATGATGCCACATTGCCCAGGACAGCCGCCCCTCCTGTCTACCCCATGTCCTGGGCCCTGGATGTAGCACTCCCTGTGAGCCTCAAAGGCATATGAGGAAGCTCAGAGGCAGGGCAGCCAAGTATTTAACCTCAGGGGCCTTGGCAGGAGTAAAGCATTGTAAACAGATGGGTGCCAGTTACTTTTTAGAGTAAACAAGAAGTTCATTGACTCCTACTCAAATTATTGGGAGAGAGAGTTAGGTCACATGAAAAACATGGACATGGAAGACTCTAAAAGCCGGACAAATAGTACTAACAGCCTTCACGGATAGGGGATATTTAAGCCGAATGTGCATTCTGTGGATTTAGTAGCCTCTGGCTGAAAGATACTGGATGGTTCAGCTACTGAATCCTAGGAGACAGATCATCACATTTCAGTCAAGGATTAGGTCTCTGCCCAGCTTCTCTGGTATCCCACTTATGCTGAAGTTCCTCCATGGTGCTACAATCCCCTTGCTCAGCATTATAGGCCTTGAACCTAGGCCTCTATCTAATCATATGGTCACCCTCTTCTCTGCCAAGATGGCTGCCTACACCTTACTATTGTCTCATCATTGTGATGGGACGTTTAGCTAAACAACAGTGGAGCTTTGAGGATGGAAGAAGGCTGGCCAGAGTTTGCAACCACAGGAGGTAATCACAAGTCGCCTATCAGAGCATGTTCAGGGATCTCAGGGCGCTTTGTAAGTAACAGGATGTAGCTTTCTAACACACCCCACTTAATCAGTGGGAGCAGTTGTACTACTAGAAGCCCAACTCCAAACAAAACAACGTTTTGGATATGCAATATGGATATGGAAGGGTTTTAAAATTATTCAGATTTAATTGCTGTGTGGGTTGCAAAGAATTATACTTAGTAAATGTCCATGTGAATGTCCAGGATGAAAGATAAGAGCAAATGGTGACACCCCGACAGGATGACACAAACAGCAATAAAAAACCTAAGAGAGGTTCTAACCCTTCTCCGTTCAGCTACTAAAACAGGTTTGTTGCTCTCTGTGTCTCTCTTTGAGAGATTTCCCATTACTCCCTGATTCTGTCACATGGAATGAGAAGAAATATCCCTAATCCACACAAAGAACATATAAAATCTGATGGCAATCTAAGCAGAAGGTTATGGATGGAATTGGGTTTGGTGCACGGCCAAGTTTGACTAGGGATGTCAAAATTTGCCTTTTCAGCTGCCTACATCTCTAGATATGCCGATCATTTTTACATATTGTTTTCAATGATGGTACATCCAAAGCAATTTTTTGTTATATATTAGGTAAGGGTAAAATCTCCTGTACTCTTTTGCCACCAGTATTCCATTAGGGAGTATTTCCTACCCTTTCTGATCTGTAAACAAAACAGGAAGCAAGAAGAAATCTCACCAATGGAGAGAAAATCCTCTTATAGACAGTCGTCACTATTGTGCCCATTGAAGGTTTCTCCTCTATTCCTGTTCCAACAACTCAAAATTTTGAATATTCCATTTTTTCCAGGTTCAGGATTTGGCTTTAGATACACTATATGGCCAAACATTTGTAGACACCTGCCCACGACACTCATATAGCACTCAAGTAAAACCATGACATGGGCATTAATATGGAGTTGGCCCCCTCTCTGCAGCTATATCAGTCTCCATACTAGATTGTGGAGTGTGTCTGTGGAATTTTGTGTCCATTTAGCAAAAGAGCATTTGTGAGGTCAGGTAGTGCTGTTGGATGGGAAGTTCTGGCCCTCATTTCATCGCAAACATGTTCAGTAGGGTTGAGGTCAGGGTTCTGTGCTGGCTACCTGAGTTCCTCTACGCCAAATGCATCAAACCATGTCGTTATGGAGCTGGCTGTACAAGGCAAATAGTCATGCTGGAACAGAAAAGGGCCTTCACCAACTTTTACTACAAAGCTGGAATTTGGCTACAATGTCTCCATACCATATTAATAACAGTACTTGGAAACAAAAGTCAAGAATGTGGAGGGTTACCACATACTTTGGGCAGTATAGTGTATTTTTTCATCATACAATATGCTCAGTTTTCATGCCCATGACCAGGGTATAGATCAGAGGTCACCCACATATCGACTCCTATCTGACCATCCTTTCAAATTCCACCTTTCTATATCCCCACCAAAGAAAACACACTAATCTAAAGTGGGGTTAAAATGCCATATCAGCCTTTTATTAAAAATAACATACAAAATATAAATAACAAAAACATAACAGGATAAATGAGATCAGGTTGCAGGTCCCTAACCACTTGACCTCTGAAAGATTTACCCTCTTCATGGTCAGGCCATTTTTTGCGATACGGTACTGCGCTACTTCACCTGACAATTGCGCGGTCATGCAACACTGTACCCAAATAATCTTTGTGATTTTTTTTTCCCACAAATAGATTTTTTTTTTGGTGGAATTTTTTTTTTATAAATACAGTGATACAATCATATCATAAAACAATTCATATTCAACAACATCATGGTCATATTACTTAACTTATTCTTAATTAATACTAGTTATTAAATTACCTACTCATTCTCCCAGCACAGATATATACTGTTTTTCCTTTTCCCCTCCCCTTCCCTCCCAACCCTTCAAGAACACATCCTGGTTCCGCCTCTATAGGCGTGTAGATACCCCAAGAAAGCTACAAAAGAGAGAGAAAAAAGAAACTATTACAGTATCTGTTCCTCTCCATCCTCGTCTCCCCCACCCCCCATTCCTTTTTTCTCCCCAAGATCCAAGTCAGGTATGATTACTGTCCAGTCTTTAACCCTCACTATGAGGATATCTCTACCAAAGTCTTCCCCCTATATTCAGATAGGAGGAACTGTTCCCTATATTGAAAGTAGGGAGTCCAGGTCCTCAGATATTTCTCCCCTTGTTCTTTCAGTGTCATAGTCAGATCTTCCATTTGTTGGATTTCTGAGATCCTTGCCATCCACTGTGATCTCATAGGAGACACATTACTTTTCCACAGTACTGGAATACATGCCTTTGTTGCAGTGAGCAGATGTTTTAACAGTGAGTTTTTGTACTTTTCATTCAATAATGGGGTATCGTGTAGTAAATAAGCTGCTGGATTTTCTCCAAGAGACACACCCGTGATAATTTTTACCGTTTCCTCGACCATCTTCCAGAATTCCCTCAGCATTGGACATTCCCAGAAGATATGTATCATGGTGCCTTCTGATTCCTGTGCTATAAACAAAAAAAATACAGACAATTTTGAAAAAAAAAACAACAATATTTTATGTTTTCTGCTATAAAACATATCCAATAAAAAAATGTAAACAAATCAAATTTTTTCACAAATTTAGGCCAATACAGTATGTATTCTTCTACATATTTTTGGTAAAAAAAAATCCCAATAAGCATATATAGATTGGTTTTCGTAAAAGTTGTAGCGTCTAAAAACTATGGAACATATACTGGAATTTTTATTCAATTTATTTTATACTAGTAATGGCGACAATCAGCAACTTATAGCAGGACTGTGATATTGCGGCGGAAAATCGAACACTGACACTTTGTGGCATCGGACACAAACTGACACTTTGTGGGAACCAGTCACACTAAAAATATGCACTGTCCCTGTACTAATGACCCTGGCTGGGAAGATGTTAAACATCTAGAACGATCAAAGGGTTAAATGTATGCCTAGCCAGTGTTTTCGTGTATTTTGTGAGGTGCTTTTACTAAGGGTTGTTATGGATTTTCTTTCCCTGCCTTGCAGGGAAAGAAAATCCATGACATCCCCACTGTCAGAACAGAGCACTGCCTTGTTTACATAGGCAGGGCTTCACCCTGTGTGTCCTCCCGACGATCGGCGGGTGTCGGCGGACATCCATTGGCCGGCACCTGCTGATTGGCTTCTGCTGTGACTAATCACAGCAGAAGTGGCGAGCTGACAGAGCACCCCCTAGGCGGAAGTGTACAATCACATACAGTATATATACGTGATCCTGTGAAGAACAGCCGCCCTGTAGCAGTAAATCTGCTATAGGTCGGCCGTTAAGTCATTACCATATAACTAAACCTTGTATCTGTGGTACCAGTTAACTAAGTTATGCCCCCAGCCACAAAACAGCCGCTGGTATTATCCCAGCTGACCTTAGACACTTAATGGTCTACAACTACCCAGTCACTTTGAGTTGACCAGACCAAATAGAAGACACCATACCAAAAATGGGTCCCTACTGTTTTCCAAAAAAAAAACATCAGATTTAAATCACCTTTAGGCTGGGTTCACATTATTGCGAATTGGATGTGGGTTTCCCCACAATCAATTTGCACGTCAGGAGATTGTGACCGGCTCTCTATGGAGCGGGTTCACACATCTCCAGAGCGGCTCCGTTGCGAATGGCACAGGAGTCCTGTGTGTCTTCTGGTCTGTTTCAGGTCTGAATTCAGCCAAAAATTTGGGCTGAAATCAGAGCTAAAACGGTGAACAGGCACGCACCGGGCCCCTGCTGTGAGCTGCTCCATGCTGTGGTGTGAACCCAGTCTTAAGGACAACAAACTGCCACCTTGTGCTATGACCTAAATCCAGACTATCAAGAACCGATAAATAGTTCAGGAGTGTGGCTTTATATCCTGTGTAGCTATTGAGGAATATATTTAAACGAAAAGTATGTTTTCTGCCTGGAGTTCAACTTTAATTCCTGGGACAGTTTACCGTCAAAACATCCTTCAAACTGTGTGAGAAGCCTTCCCAACTGTCCTTTAATAAACTAATCACTTTCTGCTGCATGACGAGATATTTTGAAGGCTTGAGATGCTTGTCTAATTATTACTGATTAGCCGCTTGTGTTCATGTCCCACTGTGGATAAATGTTGTTTGCAATATTCATTATTGAATATCAGTTCACATTTACATACGTAATGAGCTATTTCACATACATACTCCCGAAATTTGCTTCCTTGCGTACAATTAATCAATTTGATATGTCTGATGTGGTGGGTATTCCATTAATGTTCTTAATCAGTGACTCATATTTGGCTACGGCCCCTCTGAATATGCATCACCTTCCAATAATGAGCATTCGTCGAGCAGGCCTTGGTAACGCTTCATTTTATTATCAGACTTTCTTTAGCTTTATTGATTGAATTTGCTCGGCAGGACTGCCAAATTTGTTTAGATTTAATTTCTTGGCTTTGGGAGTTGTAAAATTAGATCTGGAGGCCTTTTTAGTACACTTTTTAAAACGCATCTTTACTTTTAGCTTTCTTCTTTACCTTTAGCCCCCTGCACATGCACTCTACCTACCTCATTCATACCTAAGATGCAGGCCCTAGTTGTAGGGGAAACAGCCATCTAAAGGAGTATGGCCATATTCAGAGCAACAAATGGGGAGAGTGGCATGCCTATGCAGTGAAGTCATCGCCCCCACCCAAGACTATTTTCAAATAATAGCATTAATTACCTTTGGAGTGGGGCTGAAGATAATTTGTTCACATTGGTGGTAACTCTGGCTAGGGAAGGGGGCTTCCTTTAGGGCCCCTTCATACCAATGTGGTGCATTAGCACACACTCATCGATGCCCAATGCATAAAAAATGGTGCATGTACCATTTCTGGCAGTAAACGTCAGTTTAGTGCTGCTACATGTTGCAACACGTGTCCTTCAGCAAGCTACCTTGGGATGCAATTAACACTAAATTGCATATCATCACACCAACACATGTACAGTAATTTGCCATGTGTTGCGGTATCATGTACCACAACACAAAAGTTTTAGTGGTCCAGAAATTGTGTTGGGCACCAGTATAATGTTTTGTAGCAGTTACATGGCCTACAATGACTGTCATTATACTCTTAGCTTTTGCTGTCTTGGCTATTTACAACCCAAAGGGTAACTACACTTTCGTGGAAAATTTTGCAAACAACTAAAAAATGACTGTATATACTCGAGTATAGGCCGACCCGAATATAAGCCGAGGCACCTAATTTTACCACAAAAAAAATGTAAAAATGTATTGACTCAAGTATAAGGCTAGGGTGGGAAATGCAGTAGCTACCAGTAAATTTCAAAAATAAAAATAGATACCAATAATATTTTTGAATATTTATTTCAAAGTAAACTACGTGGCAGTTATTGGAGTGGAGCGCAACTGGTTTACCAGACTGTTTTTTACTGTGAACTGTATTTATGTTCTGTATTGTACTGGATTATGCCTTAAAATTTATAAAAAATAGAATATAAGATAATAAAGAATCCAAAATAGTAGTATAAAAGTGGTACACACATACCAGCAAATACAGCAAGAACAAACATAAAATAAAATAATTAAAACAATGGAAGGAACCAAATTGTAAAGGTGCACAAAATATATATGCACCCCACATGGAACATAGCACGTATACAATAGGGACCAGTGATAATACAAAAAAATGGTCTGAAACAGGAGCATAGCTAATAAAGGAGATAGTATGCAAAAATAGCACCAATTTCTAGGCTTAAGAGGAAAGTGAGCACGCTACAACCTCCCAGCAATGGTATCTAGAGATACCTTGTAAAGATTTATTATTTTTTCTTACCAGGAACTGTGTACCGTATGTGGGATCGATGTCCCGCTGTGTCAGATCGCCGCGCAGCCAACAGTAGCGATGTCCCGCCTCCTATGACACACGGCACAGTGATTCTTAGCATTGGATCACTGTGCCGTCTGTCACAAGAGGAGGCGGGACATCATTATTCGGCTGGCTGCGCGCCGATCTGACACAGCATGGGAGGGAGGGAAAACTCACCGATTCACGAGTGTCACCCAGCGCCATGGCCCCGCCCCTTTTTCTCCTCCATTTCGGACATTTGTTCACTCACTCAAGTATAAGCCGAGGCGGATTTTTTCAGCCAAGAAAAGGGGCTGAAAAACTCAGCTTATACTCGAGTATATACGGTATATAAAATTTACAATTGTTACATGAGCCATATTGTAATTTCTTGATATAACAAATGACCTTTCCTTTTGAATCTGCATCACTGTAATTTTCTGTATAACTGAATGTAATATGGCAACTTGAAGGCCTTCTGTACACAGTTGGTGTATAGGATACCCTCAGTAATGTAAGTTCCTGCTTGGTTGAAGAAATCTGCACTAAGATGCAGGTCAAATGCAAATTTTTTGTTAAGGTAGTCTCTAAGGCAGGGTTTCTCAACCAGAGTTCCATGGAACCCTTGGGTTCCTCCAGAGGTTGCTAGGGGTTCCTTAAGCAATGAGCAATTCCTGCCTCTCAGTTAAGTTCCCACTGACACCATTGATATTTTTAGCTATCTGTAACGGGGTAATTCTTCCCAATGACCACACGAGTAAGGAGCATTCCTCCCACTGACCATCACACTAATGTAATGAGTTGTAGATATAGTCATTTTTAGCAGGGGTTCCCTGAGATTGAAAAGTTATTTCAAGGGTTCCTCTGTCTTGAAAAGGTTGAGAAACCCTACTCTAAGGGTCAACACTTCTAAAGGCCAACACTGCAACTTTTCTCATCAGAACAATGGAAGAGCACCGACTTAGTAAAGCAACAACTCCCATTCAAACCAGTATCCAAAGACACAAGTGCTTGCAAAAATGCATTTTATTTTTTATTTTTCTTGCATGTGTCGGAATATTCTCTGCAAAGCTTCACCTCATTTACTAAGATCTGGAGCAAATGCCCTTGTAGAGTGCAATTGCCTTTAGTAAATCAACCTCTGTATGTACAGATTGTACACATATAGTTAAAAAGAAATATGTGCAAAACATGAGTTCAAAAAACTTATAGGAAATGTAAAAAAAAAAATTGTCCCCAAACCATTATAGTTTCCCTTTAATAATGAGGTGAAGACATTTGAAGAGACAGTAATTGCTTTGGATCCTGGGACTAGTACAAACAGACCGATGTCACCTGTACAGCTAACTCTATAAATCAATAAAATGAACAGATAAAATAGCATATGAAGAAAGTAGTCACCACCTGCAAGGAAAATAAATTCTGGGTCATAATAACTCATTGATTGGAGTCCTTGTCTTTAGCAGGTTTAATATCTAAGGAATTGCTCTATTTTTCCTCAACCCAGTTTACTCATAGCTGCCCATTACGGCCGTTGATTTTCACCATCCATACAGGTCAATACTTTATTTCTACCTCTGGCATTTAAAGTCATGCTTCCCTTGACATTGAGAATGATGGATGCACATCGAGCACTCATAATAAGGTAAATGTGCTTTATGTAGCTTGAAATGTCAGATCCTACACCACAAGCCATTTACAATAATATACTGATCTACGTCTCCACTATTGCACGCTTTCCCGCTCCCCTCCTAGCGCTTCATCGCGTTCTTAAAGGTTGTAAATGTTCTTTCCTCGTTATGCCATATGAATAATTAAAATAATCACCCAGTTCAGGATATTTACATGCCTGTATAGTTATTCCCCTGGGTGCTGTTGCCTTTATTTGGTGGGAAAAGGTCAGAGCTGGAATACTAACTAAGATATATCTTCTATCCTCGGAGAGGATGTAGTGACATTATATTTACTGAGCGACACACAATGGGACCACGGGATTCATCTCTCATCTAATACGTAGCGTACATGGCATTAATATTTAACACGGAAAGAGAGAAATGACTCATCTTCAGGGCTTTATTTTTACCAAGAAATCAATGCCAGAATCAGGCAAGGCTTACCAGACATCTTTAAAGGACAGTTGTAATGGGAGAACAATAGAGACCAACACTTCCGACTTCCTTCTGAAAATGATAGTTGTTTGGCTGTCATGACCCTCAGGTTTCAGAATGTGATGTAAGAGTGCAATCCAAACTCCTGACATGCATAGATTTTGGGGTCGGGGGATTAGCATGATAACCAAGCATCTGGCATTTTAACAAGGAGATCAGGCATTAAAGCTAATGTATTTTACCCCATATAAAATTAAATTATTAAAAATTATTTTACACCGTATAAAATTCAAAATGCTAACCACAACATACAAGGTCATCCACAACATCGCCCCCAGCTACATCACCAACCACATCTGCAGATATCGCCCAAATCGTCCCCTCCGCTCATCCCAGGAACTCCTGCTCTCTAGCTCCCTTGTTTCCTCCTCCTGTACTCACCTTCAGGACTTCTCCAGAGCCTCTCCCATCCTCTGGAACTCCCTGCCCCGTTATATCCGATCAGCCCCTAACCTGTCCACCTTTAGGAGATCCCTGAAAACTCACTTATTCAGGGAAGCCTACCCCACACCCACCTAACAACTGTCCCGGAGCCACCCCCATCAAATCATTCTCTGCATCTATTACCTTTTGTACCACCACCCCCTCCCTTTATAATGTAAGCTCTACGAGCCGGGCTCTCCTATCCCTTCTGTATTGAACTGTACAGCAATTGTGCTGTCCCCCCTCTACATTGTAAAGCACTGCGTAAACTGTTGGCGCTATATACCGTATATACTCGAGTATAGGCCGACCCGAATATAAGCCGAGGCACCTCATTTTACCACAAACAACTGGGAAAACGTATTGACTCGAGTATAAGCCTAGGGTGAGAAATGCGCAGCTACTGTAAGTGGAAAAGAGGGTCAACGATGCCCATTTGCAGCCTCACTGTGCCCATGCAGATGGACACAGTTGACCGATTTGGGGCCCTGTATCTCAGGGTCACTTAGTGCTAGGAACCCCATCTTTAGATATGTTGTAGTGCTAATTCCACTGGGTTGGAATACAACATTTGGGGTTCCTAGCACCAAGTGTCCCCGAGATATGGGGCCCCAAATTCGGGTCAGAAAATCTCAAGCACTTTTCTGCAGCAGAGAATGACATTTTCTGAACCGACTTTGGGGCCCTGTATCTCGGGGCCACTTAGTGCTAGGAACCCCATCTTTGGATATGTTGTAGTGCTAGTTCAACTGGGTTTGAATGCCAAATTTGGGGTTCCTAGCTCCAAGTGACCCCGAGATATGGGGCCCCAAATTCGGGTCAGAAAATGTCAAGCACTTTTCTGCAGCAGAGAATTACATTTTCCGAACCGACTTTGGGGCCCCGTATCTCGGGGCCACTTAGTGCTAGGAACCCCATATATGGGATATGGTATAGTGGTATAGTGCTAGGTCCACTGGGTTGGCACACCAAATTTGGGACTCCTAGACCCAAGTGGCCCCGAGATACGGGGCCCCAAAGTCGGGTCGGAAATTTTTTTTTTTGCTGCAGAAAAGTGCTTGACTCGAGTATAAGCCGAGGGGGGCACTTTCAGCACAAAAAGATGTGCTGAAAAACTCGGCTTATACTCGAGTATATATGGTAAATCGTGTATAAAAATAATAATAATTTTACCCAATGACAGATTTCAATAGTGTATGTCTGGGCAAAATAATGAAAAAATAAAATATTACATCCCTCTAATACATACACATTTTCCAATGTTTGGTCTCTTTCACAATGCTGCACATACAGAAGAATACCTGTTGATCTGTCAGAAATCCAATGTTCTCCCAATGACCTGTAGTAGTCAGCACTGCCTGAGTATTCCTCTGTTGGACAACAGAATTACTTATGCCGCGTACACACAAACGGACTTTCCGGCAGAAAAGATCCGACGGAATCATTCCATCGGATATTCCGATTGTGTGTGGGATTATCCTATTGTTTTTCTTCAAAAGATCCAGACAGACCTAGAAATAGAACATGCTTTAAATCTTTCCCACGGAATCAATTTCTATCGGGAAAACCATTCGTCTGTATGCTGGTCCGACGGACCAAATACGACGCAAGGGCAGCTATTGGCTACTGGCTATTGAACTTACTTTTCTAGTCCCGTCGTACGTCATAGCGTTCGAAACTAACAGACTTTGGTCCGATCGTGTGTGGGCAAGTCCGTTCGGTCGGAACTCCGTCGGGAAGACTGTCTGAGTTTATTCTGACGGAAAGTCAGGTTGTGTGTACGTGGAATTACCCTCTCCTCATCTCCATCGCAGAAGGGTTCTATAGTCCACTTCCACCTCTTCTGGGAGTGGAGACCAGTGATCCAGTGCTACAGTCTGGGTCTGCCTCCAACAGATCTTTTCTCTGCCCTTTGTCTTGACATCATCAATCTGCTGCAGTATTCTGGAGCCTAAAGCCAGCCATACATTGATTGGAAATTTGTCCAGTTCAGCAGTAACCAGCCAAATTTTGATCCATGTATGGGTCAACTTTTGTACAACTGCTCTGTCTAAGTTTCCTTAGTGCTGCAGTCTGTAATGCTGATCAGTGTATTCTGACAGGGGGAAGTCTCCTTGCTTGTAGAATAAAACAGCTGCAGAATACAACCTCTGGTTGAATGAAAAAAAAAAGACTTATCTATGGGCTGACTGGACAGCCAGTCTATGTACTTCAGTTGGCTGTTGGGCTGCCTATCTGATAGACCTGAAAGACAGCCCAATGGCCAACTAAAGGAACACACGAGGCAGCTGGACAACACTGCTGCTAATTGATTTTTAGCCTGAAAAAATAAGTACTGTTATGCCCCGTACACACGGTCGGAAATTCCGATGGGGAATGTCCTATCGGACCATGTTGTCAGAAAATCCGACCGTGTGTGGGCTCCATTTGACTTTTTCCGATGGAAAATATTTGAGATCCTGCTCTCATATTTTCCGACAACAAAATCCGATCAGACTTTTTCCGATCGTGTGTAGAGAATTCCAACGGACAAAGTGCCACGCATGCTCAGATGAAATTAGGAGACCAAACCTATTGGCTAATAGCCTCTACGTAGTTCCGCCATACGCAACGAACGTCACCACGTTCAGAATGATCAGATTTTCCGAAAACTTTGTCCGACCGTGTGTATGCAACACCAGTGTCGGACAAAATCCGTCGGAAAAAATCCGACGGATTTTGTGGTCGGAATTTTTGACCGTGTGTACGGGGCATTACTGGCAGAATCTCCAGGTAAGAAACTTTGCAACAGAGTCACAATAAAAAATGCTTATAAAACCAAATACAGTGAAATAAGATGTCAAACATACAGAAAAATAGACGAAGGGTTAACTTTAACTTGCTCCATGTCCAAACATTTTCTGATAACATTATAACAGTTTAAAAATATTTTCTAGTCAAGTAAAGTCAAATATTTTTTAGTCAGGTTTAACCACTTCAGCCCCGGACCAATTGGCAGCCAAAGGACCAGGCCCCTTTTTGCAATTCGGCACTGCGTCGCTTTAACTAACAATTGCGCGGTCATGCGACGTGGCTCCAAAACAAAATTGGCGTCCTTTTTTTCCCACAAATAGAGCTTTCTTTTGGTGGTATTTGATCGCCCCTGCGGTTTTTATTTTTTGCGCTATAAACAAAAATAGAGCGACAATTTTGAAAAAAATGCAATATTTTTTACTTTTTGCTATAATAAATATCCCCAAAAAATATATAAAAAAACATTTTTTTTCCTCAGTTTAGGCCGATACGTATTCTTCTACATATTTTTTGGTAAAAAAAAAGAATCGCAATTAGCGATTATTGATTAGTTTGCGCAAAAGTTATAGCGTTTACAAAATAGGGGATAGTTTTATAGCATTTTTATTAATATTTTTTTTTTATTAGTAATGGCGGCGATCAGCGATTTTTATTGTGACTGCGACATTTTGGCGGACACATCGGACATTTTTGACACATTTTTGGGACATTTGTCATTTATACAGAAATCAGTGCTATTTAAATAGCACTGATTCCTATGTAAATGACAGTTGTAGTTAGGGGGTTAACCACAAGGGGGCGGGGAGGAGTCAGTGTGACGTGATGTGTTGTGTTTACTGTAGGGGGGCGTGGCTGTACGTCTGACGTCATTGATCGGCGTTCCCGATGACAGGGAACCGCCGATCACTGACAGTCAGTGTAGGAAGCGCGGGGAGAGGTTTGTTTACATAGACCTCTCCCCGTTCTTCCGCTCCGTAACCCGATCGCGGGATACCAGCGGCGATCGGGTCCGCTGGTCCCGCGGCCGGGGTCACGGAGCTCCCGACCGGGTCGCGAGCGCGCCGCTAGCGGCGCGCGCGCGACCCACGGGCAGGCACATGCACGATCACGTACAGGTACGTGATTCTGCCTGCCCGTGCCATTCTGCTGACGTATATATGCAGTGGCCGGTCGGGAAGCGGTTAAGTCAAGTAAATACTGTAGGCTTGAGAGACTGAGCCTCCAGGATGTGATGTCTGGACTGCAAACCAGAAGCGTTTGGAACCAGACCCGCCATCCCCTGGGAGTGGTGAGAGGAGTTATAACTTTTAACCCTTTGCTACACTCAGTTCCACATATACTGCTCGCTACTTAGCAGCCCTGCCGCTATACACCATCCACCCTTAAAGAGATGGACTCTTGTGCACCACTGACAGAGGGCCCCACCGCAAGCTGGCCAACGCCCATATTAAGGCGCCAGGTATTTAAAACCCCAGCTTATTCCCCCTACTGGGAATACTTACAGATACCCACAGCTGGGGTATCAGTTCGGAGTGCATTTAAAGCGGTTCTGCACACATTTCATTTAGTAAATCTCTTTGCCTTCCAAATCAGGCAAAGAGTACTAAATGAAATGTGTTTTTTTTTTTTTACTTACCTTGTAATCGATGACTTCCTGTCTTCTGTCTCTTCGGGGGGTGGGCGGGGTCTGTGCGGGGATCCTCGTCACGCCGCACTGTCTCCTGGGATCTGGTGTCATTGATCCCAGGAGCCTGTGCGGGCATCTTCCGAAATCTTGCGAGATTTCGGACACATCTTCCGAAATCTCGTGAGATTTCGGAGAACGTGAGCTGCACTTTGCCGTTACTGTGCACGCGCGAGCTCGGTGCAGTAACGGCGGTGCATGCTGGGCCATCTAAAGTGCCTGTGGGGTTTCACATGCCCACAGGCAAGATGGCCCCCAGCAGAAAAGAAGAATATAAAGAATGTTATCGGAGGAAAACCGGCTGCGATCGAGATGGAAAATGGAACAGGTAAGTCCCCCAATTTAGCTATATGGCCTTGGCATATTCCCCCAAAAAAAAAAAAAAGCAGTGCAGAACCGCTTTAAGAACATTCTCATTGCATTATTTGGTTCTAACCATGCTTATTCCAAGTTACTTTAAGTTCAGACTTGATCTAACATTTCTACAGTCCAGTTGTCTCGTCCCTTTTTAGGCCAGAGTTAAATTGATCTAATTCTGTATCTCTAAAGAGTTATATTGTTTTGATGTCAATTTACGCACTGTTTACCTGCTTTATTATTATACAATCACTTTATCTACCATTTAGTGGTCTGTCGCCTAATTGTTGTGCATTGTCTTAAAGTAGTGGCTTATTAACACTTTAGTCACACAGGTGTGAGTGGGGCTCAAGCTGCAACCACGTGTGTCAGAGGGGAACAAGCCATTTACTAAGTCATGGCAGAACAGGGAACCCATTACCACCAGCGGCTCCTGTGCGGAGTACGCACTACAGCTTTTATCCAAGTAATTATCGGCAAATACACTCTAATCCTTTTCTGATCCACTTTATGACAGTATAGCTATAGCTAGTTTGACAATGAGTACAGGCAGTGGCATAGCATGGGTTGTCAGTGCCCAGGGCAAGGTAATTTGTGCCCCCTAACCTGCGGACTTTTCGCACTCCCTTCCTACAATAGTATTGACCTACCCGATTCCTACACTGACCTACCCGATTCCTACACTGACCTACCTGACCACTAATCTACCTGATTCCTATACTGACCACTACACTAACCTCTACACTGACCTACATGATTCCTACATCGACCACTACACACTACACCAACCACTACACACTGACTACTACACTACACACCACACTGACCACTACACTACACACCACACACCACACTGACCACCACTACACACCACACTGACCACCACTACACTACACACTGACCACTACACACTGACTACTACACACCACTACACTACACTACACACTGACCACTACACTACACACCACACCACACTGACCACTACACACCACACTGACCTACCTGATTCCTATACTGACCACTACACAATACACTACACTATCCACTGACCACTACACAATACACTACCCACAGACCAATACACTACACAATACACTACACTATACACTGACTTTCTGGCTGCTCCCTCTCCCCAGATCTCCTGTGGCCCCCCACCCCAAAGCACCTTGTCCCCATGTTGACGAGGACAAGGGCCTCTTCCCCCGACAACCCTGGCCGTTGGTTGTCGGGGTCTGCGGGCTGGGATTATCGGAATCCGGGAGCCCCCTTTAATAAGGGGGCCCCAGATCCCGGCCCCCCACCCTATGTGAATGAGTATGGGGTACATCGTACCCCTACCCATTCACCTGGGGAAAAAAGTGTCAATAAAAAAACACACTAGACAAGTAATTTATTAGGCAGCTCCGGGGATCTCTTCCGACTCCTTCGCACTCTCCGGCCTCTTGTCCTGCTCTCTGGTTCTTCTCCTGCTCTCTGGCCTCTTCTCCCACTCTCTGGCCTCTTCTACTGGTCTCTGGTTCTTCTCCCGCACTCCAGTTTTTCTGCCGGGCTCCTCCGCTATCTTCTTCCAGCTCTTTTACTATCGTTGGCCCGGTCTTCTCCATCCTTCTTCCCTCTTCTCTCTTCTTCCGATTTTGACACGACGCTCTCTCCCGCTGTAATGCCGTGTGCGCCGTGCGCAACGACTTAAATAGGCATGGGGCGTGGTCACCGGGTGATGTCACACGGTGACCCCGCCCCTTATGACGTCAAGCCCCGGGGCATGCTGGGACTGTGACATCATATGGGGTGGGGTCACTGTGTGACATCACCCGGCGATCACGCCCCATGCCTATATAAGTCGTCGCACATGGCATTACAAGTAAATAAACTGACTCCAGGAGGGGTTATTAAGTATTCCACTACTGGTGCTCATTACGCCCCTTTTTTTATGTAAAATTAGGTAATGGTTGTTCCCTTTTTTCCAAAGAGGGAAAAAAACCTTCATGCACCACATCAACACTTTGGCCAATTTGGGATGAAGATCATATGAGCTTGCACCCCATTATAAAAAGTGGCGATTGAGTTTAATTTGAAATGTGGATAATTAACATTACCATTGCTTAAATCTGATATTTTGCAAAATTTAAGGGAAATAAGAACTTTCATTTCCGTTTATCCCTAAATTCTACCAGGATAAATTTAAAAGCAAACCTAGTTTAGGGTTTTAAGAGTACAAGAAAATAGATTTAGGAAGTAAAGAAACTCTAATGCCTCCTGGGTGGTCCCTATGCTGTATTCTTCAGTCGCAGGTGAGGTTTAATTTAGGAACAGAATCCTCTATAGCGAGGACTTAAACACTCAAGTCAATTCATTGCACAAATGTATTTTTTACCTCATACTATCATTTTAGCAGCCATAGCATTCTTTGAGTTAAGGAATTATTCTTCGATGATGAATCTATAACATCTAAGATCGTGTAATCTTTAGTTATTGATAGATGTATATAAAAATCATGGAATGAAAATAAATCCCTTATAAGAATATTAAAGTTTTATTAGCTTCCAACAGTTCCCATTGTTTCCCCTGAACAAAGCTATCGCCCACTCGTTTCCTTGTCTTTCAACTATTTCATAGATAATGGAAAATGTGATTTATTTTATCTTAGGCAAAAAACACACAGAAATGCAATCACAGAGGGAAACTAACAGAACCTTGTAAGAGCTATTCCTAAAACACCTTACATCCAATTCACTGATTGTGTATTGGGTAATTATAGAGCATGTTACCTGTCCATTATTTATAGTGATTGTTCAATGAATTATGTTATCATTACAACTACAGGGTTATCCCCCAGCCATTTCCAAAGACCCCCCCCCCCCCAATCATTACCAAAGACCAAAGATACAAATTCACTATGGGGCTTTTATTTAGCACCTAGTCAGAAAATGGGGGAATAAATGGTCACAAGTAACTAAAATCCATAGTATTCACTATAGCACGCAGGGAATAAATAGTCACAAAATCAAATTCACTATAAGTAACATAAATCAGTGACCGACTAAATCAGTAGTCATGGTAGAAGTGCAGGAGTTGCACATGGAAATAATGTTTAGAGATTAATCTCAAATTAAATGGTACCTAAGCATGTGGTATATTGTGATGATATTGAGATGATCTGCTTTTACATTTCTTGAAATATTTTTGTGAAAGCAGAAATGTGCTTAAAAGTCTGAGAAGAGATACATTTTCCCTGTTTTTAGAACTCTGTACTGACACAACTGAGCATGCCCAGACTGAAAAATAGTCACAATTCTACTCTCATTTCATTTTAACCCCGTGCTACAGTAAATTCTGAAATGTGGGAATTCCCGTTCCCAACCGGGAATTTGTGAGAGCTAGCAAACTTTGTACTATTTATAGTTAGATATAAATGCATGTGTCAACCATTGATTCTCATTATATATATATAGGAAGGCCAGCATGGTGGCCTGCAATTATGGGAGGAGCCCGGAGGGTATACATACCAGACCTCTCCACGCGGCCGGTGTCGGTTCCAGCGCGCCGTATTGTACGTCACCAGGCCGACAAACAACTCAGTACACGTTCCTGAGTTGTCCTACGCTCCTCGTTTCCGGATTGCAGATTCGATTCCCGATCGCACCCCCAGTTCGTTTCGCTTCAGCGTCGCAGGTAGGATTTATGCTTTTTCGTCGTTACATCGAGACCCCTGTTTTTCCCACTGAGTCATTTCGACCACCATGCCATTGTTTGTTTGTTTTCTACCACATAATTCACCCCACTATCTCTGGTTGTTACGCACCGCTACCCAGTTCAAGGATCCCCTCACTCACACGTACACGGCAGCCCCCCCCCCCAAAACCCACCAGAGCATCTGTCACTGCCCCCCCACACACTTCCTGCAGTCACCGCAAGTTCGTGTAAATGGGCCCCCACACCTTGCAAACCTCAGCAAGTCGCTCCACTCCTTGCCTTTCACGGCAACCCAGCCAATGTGAGGCACAGCCGTCCCCCGCACATCTTGCTTCACCGCAGGTTTGTGTCATGGCTCCCACATCCACCCTCCTCCACACCTCTGCAATCGTTGCAGCTCGACCTCCATTGGCCTCGCAGCCACAACTTCCCCAGTAGCAAACTCAGCTACTCACGCCTTTCTCTATCCCTTTTCACCTTTTTCTTAGGTCAGTAAGTCGCCCCTGGTCTCCTAAACAACAGGATCAGACCATCCCTTTCTTTCCCAGGTAAAAAAAAAAAAAAAAAAAAAAAACTTTTTTTTTTTTTTTTTGAGGGCTTGCATCTCTTCACCAGGGGGTCAACTATGGCCCCAAATCAGCTCTTGCAACCCATCTCTCACAAATATTTTTCATGTCACCCTACCGTAGGTACCAGGTCTACCAGGTTTGACCCCAACAGAGACTCTATCACTAGGGCAGCAAGCAGGTGCGTAGGTTGTTGTTGTTTCAGTTTTCCATTCTCTTCACACACCTTTCACTACATATCCTTGTTTCACGTACTCATTTGGCTCAGTACCCAGGCGTTAGTAACTGTCACATACTTCTATGCATGTCACTCTGTTTTCGAAGCACAAGCCTTCACTACGCAGACAAGGTCACCTAGTCTCATGACTTGCTGGCAGTGCAAGTATTAGCTGACCGAACCCACGTCAAACTACTACAGATCGAAACATCCCTACTTAGCAACCAACCAGCAGCCACTCTCCCCAGTACCGCCCTGGTGGGGCTCTGGTTGAACTAGTCCGTGCCGAGCACAGACGGACACCCGAGCATCGGTTACCTGGTCAGTCACCTCCTGGCTTACCTCGGTTGTCACGCATTCTCTGAGTTTCCAAACAGGCCAAAGAAACAAACTCACCCAGCGCTCACGCGCATCCCCGATTGTTACCATACCGTCGTACGGTATCCTGCTTCGTTTCCCACATCTCCCCTCCCCATCCAAGCAGAACACCATAGTTTTGATAAAAATCTCCAGGCGTTAGTAACTGTCACATACTTCTATGCATGTCACTCTATTTTTTCGAAGCACAAGCCTTCACTACGCAGACAAGGTCACCTAATCTCATGACTTGCTGGCAGTGCAAGTATTAGCTGACCGAACCTACGTCAAATTGCTACAGATCGAAACATTCCTACTTAGCAAACCAATCAGTAGCCACTCCCCCCAGTGCCGCCCTGGGGGGGCTCTGGTTAACCAGTCCGTGCCGAGCACAGACGGACACCCGAGCATCAGCCACCCGGCCAGTCACCTCCTGGCTCACCTCGGGTGTCACGCATCCCCCGAGTTTACATATAGGCCCATGGAACATCCCACTCAGCGCACGCGCGCAACCCGTTTGTCCCCATACCTGTCACACAGGTATCCCGCTCTGCCCCCCCCCCCCCCTTTTTTTCCGCAATCTACAAACGCATATATATTCTCTCCTGTCCTTCAAACTCAAAAAAAAAAAAAAAAAAAAAAAAAACGAGAGAAACATGCATCCCCCTTCCCTCCCCCCCCCTCTTTTATTCTAGCAGACGCCATGTCTCTGGCCGGCAGCGACGATCTCACCCCCGCCCCATCACCTCCCGAAGCGGGCCCGGCAGACAACTTCTCACAAGCCTTCAGAGCTTGGACCATCCCCAGACTCTCAGCTGAGCTGAGGCGCAGGAATATCCCCTACCCCATCACGGCCAGGAAAGCTGAACTGTTCAGACTACTGTTCCCCAACCCATCCCCACCAACCCCACCAGACACTCAGGCATCACTACAATCAATTGCCTCGGCAGTGTCCCAGCTACACACGCTGGTCTCCTCCCTATCAACTACCATCTCTGACGTCCAGGCCAGAGTGGGGACCTTGGAGCTCCAGCAAGTAACCCCCACTCCACCAGCTGTCGCCCCCGCCACCCCCGCATCATGCATTACAGGTACGCCCCACGGCGGTTTTTCTGTTTTCCCCGCACATCTCATCCCAGCAAGCATCAGAAAGGAGATACTAGATGGCCGCGACATCAACCTGGCATCCCTTCTGATTTCGGTACACGATGTAACAGAAAACAAAGCCTACGCTTGGGGCGACGTTTCCGTTGTCCTGAAGGCGAAAGACCACAGGCTTACACGAAAGCTCACGGTCACGGAGTTCGTGCTTGCTTTCGGCATGTTTCGGGATGTCATCTGTTCCATCAAACCCGACAGGAGGGAAGAACTAGACCTCTACCTTCATGCAGTCACAGATTTAGGGTACAAGTACGGAGGCAGCGCTTTCTACGACTACCATCGCTCCTTTTCAGCAAAGGCAGCAGCCAAGCTCAGTCAGTTCCAGGCAACCACTGACTGGAGCGCTATCGACACCGAACTCTTCTGTCGCCATTTCGCTGGCCTTCGCTCCCCACTTTGCACTAATTGCCAATCCTCCACCCACACCGCCAATTGGTGTTCAGAACCCGTTGGTAGACGCCTCCCCAACTTCCCCTCCGCCCCGCACACAGCCCAGTATTCAGACGCAACCCCACTACACCCCCAGGAAGACAAACTCGGACGGCCCGTCCGAACTTTATGAGGGGCGCAGATATGCAATAACTTCAACTTGGGGATTTGCAACTTCTCACGTTGCAGACTCCTCCACGTCTGCCTCATCTGCCGCAGAGCCCACCCCAGGATCACCTGCGGGCTTAACAAGCTCAGCTCGGCCTGACTAAGCCGTATTGATATCGGATGGCTGCAATCCTACCTCACCTCACACCCGTCACCCTCACTAGCAGCCTTTCTGGTACAAGGCTTCACCACAGGCTTTCACACGGGGTTTATCACACTCCCCGACACCACCCACGAGTGCAAAAACCTGCTGTCAGCAGCCACCGACGAGGAAGCCATCAGTACCCTACTACAAAACGAACTTGACCGAGGGTACATGATCGGCCCCTTCTCTCACCCACCGTTTTCCGTTTGGAGAGTTAGCCCTATCGGGCTCGTAAAAGGAAAGTTTTCAAATAAACTCTGTTTAATCTATGATTTGTCCGCGCCTTATTCTTCTCACACACCTAGTTTAAATTCCCTCATACCCTCACAAGAATTTTCCCTCAAATACTCCTCTGTCGACCTTGCTATCCAGGCCATCCTAGACGCAGGTGAGGGCGCCTGGCTGTCCAAAGCAGACGTCGCAGACGCCTTCAAGCTGCTACCAATCCAGCCGTGTCTGTGGCGCTGGCACGGAGTCAGGTGGAAAGGTCAGTACTACTTCGCCACGAAACTGACCTTTGGATCCAAAAGCAGCCCATGGCTCTTTGACACGTTCGCCCAGTCCCTGTCCTGGATTCTCTCACACCACGCATCCTGTCAGAAAGTGATCCATTACTTGGACGACTTTTTGCTCATCGAAGACCCCAACCGTCCCCCCGTAGACCTTAAGAGTCTAAGGGAGGTCTTTTCCAACCTCAATGTCCCCATAGCAGAGAAGAAGGTAGAAGGCCCAGCACATCGCATCACCTTCTTAGGCATCATACTAGACACTCAGGCCATGCAGGCCAGCCTACCACCAGACAAGTTGACTCGCATCAGGGAAGTCATTCATTCCTTCACGGCCACCCAGGGGTGCTCCAGGAGGCAACTCCAGTCCTTACTCGGGATGTTAAACTTCGCAGTAAGAGTCATCCCTCAGGGACGATCCTTTGTCTCCCGCCTCCTAGTTTTTCTCACAGAATGTCAAGACCCAGATCTTCAAACTTGATCAGGCAGCCATAGCCGACCTTTCCATGTGGGACCACTTCCTGGCCGACTGGAATGGCATTTCCATGTTTATTCCGGGCAGCATCTCCCTCTTCTCCCCAGATAGTCACTGACGCCGCTGCCTCCACGGGCTTCGCAGCTATTTTTGGCCCCCACTGGTTTGCCGGTCCATGGCCGCCAGAGATCTTGGCAATCCCCGGTTTCAGCCAATCCTCCTCCTTATTCGAACTATACCCAATAGTGGCAGCAGCACGAACCTGGGGAAGCAGTTGGGCAGGCCAGACGGTGGTTTTCGCCACCGATAATCAGGCCACAGCCGACATCATAAACAAAGGCCGTTCCAGGTCCTTGACCATTATGGCCTTCCTGCGCAGGCTAGTTCAACTATTCCTGCTACACCAGTTCAAAGTCCTCTGCGTCCACATCCCGGGCAAGTGTAACACCTCAGCCGACGCTCTGTCCCGATTTAATTTCCCGTTGTTCTTTTCACAGGAACCCGGAGCCGATCCGACCATGTCTGCTATCCCTCACTGGTCTCAACTAACCCTAGTCTGAGTCACCACCTTCACGGCGCCACCAGTCTCATAAACTTCTCATTGTCACACAACACGCTGAAAGCCTACCAAGCTGCTTGGAGGACGTACCTCTGGTTTCTGGACACAAGCCACGGGGGGGTCACCAGGGGACCTCCACCATATCCTAGCCTTCATTTCTCACTGCTACACTCGGCTGGCGTTATCACACAATACCATCAAACTTTATCTAGCCGGTATCCAGCATTTCATTTCCTTACAAGACCCTTCTAAACCATCTTTGTTCGCCTCCCACGCAGTCAAGGCAATCCTGCGCGGCATCCTCAAAAAACAGCCGCAGGTCAATACCAAACGCCTCCCAGTAACCGGTGCCATTTTTCGGGAATTATCGATCATGCTCTCGCATTCCCCATTTGGCCTTTTTCCCAGCCTGGTCATCCAGGCAGACATGTACCTGGCTTTCTACGGCTTCTTACGGCCCAGCGAGTTTTCAGTTACCGGCCCTAGCTGCAAGACGCTACGCAGGCGGCACCTCGTACGCCATCAGACCTTTTTCATCCTGCACCTCGAGGCATCCAAAACGCAGCAGGCTGGCCCAGGCACCGACATCAAACTGTTCGAAACTCTCAACGCCTGGTGCCCCGTAGCAGTTCTAGATCAGCTACTAGCACACCTACCTGATCCCTCACCTGACAGCCCGTTGTTACCATTTCCGGTCAGACCCCTTAGCAGCAATCAATTCGTCACGCACGTCAGGATCCTCCTCCGCAACTTAGGTCTTGACCTAGCGAAATTCTCAGGTCACTCCTTTCGCATCGGAGCAGCCTCCGCGGCCTCCCGCAATGGAGTCCCGGATCACGTGATCAGGAAGATGGGACGGTGGAAGTCCACCTGTTTCGCCCGTTACATTCCCGATCCCCAGACCGAAATGTCCCGGGCCTTCAGTAACCTTGCCTTGTAGCATTTTGCCTTTACCAAACAAATAAACCATTACCTCCCTAAAAACAAGTCTTTTGCGCCCTTTTCTTAACTACTCTCCTAGCAGAAATGGCCTCACGGCTCAGCTCACCAGGGCTTACCTTACGGTAGACCAGGGCACACTTCAGGTCTAGTTTTGTTGTCTGTCTTGTGGCGTGTTTATGTTTGCTCCTTCACATCGTTAAGGACCGAGGGCTCCGACCATAAATAGGAAGGCCAGCATGGTGGCCTGCAATTATGGGAGGAGCCCGGATGGTATACATACCAGACCTCTCCACGCGGCCGGTGTCGGTTCCAGCGCGCCGTACCCGCCCACCCATTCCCCTTCTCAGAACACTCTAATACGTTTCTCTACAGAAACAGCCATTACTTCTCAGGTAAGCGCCCTTTTCTTAACTACTCTCCTAGCAGAAAGGGCCTCACGGCTCAGCTCACCAGGGCTTACCTTACGGTAGACCAGGGCACACTTCAGGTCTAGTTTTGTTGTCTGTCTTGTGGCGTGTTTATGTTATGCTCCTTCACATCGTTAAGGACCGAGGGCTCCGACCATAAATAAGATATATATATATATATATTTATATTTTGAGAGAGAGAGAGAGAGATAGATAGATAGATAGATAGATAGATAGATAGATAGATAGATAGATAGATAGATAGATAGATAGATAGATATTCTATATACATTCTCTGCAGTACCGGTATATACACTGTAAAAAATATTGTGCTGGGTCTACTCAAAAAAATTGAGGCAACTATTTGCATCAGATTTTAAGTACTGTCAACTAAACTTATTCTTGTCTGACTCATTATACTTTTTCAGTTTATAGACCATAGTGTTTTAACCACTTCACGCCTGGCCTATAGCAGAATTAAGGCCCAGGAAGTGGTTCTGTTATCCTGACTGGGCATCATATGACGTCCAGCAGGATAACAGGCAGGCGTGCGCTCATGGGGGCGCAGCACGACTATCGCGAGTGCGGCGTGTCAGTCTGACACGCCGCATCTCTGATCGTGACAAGAAGCCTCTGTGAGAGGCTTCTTACCACGTGATCAGCTGTGACCAATCACAGCTGTTTACAGCGGGAACCAGGAAGTGCCGGTAAACGGCATTCCTCGGTTAGGGCTGACAGGGAGAGCCGATCGGAGCCGATCGGTGGCTCTCCCTGTCAGAGGGTGGTCTGTGCTGCTAATCAGCACATTGATTATCAGCACAGCCCCCTTAGATGTGCAAAAAAGGCTACCAATCAGTGCTCAGCATTCCCCCAATAAAAAAGCCTTCAAATGCCCACCACAGTGCCAATCAGAGCCCACCACAGTGCCAATCAGTGCCCACCACAGTACCAATCAGTGCCCAGCCGTAACACCGGTCAGTAACACATCAGTACCTCATCATCAGTGCTGCCCATCAGTGTCACCTGTCAGTGCCCATCACACCTGCCAGTCAGTGCCATCACAGCCACGTGTCAGTGCACATCAGTTCCGCTTGTCAGTGCACATCAGTGCCGCATATCAGTGCCCATCAGTGCTGCGTGTCAGTGCCATCTATTGGTGCCCATCAATGCTGCATATCAGTGCCGCCTAGCAGTACCCATCAATTTGTCATATCAGTGCCTCCTCATCAGTGCCCATCAGTGCCACCTTATCAGTGCCAATTCATCAGTGCCCATCAGTGCTGCCTCATCAGTCCACCTCATCAGTGCCTGTCAGTGAAGGAAAACAAAATTGTATGACAAAAACTAGGAAAAACAATTTTTTTTCAAAAATGTTGGTCTTTTTTAGTTTATCAAAAAATAAAAACCCCAGAGGTGATCAAATACCACCAAAAGAAAGCTATATTTGTGGAAAGAAAATGATAAAAATTTTGTTTGGGTACAGTGTTACATTGCCGCGCAATTGTCATTCAAAGTGTGACAGCGTTGAAAGCTGAAAATTGTCCTGGGCAGGAAGGGGCGAAAGTGCCTGGTATTGAAGTGGTTAAGTTAGGAATACATACAGTGGTGTGAAAAAGTGTTTGCCCCCTTCTTCATTTCCTGTTCCTTTGCATGTTTGTCACACTTAAGTGTTTCGGAACATCAAACCAATTTAAACAATAGTCAAGGACAACACAAGTAAACACAAAATGCAATTTGTAAATGAAGGTGTTTATTATTAAAGGTGAAAAAAAATCCAAACCATCATGGCCCTGTGTGAAAAAGTGATTGCCCCCTAAACCTAATAACTAGTTGGGCCACCCTTAGCAGCAACAACTGCAACCAAGCGTTTGCGATAACGTGCAATGAGGCTTTTACAGCATCCTGGAGGAATTTTGGCCCACTCATCTTTGCAGAATTGTCCTAATTCAGTTACATTAGAGGGTTTTCAAGCATGAACGGCCTTTTTAAGGGTCATACCACAACATCTCAATAGGATTCAGGTCAGGACTTTGGCTAGGCCACTCCAAAGTCTTCATTTTGTTTTTCTTCAGCCATTCGGTGGTGGACTTGCTGGTGTGTTTAGGATCATTGTCCTGCTGCAGAACCCAAGTTCGTTTCAGCTTGAGTACACGAACAGATGGTCGGACATTCTCCTTCAGGATCTCTTGGTAGACAGCAGAATTCATAGTTCCTTTTATCACGGCAAGTCTTCCAGGTCCTGAACCAGCAAAACAGCCCCAGACCATCACACTACCACCACCATATTTTACTGTTGGTATAATGTTCTTTTTCTGAAATGCAGTGTTCCTTCTACGCCAGATATACTTGGACACACACCTTCCAAAGAGTTCCACTTTTGTCTCATCGGTCCACAGAATGTTGTCCCAAAAGTCTTGGGGATCATCAAGATGTGTTGTGGAGAAATTGAGACGAGCTTTGATGTTCTTTTTGCTCAGCAGTGGTTTTCTCCTTGGAACTCTGCCATGCAGGCCATTTTTGCCCAGTCTTTTCCTGATGGTGGAGGCATGAACGCTGACCTTAACTGAGGCAAGTGAGGCCTGCAGTTCCTTGGACGTTGTTGTGGGGTCTTTTGTGACCTCTTGGATGAGTCGTCGCTGCGCTCTTGGGGTAATTTTGGGCGGCCGGCCACTCCTGGGAAGGTTCACCACTGTTCCATGTCTTCGCCATTTGTGGATAATGGCTCTCACTGTGGTTCGCTGGATTCCCAAAGCTTTGGAAATGGCTTTATAACCCTTTCCAGACTGATAGATCTCAATTACTTTCTTTCTCAATTGTTCCTGAATTTCTTTGGGTCTCGCATGATGTGTAGCTTTTAAGGATCTTCTGGTGGACCTTACTGTGTCAAGCAGCTCCTATTTAAGTGATGCCTTGATTGTGAACAGGTGTGGCAATAATCAGGCCTGGGTGTGGCTAGAGAAATTGAACTCAGGTGTGGACAACCACAGTTATAGTATGTTTTAACAAGGGGGGCAATCACTTTTTCACACAGGGCCATGATGGTTTGGATTTTTTTTCACCTTTAATAATAAACACCTTCATTTACAAATTGCATTTTGTGTTTACTTGTGTTGTCCTTGACTATTGTTTAAATTGGTTTGATGTTCCGAAACACTTAAGTGTGACAAACATGCAAAGGAACAGGAAATGAGGAAGGGGGCAAACACTTTTTCACACCACTGTACCTTAACTTGTCTTGAACTGTAGTTTTAAGTAAAGCCAACTTTTGCGGGCAAGCGGCTTATCGGAATCTGAAAGTTCCTTTTAACAAGGAGGCCCCCAGATCCTGCCCCCTCCCCCATGTGAATGAGTATTGGGTACATAGTACACAGTACATAGTAGCCCTACCTATTCACCAGAAAAGTGTCAAAAAGTAGTAAAAACACACATACAGTTTTTGACAATTCCTTTATTAAAAAAATAAGAAAATAGTGTCCCCCGATCTAAATGCATAAAAATAGTGTCCCCAGATGCACTATGTCTGTGTTTTTTTTACTTTTTGGGTGAATGGGTAACCTGATATTCACATGAGGGGGGGGGCTTCCGGCCATGGGGACAAGGAGCTTTGGGGTGGGGAGGCACCCATCCACCCATGTTGAGGGCATGCGGCCTGGTATGGCTCAGGGGGGGGTGCTCGCTCTTGTCCCCCCCCTTTCCTGACCTGCCAGGCTGCTTGGCCTGAAAAGGTTCTGGTATTTGGGGGGGGGGGGGAGACATTTTCTTTTTATTGTCAATTTCTTTTTTTTTTTACTATTGACAGCTGATGACTCATCGGTTGTTAAGGATGCCGTGGCCGTCTTCCCGGCCCGGCTTCTTAACAACCAGCTTTAACTGCACCCTGATTGGGCAAAGCTTTGCCCAATCAGGGCATAAAGTGCACTGTGCAGAGCGCAGTGTACTGCATAGTATTCGGCAGGGTGAACACCCTGCAAATTCAGGTGTTCCCCCGAACAGGGCGAACAGCCAATGTTTGACCGTAACTGATGTTTGGGCCGAAGCGTTCGCCGAACTCTACTCCAGATATATGAGGGAGGACAGCCACATCACACTTAGTGAAACACTTATGCCTCGTTTCCACTGAGCGGATCGGTTCGGTACGGTTCGGTACGCTATTTTGAGTGTTTCCATTATGAAAGCGGCCCATACAAACGAACCATACCGCACCATTCAGGGTCCTGCTTCAGATGTGGGGCCATAGAAAATGGTACGGTACGGTTAGGGCGGAGCTATGATACATTCCACTGATTGGCGGACAGAAAAACGTCTGCCAATCAGTGTGATGTCACGCTAGGCATTTTTTCTAAACCCTCTATGGCCCCTGGTGGTCCGACTTGCAGTGGAAACGCTCACCTGAATAGGCCGGACCATTCTAACCCTTCCAAACTGTACCGACCCAAACCGATCCGCTCAGTGGAAACGAGGCACTATATACCTATGTCCAGCCAAAAAACTAAAGAAAGTTATAACTTGCCTTTAAACTGTCATATAAAGACATTTTTGTTTATGCAGTTTTCCTTTAATTTAAAACAGTACATTATTTTCATTGACGGTTTTGGGATATAACATTATTTTTGTCTCCAGCGATCTTGGCCCAGTTCCCATACAATATTAGTTATGAATAACCTTGGCTGAGCTATGACTTTTCATAGAATATTGTACATGATGACGTACAACAGTCTTGTCATCACTCATTGTGATCTTCACAAATTAAGTCATTTGTATTCACTCATGCTGGGAGCCCAGATTCGATCAGCCATTAAATTTTTCAGGTGCGCACTGGGCCGTTGTCCAGCAATGTGATGTAGTGTCTCTCTCTCCTGTTACCAAGTGAAGAACTGAATAAAGACTACAGCTATTAAACAAGAAGGCGAGGACATGATGTAGTCTACAAAGCTACAAATGAACTTATTAAATTATCATTGGCTCTGGCCGCACACAGATCATGCCTCCCTACCCTGACTCTGTCCTAAAAATACCAGACCACCTGTAACTGGAGGAGGTCCAAACTTGCTTAAAGGTAAGTATTTATAGCAGGGGAAGGGGTGCAATAGCTAGGGTATAGTTGATGGTTTAGGCATACATTGAAGGTAAACTCCAGAGAAGCAGCTAAAAGGTGGGAGCTGGTTGCTCACAAAATGGAGAATCAGGGTTGGAGACTTTACCTCTCCCAAGTCTCTATGAAGCCTCTAAGCTCCAGGACCAGGAATTCAGGACCTACCAAGCCCTGAGAAAACCAATAAGCTTGTTTTCTCTTTATAAAACACATGTCCTGGAGCCCCTCACCCTGTATGGAATTTTATAACTTTTTATGATCCTGCCATCCATTCTCACCTACCAAACTACACTTTAAAAATGATTTTCCACTGTGACATGGTGTCATAGAGTGGTGTGGGGAATCTCTGTCAGGCTTTATTGGTGGGGAACCTCCTAAATTGCGAGTTGTAACCAGAACAGGAAAAGAGGGTAAATCAATTGAAATGGGGATACTTGTTTCAATGAATGCTGTCAAAAGGTATTTTGCCCGCTTTGGAGATCATTTCTAGGGATGAGCTTTATGTTCGGGTGGAACATGAGTTCGACTCGAACATTGGCTGTTCAAGCGCTCGTTGAAATACGAACATTATGGGGCGTTCACGCCAAATTCGAGCGGCGCGTCACTCCCCATTAATGCACTGCGACATCGCAGTGCATTGCTGTCTGATGATTGGCCAAGCATGCACTATGACCCGCATGCTTTGACCAATCACAGCGCCGTCAGCAAAGAGAGCCATAATTATGGCTCAGGGGGTTAAGTCCACGCCCCACACTATATAAGGCCGCCTGCATGTTGGCCCTGTGTAGTGTGTTGCTGGCATTGACCGAGACAGAGTGTCATTTAATTTAGATTGAGCAGGCAGGTGATTCAGTTAGCTGCAGTGTATTTAATATATATAAAGCCAGTCTCGTGTGTGTGTATATATATATATATATAAATATATATATATATCCACTGTATCCAATTTAGCTAGATCTCACTGCAGTCCATTCCTGGTGTACTCTTTCAAATATACTTCAGGCAGACAGGTGATTCAGTTAACTGCAGTGTATTTAATATATATATATAGACAGCCAGTCTCGTGTGTATATATATATATATATATATATATATATATATATATATACCCACTGTATCCAGTTTAGCTCGATCTCACTGCAGTTCGTTCCTGGTGTACTCTTTCTAATATACTTCAGGCAGGCAGGCCACTAAAAAAGGGCAAGCAGGCTCTGTGTCTACAGCCAACAGTGCTGGTCGTGGACACGGTGCATCCTCAGCACATGGCCGTGGGGCACGCTTGTCCTTTTTTTTCGGCAGCTGGCCGTGTTGATCCACAACATGCAGAAGAGTTGGTAGAGTGGATAACTAAGCTAAAATAAACTAAGTTCCCATCCTCCGTCACCCAGGCTAAAGCCCCATACACACGGTCGGACTTTTTCATGGATTCTGTCCGATCGGACAAGGTTGTAGAAAAATCAGACCGTGTGTATGCACCATCGGACAGTGTTCGTCGGTTTGTCCGACGGACAAAGTCTTATCTCCTGCTGGAAATCTTTGCCGTCAACACGGTCCGATCACACCAAATCCGAGCGTGTGTACGCTTGTCCGACGGACAAAGTGCTACGCATGCTCAGAAGCAATTCTGTGACGGAAGCGCTCGGTCAGTAAAACTACCTTTCCTAATCGACACAGCACATTCGTCACGCTGCAATGTTAAAATGTCTTTAATGCAGCGCATTCTCTTTTTTTCTTTACAATGCAACAAGAATGACATGTTTTAGCTGCTCCTATTCACCCGCACTTCTCACAAACTTACTTCTTTATTACTTTGCAGCATTTATACACTACATGTTTATTTTTACTCAGATCGTAATACAATCTTTGTTATTTTTTTACCATGATTTTTTTTTTTTTTTTTTTTTTTGGGGAATACATATTTGAAGGAGAATTTTTTGGTTTTTTGGAGGGGGTTTGTATGTCTCAACTTCGCAAAACCACATTATTAACATTTGTATTTCTTGCTTAAATTTACTAGGAGTTTGTTGGTTGTTGGTGCCCCTTGTTAATTATACTTTCGGATTAGTGAAATGTACCTGCCTACTCAAAGAAAAACTGTCATTGTAGAAAAGTAAAACACAATAGTCAATGATTATTTCAAATCAAAAAAACCTTTATTTAGGTCTCAGCAACAAACCAAAGAGGGACGCAGCCATGGTGAAACTTGGGGAATTTGCAAAGCCTTGGACACCCATGGCAACCATCATTTTACAGACTTAAACAATTGGGGGCATGAAGAGTACCTATCTAAATAATAAGGGAGCGCAATCTGGTCCTGAAGTCCAAAACATCCGGAACTGCAGCAGATGCCATCTAGGTCCCCAGGCTCTGGTCCTACGAGAGGCTCCATCTTCTCTCAGACCAGACTGAGTCCAGGTCGTCACTCTCTTGTCTTCCTTGTACGCTTCCTTCCACGCTGTGGTGCTGGTGCTGGTGCTGGTGGGGTGGCAGAAGGAGAAGGAGGAGGCGGAGCAAGGTCACTCTCGCAAACATGTGTGAGGGAGTCATCTCCCCAGCCATCCCCTCATTTAGTATTTTGAGGATGACCTCCTCACACATGCTGCGTTGCCCCGCCTCCATACCCGTAAATTTACTGGTAACCAAGGAGGCAAAGGCCTCCTCGTAGGTGGGTGTGGCATAGAGGGAGGCTGAGGCATCTTTTATCAGCTGGAGCGCTGACTCTCCCACCTCCCCCATGTTTTTCGCCCTTCTGTAGGGAAGGCGGAGGGGAGGGACTTGGGAGACAGTCAGGCTCCTACGCCTACCCCCCTCTTGGCTGCCACTACCCCCTGCCTCCTCCTGACTGCCACCTTCCACAGCCACCTCCTGGCTGAGGTCTTCCTGTGTATGAAAAAGGGACATAGTTTCAGTTATTTGTTCATCAAACACACACAATTCTCATCTAGTGACTGTTGCAAAATGTTTTCAAATACAAAACCATACAATTCTCAGCCCTGCAGTTTAGATTCTTCCCAAAAATGTCTCCCACACCACTGTCTGTTGATATGTCAATCACGTTAGGAAATAAGCAATTGGGATCCTGAATTAACTGAACATCATTCATTATTCCCCAAACTGGTTACAAAACTACTATACCTGGAACAAGCTGGGCACCTGCACATCTTCCATACTGGAAGGCCCAGGTTGGTCCTCGGAAGCCTCATCAGGGGTGGCGTGCGCGGAAGGACGCGTGCAAGGAAGAGTCGAGAGTGACTTCCTGACAGTAGCCTGGTCTTTGAGAAAGTGGAGCCTGTCATAGTACCAGAGCGTGGGGACATGGACATCAGCTGCTGCAGCTCCAGATGCTTGTGACTTCAGGACCTTATTGCGCTCCCTGAAATAGGTACTCTTCATGTTGTTGATCTTCACTTTTAAGTTTGCCACGGTTGCCATGGGCAGGGTAGGCTTTACAAATGCCACAAGTTTCAGCAGGGCTGCGTACCTCTTTGGTCTGTTGCTATAATCCCTGTGTTTCGCCTGCCATAAGAGGGGAAATTCCCTGTATTTATCTATGAAGATGGGTAGAAAGCTCACGTTGTAGAAGGCCTCCATCACCTCTGCAAGACACAACGCCACACCAAACAATATAAATAATGTCAGCCTAAACTCTCCTAATCTTCTCCATAAAGAAGGCTCAAGTTCTAATCAGTCTAGGCTAGTTATGTACCAACGTAAAATTGTACCTTCGTTTGTAGCGATCGTCTCGTGCGTGAGCTTTCTCTCCCCTCGTCTCCCAGATCGTGGCTACGACACAGGCGTGTGACGTTTTATATACAGTGCGCATGCGTCAAACTCCGCCCGCCCCTGACGATCTTTCTCGTCTATTCCCCACCCCTTCTCTTTACGGCGCAGTGGGGAGAGCACATGGCGGGGACACAGCAGGTGCGCCCCAAATATCCCCCCAACGAGGAGGTGGACGAGGAAAGTCCGGAGGCACAAACGTCCCGATCCCGGAGCCTGAAATTCAAGGCCTCAAATATGTCATTTGGAGAAATGTTGGAGATGGTGGACATATTAAAGAGGAGCGACTATGATGGGAAGTATGGGCCTTACCTCAACCCCAATGTCCGCAAGGCCAAGATCATGTCTAAAGTTGTGAGAAGGCTGTACAATCATTTTGGGGTACAACGATCCAAGGAGCAACTCAGGAAACGCTGGTCAGACCTGAAACTGAGGGAGGCCGATCAGTACAGAAAGATCAAGCGAATTCTTCAAAAAAGTAAGTAGTTGTGTTTTGTGTTTGATTTCTTGCTTGCATACTGCTCCATGTGGTTTGATTTTTACAAAGTTGTACATTCCAAAATGGCCACTTTCATGTTCGTCTGCGCATTCGATCGTACTCAGCCTCGATCTTTCTGCCACTGTCATGGTCGTGTGTGTGTCCATTCGATCGTACGCAACCTCGAACGTTCGCCCACTTATAATACGTGGTTTGGTGTTTTTTTTGGGGAAAGGAAGTTTGTTCTCACTAGAAATGTCATCAAGAATGTCAAGCCAATTTATTCAATGTAAAGGAGAGGTCACCCAGTAGCTGTTTACCCATCTGGACTCTAGAGCACTAGTGCTGGGACACCCAAACCCCCTTTTTATTAGGCTTTTCCACACATGTGCTCCAGTGGATACTAGAGGGGGTCTCCATCACACAAACTTCTACCAAAAAGCTAGTCAGTTTAGCACCTTTACAAAGTGACTACATTCATGTAGTTGACATTTGTAACTGGCCAAACTAAAATAGTGTCCGTCACTTTCAAGCAATGTTTGTCATTTCCTATTTCTGCCCTCAATAGATTGTGTTGCTAAATCTTCCTTTTGTACATTCTCATAGGGGAGCGAAAACTTGGGCCGTCTGAGGAAACCCCCAAACCAACACCTCCCAAAAAAGGGGAAAGAGCAGAAGCAGAGGAGGAGGAGGAGGAAGGAGAGATCATCGAACTTGGAGAAATTGTCACCACAACAGGTGAGTGTTGGAGAACACAGCTACTGGTAAGCTAATCCATGTATGGCTGCCTCATTTCCAACACCCCATTTTTGTTTGTTTTTGGTTTTTAGGTGACGTGGATGTTGTGGAAGAAAAATCGCACTTTACCACAGAGAGTGCCCACGTACTCATCGGAGAGATAATGGTCTGCAATAGAGATCTAGATTACCTAAAGCAAAACATCAATGATGTTCAACAAAAATTGAAGAACATCATTGATGTTTTAGGAAAAATATGAAAACGCACCAAGTAATTAACACACATTTGTGCCAGCTTCTGAACACATTTGCAACTTAAAAACTGTGTGAAATTTGGAACATGCACACATTGTGTCCACATGTGCTAGCTCCCATCATGGTGGATGAATGCGAACGTTTTTTTGGGGGTGCAAACACTTTACGAACTACGAAAGTGGTTGTGGTGAAGGGGTTGCACCCCCAAAAACGTCCATTCATCCCCATGATGGAAAATGGCACTTTGAAGCTTCTAGGCATGTGTTTTACCATCTAATGACCATTTTCAGACCCAAATTGTGTGCATGTTCCAAATTTCCACTTTTCGGGGGTGACCCCCCCATGTGATGAAGGCAAGATCAAACACACTTTGAACATATAGTCATGTCTGATCTTGTCTTCACTTTACCAAGTTGAACTTTCCTAGTTCATAGGTTCTGTTTTGCTCCATGCCTGGTTTTACCAATTGCGGAATGTTTGTAAACAATGTTGTAAATAACCAAGATGTTGTCAGTTTTGGCGTGAAGATTGTAAACGCACTTGTGAAGGTTTTCCTAGTAAACTTTTTTATTTTTCTAAATGTGTGGCTTCCTTATTTCAAAAACACAATGCATTATGTATGTAAAATGTAAAGGATATGGGGGCAATGGGTGTTATTTACTAAAGGCAAATCCACTTTGCACTGCAATTGTCTTGCCCAGGGAACTTTTTCAATGCACTTGTAGAGCATAGCGGATTTGACTTATGTAAATGACACCCACAGTGCTTTGTACGAAAACACGGAGCACAGCATTTTTCAGAATACACACATGTCAGACCTGGTGATGAAAAGGAGTATTTTGGCTGTCAGTTATGCAGGACAAACCTTCTCTAGACCAAAGATTAGGTAGCAAACACACAACATGAGAAGAATCTTTTTGGGAAGAAGAGACTGTTACCTCCTTTTGCCCAGAAAGTGCATTCCCACTGTCGAAGGCAAAGGGAAAAAATGTCAAGGTAAAATAAGCTAAAAAGAAGACTGAAATGACAAGAAATCATAGGTTGGTTAAAATATCCGATTTATTAAAAAATGCCTCTCACACATCGTCAGGCAGAGCAATGGCCCCCCTACCCACAAAGTACTCCATATATTGGTCGCGGACCACGCGGGCATTTAGAGGGGGCAAGCCTGGACGTGCCACTCGAAGGGCTGTGAGGTCCGCATTTGGAGGGCCCTCCACATCTGGGCCAACGGGCACCACATAGTTCCTGTTATGTCTTTTGAGGAAGTTGTGCAATATGCAACAGGCAAGAACTATGTGGTTCAGTTTGTATTCCGCCAAGTTAAAAGCCGTCAGGAACAGGCGGAAGCGGCTGGCCAGGATGCCAAAAGTGTTTTCCACCACTCTTCTGGCTCTGGACAGCCTGTAGTTGAAGACCCTCTGGTCCGGGGTGAGGGTCCTCATCGGGAACGGCCTCATCACATGGGGAGTCAACGCAAACGCTTCATCTGCGACAAAGACGAAGGGGAGTCCTTCGGCATTCTCCTCTGGAGGTGGCAAGCACAGACTGCCACTTTGGAGACGCCAGTAGAACTCCGTGTGCGTAATGGCCCCACCATCCGATATCCGGCCGTTCATCCCCACGTCCACATACATAAACTCGTATGTTGCCGACACCACCGCCAACATCACTACACTATTAAACCCTTTATAATTATAATAGTAGGACCCCGAGTTGGGCGGTGGGACGATGCGGACGTGTTTCCCATCAATTGCCCCTCCGCAGTTAGGAAAGTCCCAACGGCTGGCAAAGTGGGAGGCCACAGTCTGCCATTCCTGTGGCGTGGAAGGGAACTGTGGAGTGAAACAAGAAAAAATAATTAGTCACTTTGCACCTAAACATTGCAAGCAGATTAGACAATCAACATCTTGGAACAAGAGCATTGTATAAAATTGGAGGCTGGAAAGTATTTGCACAGAAAAGTAGAGGCTCCCCTTCACAGATTACTCACCCCCCATCAATCCCCCCACTTCCGATGGGCCATTGGCAATAACTAGGGTTTTGGGGGGGGGGACAGGTAACCCTCTGCACTTCATTGATTGGCAAATGGCTCAATAATGTGTGCTAGTTTGGCCAGACCGTCTGTACTTAACACTATTGGCAGCCCCCAGGAAAGATAAAATAACATTTCAACCCCCCCACCCCAAAAAAAAAAGGCAGGCACATTGTGACATTCTGAAATTACCAAGAAAGCTAATAGGAGGGAAAGAAGACAAAAAATTAGGAAATGGAATGTATGGAGGCAGCCCCTTGCACTACATGCTTTGCTGAATTCATCCCTAAAGATGCCCACTATAAAGAGGTAGGTATATAGTGTGTATGGACCTTGGGAAAGCCAGCAGATAAAGGATTGGTACCATCTGACAGAGCAGTTGGGGGAGGGGGTTCCTAATGAGTTTGCCACCCCCCCCCCCCCCCCAACAACAACAAAAAAATTTCTAAAGGGGCTCTACATGAAGTAAACCACACAGCAAACATTTGTGCATATTTTAGGGGGTGTTTGGGGACAAACAATACTATGCAGCAGACAAAAGACATTGATTAAGTGACTAGGCCATAGGTGTCTATTGGGGCAGAAGAGCATGCTGGTGAGGTAAGTGAAGGGAAAAATGCATGAAGGAGAAAAGGGGCACAGCATATTAGAACATATTGCAATCATGGTAATTAGGGAAGGAGGTCAAAAATAGAAGACATTAGCAAACAGAGCATACATAGAAGGGAATAGTCAAGTAGAAATGTTACCTTAATATAGTCCTCCTGCAGGACCTGAATGATGGCAGAACAGGTCTCTGGAATAATGATTCCCAGGGCCTGGGGAGAGATACCTGAAGAGAACTTCAAATCCTGCAGACTTCTCCCTGTCGCCAAGTACCTCAACGTGGCAACAAGCCTCTGCTCCGGAGTAATGGCTTGTCTCATGCAGGTATCCTGCCGGCTGATAAAGGGGGTCAGCAAAGCCAAAAGACGGTGAAAATCGGGGTCCGTCATCCTGAGAAAGTTCCTGAAATCATCAGGATTATTCTCCCGGATCTCACGAAGCAAAGGCATGTGCGAGAACTGGTCACGCTGAAGCAACCAATTCTTGGTCCACATACTCCTCGTCACTCTGTTCATGGACGGGTCTTGGGTCAAAGCTAAAAGCCCGACACCAATTCCGCGTACAGCACGAACTCGGCGACGAGTACGCACGGGAAACATCGCTCAGAAGGTCACTAAAGGTCGGCTGGTCAGAACGGACAAACAGAAAGCACCGATAAACAGCAAGGCCTGAAAGAACGAACTGAATACGAGCAACGAGCAGACAATAAGCAGTGCAAATCAAAGCGTCCTATATCAAGATATAGGCCGCAATGACCAACAAATGCGAACTGACTACACGCACTAATAAACAGATACGCACGACAAGCACAAACTGAAGAGCAGTAACGATCTGAGTCAGAAAACTGAGAAGCGCGAATCTTAAGTCACCAAACTTCCACTAACTCTCGATAAACACGGGATCAGCAGAAGGAGCCCAACGGTGCCTGACGTGGTGCTGAACTTCCCTTTTGTAATCTCGTGGACGACGACTTACGTCACGACGTTCTTCCGGACCGGATATTCCGACAACGTAGTCCGACCGTGTGTACGCAACACCAACATCGGACAAAGTACGTCGGACAAAATCCGACCGACCTGGTCCGCGGATTGTCCGAGCGTGTGTATGGGGCTTAAGAGTAGTTTGCCTGCCAATATAGCTACCAAAGCGGCCTATTCCATTCGCTCAATGTCATCAGTCACTCCTTTCCCTAGCCCCACCATCATGCACAGAGGAGTCCCCCGAACTGGTCGACCACAGTGTCGGGTACATGCTGCAGCGCTTTGAAGGCTCCGATGATGGTACTCAGATGGAGGAAGGCAGTAACGTGAGCCCAGAGAGAGGGGGTGCCCAAGAAGGACAAGAAACTGGCAGTCATGTTCCCCCAGCTGCAGTATACTGCCAGGTTTGCTCCAGTGACGAGGAGGGAGGGGATGATGAGGTCACTGACTATGTGGGTGCCTGATAGAAGAGAGGAGGAGGAACATCTCCAATGAGGCAGGATGCCCTCCAGGGGCCAGCTTAAGGGCAGCCACCTGACTGCATCACACCGCAGAGCTCCGCATGTGCAGGGCGCTGCTGACTCCCCGCGTATTTTGAAAAGTTCTTTGGGGTTGGCCATTTTTTATACGTGTGCCACAGATCGCACCGTTTGCAACATATGTCTGAAGCCTATCAAGCGTGGTCAAAACAGCAGCCACTTGGGCACCACATGCTTGACCAGACATATGTCACCCTTCCATGCAGTCCGTAGGCAACAGTACTTAAAAGACCCACACCAAAGAACAAGGCGGATCTCTCCTTGCTCCTCATACGCTGGGATCTCCAACCCCACTATACCTTCAGTCCTCTCAGAAACCTGCACTGAGAGGAATGAAGGTGTAGAATTAGGTGTGCCAAGTACTTTCGGGCAATATGATAGCGCTACACCAACATCTGATTGTAGCAGGCAAATTTCCCTACCTCAGTTGCTAAACCGTTGACAGAAATTTGGTCCCAGCCATCCACATGCTCAGCGGCTGAATGCTAGCTTGGCTAAATTGCTAGCACTCCAACTGCTGCCTTTTCAGCTGGTAGACTCTGCCCCCTTTCTTGAATTTGTGGAATGTGCGGTACCTCAGTGGCAGGTTTCCAAACGCCATTTCTTTTCACGGAAGGCCATTCCGGCTCTCTACTGGCATGTGGAAGGCAATGTCATTAAACAGGGCAGTCAGCGGTAAGGTACATATTACCGCTGACTCTTCGTCCAGCAGGCATGGACAGGGATGTTACTAACTCTGCTGGCAGCTGGGAAGGATGCAAGACAGGGTGCAGTAATGTTGGAGCTTGTTCCGCCACCATGCCTCCAAATTGCTAGTAGTGGTGATTCTGCCATACCTCTCTCCTCCACCCCCTCCTCTTCTTCTTCCTCTATGGCCTCTTCCGCTGCAGATTTCTCCTCGGAACCAGTGGTGCTCCGTAGGCATTCAAGGGGCTACGTAAGCACTCGGTGCTTGAGTTGATCTGCTTAGGGGACAGGAGCCACACTGGGGCAGAGATTCTGTCAGCTCTGCAGGGGCAGATTCAGAGGTGGTTGATGCCACGCCAGCTTCAGCTAGGAATGGTGGTTTGCGACAATGGCACCAACCTCCTCTCTGCCCTTCAACAGGGATACATGACCCATGTTCCCTGTTTGGCTCATGTCCTTAATTTGGTGGTGCAGCAGTTCTTGTGCAGGTACCCGGGCTTACAGGATCTCCTGAGGCAGGCCAGGAAAGTGTGTGGGCATTTCCGTCGGTCATATACTGCCAGTGCTCGGCTGGCTGACCTTCAGGGCACTTGAGGCAGAACAGAGGGAGGAAGAGGAGGACTTCCTTACGTCTCAAGGCCCCCTTTATCCAGACAGTATTCCTGCCGGCCCGCCGATCACACAGGATGAGGAGGAGGAGGATGAGGATTGTGTCAGCATGTAGGTGGAGCTTGGCACTCTTCAAGGGATCGTTTTCAGTCCCCAGAAACCCATGGACTTGTACGCGGCTGGGAGGAGGTGGCTGTGGATCAAGTCATCCTTAGTGACCCAGAGGAATCCGGATCGAATGCTTCAGCAAACCTTCGCTGCAAGGCTTCCCTGATCCTGCAAAGCCTGCAAAAGGACCCTCGGATTCATGGTTTTAAGGAGAGGGATCATTACTGGCTGGCAACCCTTCTTTATCTACTTTATCAAGGGTAATGTTGCGGAACTTATCCAGCCTTTGCAGAGGGAGCAGAGGATGAAACATCTTTGGGAGGCCTTGCAGAAAGGTTTATGCAATGTGTTTCCAGAGCCTGGGAGGTTACAATTACCTGGTCCTCCTGGACATCGTGTTGCTGAGGCTTCGGTCAGTCACAGAAGGAGCAGTGGAGAAGGTGGCCGTCTGAGCAATTTGTTCAGACAATTCTTTAGTTCGCAGCCCCAAGGTCTGATCGGTTCCAGCAACCATTGCCAGCGTCTGATTTACATGGTACAGGAATACCTAGGGGCAAGATCAGACTTGGAGACCTTTCCAACCAAAAAGCCACTGGGTTGGCCAGAGCTGGCACAATATAAAATTGAGCTACTGGCCTGTCCTGCATCCAGTGTTCTTCCTGAACGCACATTCAGTGCTGCTGGAGGCTTTTTAACCGATCACAGAGTGCGCCTGTCCACAGACTCAGTTGATCAGCTCACCTTTATAAAAATGAATCAGTCTTGGATCACCAGCTACCAAGCACCTGATGCTGATGTAACCGATTAATTTTTTCTATGAATGTGAGATCCCTTGAAGACTGCCTATGCTGAGTGACTATCCTGTTATGCTGAGTGACTATCCAATTCCTCATCAATGTTCATGTTGATAGCTTCTAAGACCATTTTTGTTTCAGGGCACCACCACCAGTGCCTAAGGCCCAATTTTTCTGCCCCTGTTTTACAGGGGCATGTAATTACAATTTTTGCTGTAATATTTCACAGCAGGGCTCGTTCCTGCACTCAACTAGAGTATCTGTGAGGCTTTACAGTGTTGTGCCACCGCCTAAGGCCCAATTTTTCTGCCCCTGTTTAGGAGGGGCATGTAATTACAATATTTTCTCTAATATTTCACGTTCCTGCGCTCAACAACAGAATCTGCGAGGGGTTGCAGTGTTGTGGCACCACCACCACTGCCTAAGACCCAATTTTTCTGCCCCTGTTTAACAGGGGCGTGTAATTAAAATTTGTGATCTAATATTTCACAGCAGGGCCTGTTCCTGTGCCCACCAAGAGTAACTGTGAGGGCTTACAGTGTTGTGGCACCACCACCACACCACCACCAATGGCCCAATTTTTCTTCCCCTGTTCAACAGGGGCATGTAATTACAATTCTTGATATAATATTTCACAGAAGGGCCCGTTCCAGCGCCTACCAAGAGTAACTGTGAAGGCTTAGTGTTCTGGTACCACCAACACCTAAGGCCCAATTTTCTGCAGAGTATATAGGGCAGGCCATATAGTATATACAGGCGGTCCCCTACTTTCAAACATCTGACTTACAAACAACTCCTACTTACAAACGGAGGGAAACAACAGGAAGTGAGAGGAAATCTACCCCTAGGAAGGGAAATTCTCTCCTGTAAGAGTTAATATGGGAAAAAGGTGTCTCCATGATGCTTTATCACCAATCCTTGTTTCCCTAATAACCCCAAATGTTCTAAATCCAATTGTCATTGGGATAGAAAGTGAGGTGAAATCTTCTGAACAGGGGCACAGACAGCAAAACAAATGTTACAGGGGTGATAACCCTTCCCTATGTTATCCAAAAAGCTTAAAAATAGATTTTTTGGCTGGAGCTACACTTACAAAATGTACCTGTTCCAAATTACAAACAGATACAACTTAAGAACAAACCTACAGTCCCTGTCTTGTTTGGACTGCCTGTATACTGCTGTTCAGAGTATATAGGGCCTGGGGGGCCTTTTCTTTTTTTTTAATTTGGGTGCGGGGTTTCCCTTAATATCCATACAAGACCCAAAGGGCCTGGTAATGGGCTGAGGTTGCCGTTTTTCTCAATAATTTTCATCCATATTGCCGGGACCCCGACATTACATTACAGCCGCAAGCAGTTTTAAATTACTTTTATTCCTTTATAAATGTAATTTTGTGCAGGGACTGTTCTAAACACGGGAAACACACACCACTCCGCAGGCATACTATAGTCACCCCCCAGGTAGGATATTTCATTTTTCTTTTTTCACTTTAAGCATTATTAAAATCACTTCACCCCGAAAAAAACTGACGTTTTTAAAACTTTTTTTTGCATTGATACATGTCCCCTGGGCAGGACCCGGGTCGCAAAACACTTTTTAGGACAATAACTTGCCTTTAAATTTCGCACTTTTGATTTTTCACGTTCGGGTACCATAGACTTTAACGGTGTTCGAATGTTCGCATGTTCTGGCGTGAACCGAACCGGGGGGTGTTCGGCTCATCCCTAATCATTTTTTACTACTTTTGTATCTACAAGGCAGCAAGTAAAAGAAAATTTTCCCAATGGGATACAAACGACAAAATAAAAAAAAACTGACAGAGGTTTTAACTATTCTCTAATCTTTCAAAAAATAATTAAAAAAATTGTGAATATCCTTCTATTGTTTGTTTAGTTTTGGATGGTGTAAGAAAGGGTTAGACACCTTCCAGGTTTATATTGCTATATGTACCCCCCTCATGGAAGATTCACAGTCTTGGTGACCATTGTTCCTGGTACATAAAGTGAAGGTAATCCAGAATTTGAGTTTTCACCAGAACAGGAACTGAGGGTAAATCTTCACATGGGGACAACTATCTAACAACTATCTAACTTTGGTAAGATTTCCTTTAACTTCCTGCTGTGTCCATGGGATAGCAACTAAAGGGAAATCTCCCCAACAGGACACAGACAGCAAAAACTAAGCTGACAGGAAGTGTAAACCTTCCCTAAAACCCATAGCTTTGACCATACATACACCTTAAATATAGAGATTGCCACTGCAATGACGCTGTTGGGATAAGTTATACACCACAAAAGGTGAACATCGCATTCACTGAGATGGTATAGCAGTAGTGGTCCACTTACTGTATATAGAGGGTCTCATAGGGCAGCCTGTGAAATAGCCAACCAAAGCCCACATGTAATTTTATATGATGCCAAAGAACACAGCGATTATACAAGTGCAGTGCTGCCCCTGAAGGAGTTGCTTGGTAAGTTGGGTTCTCTGTTCTGCATCTCGACTCCAAGAACAACCCCCGCCAATCTGACACACCTAGTTGAATCAAAGCCACTGCATGCACTTGCAGTATCTCACAAAAGTGAGTACACCCCTCACATTTTTGTAAATATTTTATTATATAATTTACTATATAATAAATGACACTTTGCTACAAGGTAAAGTAGTGAGTGTACAGCTTGTATAACAGTGTAAATTTGCTGCCCCTTCAAAATAACTCAATATACAGCCATTAATGTCTAAACTGCTGGCAACAAAAGTGAGTACACCCCTAAGGAAAATGTCCAAATTGGGCCCAAAATGTCAATATTTTGTGTGGCCACCATTTATTTTCCAGCACTGCCTTAACCCTTTTGGGCATGGAGTTGACCAGAGCTTCACAGGTTGCCACTGGAGTCCTCTTCCACTCCTCTAGAATGACATTGCGGAGCTGGTGGATGTTAGAGACCTTGCACTCCTCCACCTTCCATTTGAGGCGGCCCCACAGATGCTCAATAGGGTTTAGGTCTGGAGACATGCTTGGCCACTCCATCGCCTTTACCCTCAGCTTCTTTAGCAAGGCAGTGGTCATTTTGGAGGTGTGTTTGGGGTTGTTATGTTGGTATACTGCCCTTCGGCCCAGTCTTCGAAGGGATGGGATCATGCTCTGCTTCAGTAAGTCACAGTACATGTTGGCATTTATGGTTCTTTCAATGAACTGTAGCTCCCAAGTGCCGGCAGCACTCATGCAGGCCCAGACCATGACACTCCCACCACCATGCTTGACTGTAGACAAGACACACTTGTCTTTGTACTCCTGTCCTGGTTGCCGCCACACACGCTTGACACCATCTAAACCAAATAAGATTATCTTGGTCTCATCAGACTACAGGACATGGTTCCAGTAATCCATGTCCTTAGTCTGCTTGTGTTCAGAAAACTGTTTGCTGACTTTCTTGTGCATCATCTTTAGAAGAGGCTTCCTTCTGGGACGACAGCCATGCAGACCAATTTGATGCAGTGTGGGGCGTATGGTCTGAGCACTGACAGGCTGACCCCCCACCCTGTCAACCTTTGCAGACCCCCCCACCCCATCAACCTCTGCAGTCATTTGCCTGACTAGTTTCATGTGCCCCAGGGCGACGTCAATCTGTGACGAAATTAGTCGGGCGGATGACATGCTCATGTCATCGCGACATACGAAGCCCCGGAAGCGCGGCCATTTTGATTCCCAATACCAGCCGGTATATTACTTTTAAAGGAGATGTTCTCCTTCCTTTAAAAATAAATGTATTACTTTTAACAATAAAATAGCGTTGGATCTTATGCTATGTGAAGCATTCTCCTTTTTTCTGAGTGGGACATATTTGAACACCGGCAAGCCAGGACAAGAGAGAAAGTGACTGCTGGATCCTGGTGTGCCGAGCGGATTTGCAGCTTAAAAGGCCCTTGCAGGGTAATCAGCCACAGACGTTTTTGACCTCTTTACAGGTCGAATTTATCCGGTAAGCAGGCATTTCTCTTGGTGATGGTCACATGTGGTGTGGATAACATATTGAATATTTGGAATACCTCTATGAACTCTGACTGGGAATTCAGGCGTGTGACATCTTTTCACTACCTCAAGCTCCGCACTTGTTCTTCTCTATCACATAAGACTGTGTAATATTGGAGATATATATATATAACGCATTAATAGTTTGTTGATATTCTTATGAATTGTATGTCATGTTAAACGTTACGCGCGACTCTGTTCTTGGTTATACAGATTTTTTGTGGTATCGCACATAAGAGTTGATGCTTTTTTCAGATTTTTTCTGCATTATCATTTATAATGTTTCATAATAAGCACGGTTTCTCTCCCTTTATATACTTAAGACCCAATTGGCTGAGAGGAGAACCGACCTAGAGGGGGTAAGTATGGGGCTGGTGGGTGGACAGGGTGAGTGGATGGGGGTTTGGTGTTGGGTTTAATGAGCGAAGGGAGATGAGTGCAGGGGGTTTGTTTGCTGCCCCCCAAAAATGGAGCACCAGCTGCTTCTGAGACCTGGGAGATGTCCCACAAGGCTGTGGGGGAAGGAGGGAGGGCAAACTGAGACAGAGGTGGGAGTGGGTACCTGTCAAAATCAGGTACCCGCCCCCCTCCCCCAAACGGTGCCAAGTGTGGCAACGGAAAGGGGGAGGAGGCAGACAAGCGGAGCTTCCTTTTTTGTGTGGAGCTCCGCTTTAAGAAAATATCAAGATAAAACCTACAGACTCATGTCAGGCAGCCTGTGTGTCCAGAGATTAATGGGTTCATATTCAAATGGATTATACCTTTAAGGTGTCACAGCTCAGACTTTAATCAACGTGTTTACATTTTCAGTGTATTATGTAAGTTATGCAATGGCTCAATGTTTGTGTTTTTGCTCCTTTTACTCTATACTGAAACTGGGTAGGTGTAATAGTGTTCTCTGCACGGTGTTCCATATATAGATTCACCTGCAATAAGTTGTTTATGGAAATTACTGCAAACCTTGGCAAGAGTATGCTTGTAGATTATGTTCCAACCTAAATTCAGATTTATCTCATAATGTGGAAATACCCCCACCTAGTGGAATGACTTGGATCTACACTTTAAAAAAAAAAATGATGTTCACTACTTCAAAATGTGTATATGTGTTTAAAATGATCCATTTTCCCCCCAAAAGTTTGTAATTCCAGAGGATTCATTACAAATCCTTGGTAGTAATGAACCTGCATTGTCATTCCTTCTGAATGGCACTGTAATTAACCTTTCCAGTGCACTTAAATTGCCGCACATTGCAATGTCCCGTAACACCACTGTGCATTGTGAGTTGATAAAAATAGTGCATTTACCTTTTTTTATGCATTTTCATACATTAGGCAGCCAATTTAAATGAAGGAGCATCACAGTTTGTTGTGTATGGGGCTGTGCAGCTGTAGACCAGTCAGGGTGCCCATGTAGGGTTGCCACCTTTTCATTAAGTCAAACCCGAACACTTTAACCACTTCAGACCCGGAAGAATTTACCCCCTTCCTGACCAGGCCATTTTTTGTGATAGGACACTGCGTCGCTTTAACTGACAATTGTGCCGTCGTGCGACGCTGTACCCAAACAAAATTGATGTCCATTTTTTCCCCACAAATAGAGCTTTTTTTTGGTGGTAATTTATCACCTCTGCATTTTTTTTTGTGCTATTAAAAAAAAGCGCCACAGCCCCCTTACATCAGATGTGACACCAAAGCCCCCTTACATGTGATGCCCTCACCAGAGCTCCCCCCTTACATCTGGTGCCCCTACCAGAGCCCCACTTACATCAGATATGGCACCAGAGCCCCCTTACATGTGGTGCCCTCACCAGAGCTCCCCCCTTACATCTGGTGCCCCTAATAGAGCCCCCCTTACATCAGATATGGCACCAGAGCCCCCTTACATCTGATGTGATACCAGAGCCCCCTTACATCAGATGTGACACCAGAGCCCCCTTACATCAGATGTGACACCAGAGCCCCCTTACATCAGATGTGACACTAAAGCCCCCCCCCCTTACATCAGATATGACACCAAACCCCCCCCCCCCCTTACATCAGATATGACACCAGAGCCCCCTTACATCAGATGTGACACCAGAGCCCCCTTACATCAGATGTGACACCAGAGCCCCCTTACATCAGATGTGACACTAAAGCCCCCCCCCTTACATCAGATATGACACCAAACCCCCCCCCCCCCTTACATCAGATATGACACCAGAACGCCCTTACTTCAGATATGACACCAGAACCCCCCCCCCCCCCCTTACATGAGATGTGACACCAGAGCCCCCTTACATCAGATATGACACCAGAGCCCCCCCCCTTACATGAGATGTGACCCCAGAGCCCCCTTACATCAGATGTGACACCAGAGCCCCCTTACATCAGATGTGACACTAAAGCCCCCCCCCCCTTACATCAGATATGACACCAAACCCCCCCCCCCCCTTACATCAGATATGACACCAACCCCCCCCCCCTTACATCAGATATGACACCAGAGCCCCCTTACATCAGATGTGACACCAGAGCCCCCTTACATCAGATGTGACACCAGAGCCCCCTTACATCAGATGTGACACTAAAGCCCCCCCCCCCTTACATCAGATATGACACCAAACCCCCCCCCCCCCTTACATCAGATATGACACCAAACCCCCCCCCCCCCCTTACATCAGATATGACACCAGAGCCCCCTTACATCAGATGTGACACCAGAGCCCCCTTACATCAGATGTGACACCAGAGCCCCCTTACATCAGATGTGACACTAAAGCCCCCCCCCTTACATCAGATATGACACCAGAACGCCCTTACTTCAGATATGACACCAGAACCCCCCCCCCCCTTACATGAGATGTGACACCAGAGCCCCCTTACATCAGATAGGACACCAGAGCCCCCCCCCCCCTTACATGAGATGTGACCCCAGAGCCCCCTTACATCAGATGTGACACCAGAGCCCCCCTTTACATCAGATGTGACACCAGAGCCCCCCTTACATCAGATGTGACACCAACCCCCCCCCCCCCCCCCCCCCCTTACATCAGATATGACACCAGAACCCCCCCCCCCCCTTACATCAGATATGACACCAGAGCCCCCCCCCCCCCCTTACATCAGATATGACACCAGAGCCCCCTTACATCAGATGTGACACCAGAGCCCCCTTACATCACTCACTAACTGCAAAGAAGTTCCTCATTTCTCTTTCCAGGCTGCACACACTCTGTGTTCATTCCTTGGCAGTGCTGCTGAGACTTTTCAGTGAGTGTCGCTCTATATTGCACCCTGCAGGCTGGAGGGAGGAGAACACCTAATGTCCTCTCCAGCTATGAGCCACAATCCTATCTGAATAACGTGTCTAGTTTTCAGGGGGGCTCAAAACTGGGCACATGATTCAAATCCCGGACTGTACAGGTGAATCCCGTACAGGTGGCAACCCTATGCTCATGCTGACCCACGTCCACAGCCAAAAGCACCTACAACAGGCATCAGAACTGGACCATGGAGCAATGGAAGAAGGTGGCCTGGTCTGACATGTTCTTTTACATCATGTTGATGGGCAGGTGCTTCACTTACCTGGAGAAGAGATGGCACCAGGATGCAGTATGGGAAGAAGGCAAGCCAGTGGGAGCAGTGTGATGTTTTGGGCAATGTTCTGCTGGGAAACCTTGGGAAAACTTGGGTACTGTCATTCATATGGATGTTACTTTGACACATACCACCTACCTAAACATTTTTGCTGACTAAGTACACCCCTTCATGGAAACGGTATTCCCTGGTGGCAGTGGCCTCTTTCAGCAAAATAATGCGCCCTGCCGCACTGCAAAAATGGTTCAAGGATGGTTGAGGAACATAACGAGTTTCAGGTGTTGACTTGGCCTCCAAATTCTGCAGATCTCAATCCAATCGAGCATCTGTGGGATATGCTGGAAAAACAAGTTTGATCCATGGACCCCCCACCTAACAACTTACAGGGTTTTAAAGGATCTGCTAATGATGGCTTGGTGCCAGATACCACAGAATAGCGTCAGAGGTCTAGTGGCATCCATACCTTGACAGGTCAGGGCTGTTTTGGTAGCAAAAAGGGTTTTTTGGTGGAAAAAGGAGGACCTACTCAATATTTGGTGGGTCATCATAATGTTATGGCTGTGTAAGTGTAAATACTCATCACTTTGTGTCAATGCTTTAAAAACCTTCCTTCTGTGTATAGTTTATAATTATATGTGCATAGGGGCAGCCATACTGTCTAGAATAATTATTTTTATGCTAAATTTAAGATATTTTTGCATAGTTACATTTTTCCTACCAATCTAAGTATGTATGTGCCATACTTGTAGGATACCTGTGGAAGGCAGAAATACTACAGTGATCACCGCTTTATTCCATGGCCCATTTTGAGTGGCTCCCCTACTGCACAGGTGCCATTTAAGGAATGCTTTCTCTGATTGGACAAGGTGGAAATTGTGGCGCAACTGCTCTGCCTATCAACCCCCTCCAATCAGAGAACGCCTTGCATTCTTTTGCAGAAAATACAAGGCATTCTCTAAATGGCGCCCGTGCCAAGTGTGCAACCCTCTATGTCACTGTGCAGTAGGTCATTCATGGAAGATAGTGAGGATCGCTGTAGTATCATCTCATTGGATGATACAATAACCAAGAAAGTAAGAGAAAATACCAATACCAATAAAAAGGGGAAAACAAAAAAAAACAAACATTTTTTACAATCCCATATACACAATCCTATACCCACAGTAGATCAGGAAGAAAAAAAAAAAAAAAAAAAAAAAAAAAAAAAAAAACTCCAGCAAAGCATGAGCCAATTTGCTCCAGCAAGGGAAAAGGGGAAACAATCCTTTCTGATTCTCCTGAGAGGCAATCCTGGATCAACTTTACCTATAAATGTTGGTACCCAGATATATTATGCACATTTAGGAAATAATCCAGGCCTTTTTTAAAGCAATCTACTGAGCTGGACAGAACCAGCTCTTGAGGTAGTCTATTCCACATTTTCACAGCTCTTACTGTGAAGAAGCCTTTCTGTGTTTGGAGACTAACTCTCCTTTCCTCCAGACATAAAGAGTGGCCACTTGTCCTCTGTGATGACCTTAAAGTGAATAACTCAACACCAAGTTTACTGTATGGAGCACTTATGTATTTGTACATGTTGATCTAATTTCCCCTTAATCTTCTCTTCTTCAGAGAATAAATTCAGTTCCTCTAATCTTTCCTCATAGCTGAGCTTCTCCATGCCTCTTATCAGTTTGGTTGCCCTTCTTTGCACTTTCTCCAGTTCCCCGATATCCTTTTTGAGAACTGGTGCCCAAAACTGAACTGCATATTCCAGATGAGGTCTTACTAATGATTTGAACAGGGGCAAAATTATATCTCTCTCTCTTCTGGAGTCCATACCTCTCTTAATCAGTGGCGGCCCGTCCATTAGGGGCGCTGCCCCCTCGATCCATGCCACCCCTATATGAATAATGGATAAATTCATGCATAGCATGAATCTATCCACGGCCGCCCCCTCTTCATGCGTCCGGCCCCTTTCAGAAAACAGGAGACTCTTGATTGGCCACCAAGGAGGAGGGAAGCCACCGATGCCTGTGGAGAGCAGAGTAAAGGAAAGCGGTTGCTGCCCCCAAGCAAGGGAAGCCGCCGGTGAAGCGCTGCATAGATGGGGTAAGTGCACCAGACTCGCCCGGGGGGGGTGTTACTGTTTGCCCTCCCCCAAACAAATTACCACCGGCCACCACTGCTCTTAATACAAGAAAGGACTTTGCTCGCTTTGGAAACCGCAGCTTGACATTGCATGCTATTATTGAGCTTATGATCTACCAGAACCCCCAGATCCTTCTCCACTACGGATTCCCCCCAGTTGTACTCCCCCTAGTATGTATGATGCATGCATATTCTTAGCCCCCAAGTGCATAACTTTACATTTATGAACATTAAATCTCATTTGCCGCATAGTTGCCCAATTAGGTCCCCTTTCAAGTTGGAGACCTCCTGTAAGGACGTTATTCCACTGCATAGCTTGGTGTCATCTTCAAAGGCAAAAAATGTTACTTTTAATCCCAGACCCAATATCATTTATAAAGATATTACAAAGTATTGGTCCGGACACTGAACCTTGGGGTACACCACTGATAACCTTAGACCATTCAGAGTAAGAATCATTGAATGAATGAATGAATGAATAACTTGTATAGCGCTACAATGCGAACTGAATCGCCTCAAGGCGCTGTATTGGCGATTGGTTATCAAGCTTCTAGAAGAGGTAGGTCTTGAGTTTCTTCCTGAAGGCCTGATGGTTTTCTTCCATGCGAATGTCGATTGGTAGAGCGTTCCATAGCCGTGGTCCCTGGACAGCGAATCTCCGTTCCCCCTTTGATTTGTAGCGGGATTTAGGAATGAGGAGAAGATTTTGATTAGCCGATCGAAGACTGCGATTTGGTGTGTAGTGTTTTATTTTCTCGCAAAGGTATTGCGGAGCGTTTCCATGTGTGCATTTGTGGGTGAGGCAGAAGGTCTTGAATGCGACCCGATTCCTTACGTTTAGCCAATGTAGGTTCCTCAGGGATGGGGAGATGGATTCCCAGGGTTTTTCCCCTGTTATCAGTCTTGCCGCCGTGTTTTGGATAAGTTGTAGGCGCGCAAGTTGATATTGGGGTAATCCTATGTAAAGGGAGTTAGCGCAGTCCAGTCGAGAATTGATGACTGTTCCAACTACCACTGCTTTGTCCTCCTTTGGAATGAAGGGGATGAGTCTGCGTAGCAGGCGGATCATTAATCACGACTCTCTGAATTCTGTCTTTTAGCTAGTTTTCTATCCATTTGCAAACTGATATTTCCAAGCCTGTAGCCTTTACCTTACACATTAGTCATGTGTGGGGAACGGTATCGAACGCTTTTGCAAAAACCAAATATACGACGTCCACAGCCACCCCTCTGTCCAAGGTTTTACTTACCTCTTCATAAAAAGAAATCAGGTTTGTTTGACTTCTGTCTTTCATAAATCCATGCTGTCTGTTGCTTAACTTCTTCAGATCCGCGCTATAGCCGAATGACGGCTACAGCGCAGACCTACTTTGCTGGGAGGGCGTCAATAGACGTCCTCCCATGCTCGAGCGGCCTGCGGGGCGCGCGTGCGGCACGCTCTGTGATCAGCGAGTCTATGAGACTTGGCTGATCACAGATTGGAGTAAGGGGTCGGGATCGAGTTGTCAGCCAATGACCGCTGATCATGTGATGTAAACAGAGCTGGTAATTGGCTAGGAGAAAAAAAAAAAAAAGCCGATCACCGGCTGCTGTCAGAGGGACATTGGTCCCGATTAAGGAGAGCTGTCGTCAGCTCATCTGTGCCCACCTGTGCCACCTGCCAGTGCACAACAGTGCCCCCTACCAGTGCCCACCAGTGCCACCATCAGTGTCACCAATCAGTGCCTCATCAACAGTGCTGCCCATCAGTGTCACCTACCAGAGCCCATCAGTGTCACCTACCAGTGCCCATCAGTGCCACCTAGCAGAGCCCATCAGTGCCATCTATCAGTGGTACCTATCAATAACACCTCTCAGTGCCCATTAGTGCCATCTTATCAGTGACCATCAGTGCTGCCTTATCTGTGCCCATCAGTGCCGACTAATCTGTGCCCATCAGTGCCGAATAATTTGTCCCCATCAGTGCCGACTAATTTGTCCCCATCAGTGCTGCCTTATCTGTGCCTATCAGTGAAGGAGAACAATTTTATAACAAACTATGAAACATGATTTATTTATTTTTTCAAAATTTTCCATCTTTTTTTGTTTGTCTAGCTAAAAATAAAAACCCAGCTGTGATTAAATACCACCAAAAGAAAGCTCTATTTGTTTGAAAAAAAATTATAAAAATGTCATTTGGGTACAGTGTTGTATGACCTCGCACTTGTCATTCAAAGTGCGTCGGTGCTGAAAGCTGAAAATTGGTCTGGGCAGGAGGGTTTAAGTGCCCAGTAAGCAAGTGGTTAAAATATTTTTTTCCAGCAAGAACTCGTCTGTTTTTTTTTTAAACTCTCCAGTATCTTTCCGGCTATAGAAGTTAAAGTATCAGGTCTATAGTTACTTGGTAAAGACTTTGATCTCTTTTTAAATATAGGCACCACATTGGCCCTACGCCAATCCAGTGGTTCTATGCCAGTCATTAACGTGTCCCTAAAAATTAGAAACAATGGCTTTGAAATGACATGCATGCATTTCAATTCTTTTTTCATAACTCTAACAAGAGTGTTCTTTTTAAAGCATATTTTAATTTCTTTTAATGTAAATTTACATATGGAAAACTATTCCTCCTACTCAAAAAGAAATCGGTTCTTTCATTCTCCATTTCAAGACAAAAGCAATTTCCATTTCAAAAGAGCTACACATGAAAACACCCAGGGAAAAAAGTCCTTACAGTTTTGAAGTGTAAAACCTAGAGTACTATGAGCCAACACATATTAGTACAGGGAATAGAACAACATGAACCTGCCATGTTTAACCACTTAAGCCCACTTAAACCACATTTTGCTGGCCAAAGACCAGAGCACAACTGACCCATGTGCTCAGCCCTACATACTACTGACCTCTGTGCACGGCTCTACAAACTAATAACCCCTGTACACTCACCTACATAGTACATACTACTAACTTTTGAACACTGCCTCACCTACTGCTGACCCATGTCCTCTGCCCTACATACTATTAACCAATTACTCTCCAGACATGAAAAAATATTTGAAAGTGTAACTCAAGGCAAATCATGTTTTACTGCAGTTCTGTTTACCCTCCATCACATTTTTCTTTTTCTATATCCCGGTGCAATTTTTTTCTCACTTCATGCCTGTTGGAACCATATCTGTAAGGCCCCTTTCACACCGGGGCGTTTTTCATGCGGTGCAGCGCTAAAAATAGCGCCTGTTCACCGCATGAAAAAATCCGGCCCCTTTAACTCCAGTGTGAAAGCCGGCGGGCTTTCACACTGGAGCGGTGCGCTAGTAGGATGACAAAAAAAGTCCTGCTAGCAGCATCTTTGGAGCGGGATAGGAGCGGTGTGTTCACCGCTCCTATACCGCTCCTTCCCATTGATTAGAATGGGACACCGTGGTGAAACCGCGGCAATACCGCCGCAAAGCGCTGCTACGGCGGCGCTCTGCGGGGGGTGTTTAACCCTTTTTCGGCCGCTCGCGGGGGGTAAAACCGCACCGCGAGTGGCCGAAAACCGCAGTGAAAACGACGGTAGCGCTGCTTTACCGTCACCGCGGCTCACCGCCCCAGTGTGAAAGGGGCCTAAGACAGGAAGTTTGTGGAATCTCTCGAAGAGCTCCAAATAGCTGTAAAAAAAAAAAAAAAAACTATTCATTGACTTGACATACACTTTATAAGCAGGGGTAAGGATTTCACACGTGATTTTAAATTTTGGATCTAGATCTGTTGATATAAAGTGTGATTTTTTTTTTTATTTTTGGAGACGCGCTTGAACAGCACTTTTTCTGATTTAGCATTTGGCTGGGAACCCACCTTGCTAAATTGTGTTCTTATATAATCTGTTTTATATATATATATATATATATATATATATATATATATATATATATATGCATTCCTGATATATGCACCCCGCAATAAAGAAACCGCAAAAGCATAGGAGACCAAGATCAGTGTGAAACAGCCAGAGCAATAAACCCTTGACTTGGCAGTCTTAAAAGCCCTGCTGTGAGAAAATCAATTACAGGACAAAAAACACATGGATTTCCATGGAACTTGTGCTGTAGAGCTTTTTTTCTCTTTTCTTTTAATGAACCAAATTGCAATGACCTCATAAAGCCTAACACTGGCTACATATAAGCTGGTCCTTCGTTAAACAGGATACCTGAGAAGCAAACCTGATATGTCTGCTCAGGCTCCTAATCAGAGCCCGACTAAGCAGCTGCCAGTGTTTCCAGAAAAAAATGAAGAGCTGGGCGCTGAAACAAAAATGCACTTTATTAAAATAAGCAGCACATTTATATTGAAGTTAGCATGAAACAGCGTGGATAGGGAACACCTGAGACTAAGCAGCTGTGTTCAGTGTGAGGCTGTAGGGATCACTGAACAGAGACCAAGGATGACAGTGCGCCATCCAGCTTAAAGCGGTTGTTAACCCAATAAAAAAGAAAAAAACGATTCTGTTCCTTTAAAGCATCTTATACAGCACAGTGCTTGTGCTGTGTCATTTAGCTCCCTGTAACACCTATAATACCTGGCTGATCCTGCCTGGCTATGCCCTCTACCATGTAAACTGACCACGATAATCAGGACTGCTGAGCTCTGACACTGTGGTCCGTTTACATGCCTCCGTCATCTGCAGCCCTGTTCTCTGGTGTCTGTGTCTCCTATGTCCTCCTCCCCCTTCCCTCCCTGCCTGTCTGCATTCATGCATTTGAAAAAGAGGGCAAAGACCCTGGAAACATGTCATGCACTCCCCCTTTCCCGACATCCACCAGGCATTTTGACAGCTGCTATCCTTGTGTGTGGCTGAGAATGCTGCTGCTACTATCTATACCTTAAAGTGGTTGTCAACTCACTTATATAAAATCATCCCATCCTTGCTGTGATATACCAATAAATGTCCCTGTGCCTGTGTTATGTAAAAAATATGCTTATCTGTATCTATATCAGCGCGGCTCCCAGCGCTCAGCTGATTCGCGGCTCTCTCTCGTTTCCTCCCCGGCTGACATCAGCGGGAGTGCTCGGCCTCGCCCATTGGAACTGTGAATCGGAAAATGAAGAGAGCCGAAGAGTGAGCTGAGCGCTGGGAGCCACGCTGGTATGGATACAGATAAGCACATTTTTTATATATCACAGGGACATTTATTGGTATATTACAGCGCGGACAGGATGATTTTATATAAGTGGGTTGACAACAAATTTAAGGTATAGATAATAGCAGCAGCACTCTCAGCCACACACAAGGATGGCAGCTGTCAAAATGCCGAGTGAATGTTGGGAAAAGGGGTGTGCATGAAGTGTTTCCAGGGACTTCGCCCTCTTTTTCAAATGCATGGATGCCTAAATCATAGATCAGCTATACTATTATACATTTGAAATGTAACAATTCAAAGGACTCGTTAAAAGTATGTTCTCTATAAAATGAGATTCACACGAAACAACAAAGCCAACTGATATAGTGTTTTGTTGCTTGCCTGGGGGCAGGTTCATAGTTCTAGTGTCATTATAATCTGATTATTATTATTATAATTGCTTATTGTGATCTGCAATAACCAACTAGCAGCTCACTTTAGAGCGGTCACCGGGTTCCGTCAAGAAAACGGAATCCTTTTACATTAGTTCGCAAGACTACAGTTTAGTTCACCTCAATATACACTAATTTTTTTGGGCAAAAGTATAAACAAAAATATGTTTCTTGCCTATAAATGCAAGGGACATAAGTGCATGGAATGTGTTTATGTCCGTTTCTGTCCGCAAAAACAGAAAAGGGCAAAAACCTTTTCCGTTTCTTTTCTCCTAGATTGTAAGCTCTAACAAGCAGGGCCCTCTGATTCCTCCTGTATTGAATTGTATTATAACTGTACTGTCTGTCTTCATGTTGTAAAGCGATGCGCAAACTGTTGGCGCTATATAAATCCTGAATAATAATACAGTATAACAGATTCAGATGTAAAAAGACGTCCTTGCCCATATTCATACAATGTGGAAAAACAGACAAAGTGCTTTTTCTGTTATTGTTATCACACCTCTTCAATAATGTATTCACTAAATCATTCTATTCAAGTGGAGACAAGAAGTCATGGGCTAGCACAAAGGTATACCTTAATAAATGAAACAACACAAAATTATCAATAAAATTAGTTTATTGGCTTTAAATATGGCCACGGTGTTATCCATGGGGGGCAACTCAAATTACAAATTCAATAAAAATGTAAATATAAATATAAAGCCATTTTGGCTAAAATGTATTTAAACAAAAATTGAATTGATGTCCATCCAGTCAATGCTGGACGACTACTCCCCCTTTTGGACAACATCATGACTTAAAAATAGGGAGGGTGGGTGGGCGCTTCAGCTCCAGTCAGAGCGGTCTGTGAGGGAACCGCTCCAGGCCCTTATATAAACTCCTACAGCGCGCGCTAGAACCGCCAAAAACAGACCAATCAGCCCACTTCTGCTGCACACCAATCCCTTGTTCCCCTGGTTGCCCAGGGATACCGTTCTGAGCTGCACCTGTGAATGCAAAAATAGAGATGAGAAGCAAACGGTCCCCTTTGAGCTATCCCATGGTGGTCCAGCATATTGCAAGACCTTTCATGGGCTAGCACAAAGGTATACCTTAATAAATGAAACAACACAAAATTATCAATAAAATTAGTTTATTGGCTTTAAATATGGCCACGGTGTTATCCATGGGGGGCAACTCAAATTACAAATTCAATAAAAATGTAAATATAAATATAAAGCCATTTTGGCTAAAATGTATTTAAACAAAAATTGAATTGATGTCCATCCAGTCAATGCTGGACGACTACTCCCCACCGGCTGAAGCCAAAGGCATAGCCTTTGGCTGAAGCCCCCCCACCACCGTGGCTGATTCTATTAAGCTTTGCAGGCCCATGTTGAAAATATCTAGACCAATTTTGGATAAATGAACCATATCCTCTCGGAACAAGCCTGGAACGAAGCCTTCCAGCTCGAGATGTCTGATAGAAACACCCCCCCGTGAGATTAGAAAACTGTGCACTGTCCTATTTAGCCGCCTTCTAATTTTGTCCAAATAAAACAGTTTGCCAAAGGGGGACCACGAAAGCCGCGGAATCATTTCGGAGAATGCTAGTAAAGTGGATGGAAACATGAGCTTAATAATCTGCAGATCCTGCTTCATTTTGCATAACAAATCCCATGTGCCCATCTTACCAATATCATTTGCACCCGCATGTATAACTAAAATATCAGGTGGCGGCCATATATCGGATAAATACTCTAATTGAAACATAAAGGTCCTTCCATCTCAGGCCCCTAACGCCTGACCATAATACCAGAAAATCCTTATTGTCCAAACCCAAATTGGATGAGTAGATCCTATCTCCGGCATGTTTGGCAGCCCAGAAAACGTAAGAGTGACCTACTATCCATACCACTGTCTGTAATGGATCTGAAAAGAGAAATTCAAATAGTTAGCAATTCAGGGCGGACATATAACTTATATCTGTCACTATTCCAACGACCAATCCTCATCAACCTATCCTCAGGAAAACCCAAAGCATTAGCTGTCGTGGCCGCCCCAATTCTAAACGAATGGGAAGAAAAACAAAAGCCAGACAGATTTAGACGTTTTAGGCATAAAGCCAAAACGGATGAAAATTGAAACCTGGTCAATGAGGATAGGTCATGGTGTATAAAGAACGAACCAACAGAGAGAGGTCTAACCGATAAGTATCTAGATACATGCAAAACTGGGCAGATAGCTGGGTTAGGAGAACTAGCTAAAGAAAACCACTGACCGTTCCCCCACGCTTTGGTTTTGGACCTACAAATGAATAGCTGCACGGAACCTTGACTCAAAAGGACATGTGAAAATAGCAAAAAAGATAGTGATCTCCTGTTTGCAGCAGTGAATTCGCCTAACTTTAGCGCCCCAAAAAATGCAATAGCGAAAGCTGCCCTAAAAAGAAGCGTCTCAAATTCAGATGAGCACACTGTTTGCAGGGCCTCAAGAAGGTCCACTAATAGAGTGACTGAAATGGGACGTCTACTGTCCCGTGACGGGTTGGACCGGCGAAAGCCTTTCATCACCTGATTAACTTGGAAGAAAGAAGTCAAGGATGGTTGGCCGGCAAATTTTAGAAAAAATGATACACCCGCTAAAATTTTGCTGACCGAGGAAGGACTAAGATTTGATTGCAAAAGTGACGATGTAAAAGACAAGGCAACATATGATGACACATTCAGCTCGTCCAAACCTAACCCTTGGCAAAAAGAACACCATTTGGACCATGAAAGGTTGTAGTCCGACCAAGTTTTCTGTGAAACCGAATCTCTCAGGTTGGCTGTTACCAGGTTCATATCAAGCCCCAGAGGAAATCTGGGCAAGGATAACCGAACGGTTCCGCCGAGGGGGCCAGCTCCCGAAACTTTGCAAACTGTGAACGAGACAAAGCATCGGCAACGTTATTACGTGCTCCTTCTATGTATTCAGCCTTCAACCAAATATTGAAACGCATACAATGTAAAACAAGAAATCGCAGGAGTTTCAATACCGGTTCAGATTTAGAGGATAAAGTATTTATTGCAAATAAAACACCTTTATTGTCCGTGTGAACTAGAATCCTACGATTTTGAAAAATATCCTGCCAGACTACCACAGAAGCTAATACCGGGAATAGTTCCAGAAGAACTATGTTCTGTAGAACATTCTTCTGCAACCATTCCTTATGCCATTTACCCGATAGCCATCGACCTTGCAAAAAAAAGCTCCAAAGCCCGACGAACCCGCTGCATCCGTAAAAAATTCCAGCTGGTTGTTAGATATAAACTCGCACTGCCAAACCGTCGAACCGTTAAAATCGCACAAAAATTGGTCCCAGATCCTAAGGTCTTCCTTTATGCTTTTAGAGAGACGGATGTGCGAATTCTGGCTCTTGAAACCGCTGATAGCCCGAGAAAATCTTCTAGAGAAAACCCTGGCCATAGGAATAATTCTGCCTGCAAACGCCAAAAGGCCTAACAAGGACGGAGCTTCTTTTAAAAGAACCTTCCTCTTAGATAAAAAGAAAGAGATCAATTGTCTCATCTTGTTTATTTTAAGTGGAGGAAGCCTGAATTCCATAACGGATGAGTCTATAGTAATACCCAAAAACTCTAATGAAGTGGTTGGAAAGACTGTCTTCTCATGAGCCAATGGGATACCAAAGCAGTGGCGTCACTAGGGTTGGTGTCACCCGGTGCGGTAAAACATGGTGTCACCCCCCCATACCCCCCTTTTTTTTTTTTTTGCGCGGTGGCAGCACAGCGTTGGAGATCGTTGGTGCACGTTGGATCGGTCAGAAAGGCCTACAGGCAGTATTAGGGCTAGAGGATAGCAGGTTAGGCAGTTCCTAATTGCTCATTCCCTAGGATCAGTAATGGATAATGGCCGATAGGCCCACTTACCAGACCCAGCGAAACAGCGCAGTGATCCCTCCGGCTGAACAATTGCTCACTCTGGGTTGCCCCGGGGCGAATCTGGTCAGAAGTGTAGCACGTCTGTACCTTGGCACTGGCTTAGTCTTTCTCTCTCTGGTGGTGCTGGGCAGTGTGGTTCTCTCTCTGGTGGTGCTGGGCAGCGTGGTGTTCTTTCTGGTGGTGCTAGGCAGTGTGGCGCTCTCTCTGGTGTCGCTGAGCAGTGTGGAGTTCTCTCTGGTGTCGCTGGGCAGTGTGGCGCTCTCTCTGGTGTCGCTGGACAGTGTGGAGTTCTCTCTGGTGTCGCTGGGCAGTGTGGAGTTCTCTCTGGTGTCGCTGGGCAGTGTGGAGTTCTCTCTGGTGTCGCTGGGCAGTGTGGAGTTCTCTCTGGTGTCGCTGGGCAGTGTGGAGTTCTCTCTGGTGTCGCTGGGCAGTGTGGAGTTCTCTCTGGTGTCGCTGGGCAGTGTGGAGTTCTCTCTGGTGGCGCTGGGCAGTGTGGAGTTCTCTCTGGTGGCGCTAGGCAGTGTGGCGCTCTCTCTGGTGGCGCTAGGCAGTGTGGCGCTCTCTCTGGTGGCGCTGGGCAGTGTGGCGCTCTCTCTGGTGGCGCTGGGCAGTGTGGAGTTCTCTCTGGTGGCGCTGGGCAGTGTGGAGTTCTCTCTGGTGGCGCTAGGCAGTGTGGCGCTCTCTCTGGTGGCGCTAGGCAGTGTGGCGCTCTCTCTGGTGGCGCTGGGCAGTGTGGAGTTCTCTCTGGTGGCGCTGGGCAGTGTGGAGTTCTCTCTGGTGGCGCTAGGCAGTGTGGCGCTCTCTCTGGTGGCGCTAGGCAGTGTGGCGCTCTCTCTGGTGGCGCTAGGCAGTGTGGCGCTCTCTCTGGTGGCGCTAGGCAGTGTGGCGCTCTCTCTGGTGGCGCTAGGCAGTGTGGCGCTCTCTCTGGTGGCGCTAGGCAGTGTGGCGCTCTCTCTGGTGGCGCTGGGCAGTGTGGCGCTCTCTCTGGTGGCGCTGGGCAGTGTGGAGTTCTCTCTGGTGGCGCTAGGCAGTGTGGCGCTCTCTCTGGTGGCGCTAGGCAGTGTGGCGCTCTCTCTGGTGGCGCTGGGCAGTGTGGCGCTCTCTCTGGTGGCGCTGGGCAGTGTGGAGTTCTCTCTGGTGGCGCTGGGCAGTGTGGAGTTCTCTCTGGTGGCGCTAGGCAGTGTGGCGCTCTCTCTGGTGGCGCTAGGCAGTGTGGCGCTCTCTCTGGTGGCGCTGGGCAGTGTGGAGTTCTCTCTGGTGTCGCTGGGCAGTGTGGAGTTCTCTCTGGTGGCGCTGGGCAGTGTGGAGTTCTCTCTGGTGGCGCTAGGCAGTGTGGCGCTCTCTCTGGTGGCGCTAGGCAGTGTGGCGCTCTCTCTGGTGGCGCTAGGCAGTGTGGCGCTCTCTCTGGTGGCGCTAGGCAGTGTGGCGCTCTCTCTGGTGGCGCTAGGCAGTGTGGCGCTCTCTCTGGTGGCGCTGGGCAGTGTGGCGCTCTCTCTGGTGGCGCTGGGCAGTGTGGCGCTCTCTCTGGTGGCGCTGGGCAGTGTGGCGCTCTCTCTGGTGTCGCTGGGCAGTGTGGAGTTCTCTCTGGTGTCGCTGGGCTCAGCTACCTTGTTACTGTGGACACAATACCCCCCCCCCCCCCCATGAGACCAGCTTGCTCAGGGTGGATGTGTCACTCAGCTACTGTGCCTATTATATCTAATATATATCTGTGTCCAGCAGCACCCCCCCCCCCCCATCATCATCATCATCATCAGACCAGCTCAGGGTGGGGGTGGCTCAGTCAGCTAATATATAGTGAGTGTTGTCTGTCTGATGGGGGGGGGGGTGCTGCTGGACACAGATATATTGTATTAGATATAATAGGCACAGTAGCTGAGTGAGCTGGTCTGGTGGGGGGATGGGGGGCGGCTGGACCAGATTTCTCTCTCTCTCTCAGGTCAGCCAGGGCACCAGACACTGAGAGTCCTCCCATACCAGCTCTCTTCGGTACTGTCGGTACCATGGCAAGCACCTCACCCTGGGCTCGGGCCGGCGGTGGACACCAGGACCCCCCCGCACCTGTTCCGAATCTGAGTCTCTAGAGGAGACGACAACCCCACCCCCGGCGGCGGCCGCCCCACCGCACACACACAACTGAACAACAACGCTGGGACAGCAGGACACCCCCCAACCCCCCCCACCTGTTTATAAAGCGGGCGTCTGGAGAGGAGAGCAGCTTCACAACTACCAGCTGCCGTGCCGCCCGGGCGGAGCGGAGACTCTGTGTTGTGACAGGGCCGGCTGAGGCTGGAAGGAGGAGGACACCAGGCGCGCGCTGCTGCGGTGTGTTTCAGCCCAGCGGGCTGAACGGCGGCTAAAAAAAAAAAAAAAAAAAATCCAAAAAAAAACAAAAAACAGGGAGGGTGTCACCCCTCTAGCGGGTGTCACCCGGGTGCGGACCGCACCCCCCGCACCCCCCTAGCAACGCCTCTGTACCAAAGTGCTCACAAGTGGCCAAAAAGGTATGTAAAGATTCTAGACAAATAGGTGAGCCGGCCGGACCAACAAATAAAAAATCGTCCATGTAGTGTAGGAAACCCCCTTTGGGAAACTTAGATGAAGACACCCAGTGTAAGAAAGTGGAAAATGCTTCGAAATAGAAGCATGACAGAGTGAAGCCCATAGGCAGGCATCTGTCAAAATAAAACTGACCTTGAAATTGAAAACCTAATGAGTTGAAACCTTGTGGGTGTACTGGCAAGAGGCGAAAGGCGGATTTAATATCTGCCTTTGCTAATAAAGAGCCTTGACCATAATATCTCAACATTGATAAGGCTTCATCAAATTAAGAATAGCATACTGGTGCATCTACATTAGAAACCTCATCATTTAGCGATGCATCAGGTGGGTAGGACAAGTGGTGAATCAAGCGATAGCTACCACTCTCCTTCTTAGGAACTATCCCCAGTGGTGAAATCCGAAAGTTCTGGAAGGGAGGTTCCGAAAATGGGCCAGAGATTCTGCCTTCACTCAATTCTTTAAATATTTTGTCCTGAGCTACCGAAGCATACATTGTAGCAGATTTTAAGTTCTTGACAAACTTACAACCTGAACCCATAAATGATGGAACCAAGAAACCCTCTTTAAAGCCATTAATTAGCAGAGCTGCCATCCTGTGGTCTGGGTAGCGTTCTAGCCAGGGGAGCATTCTTGCTAGCATCACTGGTGTCGATGCTTTTCCCATGAGTGTCTCTGGGAAGCGATTGAAAAGAGGAGGCAGCTGGTCTCCAAAAACACCTGCTAGCCGAATGGCTCCCATTGCAGTGTGAACACTCATGCCTGTATCGACAATTAGTTAAGAATTTGCATTGCCCTTCATTAAATGCAAAACATAAGCCATTGCGAAACGTCGCTTGCGCATTAGGTGCTACTCTCTGGCTAAACTGGGGTCTTGCTGGCAGCATAAGATTCAGCCATAAGCCAACGTCCTTTGATCCCCAGTGCAGCGATGGGTGCACCGACAATTTTTGGCGAAAGTTTTCATCGTATGTATACCATGCAGGGCCGCCAAAATGACGAAAAGCCTCTGCAATTATATCCAAATGTTGAAATAAGCCTGAGCATTTATCTGGAAACCGCTCACCCATAACTGCTGCATAAATGCAGAAGGCCTGCAGCCAATTCTGAAAAGTTCTAGGGATGGCCCTCCTCCTATCTTCCTCAGCCCTATCCCCATGCTGCTTCTCTAACTTAGCCAAAAACTCCTTTGAGGCTGGCAGCAATGACAAAATGTCAATGAATTCCCCTTTCCAAATCCTTTCTTTAACTGACTTATGCAGATGAAAGCCTAGTGGTGATAATGCACATGGCAGGGGCTCCTTGAAAGAGGACTCACCCACTGACATAGCTAAAGAATTGAGGGGCAATTGAGTGTTAAACCTTGCTGGATTCAAAACCTTTAGACCAGAAAATTTTTCTTTATACTCCTCTTGTGAGGCAGACTCACTCATATTCTGCCATACAGTAGCAGCCTCATTCATATATTCTGAACAACTCACCTTATTATCCATAGCACCATGTAAATGTGCACCTGTTCTCATATTGTCAGCATTGTTGTAAACCAAATTATCTTTACTCTCAATAGACGCACCAGATGCCTGTGCTCTCTGAAAAACCTGAGAAACAGCAGGCGGCTGCATAGCCTGGTCAGTACCAAAAACTTGTGCACTTGAACCTTCACCAATATTACCTCTTTTTGTTTTAAAAACCTCTTTTATAATAACCTTATCTGCACCAGGTAACTGTGCCCTATTTTGCAAATCATTATTAATATCATCATAAACGACAGCACCATTAGCATGTGCCCCTTTAAATTGCTGTAACACATTAGATAAAGATTCCACCAAACTTAACACACCAACATTCTGAGGTATAAAACATCTCTCACCATCTTTGTATAATGACCGCTGCTCAGTCTGCTGCATTGAAGAAAGCTGAGTAGCGCTGCTCTCCTTCACACAGGAAGCCCTCTTGGGTATCACACTGCCAGCCCTCTCCTTACATGACACGCTTGGAGAAGCAGCTGTTCTCTGCCTTTTTTTCTTCCTGTCAGGTTGATGCCTGGTGCCGCCCCCGCCTGAGGCCGGCCTTTCTTCCGTCTCAGGAGGAGTGGAGGTAGGCGGAGGAGAGATACTCTCCTCCTCCAGGCATTTTAATAGCCATTCCTCGCCGCCCTCCTTCTCAGCCCTCTCAATGAGGCGGCAAAGGAGGGACTCACGGCCACTGGGAGAACGGCGCTTCATGGTGCAGGACGTCCGCGCTTCAGCTCCAGTCAGAGCGGTCTGTGAGGGAACCGCTCCAGGCCCTTATATAAACTCCTACAGCGCGCGCTAGAACCGCCAAAAACAGACCAATCAGCCCACTTCTGCTGCACACCAATCCCTTGTTCCCCTGGTTGCCCAGGGATACCGTTTTGAGCTGCACCTGTGAATGCAAAAATAGAGATGAGAAGCAAACGGTCCCCTTTGAGCTATCCCATGGTGGTCCAGCATATTGCAAGACCTTTCATTCTGCTGTATGGTAACATTATGTGCACCACATTGAACGTGGACCAGAGTTGTTCGAGGAGATTAGAAAAAAAAATTATAGACCAGCATGTCAAAAAAGTAAAGGGATATATGACCATTTGCAAGCAGCTTGAGGTTCCTGTGACTAGATTTGCAAATCTTATTAAAGGGGTTGTAAAGGTTCGTTTTTTTATTTTCTAAATAGGTTGTGCATTGTTGGTTCACTTACCTTTACCTTCGATTTCCCTTCTAAATGTTTTTTTTCTTTGTCTGAATTTCTCACTTCCTGTTTCTCCTCAGTAAACTTCACACCATCATCCGAGCGGTGTTTAGTCAGCCAGAACAGCTTACTGAGGAGGAACAGGAAGTGAGAAATTCAGACAAAGAAAAAAAACATTTAGAAGGGAAATCGAAGGAAAAGGTAAGTGAACCAACAATGCACTAGCTTAAAGAAACCTATTTAGAAAATAAAAAACAAAGAATAAAAAACAAACCTTTACAACCCCCTTTAAAGTAGTTTAAGGTCCATGGGAGTGAAGTCAACCTCCCTGCATGTGGCCACAAGAGGACAATCGACCCCAGATTGAAAAATGGTAGACAAAGAGCCAAGGAAACGTTCCAAAGAGATATCCACAGTATATCAGTCCCAGGGCCGTCTTTAAGGCAGGGGAAAAGGGGCAGCTGCCCTGGGCCCTGTCATTGGGGCCCCCAGCTGCCTAATACTTGCCAACTATCCCAGTTTAAATTCCCTTGTCCCTTAAGATTTTAGTCCAAGGCTGTGTACTGATATCTCAGTGTGAAGTTCTGTTACTAATGCTGCCCAGCTCTGCCCTATTGTGTACAGATGACTCACCTGCAGACCTTGTGTTTACATGTAAATACCGGCATTGATATGTAAATAGCGGTGGCATTCATATGTAAATAGCAATAGACCGGCTGCATTCATATATAAATAACGGCGGACCGGCAGCATTCATGAATGAATGAATGAATGAATGTTGCATTCATATGTATATCATCCCTGAGGTCATATCCACCATCACCTCTGCTGAATGTTGCCCACCGGGGAGATGAAGGGGCGTAATTGAAAGTCATGCCTACAACTGTTAGCATGGGTTTTAGGATGCAAAGGTGTACTAACAGGTGTACTAACAGGGTGGATAAAGAATTCGGTCACGTTTCAATGGGCTGCTCTATGCACTAGAAATTTGTAAGAAAGTCCCTAACCCTTTTTCAAAATCACACAGTGCCACAACACATATCATCAGCTGTGTCTCTGCTAAAAGACAGCAAATTTATGTGGTGTCAGAAAATCGATTTTGTGTGCGTTCCCGACACACACAAATGGGAACGCAGGCTAAATGTTTCAGTTACATTGGTGGTCAGTGTAAATCTTCTCATTAAGTTGGGGCTTGGTGTAGAATCCTTTCATTCACACCAGTGTGAATGCTTCTATTACATTAGTGGTCAGTGTAAACCCCTATTACATTGGTGGCCAATGTTGAAACTCCTCTTTATATTGGTAGTCTGTAAAAAAAACAAAAAAAAACAGCATTGCCATTGATCACACCCTCCCCTCCCCCCAGCACTGCCACTGATCCCAGGAGTTCTAGGATACCTAGGAGTTTTCTGTCTATTGATGGGTCCCCTCACCTCCCCAGTCCATGCTGTGCAGGCAGTGAGGAGATGATGTGCTGTAACCTCCATCAACCAATCAGTGAGCAGTAATGATGTGCAGGAACCTCTAGCAACCAGTGAGCGGTAATGATGTGCAGTAACCTCTAGCAACCAATCAGTGAGCAGTATCGATGTAAAGTAACCTCTAGCAACCAATCAACAAGCAGAAATCATGTGCTGAAACCTTTATCAAATAATCAGTAAGTCATAATGTGTGCTGTAACCTCTAGCATCCAGTCAGTGAGCGATAATGATACACTGTAACCTCTGGCAACCAATCGCAATCGCTGCCTGATCTGATTCAGTAAACAGATTTTGAGTCTAGCTGCTATTTATTGTATGTCTCAGAGCAGGTGGAGAGCGAAACTGCATGGGGGGGGGGGGCAAGAAAATGTTTGCCCAGGGTCCAATCAATATTAAAGACGGCCCTGATCAGTCCACGTATATCAGTGTCTGATGAAATCATCTGTTGATTTTTGAGCAACAGCGGGTTCAAATGAAAGACTCAGAAGGACTCCATAGGTTGAAGGAAAACATGAAAAAGCCATATTGGAATTTGCCAAAATACATTTTAGCAAGTTACAATGCTTCTGGTAATGTGTCTTTTGGGCAGATAAGACCAAACTGGAGCTTTTGGGCAACCCACATCACAGCTCTATGTTCACAGATGAAAACATATTCTTCAAATAAAAGAACATCATATTGTGAAACATGGAGGAGGCTCAATTGTGTTTTGGGGCTGCCTTGAATCTGTGGAGTGCAATGAAACTGGAAGTCTATTGTGTAGAAAAATTCGAAAAAATATGGAAAAGGTGGTTTGATACCTTGAAGGTATGACGAGAGAGGAGAGGATCAATGTATGAGTAACGGGGGGAAGGGGAGCATGGGTGCCATGCGTTTTTTTTCCCCTTCTTAATACGGGCCGGGGTTATATGTTTGTCTCTTGCTGTGTTTTTTTTTTTTCTTGTTGTGTGTGTATATAAAATGAATAAAAAGATTATTTGATAAAAAAAAAAAAGGAATTATTGAGCAAAGTGTACTGCCAAGTGGCAGAAGACTATATTGGTGTCACAGATCATTGGTTCTCGAACAGGATGACCAAAAACCACACAAAGCTAAAAGCATCCAAGGATGGCTAAGAACAAAACATTGGAATATTCTGAAGAGGCCTTCTGTGAGCCCTGATCTGAATCCCATCAAACATTTGTAGAAATAGCCGATACATGCAGTCTGGAGAGGACATTTAAAGCAGGGGTTGGCAACCAGTAGCCCTCCAACTGTTGTGGAACTACATTTCCCATGAGGCATTGCAAGGCTGGCAGTTACAATTACTCCCAGATGCATGGTGGGAATTGTAGTTCTGCAACAGCTGGAGGGCCCCAGGTTGCCTACCCCTGCTTTAAAGATTAACTCCATCTTTGTTGAGAAAAAAAAAACATTCCCCCCTGGGTGATCTATGTACATTACAAGGATTTTAACAAACGTTGTTGCAGATTCCTACCTTTTATTATTCTGAAGAAATCCCTGTGTGCTTATCTGTGTCCACGTGGTAAGTGAATCTGATGGGAGTGGTTTCTTAAAGTGGTTGTTACCACGAACATGTAATTCACTGCCAGACCCTCTATCATATCTAGTTATAACACAGAGGGTTAGCGTTTTATTAAAACAAAGCTTGTAAATACCCTTTTAGAGCTATCTTCAGGCCGGTCACGTGTATCCCGACCGTTCTCATACTCCGATCCAGGGCTACAGCGGGAGGGGCTGAGCGGCCATGTGACCTCCCCGGATGAGGTCAGAGGGAGATCTCAGCCCCTCCCGCTGCAGCCTTGGATCGGAGTAGGAGACCGGCCGGGAGTCACGTGACCGGCCTGAAGATAGCACTAAAAAGGTATTTACAAGCTTTGTTTTAATAAAACATTAACCCTGTGTGTTATGACTAGATATAATAGAGGGGCTGGCGGTGACAATTTCTAATATTTTATTTCTACTAATAGCAGCATGAGGGAAGGGGGAGCGGAGACAGAGACACAGAGCTGACAAGCAGGGAGGGAGGGGAGAGGGGGACAGAGGAGAGCTGCGGATGACAGAGGGATGTAAGCAGACCACAGTGGTCAGAGATTAACAGCCATGATTATCGTGGTCAGTACAGAGAGGACGACACAGGAAGTGTCAGGATCAGACAGGTTTTTTACAGTTTTGAGAGGGGCAGGTTAGACACTGTGCTGTTTAATCTGCTATAAGGGAACAGGATCTTTTTTTTTTTCCAGGGTTACAAACACTAATTATCAACCAGCTGCTGCACCTGCATGGCTCTAATGAGACATAATATCCTATTGGGAGTATATCACCAAAAATGACCATTTTGTTGCAGGAGATGCCAAAAATTTGACTTGTATGTTAGTGCAGACTTCTGGGAAAATCAGTGAGCCAATCACACAAGCAGGAAATTATGTTTCTAGGGGGGCGTTCTGTACACATTCTGTGTACAGCACACCTCTAGGTACCAATATTATATTGCATTTCACAGAAAATTACAGAGCTGCAGATTGAAAAGGAAAGGTAATTTTTAATAACATTCAATTGCAATTTGACTTGAGTCGCCATTGTATACGCTATAGTATTTTTTTTTATTCACAATTTTTTTCCTATAAAAGTGGAGTTACCCTTTAAACCTGTGACAGCTGGAGCAGTTTGCTGAAAAATAGTGGGCCAAATGACCCGATAGCAACTCTTATGAGGAGCTATAGAAATCGCAAGTTTGCAGTGACTGCTTTGAAAGGTTGTGCAACTTATCATTTTGGTACATGTCATTTTTTATTTGTTTTATTATTTTATTGAATCAAATGCAGTCTCTTTTTTATCAACTATAGAATAAACAATGAAGGATGACAATTACTTTCAGAGAAAATTGAGGGTTCTTTTTTTTTTCGTGAAAGGGTACCAACAAGGTAGTCCACGACTGTACCTTACCACACACACACCGCCTCAAAAAAACAAAAAAAAACAAAACTGCAAGGCCTCCCTGAGATGTCTCATCCACTGCTCCCTCTGCGACGGCAAGATAAGGTCCGCAACCTTACCCTTGTACCGCGGATCAAGGAGAGTGGCCAGCCAGTAATGGTCCCTCTCCTTGATCCGAAGAACACGAGGATCCTTCCGCAGGCTTTGCAGGATCAGGGAGGCCATGCAGCGTAGGTTAGCTGAGGCATTCGGTCCGGAGTCTTCTGGGTCACTGAGGATGACATGATCGCCAGCCACCTCCTCCCAGCCACGTACAAGTCCACTGGCTTGTTGGGACTGTACATCATCCCTAAAAGACTGCTGCTGCTGATGCTGAGTGCCAGGCTCCACCTCCATGCTCACACAATCCTCCTCCTCCTCCTCCTCCTCCTCATCCTCTTCCTGTGTGATGGGTGGGACAGAAGGAACACTGTCCGGATAAAGGGGGCCTTGAGAGGCAAGGAAGTCCTCCTCTTCCTGCCTCTGTTCTGCCTCAAGTGCCCTGTCCATTATCCCACGCAGCGTATGCTCCAACAGGTGGACAAGAGGGACAGTGTCACTGATGCATGCACTGTCACTGCTCACCATCCTCGTGGCCTCCTCAAATGGTGAGAGGACAGTGCATGCATCCCTGATCATGCTCCACTGACGTGGGGAAAAAAAACAAGCTCCCCTGACCCTGTCCTGGTGCCGTAGTCGCAAAGGTACTCATTGATGGCCCTCTGCTGCGTGTGCAGTCGCTGCAGCATGGCCAACGTTGAGTTCCACCTGGTGGGCATGTCACATATTAGGCGGTTCTTGGGCAGGTTCAGCTCCTTTTGCAGCTCAGTCAGCCAAGCACTGGCATTATAAGATCGGCGGAAATGCACACAGACTTTCCTGGCCTGCCTCAGGACATCCTGTAAGCCTGGGAACCTGCCCAAGAACCGCTGCACCACCAGGTTGAGGACGTGAGCCATGCAGGGCACATGGGTGAGCTGCCCCTGTCGCAGGGCGGAGAGGAGGTTGGTGCCATTGTCAGAAACGACCATTCCTGGCTTAAGCTGACGTGGCGTCAACCACCTCTCGGCCTGCCCCTGCAGAGCTGCCAGAACCTCTGGCCCAGTGTGGCTCCTGTCCCCCAAACACACCAGCGCAAGCACGGCATGGCATCTTTTTGCCTGCGTACTTGCGTAGCCCCTTGTACGCCTACGGAGCACCGCTGGTTCCAAGGACAGAGCACTGGAGGAAGAAGAAGAGGAGGGGGTGGAGGAGAGAGGTGTGTCACAACCAGTAGCAGTAGTAGCGTTTTGGAGGCGTGGTGGCGGAACAACCTCCAACACTACTGCACCTTGTCCTGCATCCCTCCCAGCTGCCAATAGAGTGACCCAATGGGCCGTGAAAGAAAGGTACCGTCCCTGTCCATGCCTGCTGGACCATGAGTCAGCGGTAATATGCACCTTACCGCTGACCGCCCTGTCCAGCGAGGCATGGACATTGCCCTCCACATGCCGGTAGAGAGACGGAATCGCCTTCCGTGAGAAAAAGTGGCGTTTGGGAACCTGCCACTGAGGAACCGCACATTGAACAAACTCACGGAAGGGGGCCGAGTCTACCAACTGAAAAGGCAGCAGTTGAAGTGCTAGCAATTTAGCCAGGCTAGCATTCAACCGCTGGGCATGTGGATGGCTGGGAGTGTACTTCTTTCTACGGTCCAGCAGCTGGGGCAGGGAAATTTGCCTGCTGCAATCGGACGTCGGTGTACTGCAAGTACTTGGTTGTGACACACCTAATTCTACACCTTCAGTCCTCTCAGAGCAGCTTTCAGAGAGGACTGAAGGTGTAGTGGGGATGGAGATCCCAGCTGAGGAGGAGGAAGGAGAGGTCCGCTTAGTTCTTTGGTGTGGGTCTTTTATGTGTGCCTGCCAACGAGCTGCATGGCAGGTCGCCATATGTCTGGTCATGCTTGTGGTGCCCAAGCGGCTGATGTTTTGGCCACGCGAGATACGCTTGAGACAAATATTGCAAATAGCAGTGGTGCGATCTGCTGCACTCGTCTCAAAAAAGGCCCACACCAAAGAACTTTTCTGATAACGTGCAGAGGCAGCGCCCTGCACAGGCGGAGCTCTGCGGTGTTGTACAGTTGCTGTGCTGGCCTCTACCTGGCCTCCAGGGGGCATCCTGCCTCGTTGGACATGTGACGCCGCATCCTCCTCCTCCTCGTCCTCCTCATCCTCTCTCCCTTCAGGCACCCACGTGGAGTCAGTGACCTCATCATCCCCTCCCTCTTCACCACTAGAGCAAACCTGGCAGTAAGCTGCAGCTGGTGGAACAGTACTGCCAGATTCCTCAAGCTGGGTATCATCATCCGAGCCTTCGAATCGTTGGGCATCCTCCTGGAGCATGTACCCAACACTGTGCTCAAAGAGTTCGGGGGACTCCTCAGGAGGACATGGTGGGTCTAGGGAAGGGGTGGCTGATGATGCTCTGTCAGTACCCTGAGCCTGGGTGAGAGAGGATGAGGAGGATGAGTCCTGTGGGTGCTGCTGAGAAGAAAATATAGGAGCTCTGTGTGATGCCACTAACACACTAGAAGTCCTATGGGTGCTTCTGCAAAGAAAATAGAGGAGCTCTGTGTGATGCCACTAACACACTAGAAGTCCTGTGGGTGCTTCTGCAAAGAAAATAGAGGAGCTCTGTGTGATGCCACTAACACACTAGAAGTCCTGTGGGTGCTGCTGAGAAGAAAATATAGGAGCTCTGTGTGATGCCACTAACACACTAGAAGTCCTGTGGGTGCTTCTGCAAAGAAAATAGAGGAGCTCTGTGTGATGCCACTAACACACTAGAATCCTGTGGGTGCTGCTGAGAAGAAAATATAGGAGCTCTGTGTGATGCCACTAACACACTAGAAGTCCTATGGGTGCTTCTGCAAAGAAAATAGAGGAGCTCTGTGTGATGGGACTAACACACTTCAAGTCCTATGGTGCTTCTGGGAAGAAAATATAGTCTGTGTGATGGGACTAACACACTTCAAGTCCTATAGGTGCCTCTGGGAAAAAAATATATGATCTCTGTGTGATGGGACTAACACACTTCAAGTCCTATAGGTGCTTCTGGGAAGAAAATGTAGGTCTGTGTGATGGGACTAACACACTTCAAGTCCTATAGGTGCTTCTGGGAAGAAAATGTAGGTCTGTGTGATGGGACTAACACACTTCAAGTCCTATAGGTGCTTCTGGGAACAAAATATATGATCTCTGTGTGATGGGACTAACACACTTCAAGTCCTATAGGTGCTTCTGTGAACAAAATATATGATCTCTGTGTGATGGGACTAACACACTTCAAGTCCTATAGGTGCTTCTGGGAAGGAAATATAGGTCTGTCTGATGGGACTAACACACTTCAAGTCCTATAGGTGCTTCTGGGAACAAAATATATGATCTCTGTGTGATGGGACTAACACACTTCAAGTCCTATAGGTGCTTCTGGGAAGAAAATGTAGGTCTGTGTGATGGGACTAACACACTTCAAGTCCTATAGGTGCTTCTGGGAACAAAATATATGATCTCTGTGTGATGGGACTAACACACTTCAAGTCCTATAGGTGCTTCTGGGAAGGAAATATAGGTCTGTGTGATGGGACTAACACACTTCAAGTCCTATAGGTGCTTCTGTGAACAAAATATATGATCTCTGTGTGATGGGACTAACACACTTCAAGTCCTATAGGTGCTTCTGGGAACAAAATATATGATCTCTGTGTGATGGGACTAACACACTTCAAGTCCTATAGGTGCTTCTGGAAGGAAATATAGGTCTGTGTGATGGGACTAACACACTTCAAGTCCTATAGGTGCTTCTGGGAACAAAATATATGATCTCTGTGTGATGGGACTAACACACTTCAAGTCCTATAGTAGGTGCTTCTGGGAAGAAAATGTAGGTCTGTGTGATGGGACTAACACACTTCAAGTCCTATAGGTGCTTCTGGGAACAAAAATATATGATCTCTGTGTGATGGGACTAACACACTTCAAGTCCTATAGGTGCTTCTGGGAAGGAAATATAGGTCTGTGTGATGGGACTAACACACTTCAAGTCCTATAGGTGCTTCTGGGAACAAAATATATGATCTCTGTGTGATGGGACTAACACACTTCAAGTCCTATAGGTGCTTCTGGGAAAAAATGTAGGTCTGTGTGATGGGACTAACACACTTCAAGTCCTATAGGTGCTTCTGGGAACAAAATATATGATCTCTGTGTGATGGGACTAACACACTTCAAGTCCTATAGGTGCTTCTGGGAAGGAAATATAGGTCTGTGTGATGGGACTAACACACTTCAAGTCCTATAGGTGCTTCTGGGAACAAAATATATGATCTCTGTGTGATGGGACTAACACACTTCAAGTCCTATAGGTGCTTCTGGGAAGGAAATGTAGGTCTGTGTGATGGGACTAACACACTTCAAGTCCTATAGGTGCTTCTGGGAACAAAATATATGATCTCTGTGTGATGGGACTAACACACTTCAAGTCCTATAGGTGCTTCTGGGAAGGAAATATAGGTCTGTGTGATGGGACTAACACACTTCAAGTCCTATAGGTGCTTCTGGGAACAAAATATATGATCTCTGTGTGATGGGACTAACACACTTCAAGTCCTATAGGTGCTTCTGGGAAGAAAATGTAGGTCTGTGTGATGGGACTAACACACTTCAAGTCCTATAGGTGCTTCTGGGAACAAAATATAGGAGCTCTGCCTGCCTGCCACGAACACACTACAAGTCCTATAGGTGCTTCTGGAACAAAATATAGGAGCTCTGCCTGCCTGCCACGAACACACTACAAGTCCTATAGGTGCTTCTGGGGACAAAATATAGGAGCTCTGCCTGCCTGCCACGAACACACTACAAGTCCTATAGGTGCTTCTGGAACAAAATATAGGAGCTCTGCCTGCCTGCCACGAACACACTACAAGTCCTATAGGTGCTTCTGGGAACAAAATATAGGAGCTCTGCCTGCCTGCCACGAACACACTACAAGTCCTATAGGTGCTTCTGGGAACAAAATATAGGAGCTCTGCCTGCCTGCCACGAACACACTACAAGTCCTATAGGTGCTTCTGGGAAAAAATATAGGAGCTCTGCCTGCCTGCCTGCCACGAACACACTACAAGCCCCTCTTTCTAAATCAATCTAAATGAATGAATCTATCTAACTCGATCTCTCTAAGTAAATCTCTCTAACTAACTAAATCCAGCAGAGTGTCACAGATCTAGCCTGCTCTATCTGCGCCGGAACAGCATGTGACCGGCGCAGACGGCGTGGCGGCCTTTTAGAGGGGGGGGGCGTGTACTACAGCCCCTGAGCTGTAATTGGCTACAGGCGTCCTGCCTGTAGCCAATTATGGCTCTTCGAGTTTCCGGGGCTGTGATTGGCCAAGCATGCGGGGTCACAGTGCATGCTTGGCCAATCATCAGCCAGCAATGCACTGCGCCGGCCGCGCCGGCCGCAATGCATTGCGGGGCCGCTCGCATCACACGAACGTGATGCGAGCGGCCAAAATAGTTCTGGGCTCGCCGAGCGAGCGAACGCCCGGTGCTCGATGCGAACGTGGGTTCGCATCAAGCACCGGGCCCATCCCTATTGGCAGCCCACCGGACAGGTAAGAAGTGTCATAATACAAAAAAAATAACACTAAATGAACAAATGGAAGCACATTTTTACATTCTGCTATTACCTATCAAGATAATAATAGGAGTAAAAAAACTTTAACCACTTCAATACAGGGCACTTAAACACCTTCCCGCCCAGACCAATTTTGAGCTTTCAGCGCTGTCGCACTTTGAATGACAATTGTGCGGTCATGCTACACTGTACCCAAATGCGATTTTTATTTTTTGCTAAACAAATAAAAAAAGACCGAAAATTTTGAAAAAAAATATGTTTTTTTTGTTTCAGTTTCAAAACTTTGTAAATAAGTAAGTTTTCTCCTTCACTGATGGGCACTGATGGGGCTGCACTGATGGATAGGCGGCACGGATGGGCATGGATAGGCGGCACAGATGGGCATGGATAGGCGGCACAGATGGGCATGGATGGGCACTGATAGATGGCATGGATGGGCACTGATAGGTGGCATGGATGGGCACTGATAGGTGGCACGGATAGGCACTGATAGGTGGCACGGATAGGCACTGATAGGCAGCATTGTTTTTGTATTGATGGATGCCAATCAGTGCCAAACAATAATGCATGTCAATCAGTGATGCCCATTGTGGGCACTGATTGGCATCCATTGTGGGCACTGATTGGCATCCATTGTGGGCACTGTGTGTCATCCCTGGTGGTCTAGGGTGGCATACCTTGTGCTGCGCATCCCTGGTGGTCTGGTGGCGTCCCTGGTGGTCCAGTGTGGGCATCCTCGGGGGGCTGTGCTGATAATCATTCAGCACAGATACCCCCTGTCAGAGGAGCAGCCGATCGGCTCTCCTCTACTCGCGTCTGACAGACGCGAGTGAGGAAAAGCCGATTACCGTCTCTTCCTATTTACACTGTAATCAGCCGTGATTGGACACGGCTGATCACGTGGTAAAGAGTCTCCATCGGAGACTCTTTACCAAGATCGTAGTTGCTGGGTGTCAGACTGACACCCCGCAACAACGATAGCCGCATTGCGTGCCCCCGGGGGCGCGCAGCGGCTCAAAAATCCTGAGGACGTCCTGGGTCGTCCAGTCAGGATTTGACAACCACTTTACGGACGTCCTTTTATAATAGGGCGGGCGGCAAGTGGTTAAACAGTAGCATTTGAAAGTATTGAGGCAGGCCCTTGCACTACATGCTTTGGTGAATTCATCCATAAATGTGACCACTAAAGAGGTAGGTATAGTGTTGGATTTGGCAAAGTCAGCAGATAGAGGTTTGGTATCAGCTGACCTAGCAGTTGGGGAGGGGGTTTCCTAATGAGTTTGGCCCACCAAAAAAAAAAAAAAAAAAACTCTGGCACTCTGCATGAATTTAAACACACACATAACATTTGTAGAGATTTTAGGGGGTGTTTAGGGGAAACCAATACTATGGAGCTGACAAAATACATTTCTAAGTGACTAGGCTATAGGTATATATGGGCCCAGGAGAGCAGGCTGGGGAGGTTAGTGAAGGCAAATATGCATGAAGGACAAAAAAATAAATTAAAAGGCTTCCAGCATGCATGAAGACAAAGGGGCACAGCATATCAATTACAGCATATTGCAATCCTGGTAATTAGGGAACGAGGAAAGAAATACAATACATTAGCAAACAGTAAATACATTAGAATGTGATGTTAAAGGAGAAATCTTACCTTAATATAGTCCTTCTGCAGGACCTGAATGATGGCAGAACAGGTCTCTGGAATAATGATCCCCAGAGCCTAGGGGGAGAACTTGAGGGTCTGCAGACTTCTCCCTGTCGCCAAGTACCTCAACGTGGCAACTAGGAGTGATGGCTTGCCGCATGCAGGTATCCTGCCTGCTGATATAAGGGGACAGCAGAGCCAACAGATGGTAAAAAACGGGGTCCGTCATCCGGAGATAATTCCTGAAATCATCAGGATTATTCTCCCGGATCTCACGAAGCAAAGGCATGTGCGAGAATTGGTCACGCTGGAGCAACCAATTCTTGGTCCATGAACTCCTCCTCGCCCTGTTCATGGACTGGGCTTGTGTCAAAGTAAGAACCCCAACACCAAGCCCCTGCACAGCAAAAAAAACAAACGACGAGTACGTACACGAAATATGGCTTCAAAACGATCGGCTGATCAGAACGGACTAACAGAAAGCACCGATAAACAGCAAGGCCTGAAAGAACGAACTGAAAACCAGAAACGAGCGGACAATAAGCACTGAAAATCAAAGCGTACTATATCAAGATATAGGCCGCTATGACAAACAAATGCGAACTGACTACACGCACTGATAAGCAGATACGCACCGATCAGCAGAAGGAGCCCAAAGGGTGGTGGACGTGGTGCTGAACTTTCCTTTTCTAGTCCGGTCGTACGCGGCTTACGTCACGTTGTTCTTGATGACCGGAAATTCTGACAACTTTGTCCGACCATGTGTGGGCAACACCAGTTTCGGACAAAATCAGACGGAAATTATCCGACGGCTTTGGTGGTCGGAATGTCCGACCGTGTGTACGGGGGCTAACACTTAAATTCTCCCCTGCAATAATTAATGTGAGCTTGTTAGAAAGTTTCTTTAATCTAATATTTCATCAATTAACAAATTAATGGATTTGATTTTTACAGAATAATTGAGTTGAATATTATATATATATATATATATATATATATATATATATATATATATATTATATTATATCTTTTAGTTATAGAAAAAGTGAAATTATATAGACTTTTATACTTGTGAAAATATACATTGTTATAAACTTCATAAGCAGTTCTATGGAGATTCAACATGTGTTATACCGCGTACACACGGTCGGAATTTCCGATGGAAACAGTCCGATTGGAGCTTTTCATCGGATTTTCCGACCATGTGTATGCCCATCGGTCTTTTTCTGTCGGAATTTCCGATGAACTTTGGATTGAGAACCTGTTCTTAATTTTTCCGACGGAAAACCTTTCTATCGGATTTTCCGATCGTGTGTATGCAATTCCGACACGCAAAATTCCGACGCATGCTCAGAAGCATTAAATTTCCCTTTTATAGTGCAGTCGAACATTTTTTAAGGCGTGGTGTTATTGACCGTCGGAATTTGGTGTGACCGTGTGTAGGCAAGACAGTTTGAGCGAAATTCCGTCGGAATTTCGACGGGAAAACCATCAGAGCTTTTTCCGACGAGAATTCCGACCGTGTGTACGCGGCATTAGTAATTGATTTTGAGCTGGGTTCTCACCTTCCCTTATCATATGAGGAGGAAGGTTTCACATTTCTTAAGATGTAAAAGTTTCAGTACTTTAGTTAAGATTTTAGGATAAGTTCTTTATACTACAATATTTCTTGATTAGGATATTAATAAGAACATTAGGTTTTTAATGAATATTATATATATATATATATATATATATATATATATATATATATATATATACAGTGGTGTGAAAAAGTGTTTGCCCCCATTCCTCATTTCCTGTTCCTTTGCATGTTTGTCACACTTAAGTGTTTCGGAACATCAAACCAATTTAAACAATAGTCAAGGACAACACAAGTAAACACAAAATGCAATTTGTAAATGAAGGTGTTTATTATTAAAGGTGAAAAAAAATCCAAACCATCATGGCCCTGTGTGAAAAAGTGATTGCCCCCTAAACCTAATAACTGGTTGGGCCACCCTTAGCAGCAACAACTGCAACCAAGCGTTTGCGATAATGTGCAATGAGGCTTTTACAGCGTCCTGGAGGAATTTTGGCCAACTCATCTTTGCAGAATTGTCCTAATTCAGTTACATTAGAGGGTTTTCGAGCATGAACGGCCTTTTTAAGGTCATACCACACACATCTCAATAGGATTCAGGTCAGGACTTTGGCTAGGCCACTCCAAAGTCTTCATTTTGTTTTTCTTCAGCCATTCGGTGGTGGACTTGCTGGTGTGTTTAGGATCATTGTCCTGCTGCAGAACCCAAGTTCGTTTCAGCTTGAGTACACGAACAGATGGTCGGACATTCTCCTTCAGGATCTCTTGGTAGACAGCAGAATTCATAGTTCCTTTTATCACGGCAAGTCTTCCAGGTCCTGAAGCAGCAAAACAGCCCCAGACCATCACACTACCACCACCATATTTTACTGTTGGTATAATGTTCTTTTTCTGAAATGCAGTGTTCCTTCTACGCCAGATATACTTGGACACACACCTTCCAAAGAGTTCCACTTTTGTCTCATCGGTCCACAGAATGTTGTCCCAAAAGTCTTGGGGATCATCAAGATGTGTTGTGGAGAAATTGAGACGAGCTTTGATGTTCTTTTTTGCTCAGCAGTGGTTTTCTCCTTGGAACTCTGCCATGCAGGCCATTTTTGCCCAGTCTTTTCCTGATGGTGGAGGCATGAACGCTGACCTTAACTGAGGCAAGTGAGGCCTGCAGTTCCTTGGACGTTGTTGTGGGGTCTTTTGTGACCTCTAGGATGAGTCGTCGCTGCGCTCTTGGGGTAATTTTGGGCGGCCGGCCACTCCTGGAAGGTTCACCACTGTTCCATGTCTTCGCCATTTTTGGATAATGGCTCTCACTGTGGTTCGCTGGATTCCCAAAGCTTTGGAAATGGCTTTATAACCCTTTCCAGACTGATAGATCTCAATTACTTTCTTTCTCAATTGTTCCTGAATTTCTTTGGGTCTCGGCATGATGTGTAGCTTTTAAGGATCTTCTGGTGGACCTTACTGTGTCAAGCAGCTCCTATTTAAGTGATGCCTTGATTGTGAACAGGTGTGGCAATAATCAGGCCTGGGTGTGGCTAGAGAAATTGAACTCAGGTGTGGACAACCACAGTTATAGTATGTTTTAACAAGGGGGGCAATCACTTTTTCACACAGGGCCATGATGGTTTGGATTTTTTTTCACCTTTAATAATAAACACCTTCATTTACAAATTGCATTTTGTGTTTACTTGTGTTGTCCTTGACTATTGTTTAAATTGGTTTGATGTTCCGAAACACTTAAGTGTGACAAACATGCAAAGGAACAGGAAATGAGGAAGGGGGCAAACACTTTTTCACACCACTGTATATATATATATATTTATGGTCTAGAGCCCTACGGACGATATGAGTAACGATGACACATAGGAACAACACAAAACTTACCAACATGAAATAGACCTGAAAGCGTGCCTTGGTCTACCGTATGGTACACCAAAATAAGGGGGCATAACCTAGATAAGGAATGATAAAAAGCAGTTATGGAATAATGTGAAATGAGTATTCAGTCTGGGGTAAGAATACTTGGAAGAGGCTTTTAAAAAAGGGGAGGGTGGGTGGGTATCTCGCACAGGAAACCGACAAAGACCGGCGGCCTTTGGGCTGCTTAAATACCCTCCTGGCTCCTCCCATAAATTTATGGTCTAGAGCCCTACGGACGATATGAGTAATGATGACACATAGGAACAACACAAAACTTACCAACATGAAATAGACCTGAAAGCGTGCCTTGGTCTACCGTATGGTACACCAAAATAAGGGGGCAAAAACTTTCAGGTAGGGGATAATTATTTATTAAAGGTAAATGTCACTGAGTAAGTCGGGCAAAGGTCTGAGCCATCTCCAACTGTGGGTTAGGTATGTAGCGAGAGAAGCAGGCCGACTTCCACCGACCTAGTTTCTTGATCACATTGTCCGGAACCACCTGTCTTGAGGCCGTCGTGGCCGCCCCGATCCGGAATGAATGCCCGGAGTACTGGCTGGGGCTTAATTGAAGATTGCCGAGAAGGACCCGGACATGTTCCACGAACTGCGACGAGTTGAGGGGTTTAACTGGAAAGGGTAAAAGCGGACTGGAACCTGGGCAGTCGGATAGCAGTGCCATCAAGCGGTTTAACACAGCAACTGGGCACCAGTTGTTGTGGGTCCTGTACAGGTGTATATCTACTCCGGAACCTCGCTGCTGAGTTTTAGACATCGCCAAGTGAAGAACATAGTGATCCTGGTGGCGGCAGAGGTTACTTTTATGCAAGACTGGACCAGCTGGGTGGCTGTGAGTGAACTCGCTGGGCCGTAGAAACCCATAAAATGCCATGTGTATCGCAGCCTGCAGGACGGTGCTGAGGAGGAGACCAAAAGGGGACCTATCCAGGATGTCAGACATCCCCTTAAAAATCTCCCCAGTGATAGGCAGCCGCTTCGGGCTGACTGGCGGCTGGTGTTTCTGAACTCCACGCAGTAGAGCCCTCACTGCGTGGCAGGAGAACACCGAAGGCCTCGCGGGGTCTTGAAGTGACAAGTAGTGCTGCACCCCGGCCACGTACTGGCGTATCGTGCTGTGTGACAGTGCCAGGTGAGAATGGCAATAAGCGATAAACGCCAGAACCTGCTTGACGCTGGAAGATTCACGGGGCGTTGGGGCAGGAACTTATTAAATGCCCTCCAGGCCGTCCGGTAGGCCCGACGGGTGTTGTGGGCGAGCGAAGAGTTGATGATGTTAGTAGCTGACTGTAAATGTGGGGCTAGTCCAAGGTCAGTTGTGACCAATCCAGGATAGTGGCTGAGAGATGGTAGGCTCCTGGCATCTGTTCAAAGAAAGAAATAAAGTTAAAACGGGAGAGTGCGTCCGCTTCTGAGTTGAACTTCCCTGGAATGAATGAGCAGTAAACATTAAACTGATGTTGTAGGGATAGCTGGACCAGTCTGCGAAGGAAGGACATGACGGGCCTGGATTTAGACCTGCCCTCCTGATGATCTCGGCTGTGGCTTGATTGTCTGTTGTAAAAGCCACAGTCTGTCCAGACCAACGGTGACCCCATAGGTGAGCGGCTGCTACGATGGGGAACAGCTCAAAGAGGGCTGACCTGGTAGTGAAGCCCGGTGTGGCTAGTGACTGAGGAGGCCAAGGGGTGCGAACCACAAATGGCCAAAAATGGCGGCGCATCCTGTGGATGCCGCCGCATCTGTCACCACCTGAGGTGACAGCGTGGACACTACTGGGATGAACAGGGACACACCGTTCCAATTACTGAGAAAGTCTTCCCACATGGCCAGATCTGCCCTGGCTGCTGAATCCAGCCTGATGACCTGGTCTGGGTCCTGAGTGTAGGACAGGAAGACCAGCAACCGGGACACGAAGGAGCGGCCCTGGGGATGATCCTCATAGCAAAATTCAACATCCCGAAGAGAGACTGAAGTTGCTTCTGAGTACATCCCCCCACCCGGGTGAACTCTTGTAGAACCGTCCTGATACGGTCCAACTTATCTGCGGGAAGGCTGGCCTGCATGGCTAGAGTGTCAAGGTCGATGCCCAAGAACGTGATCTTGTGCGCCGGGCCGTCAACCTTGTGTTCCGCTATGGGGACGTTCAGATTGTTGAAAACCGTCCTCAACTTTCCAAGGTCCCCTGGGGGAGCCCCGGGTGGTTCTATCAGAAGGAAGTCATCCAAATAATGGATGACCTCGTGGTACTGTGCCTCGTGGAGAAGGATCCACGCCAGGGTCTCCGCGAACTTATCAAACAACCAAGGACTACTCTTAGACCCGAAGGGCAACTTGGTTGCGAAATAATATCGCTCCCTCCACTTGATGCCGTGCCAGCACCACAGGGAGGGATGTATGGGCAGCAGCTTGAAGGCGTCAGATATGTCCGCCTTCGAGAGCCAAGCACCCACCCCAGCCCTGAGAATGGCCTGGATAGCCATATCTACCGAAGCGTACTTCAGTGAGAACTCCTCGGAGGGAATGAGCGAGTTGAGACTGGGAACGACGGAAGATTGAGGCGCTGACAGATCATACACCAGACGTTTTTTATTTGAAAATTTTCCCTGTACAAGCCCGATAGGGCTGACACTCCAGATACTAAAGGGTGACTGACTGAACGGGCCTATCATAAAGTCCCGATCCAACTCCGTCTGAAGAAGGACGTCGATAGCTGGCTCATCTGTTGCTGCTGAGCGCAAGTTCCGACATTCATGGGTGGTGTGGGGCAGGGTGATGAGCCCGGTATGAAACCCATCGGTGAAACCTCGGATGAGGTAGCTGGCGAGTGACGGAGTGGGGTGTGAGGTCAGGTAAACATCGAGCCAAAGGACATTGACCCGGCTTAGTCACGGTTTCTTCTGCTTGACCTCACACAGGACCCTGGGGTGCGCCCTCTGGCATAGGGTGCAGACGTGCAACAGCCGGCACTGGCTGAAATTGCAGGAGCCGTAGTTGAAGTTATTGCAAATGGCGGCTCCCCCAACCATCCGCACCGGACGTCCCAACTTGTCCACCTTCTGCCCTTGCGCCGGGGCCTGCTGAGCCTGAATCGTGCTGGTAGAGGCCATGCTAGCTGTCGGGTGGACAGAGATTATGTTGGCACACCAGACCGCGGTGTGGGATGCTGACTGACAGACAGCACATAGTGGGGACCGTAGACCCGCAAAGTGGCGGCAGAACAACTCGGTGTCCACTACACTCCAGTCCGTCGTCAAATGGAACTGTAAGAATCTGACCGCGGCTTTGGTCGAGAAGGACCGATGATAATCGTAGAACGCTGAACCACCGTATTTGTGGCCCAGGTCTACGATTAGATGGAGGTAGAGGTCGAGTTCCTCCCGCCTGCCCGGGGAGGCTGAGCACAGCACGTCCCTGAACATACCGGAAGCGAGCGTGAACTCAGGCACCGTGAGCTTCCTGTTCAGCCTCGGATCCTTAGCCTTCAAAACCACTGAGACGTCCCCCCAGGTGTAGGCCTTGTTCTCCGCCAAATCATGGACCAAGATCATGAGTGAGGCCAGGTTAACGTCTCTGCCCTCTAAAATGTCCTTCCTTACGCTGGGTGGCACCAGGTGGGAAGGATGAATGGTAGTTGTGGCAAGCTCACTACCTGCGGCCGGTGCACTGATGGCTGGGACCACAGCAGGGTCCGGAACCGTGGCGGCCGGGCTTGTCTCTAGACGTGTCACCCTGTCCTGGACCTCAATGATCGAGGAAGACAGGGAAGATACGAGGGCATGTAGCTGAGCGACGGCGGTTGAAATGGATTCCAGGGACGCCTGCTGGCTGCTGGAACCGGCTGCGGCCAGTGGTGGGAAGAGGAGCCTGAATAGCTCCGCCTTCCTGGCCGCGGACGAGAAGGGTATCCCTCTGCGCCTCAGCTCGGCGGACAGCCTGGGAATTGTCCATGCCCTAAGGGACTGGACACTGCCAGCCTCGGAGGCTGACGCCGGAGATAGCGGGGTGGTGAGGTCATCGCTGCCGACTGACGACATGGCGGCTGCCAAGACCCGTTGCTTAGTTGACTGGTCACGTGTCTGCAGGCTGGGCCTATAAAGAGGTGACAAGAAATGAGTTTGGACGTGTAACCTATGGTGTACGTACCTGCCATGAAAATGCAGGTGACCCCCCCCCCCCTGCGTCTTTTTTTTTATTTTTTTAATATTTTTTTTTTATTATTTTATTTTTTTACCTGCTGGAACCCTGATCAAGCTGGTGCAGGTGGACCTACTGAATCCGACTGACCTGAGAGAGTGTGAGAGAAAGTACCTATTTAAGAGCCTGAAACTGCTGCCGTCCTGAGCGACGGTACCCAATGTTGATGATAACAACAGGCGATAGTGACTTGAGTCGACTGACATGACAGCTGTGGAATCAAATGACAGACAACAACACGAATAACTGAAATGACATGTTGCCTTAACTGAAATGAACATCCCGTGACAGGGCCCGGCCCGGTCGTACCGTATGGGGGTGACTGTGAGCCGGACTCTGGAGCACGTACAGAAATGAGACAACCGTGAAATGAGGCCAACTGCCTGGGTACGCTGGGGCCGAACTGTGACATACTGGCTGCCACCGGGTTCGACTCCAAGTGCTACAGCATGCGGTGGAACGCTAGCACTCGTGTGACAGCGACCTCGATCATCATGCCACTGTCTAGTGACTGAACCCCCTTTTTTTTTTTGAGCACGTACTGAAATGCAGCCGGCCTAGGGCACGCCGGCGCAAATTCGTACAGGGAAGTGACTAAATTAACGCCGGGGCGTGGTAAGGTGACACAGAAATGATATAACATGACAAGGACAAGAATCAAAAGTTGACCGAAAACCTGCAATGCGATTCCGTCCCTGGCGCATGCATTGAAATGAGGCCGGCCTAGGGCACGCCGACACGAATTAGTGCGGGGAAGTGACTGCATTCATGCCGGGCGTGGTAAGGTGAGACAGAAATGACATACCATGACAAGGGCAAGAATCAAGAGTGAACGCAACCTGTGATGCGATTCCGCCCTTGGCGCATGTATCGAAATGAGGCCGGGCAGCCGTGCGTCTGGATTGCCCCGATCGGAGCATCTATGGATGCGACCGGACCCACCCAGAGGTATAGTGACCGAAATGAAACCATGACAAAGACTAGATTTCAACAAACCGAGCAACTTGTAACTGAATCTATCTCTGGAGCATGTATAGAAAGGAGGCCGAGCGGCTAGGCGAACCAGTGCGAATCGATGCATCCTGGATGCGACCGGATTCAGACCGATACGTGGCCAATGACCGAAATCATGCCAAAGACTAGACTCGAGCCCACATCCGTACGAGCGGTGGGCCAATCTCTGAAACATGTATGGTAATGCGGCCGTAACCTGGGTACCCCGAAACAAATCCGTGCCTGAGTGCGACATGACTTGAATCTGAGTGCGGCCAGGATCGAAATGATGGCATGAACGCCCTGTTTAAATGATGCGAAATGACTTAGCATGACCGAATGGCCTGATACGTTAGCCATGTTTGAAATGACGAAATGATTGCCATGCTAATACAATGAAATGTTTCGACGCGGTCAAAGTAATTCGTGCAATTAACATGCCAACAGTGACTCGGAACGCAACCAGTGATCCGGCATGCTTGCTGGTATAACTGATTTGACCGATTTGACATGACATGACTGCTGTGTGTGAGTGCGAACGGCACCCGTGAGCGAGCTACGTTTGAACGATTCAAAGCCTGCGTACTCCGACCGCGTAAGGGGAACCCTTGAGTGCCAGATGCGGCATCGGTCGGAGTGTCATGGCGGGGGGCCCTGAATGTGCGTGCCACTAGGTGGCTCCCGAACGTGTACAACCAAAAACGTGCGTGTAGCTGTATAGTGTTTTCGAGACAATCGGTGCGTGGTTCGTGAGCTACGCAGACCACAAAAATCATGGGAAAATCATGTTATACGCCGATCCCCGCCAATCCCCCGCTGATTGTGAGGAAACACAAAGCCAAAGTACACTCGGCTTTACTCTTTTCCTCTCGCAGTCACGCCCACCTCCACTGATTGCGAGAGGAGCGAGCGCCGCTGCCATACAGAAAGCCGAGTGTACTTCCGCTAGTCTCGGCTCCTCTCGCAGTCCCGCCCCTGACTGTGTGCAGAGCCGAGTCTAGCCGAAGTACACTCGGCTTTCTGTATGTCAGCGGTGCTCACTCCTCTCGCAATCAGTGGAGATGGGCGGGACTGTGACCAGAGCCGAGTCTAGCCGAAGTACACTAGGCTTTCTGTATCTCGGCTACGCTCGCCCATCTCCGCTCACAGTCAGCGGAAATCGGCGCCAATTTTAAATCAGTGCAATTCTGAAAAAAGACTGGAAATGCTGCAAAGAGACTGGTAAGGCTGCAAAGCCACTGGGCAATGCTTCAAAGGCTCTGGGCAAGGCTGCAAAGGCACTGGGCAAGGCTGCAGATGGACACTGGGCAAGGCTGCAGATGGACACTGGCAAGGCTGCAATGATGAACAAGGCTGCAGATGGACACTGATAAGGCTGCATTGATGGGCATTTAAATGTAAGTTTTTTTCCTTAAACTTCTCTCCTAAAAGTATTTTTCCTTAAAATTCCCTCCTAAACTTGGGGTGCGTGTTATACGCCGATAAATACGGTATATTTAAATGAATATCTCTTCTTGCCCATCCCCATGGAATGATGTGAATAGAGATGGTGTTGTATTTCAACATCTGGCGTTAGACTGAATGTTAGAAAACCATTTGCCACCAAATCTGTGGAACTTTAAGACAAACCAGCCTTTTTAGGAGAAGGTGGGGGCTGAATTTAGGAGTAAAAGGAGTTGAACAGAGAGTTTTGCTGGCAGACACAAGACACCACGAGACATTGAAGAAAGCTGACACAGCTACACAGACACACATCTGATTCAATCTTTATTTTAAGAAATAATACATTATCAATATTATTTTTACATTCTACATTTTGATATTGTTCTTGTAATATTTTGCTATTTTATTATTAAATAATTTTTTGAGTTTTTACACAAGAACTGAATGGACTTTCTTGGAACTTTCCTCATCAATATGACTTATTGAATATATCGATATTAATACCATAATAACGATATTTTAACAGAGCTAAGTTCAGCCTTATGCCTCAAAATGAAAAAAATCAAAGTTTTTCTACCTTTATTTTGCAGAATCCAGTGCCGTCTACTTCCTTCTGAGAGTAAAATCAGCCAGTGGGTGTGGTTGCTGAAAACTAGTGACATCACTTCCTGGGAGGGGCACTGTTCCTGTGTAGCCAGTGGGTGTGTACAGGATGGGAGGAGCTGATCATAGGTTCCTGCTCAGTGTTCTTTCATTGTACATTCTAATTCATGAGAACATGAAGAAATAAAAAGCCCCATCCACACAGGAGGGGGATGGGAGGTGCAGGGCACATATACAGTATAGCTGTGCACAGGAGAAGGGAGCTGGACACCCGTTCCCATCTATGCGTCTTTGAAAATCAGCGGCTTTCAAAAGGTTGCAATGCTTTGATGCGACTTTGATCCAGAGAGTGTAAAGTTGGATCAAATGTGCACTCAGTCACATCAAAGTCACACTCTAAATCGTGAAACTTTGTGGTTGCAATAGTTGTGACTATGTGTCCAAAGTCGCATGACAAGTCACAGCTCATTGATTTTAATGGTACCCGTTCCCATCAATGCAATTTTGAAAATCAGCGACTTTGAAAAGGTACCTGCAATGCTTTTTTTTGTGGAAAAGAGAAAGATGTGCTAATAAAGTCCACATTTTATATTAAAATTGTATATGATGATCATAAAGTTCCAGTAGGTTATATAATCAGGGACTTCTACAGAAAATAATCCGGGGATCAATGCTACATATATATATATATATATATATTTATATATTTTTTTTTTTTTTTTTACTCTATCCAGAGAGCACTGTACCCCCTGTACTTTACACTACCCCTAGTACAGCATCCCTATATTTTACCCTACTATCAATACTATAGCCCCTATATTTTACTCTACCCCTGATACTGTACTTCCTATATTTTACTCTACCCCCAATACTGTGCCCCCTATAGTTTAATCTGCCTCCAATACTGTACACCATATATTTTACCCTACCCACAATACTGTACCCCCTGTACTTTACTCTACCCCTAGTACAGCATCCCTATATTTAAATCTACTGTCAATACTATAGCCCCTATATTTTACTCTACCCCCAATACTGTACCCCATATATTTTACTCTACCCCCAGTACAGTACCCGTTTTTTACTCTACCCCCAAGACTTTACTCTGCCCTCAATACTGCACCTTCATATTTTACTCTATCCCCAATACTGTACCCCCTATATTTTATTCTCTGCCTAATACAGCACCCACTATATTTTACTCTACCTTAATACTGTACCCACTATATTATACTGTACCCCATATATTTTATTCTACCTACAATACTGTACCCCCTGTATTTTACTCTACCCCTAGTACAGCATCCCTATATTTTATTCTACTATCAATACTATAGCCCCTATATTTTACTCTACCCCTGATACTGTACTTCCTATATTTTACTCTACCCCCGTTACTGCATCCCTTCATTTTTGTCTACAGCCCTAATTGTACCCCCATATTTTACTCTGCCCCAATACGGCACCCCTGTATTTTATTCTGCCCACAATACTGTATCCCTTATAATTCTTATGCACCGGTATTTTTTGCTCATGTATTTTTTATCCCCAACAAAAAGGCACCATCATCTGCTTTTCTCAATAAGCCCCTCAAGCTAATGATATTTTAAAGCAGTAACCTTTGTGTTCATTTTGTGGTTTGACTTTGCATTAAAAAAAACACTTATAAATGAAATAAATAAGGTTCACTTAGTATGCTCAGCTGACCCCGGCAATAAAAAAATATTTGGTACATTAAATTCTACACAACTGGAAAATGCAAAGTAATGAACATAGTTCAAATGTTATGTCTAAGTGAATTGACCCTATATTCCATTTATTAGAAATTCTGTTTTAGAATATATATAGAGTATTTATAAGTTTGATTTGCTATTTGGTTGTTCTGTGCATAGTGGGTGCCATCTAGTGGAGTATATATACAAGTACCTGTAATAAATGAATATAAATAAAAAAATTAAAAATATGTGTATATATATAATATATATATATATATATATATATATATATATGTATATGTATATATATATATATATATATATATAATATATATATATATATATATATATATATGTAGCACTGACCCCCAAAAGGAGCTGCTGCTTTTATTGGGCTTACCGTTACCTTCTTTACCTCGTCTCCGTCTAGGGTTTCCTGTGGTAGATGGCCCAAAGAATTTCAGAAACTGACACTGAATCTTCCTTTTGGGTTATTTATTTAAACTATAACACAGTCTCTTAATGTAGGGTAGAGGGTTAGGAGGAAAGCTCAGGTACTTTTGGATTGCAAGAACAGGAAGTATCTTAATGTAGAAGAGATCCAGAGAATAACCGTATCACAGCTGGATTCTCACAACCCTCCGGGTAGACCTCCTCTCACTAGGCCTAGCAGCCAGCAAGGTGCTAAGTAAAGAAAAGTCTCTGCCACAGACTTGAATGTAGAACACTTGAGGAAAAGTCTCTGCCACAGACTTAAATGTAGAACACTTGAGGAAAAGTCTTTGCCACAAACTTGAATGTAGAACACTTGAGGAAAAGTCTCTGGCACAGACTTGAATGTAACTGAGGGACATAAACAGATTTAGAGAGCTATCATACGGTACCAGTATGTCTCAGCCGGTCCGACGATACCGTTTGAGTGTAGATCCATAAAGTGTCCTTCAACTGAGCCTCCAGGCTCCTTTAGAGAAACCAGCCTTGTGCATGGCCTCCTCCTGAAGAATCCTCCCCTGGATGCTCCTCCAGTTGCTGGGCCTCTCCTTTGATGAGACGGTACCGGACCACCTTTGAATCATTAGGCCCCGATATCCATTCAGGCCTGTCCCTGCAGTTGCTTCACCTCGGGCTACCCAGCCCCGAGACTTGGAATTGCATGGATCCGCACCCCAGGCCAGGATGGGCGTGAGGGCTGGTCAAGAGGAACAGGACCAAACAGACAAAAGATATCTTCTGGACCGGAACCCCAAAGCACGTGATCTCAGTACCTTAAATATCCCCTCCTAGAATGCACAGCAGGATAAACACTCCCACTGGGCTGGTTCCGAGAGAAAGAATGGCATCCAATACACCCAGCTAAACTGCGTTCTCATACTTGCCGGCGGTGACAGCGACACCTGCGGCCAAGTAGAACTCAGTGCAATCCAGCCAGACTGGTACTGAAATCATAATTTAGCAGAATTAGCCCTAAAACCCAACTGTGGTTTCAGGAATATTCATTTTCAAAAACACATGCTCGTCAGGAGCCAGCGCTACATATATATATCTATCTATATATATATCTATCTAGATCTATCTATCTATATATCTATATATAGATATATATATATATAATAGATAGATATATAGATAGATAGATAGATATATAGATAGATATTATAGATAGATAGATAGGTAGATAGATAGATATACATACACACATATATATATATTTTTTTTATTTTTTTTCATTTATTACAGGTACTTGTATGGTGTTGTCAATTTACACAGCATTTTACATATATATTTTACATTCACATCATTCCCTGCCTCCAAGGAGCTTACAGTCTAAGGTCCCTAAAGCCTCGTACACATGCTTAGATTTTCGGACGACCGAACGTCCTTTTTTTTCTGGCATGCTAGTCTCATGTTGAAAGTGAAGAGGTTACTCACAATACAAAAATTTTCGTACGACAGAATACAACGTCAGAATAGACGTCATTTGTTGAATAGTTTTGGATGTATTCTTTCATTTCTGAACATGCCTAGTCTTGCTCTTACATTTTTTTTTTTTATGAAAATTGGACGTTGAGTTCACATCCGACAAAAATGTTATAGTCTGCACATCTAGCTTTTGTCTGACGAAAAAGCGAAATCTGCTGTCGAAAGCACCGTACTAACGATCCGAAAATCGACAGACAAAATAAAATAAAAAAGAGCCTTGACTATTTCCTGCTCTCCTGGTACTCATCGGTCTGCATACCGGGGGGTCATATGTGACCCTTTACCATTTAATGTGCTGTCCTCAAGGCCTTGCCTGGGTGTTTACCCGGGCCAGTAAAGGAGAATATTTTAGATTGGCGTCTAGTAGTTAAAAGGCATTGTTTATTTAGAGAAGGAGGAGATTTACTAAAACTAAAACACAGAATCTGGTGCAGCTGTGCATTGTAACCAATCAGCTTTCAGGTTTTAGCCCACGTTCACATTGGGCCGATTTGGTATGCGATTTGACATGTCAAATCGCATGCCAAATCGGCGGCTATTGCCGGCAATGGCACCGTTCCTGTACTACTTTTAGCAAATTCAGGGGTGGTTTGAATAGACATCTGTGCAGGAACCCACACAGGTGTCTGTCAAATCGCCCCAGAGGTCGGACTGCATTGCCGGTTTGAAATTGTGCGATTTTAGCTCATATTGCATGTTTGCAGTCTCTGAACATCTGTAGTATGTCTGAAATCTCTGACCATCTCCTATAATATGTCTGCAATCTCTGATCATCTCCCATAATATGTCTGCAATCTCTGACCATCTCTTAAAATATGTCTGCAGTCTCTGATCATCTCTTATAATATGTCTGCAGTCTCTGATCATCTCTTATAATATGTTTGCAGTCTCTTCCCATCTCCTATAATATGTCTGCAGTCTCTGATCATCTCCTATAATATGTCTGCAGTCTCTGATCATCTCTTATAATATGTCTGCAGTCTATAATATGTCTGCAGTCTCTTCCCATCTCCTATAATATGTCTGCAGTCTCTGATCATCTCTTATAATATGTCTGCAGTCTCTTCCCATCTCCTATAATATGTCTGCAGTCTCTGATCATCTCTTATAATATGTCTTCAGTCTCTGATCATCTCTTATAATATGTCTGCAGTCTCTGATCAACTCTTATAATATGGCTCTACAGTTTCTGACCTTCTCTTGTAGTATGTTTTCAGACTCTGATCTTCTTTTGTAGTATGTCTTCAGTCTCTGACCTTCTCTTGTAGTATATCTGCAGTCTCTTACCATCTTCTGTAATGTATCTGCAGTCTCTGACCATCTCCTTTAGTATGTCTGTAGGTTCTGACCAGATCTTGTTGCATGTCTGCATGCAGTCTTTGACAATTTCCTGTTGCATGTTCTGTCTGAAAGCTATCCATAGCATTACATTCAATAAATAAAATGTGTGTATGGCCCCTTTCACATGGACGGACTGTTCAGATCCGCCTGTCAGTTTTGACGGCGGATCTGAACGGGGCGCTCCATGTTAGTCTATGGAGCGTTGGATGTAAGGGGAGACATGTCCGCTGACATCCGACCCGGTCCGATCCGCCAAAAGCAGACGTATGGCTCTACGTCCAGATCCGTCGCTGGCGGATCGGTGAGATCTGATGAAAACGGACACGCTGTCCGTTTTCATCCGATCTCTCCATAGAGACCAGCGGCGCTCGCAAGCCCATCCCCGCTCAGTGAGCAGAGAGGGACTTGTCATCCGCCGGCTCAGCGGAGATCAACGGAGAGATCTCCCGCTAAGCCGGCGGACAGAGGCGGGCTCCGTGGAAGCGGAGTCCGCCTCGTGTGAAAGGGGCCTATGTGTGTGACATCAGGGGCTGCACTTGAGGCCCCCAATATCATGAAAGTTGACCACCACTGCACTACTCTATCCAAAACAAAACAAAAAAAAATAAAAGCGTTTGGCTTTGTACATTCTTTAGAGTAAAAATATTACTAGAGAAAATCTGAAAATGCTAACTGGCCATATTAGGCCAAACTTCTGGATCCGAAACTTTAAGTTATTGACTTGTGCAAGTATGCAGATTGAGATTGATAGAAAGAAGTCACAGGTCTTATCTGCATACTCTTTGCGGGTCAGAAACTCAGATTATTGAAGCCAGTTTGTCAGCATAATGGCCAGGCAATTAGAATTTTCAAAAGAAGGCGGTCAATGATTGGAATTTTTTTACCCTTTTTATCATATCCTGGTGATTGAGGTTTTAAGTTGCAGGTTTAAGTGCAGTAGGTACCCCAGGACCTTCTAGCTGTCCACTATCCCCCCCCCCCAGGACCTTCTAGCTGTCCACTACCAAGGACCTTCTAGCTGCCCACTACCCCCCCCCCCCCAGGACCTTCCAGCTGTCCACTATCCCCCCATCTCAGGACCTTCTAGCTGTTTACTATTCCACCCCAGGACCTTCTAGCTGTCCACTATCCCCCCCCCCCCAGGACCTTCTAGCTGTCCATTATTCCATCCCAGGACCTTCTAGCTGTCCACTATTCCCCCCAGGACCTTCTAGCTGTCCACTATTTCCCCCCCCCAGGACCTTCTAGCTGTCCACTATTCCACCCCAGGACCTTCTAGCTGTCCACTATTCCCCCCCAGGACCTTCTAGCTGTCCACTATTCCACCCCAGGACCTTCTAGCTGTCCACTATTCCCCCCCCCACCCCCAGGACTTTCTAGCTGTCCACTATTCCACCCAGGACCTTCTAGCCGTCCACTATTCCCCCCAGGACCTTCTAGCTGTCCACTATCCCCCCCCCCCCCCCCAGGACCTTCTAGCTGTCTACTATTCAACCTCAGGACCTTCTAGCTGTCCACTATTCCCCCCAGGACCTTCTAGCTGTCCACTATTCCCCCCCAGGACCTTCTAGCTGCCCACTATTCCACCCCAGGACCTTCTAGTTGTCCACTATTACCCCCCAGGACTTTCTAGCTGTCCACTATTCCACCCCAGGACCTTCTAGCTGTCCACTATTCCCCCCAGGACCTTCTAGCTGTCCACTACCCCCCCCCAGGACCTTCTAGCTGTCCACTATTCACCCCAGGACCTTCTAGCTGTCCACTATTCACCCCAGGACCTTCTAGCTGTCCACTATTTCACCCCAGGACCTTCTAGCTGTCCAATATTCCACCCCAGGACCTTCTAGCTGTTCACTATTCCCCCCCCCCAGGACCTTCTAGCTGTCCCTATTCCACCCCAGGACCTTCTAGCTGTCCACTATTCCACCCAAGACCTTCTAGCTGTCCACTATTCCATCCGAGGACCTTCTAGCTGTCCACTATTCCCCCCCAGGACCTTCTAGCTGTCCACTATCCCCCCCAGGACCTTCTAGTTGTCCACTATTCCACCCCAGGACCTTCTAGCTGTCCACTATTCCCCCCCAGGACCTTCTAGCTGTCCACTATTCCCCCCAGGACCTTCTAGCTGTCCACTATTCCCCCCCCCAGGACTTTCTAGCTGTCGACTATTCCACCCCAGGACCTTCTAGCTGTCCACTATTCCCCCCAGGACCTTCTAGCTGTCTACTATTCAACCTCAGGACATTCTAGCTGTCTACTATTCCACCCCAGGACCTTCTAGCTGTCCACTATCCCCCCCCAGGACCTTCTAGCTGTCCACTACCCCCCCCCCCCCAGGACCTTCTAGCTGTCCACTATTCCATCCCAGGACCTTCTAGCTGTCCACTATTCCATCCCAGGACCTTCTAGCTGTCCACTATTCCCCCCCAGGACCTTCTAGCTGTCCACTATTCCACCCCAGGACCTTCTAGTTGTCCACTATTCCCCCCCCCCCCAGGACCTTCTAGCTGTCCCCTATTCCACCCCAGGACCTTCTAGCTGTCCACTATTCCACCCAGGACCTTCTAGCTGTCCACTATCCCCCCCCCCCCCAGGACTTTCTATCTGTCCACTATTCCCCCCCAGGACCTTCTAGCTGTCCACTATTCCATCCCAGGACCTTCTAGCTGTCCACTATTCCCCCCCCCCCCCAGGACCTTCTAGTTGTCCCCTATTCCACCCAGGACCTTCTAGCTGTCCACTATTCCACCCAGGACTTTCTATCTGTCCACTATTCCACCCCAGGACCTTCTAGCTGTCCACTATTCCCCCCAGGACCTACTAGCTGTCCACTACCCCCCCCCCCCACCAGGACCTTCTAGCTTTCCACTATTCCCCCCCAGGACCTTCTAGCTGTCTACTATTTAACCCTCAGGACCTTCTAGCTGTCCACTATTCCACCCCAGGACCTTCTAGCTGTCCACTATCCCCCCAGGACCTTCTAGCTGTCCACTATTCCACCCAAGACCTTCTAGCTGTCCACTATTCCCCCCAGGACCTTCTAGCTGTCCACTATTCCCCCCCCAGGACCTTCTAGCTGTCCACTATCCCCCCCCCCAGGACCTTCTAGCTGTCCACTATTCCACCCCAGGACCTTCTAGCTGTCCACTATTTCCCCCCCAGGACTTTCTAGCTGTCCACTATTCCACCCCAGGACCTTCTAGCTGTCCACTATCCCCCCCCCCCCCCAGGACCTTCTAGCTGTCCACTATTCCCCCCCAGGACCTTCTAGCTGTCCACTATTCCCCCCAGGACCTTATAGCTGTCTACTATTCAACCTCAGGACATTCTAGCTGTCCACTATTCCACCCCAGGACCTTCTAGCTGTCCACTATCCCCCCCCAGGACCTTCTAGCTGTCCACTATTCCATCCCAGGACCTTCTAGCTGT